>CM053574.1:20276758-20665347 GCA_028646485.1 Cryptoprocta ferox
ACCATATGTTTTCACTCATAAGTGGAACAGGAGAAACTTAACAGAGGACCATGGGAAAGGGGAAGGGGAAAAAATAGTTGGGGAGAGGGAGGGAGACAAACCATGAGAGACTCTTGAATACTGAGAACAAACTGAGGGCTGATGGGGGTGGGGGAGTGGGGAAGGGGGGTGACGGGCATGGAGGAGGGCACTTGTTGGGATGAGCACTGGGTGTTATATGGAAACCAACTTGACAATAAACTATAAAAGAAAAAACAAAAAACAAAAAAGTGGTTGCCTGTAGAGAACATAGGGTGTGGCGTGGGTGGAAGAGGTCCACGAGATGGTAGTCTATATCTTGATGGAGGGGCATACATTTGTCAAAACTCACAAATAACACACTGACGATTTATGCATTTCTCAATGTGTAAATTTTACTTTAAAAGACCTGTAAATATCGGGGTGCCTGAGTGGCTTCATCAATTCAGTGTCCAACTCTGGATTTCGGTTCAGGTCATGATCTCATGGTTTGTGAGTTCGGGCCCTGCATCTGGCTCTGCGCTGACAGAGCGGAGCCTGCTTGGGATTTTCTCTCTCTCTCGCCTCTCTCAAAATAAACAAACTTAAAACAATTATTTTTCTTAAAAAAAAAAAAAAACCCTGTAAATATCCAATTCAAGGTAATAGTATGCATGCTCAAGGGTTTAGGAATGAAGCATACAGAGGTCTCCACTCTGTTTTGAAGCGTATCTGAAAACTGAGGTGCACTGGGTGGATTGAGGGGTGGCTAGACAAAGCACACGTAGCAAAATCTTAATTATAGAGTTTAGGTAGTGGATATGTGGGTATTCACTGTAAAATTCTTTCAGCTTTTCTGTGTGTTTGAAAATGTTTTTAATGCTAGGATAAATATGCTCGAGCGCAGTAATATGAGTGGAAAATAATTGTGATTTATTGCCCTTGTTACCCAGGGCTCTTTTGCCTATCTTCTTCAAAATTCCATTAAAAATCCTTCACAGGAGCCTCTGCAATGTAGCTGATTTATCAAATGTGAAAGGGTCCTTCCATCCTCTTGGAGTCACCTGGATACCTTTGAGCTACCCCCTCCCCACCACTCTGATTGTCTCCCCACGACCAATATCATCATCCCAAAGGTGTGTTTCCCTAAGTGCTGAGTGTCTGGAGTAGCTTTGGAAATGTTGCTTTCACTGTCTGTTCATTTGGAGAACAAAAAACCCAAACACTTAGAAGAAGGTCGGGACATAGTGATGGGGAAAGACTCAGTGTTCACTAAATAATTTGAAATCTACCCAGTGACCAAAACAAAGTTGTAGTTTTTTAGTAAAGATTTAATGAAAGGATCAACTAGGACATGTCCTTTCCTCTGATGTCTGTCACCCATCTGCCATGCAATGGTGGATGTTGAGAACAAGAGCTGAAGTGGCTGTTCACTTTAACTTTCAGGGCATTAAGCAAAAATACCAGAGATGTTGCTCAAGTTAGCAATATCAGGCAGGCCTTTTTGTGGGGGTGGGGGTGGGGAGTTTGTAAACCACCGTAGATAATCAGGGAGTGAACTGAGGACAGAGATTAGATCAACATTCATTTCTTTTTTGTTTTCCTGGAATGAAGTCAGAGCAACATTGTTCTCATTCTTATTTGCAATGAACCTGATTTTTGAACCGATCTCTGTCATAATAAGCACAGGAAAGGCAAACCAGAAGGAAGGAGATTCAGGACGTTGGCTGGTTAGTTTTTGCACGCTAAAAGAAAACAACGGAAAGTAAACCAATGGCTGGTCAAGTGAACTCTGCTTTCCTTCCCTGGCCCCTTCCCCTTCTGCCATGCTGAGATTTTCCCACCCAGGTAGTTACTAGTCCCCTCCCTGCCAGCCCAAGCTGCCTGCAATTACCCATCTGCAAGGTGTGCTCTCCAGCCATTTACCTCTCATCACCTGGCACTTGACTTGGGAAGGACTCCCGTGGAGGCACTCTGCTGTATCCACAAGCCCTTGAGTGGTATTCCAGTTCCTTCGATTATACAACATAGCTCTCAATCCTGGAGCTGAGGCCTCGATGGGAGCAGTCGTTGGAAACCAAATTTCCGTGAGGGAGCATGAGCTCCCCCAGTGAGAGCCCTGAAGTGGCACCAGCGAGATTGCGTGGGGCATGCTAGCAGGAGATGCCCTGTGGATACAATGAGAAACTCTTAAGAAACCCAGAGCATTTTGGTGACAGTGAAAATCATGTCTATGGAATGGGGGCATAAGGAAGCCGATTAGTTGCTGTGTGTTTATAAAGCAAGGGAGAAGGAAGGGCAGGAGAGAGGCTATCGGTGTGCAAAGGCGTGCCACACGGGCTCGTGTGTTCCTTCCGTTGTCCGCAGCCCTGGGTACGGAGGGCTCAACTTGTCCCTGAGTCCCCAGTGGCTGACAGAACTGAGGACTGTGGACCGTAGTGAGTACAGAGCATGAAGAGGCAAAGACCACATTTCATTCATGTCTGGGTCTGGACGTCCTGGCATTGGACATGCCCTGGAAGGAACCCCGAAGGGCAATGAGGCCAGCTGTGTCCAAGCACTGATACTGATGTTGGTGAGACAGACCTCAAGGCCTATCCTCCCTTACAGAGCCACCTGGTAATAAATGAGTTGATGGCCAGGTCCCTGCTGTGTCTCCTGCACTTTCCTCTTAGAGGTTTAGGTGTGCTGCTTTGCGGGTTTCTAGCACCCCCATATTTGTCGCTTGCATCTGACACTTGTCCTGAGGCCCATAGTTTTATTCTCCTCATTGCTCTTTAGCTCTCGTCTTCAGCCATATGAGGGCCGCGGCAGTTCTAGTCACCTTCTCGGAAGGTTTGCAGCTCCGGGATTTGGGAGTGTTCTCTGCATCTCTCTGCACAGCCAGGTTTGTGCCCTCTTTTCTAACATAGTCCATTTTAGGAGGGCGAGGCACATTTATTTGTTGACTTGTACAATAACTGTTAAGTGCCACGTTGGGTCCAGTGTAGACAAAAGGAACTTGCTAAAACTATAGATAATTCTAAACCACCTGTGTTGCTATTTGACCTTCGAATCTGTTTGAGTTTGCAACAAAATAAGTCATATGGTGGGGCAGCTGGTTTGCTAGTGACATGCTCCTGGGGGAGAGGAGGGCTAGTTGCATGTGCAAGGGTCCAGGATACCTGATGCAGAGAACTTGGGGTCACACAGAGTCACCTGCTCCAGCCCCTGCCTTCAGGGAGGTGTGGGAGCCAAGTGAGAAAATTCACAGAATAGGTGTGCAGTGGAGGGAAAGGAAGTTTTGTTTCTAGTCCTGCTTTGGGTTTTTCTAGGTTATTATTATTACTTTTATGTACAACTTATTGTCAAGTTAGCTAACATACAGTGTATACAGTGTGCTTTTGGTTTTAGGGGTAGATTCCAATGATTCATTGCTCATATACAACACCCAGTGCTCAAGCCAACAAGTGTCCTCCTCAATGCTCATTGCCCTTTAGAAGTTGGAAGCTGACCAATGAGATACACAGAATTAGTGGGATTCTAGAGCAGAAGGGTCTGGTGCCCACCATATTCCTCCTTATTAAAAGTGGGGCTTGTCAGAGATGTTTCCAAGTCTGGACTCTTGCTGCTTGGTGCGGTGGGCTTGGGTTGGTCAGTGCTGCCCCATGTCTGGTCAGAGGGATGCAGAGAAGGTGGTGGTTGACAGCCAAGTTCTAGAAAGGCCTGCCCTAAAGTCATTTCCTGGTCTGGAACTTAGAACTGTGACTATGAGCTGAGTAGGGATAATGTAAAGTAAGGTCTTGATTGATTTTGACAATCAGACAGAGGGAAGAAGAGGGGGAGGCATGGAGGATGGTAGAGGTAATCTACCTGGAAGGTGGAGAAAGGGATGAGAGAGAAAAGGCTGAATGGTGAACTGGAGCACCTGAAGGAGGCTCTTGGGAAAAGTCTCCAAGGAGGGAGGGCCTGAGCCTATTCCTCTAATTATTTTTTCCCCTCAAACATGGATGAAATAACTGGCAGGTGTTGTCATGCAGGGGAAGGTTTCACTGTAGCTACTGTCTGGGTTGGTGATGTTGGAGCAGTTCCCTGCAAGCCTCAGTTTACCCATGTATATTTCACTGGTTGAAGAATGGCACATCACGCATGAGAAGGTCTGATGTTTGCAATTACTGCTTCACCTGTATTGCTCCCCATCTCCCCCACCAACCACTCTCCCTCTCCTGTTTCTTCACATGATCCTGGGCAGACTCACTTTTCAGTTGTTACCCTTTAGTGTTTTAACCTCAGGGATCACCGTCAGCCTCCCTACCTCCCCTGCCCCACATCCGCTCCAAGTCCTCCATTTTTGAGGAAGGGGAGAAGGGATAGCTGTAAAAGGACAAACACCTTTTCCCCTAACTGGGCACGATAGGGCTTTCTTCCTGCTTGGCTCTGCAGCCTCTGTAGCTAAAATGGGCCCGGTGGCACACCCGTCCTCTGACAGGTGTCCAGTGCAGGTCTCCCCATGGGGTTGGTGTGTCGTTGTTCTGCGGAAGGTCTGCTGAGACTTCCCCACCTCTCGGGTGCTGACCTTGGGTGTGGGGGCTCTGGCTCCTCCCTAGCCCCTGCTGCATAGCCTCTGTCACTATGGTGACTGACCTCTCATGGTGACCAGTCCCCTTGGGTGAGGTCCTAGAGATGGCTCATGTCTAGTAAGAGCCCCATGGGGTCTGCTTGGCTCACGGGAGGCTCAGGGGTCCATGCCAGGCCAGGAGGTGGTGTGATGACTGCCCTGCCCCTTTACTTTTCCCCGTTCAGGGAAGGAGGGGCAGCAATTTAGGACTGTGGCTGAGACCGAGGGTCCCCTGGGGGATAAGGTGCTAGTTTTTTCTTCTTGTGGTCGTGACCATCTTTATGATTCTTCTGAGTCCATGTCACGTGGATATAGGAACGGGAGGCATACACAATGCTATAATCCCCACAAGGCTGACAGCCTGATGCCTCTGTGTGCCCCTCCTCAAGCCTCTTCAGACCATAGCCATGGGGGTGGCAGGTGGGTGGAGGGCTGGCTTGGTAAGCCCTGGGTAGGGAGCATCTAGTCCTATTTCTTGGTTACTTAGAAAATGAGCTACTTTGTACTTCTTTTCAATGGGGAGCCCTGTCCCCTAACACTTGAGCAATAAGAAACCTCTCACCCAGCTTTAAAAAAGTACAAAGTGAAGAATTTTGTCCTTACCTTCACTTCCTGTCATACCTTATCTGTACACACATGCAAGTATCAAATGCAGAACCTGTGCCCTTTATTTTTTTCATTTTTATTTTTTTCAAGTTTTTTAAAGTTTATTTATTTTGAGAGACACAGCAGAGGAGGGGCAGAGAGAGAGAAAGAGAGAGAACCTCAGGCCAGCTCTGTGCTGTCAGCACAGAGCCTGATGTGGGACTTGAACTCACAAACTGTGAGATCATGACCTGAGCTGAAACTGAGAATCAGACCCTTAACTGACTGAACCACCCAGGTGCCCCAAACCTGTGCCCTTTATTTAGCACATTTATCTTTTGGTGGCTTTGGTATTCTCTCTGGGATGGTGTTGTTTGTCAAGTCTGGGGATAATTTCTTGTAGAAAGCTGGATGTTGAGTCTTATTTAAGTCTATTACAATCTCTCCGAACCTTAGAGAGTTAACATGCTCTGTTCCGGGTCTGCTGTATGCTTAACATCCGTGCTGACAGACCAAATTATAGTGCTCCCTAACCCGATTCTAAAGGATGAATGCCACGGCACTTAAAGTATTTTGCAGAAACTATTATTTTAACTAATTTTCACAGTGGCTATGGTTTTTTTATAGTCTCGTAGGAACTTTGGTTAAATACAGAGTAAAAACTGAAAGCTTCTTTGGGAATAATGGGGAATCAAGTCCTTCAAGGCCTTTCAAAAAGTAATCCCTAAGTAGTGGTTTCTTTAGTGCTTGGGATTCTCAATTGTAGTGTGTACCTCTAAACAAGGCTGAGCACCGTATGTGACTGTGCATGTGTGTGTTTCGAAAAGCCTCAGTGGTCACTGTAATATTAGTGCCTTTATGTTTTCACAGGAAGCAGCAAGGAGGGACTATCAGAACCCGTTTTTAGAAATGTTTGTGTGCGTAAAGATTTTTGCTAGTATCCCACACCTGTCTTAGCTAGTAAGAAGAATATGTTACATTATTCATCTTAGAAGAAGGATCAGAGCTAGATAATCATTAGTGGTTTCCTTTTCTTTCTCTGGCAGGGAAGTGAACGCTAAGAACATCCTATCTCATGAGCACTAAGGGTCCAGCATGGGTCACCAAACCTTTTCTGTAAAGAGCCAGATAGTGAGTATTTTAGGCTATGTGGGCCACACAAAAGCAGCCGCAGGCAGTACACAAACAAATTCACGTGCTGTGCTGTGCTAGAACTATAGTTTCGAGAATCTGGTGGTGGACCGCATTCGGTCTATGGGCTAGGATTTGCCAACCGCTAGTCTAGTGAGAAGTACAAGTTTTGAGTTGTCACTAATAGTTTAATGTGGCCCAAAAAGGTGGCACTCCCTGCCTGGTTGCCTTCATGGGACACAAGTCTACTTCAGTGGTCACTGAACAGGATGTAAGGTTAGGCTGGTCTCCTCCGATGCAAGTGAGCGCATCTGCAGAAATGTATGCAGACTCCCAAGAGCAAACCTTATTTCTTTTCTTTACCTCACACACAGCAGACACTCAGGAACTGGGTATCAAACTTAGAACAAAATCTAGAATGCAAGAATTCTTGACAATTTAATGGATATCACAGTGAGGGTCAGGAGCTAGCAGTTGGCACCGGGGTGATTTGGGGAAATTCTGACCAGTCGTGAGTTTGCACCAGTGGCTGCCATCCTCCTCTGCCACGTAGGACATGTAAGTCTTGCTCAAATGCATACACGTTCTTGCTCATGCTCGTTCACAGTGCATTACCCCTTTCCTTTGTCTCACCCCAGCAAGTAATGCTGACACTACCACCACACACGCACGCGAGCATGTCCCCCTAGCTCCAGCAAGAGGTGGTGACCTAGCACTCATCCTTGGGAGGTTGGCAAACTGAAGCCCAGATACACTGGTGGGGGTGGCAGTACTTGGTATCTGTCTCTGCATCACACGTTAGCATAACAGCAATATACTTATTTCATATATTTATTTTAATATATGTATTTCGATGTGATATATTTATTTCTGGTGACTGACAACACGTCTGCACTCTGTGATGCTGTTTCTAGAGACAAACTCATGGTGAGTGTCGTCACATGCCAGACCTCAGATGAGAACTGAGGACAAAATGAGCCCTGGCCACCTGCTGTACCCGTTCTTATAGCTCACGTCTGAGTTGGTTATTCTAAGAAGTCAGGTGGCTCAGTCGGTTAAGCGTCTCTTGATTTTGGCTCAGGTCATTATATCGTGGTTCGTGGGATCAAACCCTCTGTTGGGCTCTGCCCTGACAGCACAGAGTGAGCCTGCTTGGGATTCTCCCTCTGTCCCTCTCTCCCTCTTTCCCTCTCTGCCCCTCCCCTGCTTGCATGCTGTTTCTCTCTCTAAATAAATAAACTTAAAAAAAAAAAAGAAAGATATAAACACATCTTAAAGATTGTCAAGACAGAGTAGGGCAGAGATAACTCTTTCAGAGTAGGACAAAGGCTTCTTATTGAGTATTATGCATGCACTGATAAGAGTGTCCATCTTCTTTCTTGCATTAATTACACCTATAACGTGCCTACAATTTCTAGCTTTATTTAAAAAAAGGGTAAGAATTGGGGCACCTGGGTGGCTCAGTCGGTTGAGCGGCTGACTTCGACTCAGGTCATGATTTTGCCATTGGTGAATTCGAGCCTCGCATCGGGCTCTGTGCTGACAGCTCAGAGCCTGGAGCCTGCTTTGGATTGTGTGTGTGTGTGTGTGTGTGTGTGTGTGTCTGCCCCTCCCCTGTTGGCACTCTGTCTCTCTCTCTCAAAAATAAATTTAAAAAAAATTTTAAAAAATAGGGTAAGGACTTAGATCTATGAGAAGAAAGATGAGAGCAATTCTAAAAGCTTATGGCTTTTCCCTTGTCTGTCATGTCACTCATGTCCAATTCAACAACAGAGCATCAGCAGTATCCATACCCAGTACTTCCAGAGGATTTAGCCTGGTTTTTCATGAAAGCAACAACTCTTTTTACACTCCTGTATCATCACTCTGAGCTGTATTTACTTAAGTTACATAGTCCATCTGATATAAACTTGGGAGCAAACACAACCAATTCTTGGTAAGCATGCAACTCAACAGCATTACTGTAATTAAAGGAAAACCTGTATTTGTTTGCTCCATTTTATCTTAACTCTCTAGGATGTTTTATAAATAATGATTCTAGATATTTAGAAAATAGCATCCAAAAACATATACGCTGTCTAGAAATTGACCTAGGAGCCAAGTGAGTTCAGTATGTCATGGACATTTGGCATTATTTTACCCAGAAGGATCAAAGAATATCAGTTCATTGGTTGCATTGGTTAAAAGGAAATCAATCCAGAGAGGTTCTATTGTAGGAGGAAAGAGGTCACAACCTGCCCTGCTAGCCTCCATTCCCTGTCTCCTATAACAACCATTTCTCATGTGCCTACTGCGTGCTGGACACTGCCCTGGATTTCGCTTATTCCTTTGACATTGCATTCACTGACCAGGAAACCAAGGCTCGGCAGCATGAAGTGCTTGCACCAGGTTAGATAGCTGCACGAAACGGGAGCTTTCAACCCCCAACTGTCTGACTCCAAATTCACTCGGCTGCCCAGCTGAGGACTGCGACCCAGCAGTCATCCAGGTAGATTTTGCTTGCCTTGTCCTGGCTTATGGATGTCTGGCTGTTTAAAAGTCAGTGGCAGACTCATGGAGCATAGGTGATAGAGCCTCATGGCTTTCAGACCCCACCTGTTTAACTTCTCTTGGCCATCATGAGGGCTTGTCTTATCTCTTATCTTTGTCACTCTCTCTCTGGACTCTCCTGTGTCTGGGCTATTTAAAAAAAAAAAAAAAAGGCAAGACGCGATGTTACAGTTGAACTCTTTGTTCTGGATTTCGATTTTTTTTTTAAAGTTTGGCATTTGAGCAGAATCACAAGCTGTATAAAGTGGTAATTTCCAGACATTTGAGATCTGATTCACCAGCATTACTGTAATTAAAGGAAAACCTGTATTTGTTTGCTCCATTTTATCTTAACTCTCTAGGATGTTTTATAAATAATGATTCTAGATATTTAGAAAATAGCATCCATTTAGCTGTTTCAACTCTCGTGGTTCTCTGTGTTCAGATGTCTCAAAGTGATCCTAGTGATTTGAGTTTGCCCGGACACGAACTTCAGCCAGCAGTGACTCTGAGCGATGAACTGTACTGACCCGTCAAGGCAGCTTTAAAATAGAGTACAGAAATTAAGCAGCACGGTGGTTCTCTTAGGAGGCACGTTTATGAGGTACAGGGCTCAGTGTAATGATTTCAGCTGGTCACAGAGTGCTAATGAATTTTGAATTGAGGCAGTTATGATTAAGCCTGTTGCCTTTCCTAACACTAATCATTATTAAAATGATGATTGATTTTAGTGATTATGAAACCATTAAAAAGGCATCTGCCTGTGCCCGAATTAACAGGATAGATATGGTTTTGAGCTTTCAGAAAGCCAAACTGAACTTCAGTGGCTGTGATTTCAAGGTGCTTATTTATTTATGATCTTTCCTGTGTTTCCTGGACTCCAATACTGTTTGGTCATAAGGCATGATGGCTGTGGTGGTGGTAGTGGGGTTGGTGCACCCCCTTCAGCCTCAGTGTGGTGGCAACATAAGGTGAAGTGATTGCTCAACTTTCCAGAACCCTGCCCTTGATTCCTCGATTGGAAAGAGGGCCTCTGCCTGCCTCATCTCTTTCGGAGAGCTTGCTGTGTGACATTCACAACCACCAGGGCAACAGCAGTTACTTTATTGAGTCCCAACCATGTGCCAGGCATTTCCCACCATCAGTGTTCATCCTGAATTACCTGACATTGGTGGTGTCCCTGCTGAGAGAGTGAGGATTCCGCTGCTTGAGAATCTCAGTGCTTTCCCTGAGGCTAAGAACCGAGATATGACCAATGGTCTTCATTACCCACAGCCTTGTGCTTCCTTATAAGAGTCTTCTTTGGTGAGGTCGGTTCCTGGTGTCACTCCTCTCATCCAGTGAATGAAGGCACAAAAACACGCTCTGCCCATCTGAGCTGGTCCCCTTTTCCATACAGCAGCTGGATAAATGTCTCTAATGTCTCACACTTCTCTCTAGTGTCTCCTAGTGAGTCAGGTGTCCCTTGCTTTAACAGCTTTGTTCCAAGGCAGCCCCATGGCTGCCTGAGGACATGGGTGACACCTAGCTTCTGTTGACCCTCCTTGGCCCATAGACTCGGCTCTAGGGTGGGGACCTGTGGCCCAGGTCTTCAGATGCCCCATGCTCCCTGTCCTGCTTCTTTCAGACCTGTTTCCCCAGGCTTAGGGCCCAGGGGGTGTCGTCCTCTTCCTGTTCCACTCAGGATTCTTTTATGAACCATTCCCCATGTGGTCTTGAGTGGGTCTTTATCCCTATTGGTGCCCACGGGGGGGTCCAGATTATAGGCCTCTAGAGCTGGTGTTTTTCAACTTTTTTTTTTTTTTTACCTTGGCCAACAGTAATAAATACATTTTACATTGTAGCTCCCAAACACATATGTGTCTGTCCTCTGAAACATCAAGTTTGATGAAAATCTACTTACTCTTACTAAATTCTGCTATTTTCTATGCATTCTGGTTTTTTTCATTTTTCAAAAATTGCTTGTTGTATACCACAAAATTAATTTCCTCTGTATTGCATTTCTCTATTACAGTGCAAATTCCATGAAGACAGGCAAACGTTATTTTACTTCCCATAATTGGTGCTCAATTCGTATTGTCAGCTGATTCTTCTCTCTATGCAAATCCTCTGGAGAAATATTTTTCTGTGCTGAGAAACAATTTCATTCAAAGGAGAAGGTGACTTGTGTCACTGGTCTGATTTCCTCCTTTCGCATTAGCGTTTAGAAATCTCGGAGACATATTAATAAAGCTATCTTCACAGTGTACATTTTTGTAATGATCTTACTCCTGCTTCTTTTCATTTTCCTTGTTAATTTTTTTTCTCAGCTTACTCTTTTGTATTAAATATTTAGAAGTTCAGCTGATTTTAAAGTAAAAGATCTTGGGGTGCCTGGGTGACTCAGTTAAGCATCCAACTTCGGCTCAGGTCATGATCTCATGGTTTGTGGGTTTGAGCCCCACGTCAGGCTCTGTGCTGACAGAGAGGAGCCTGGAGCCTGCTTTGGGTTCGGTGTCTCCCTCTCTCTTTGCCCCTGTCCTATTTGTACTCTCTCTCTCTCTCTCTCTCTTAAAAATAAGTAAATGTTAAAAAAATAAAAATAAAGTAAAAAGATCTTCAGCGAGAAAGACTGATGAATCAAGGATACCTCAAAGTAGAGAGGAAGTGTCCATGATCTCACTCTCAGAGCCTCTTCACTCTTGGCTGTCTACACTGTAGACTGGCTTATTCAGAGATTTTTTTTCAGGTATCAAGGGGATCCTATTCATATGATTTCTGAGCTGATGTATTGTGGACATCCTCCCCTGCCTTCCCATATATTTGCTGCCTTTCAAAAAAAAGTAGCCATATAGCATTGCCTTTTTCACTTGCTTCAAATTTTCATATTCTTGCTGCCTAGAGTTCTTTTTTCAGAGTTCGGCAGGTATTAAACAAAAATTTACTTTTAAAAGAACAGTGGAGTTGTGAACGAGGTCTGGAGAGCTAGCTCTCACCACCTGACCAAATAGACTCCTCTAGTATCTGCTTCTGGAGCACCCATCTTCCCTGGGGATGGACTTGCTTGTAGAAAGCCCAAGTGGATTGTGAGCTTGATGCGGTGGTGCGGAGCCCTTTCTCCCGCCTCTGGGAGGTGTGAAGTGATGAGGGAGACATTTAACGGGCAGGACCAGATCAATGCAAGTGACACTTCCAGCTTGGAATAGGTCTGCAGAGATTGCGTTCTGCTTAGTCACTGACTGTGTATTGATTTCCACTTCAAGGCCACGGTTGGGTGGTGCCTGGTTTTTAAGCCACCCAATGTCTTTTAAATTAACTTAATTTTGCTTTCTAATTCTAAAATAATGGTGAGTTATAGGCATGGGGCTATTAATCTTCTGGGTGGATGGATTACATACTTTATCTCAATTATAGACTCCACACTTTTATGTATTTTTAAACTTTGATTCATAAATTTATTCAGAAAGAAATGATCTATGTTCTCTGCACATTCACTGGGAAAGAGCTGACCATGAATTAGGGTTGTTCATCGCCAAATGTGGTTTTTATGGCGGAAGGTAACTGCTGAGGACATACGTGCTGCCTGTTCCCCATGGCCCCACAGACATCTGCTGTTTTGCCTTCACAGTGAAGGGGGGGTTAACATGGGTGTAGGAAGGTGTAGGAGCTGGGGTAGTTGGGGCAGCTTTCTCCCTCAAGGTGGAGCCTGTGCTAACCGGAGCAGGCCCACCTGGAAGAGATGTCTATACTTGGGGTGTGGACCTGCAGGGTTGGCTGGGAGTTAGACCACTGTCCTAGGGTAACTTAGTAAGTAGTTAGCACTTGTTCTATGCCAGGCCCTTTGTCTTTCCTGGGTGGTGGCCAGGTCCGTGCAGGGCACGTTACATAGACACAACAATGTCCATGGCGTGTGCTACACACAGACCCTGGTTCTTGTGTTTTATACATGTTGCCTCGTGTACACTCAGCATCCTGGGCAGTGTCTGCCCTCACTCCATTTTACAATGAAGAAGTTGTGTTGAGGAAGGAGGTAAAGTCACTTTACAAGTGTGTAAATGGCAGAGCCAGAACCTGGGCCCAGGCCCTTTGCCTCCCCTGTAGGAGATGAAAGTACTTTCGGGTGACTGTACACTTCTTACGTGGGAGCAGCCTCACCCCAGGTACCAACACCAACCACTTAGCAGCTGGGACCTCCAAGGCACATTCTCATGGTTGCTCTGTTGCCCCGGTGACCCTAAGATGAGGCGGAACAACACAAAAGCCCAGGGGAGGTTGGGCAGGTGCAGGATGGCGTGGAGGTGGGCATGGTCAGGGCTCCTCACACCAGAGGTCACCATTGCTGCTCCTTGGCCCATGGCCAGAAGTAGTAACTCCGTGTCTGTGATGCTCGCGTGTGGATGTGAGTGGTGATACCTTCTCTGCCTGTCTTACCCCGTAGCTTGAAGGGTCAGCTGAGGTAAGAGACTGGAAGGTGTTTCCTCAGTTCCAGGCGCAGCATCACATGTGCCAGTGGCATGTTGACAGGGACAGCAGTGAACACCAGGAGAATGAGATGAGATTCCATCTGTAACTCAGATGTCAGGGAATTTAACCACATGCAGAATTGAAAAGCTCGTCCTTAACTCTGTTAATGGAGCAAAGAAATGACTGTCTTCTTGTCAAATGAAAATGTTTGGTTTTAAGCTTACTCAGTTCCTGCCATTTTGAAATGTTTGCTCATTTCTTTCTTCATAGCCAAGGAGGTGGACGTTTTGGAGCACTGGCTCATGCCATGCAAACTAACCAATGCTAAGAAGGTGGCTTTTCTAGAATGGTGGGAGTTTGGCAGCTATGACATGACCCAGACCCCTTACATCCCAGGGAGGCAGCAGGTTGCTTTGATGAGCCCTACGTAGGGCACATATTCTTCCTGCCATCCACCTTGACCCGAGCTGTCAGAATGGGATACAAAGGCCGACACGGTTTGGAAAGAAAGCAAAACTGTATCTCCAAGCAGGAGAGGGCGAATGGGGTTCCAGCCTCGGTGGTAGAGCTGCTGTCAATGCCCCCTGATGGTGAGACAAGGTTTTGGCCCAGGGGTTTGGGATCATGATGACTCTGCTCTTTCTTCTTTGTGGTGGATGCCATCATGGTATCTATTGAGGCTCAGTCTTCTGCTTGGGATGGTAGGAGAACCTGCAGAGGTAAACACAGTGGTTCTTTCCCTCAAGGTACTGACAATCTACAAAGAGTACAAGACAACACATCAATGGGTTTTCCTTCCCAACTAGACCAGGAGCTGGAAATAGGGCAGTGCCCTGCCCTTCTCTGTTCTCTTTCATGGCCTCAAGAGGAAATGAAACTCCCTAGCCTTCCCTGAAATGGTGAGGAGGATTGAGGTAAACAGAAGTGCTTTGGGTCACAGAGAAGAGCAGTCACAAAGAGTTCTAGTGAGTATGATGTATGTGCAGGATGTTATGGGAACTGATGGATTGGAGAGGAGGAGGAGGAAGGGGATCTGGTAGGGTGGGGGCCCTGTTCCCTGTGGGGTAACAGATACCAGATGGTTGTTGGTAGGTAGACCACAGACGGATTGTAGAGGTCCTTGAGGATGCCATATGGAGGCATTTAGATGTGACACAGTCCTATACTTAAAAATTTTTTGATGTTTATTTATTTTTGAGAGAGAGAGAGAGAGAGAAAGATGGAGCATGAGCAGGGGAGGGGCAGAGAGGGACGGAGACACAGGATCTGAAGCAGGTTCCAGGCTCTGAGCTATCAGCACAGAGACAGATGTGGGGCTTGAATTCATGAACTGTAACATCATGACCTGAGCCAAAGTCAGCCGCTTAACTGACGGAGCTAGCCACGTGCCCCTGGATGTGACACAGTCGTATACTTTTAAAGAAGCTTTCCCAAATGCTCTAGACACAATTAGTGGCTCTATGTCCCCTGTCTCTACACAGGAGATCCCCAGTACTCTACTTTGGGTTTGATTGTCACGTGCTGTGTCTTAAAATTTTTATACATGCCTCTGATGTCCTTCTTTAGGACACAAATGATGTCTTAGCCATTTTTGACTCTGCAGTGTTCCGGAATGTGCCTGGTATAGGGTAGATACCCTGTAAATGTTGTTGCATTGAATTGAAATAGGGTGCTAGAACTGCCAAGCACGGTGGGGTGGAGGCGGGCAGAACCTTGGCATTGGAGCTGGGTGAGGAAGCGCATGCCCGCCAACTACAGAATGCACCCGCTACCAGGGGACTCACAGTTCAGGTCCTAGCATGGGTGGGATGGGAAGCAAGCACGTCTGCGGCATCAAGTTTATAGGAAGGAATGTGTAGAGTGTAGGGAACCAGTTGGAAATGAAGACAGCAACAGAGAATTGATGGGATTGAAGGAGTACTTTTGAGATAGCCAACCTAGATGAATTCCCAGAGGCAACAGTCTGCAGGGCTCATGGGTCCTATCTATAGAGAATCATCCCTAAGCCTGTGGGTCAAAGGGACTTATCAAAGGAGTTAAATCTCTTGAGAAATGAGTGGCTAAAATTTCTCTTAGATGCTTTAACTTTTAGGGAAGCAAAGTGATCCTGTAGGACCACTGTGTAGTTAGCTTAGGACATTTTTGTTTATGATTGACCAAAAACCCAACCCAAACTTGTTCAGTGAATTGGCTTTTATAACTGTGAAAAGCCCAAGGCAGGGGGGCGAGAATTTTGGCTTCCGGTTCAACTTATTCAGGGGCTCTCACAAAAGCATCAGAGCCAGATGCTTGGCCTCTGAGATTCTCTTTCTGTTTGACTTTCTCCCCATTTTTTTTTTTTTTTGGCTTGGCTTTTCTTGGTGCTGGTGGTTCATTCTGTGTGCCCCTGGTAACTCCAGGACTCCTGCCTCTCAGAGCCAAGTCTGGCCAATGACAGGACGTCTTGCCTGGCTGCTGAAGTGAAAATCTCAGGTGGTGCCTGCATTGGACCTGGTTGGCGTGTGCGGTCACCCTCCTGTCCCTGAATCAGGAGCCGGGGCCACATGCTGACTCCTGTAGCTCCCGGACTGAGAGTAGAAAAGGAGCAATTCTCAGAGGAAGGACAGGGTGCTGTTATTACCCCATGAGTTTCCTGAGTGGTAGGAACAATGCTTAGCCAGGCGTGGCCTCGAAGCAGCAACTTGCGCTGCTCTGCCAAGACGTGGATTCACGTCTGTCTTCATTTCAGGGAGCCTTTGATTGTGGGGGGTGGGGCAGTTGACAGAACTTTTTCCCACCTTTCACTTAATCTGTCACCATAGCCTGGGTGGGTAGAGTGAGGACAGTCCTCCTGTTCTACAGACAAGGAAGCAGAGAAGCCTGGGGCAGATGACTCAACCAGGGTGACTCAGCTGTAGAGACTGGCATTGGGCTCAAGGGACATAAATGTCATCTAAAATTGGTACTTTTAAACCAAAGGTAAAGAAAACTGAAGGCAACCAGTCTCTTGCAGCCAGTTTCTTCATATAAACTAGGGATTAAACTACCTCCCCTGGAGGCCAGGGAAGTACATCTTCACTAATACCTGCAGGGAACATTACCTCTGTTTACATCTAGGAGGCCCTGAGCTGAGGCCTGCCCACCGACCACTGTCCCGCGGTCAACCACTGTGCTGTTACTAGAGGTGGGATCGCTGACACAAATGGTAACCACCTTCCACGGCTCCCCACTGTCTCTTCCTGCCGCGTTCATGGCAGCTGATGGGAGGGTCGCTTGGCCAGCCTGGCCTGAATGTGCTCCAGCGACCTCGGGTGGCCCAGCCCCTTGACAGCACGGCCGCTGCTCTTGGTTGGCCATCTTCCCTGGGGGTGTCTGGGCCTCATAGAGCCTCGCTGTGAAGCCGAGGTCTAGATTTTGCTCCTTGGGTGGTAGAGAACTGTAGTTTTACAGCTGGAAGAGACCATCTGGTTCAGTCTGCTGGTTCTCCAGGTAAGAGATGGAGGCCAGCCCCGTAGCCTGGCCCTCGTGTCCCCACCCTTGCCTGTCCCTCACCCCTGTGCTCTCGTCACCCTTTAATGAGTAGCCTTTGCATGTGCTCCTTACTCTGACTAGAAAAACCCTGCCTCGCCTATTGAAGCAGGGAAAACTGCGGTTACGGAGAAGAGCTTTTCCCTAACTTTTAGTCATGGATGTTTTTCCTGGAATAGGGCAAAGCCAAGGGGGCCCTGAGATTATTGCTGTGGGCTGGATGTTGGTGTCCCCTCCCCTCTACCCCTCTACCCCTCTCCCCAATTCATATGTTGAAATTCTAACCCCACAATGTGATGGTATTGGGAAGTGGGGCCTTTGGGTGGGGTGGTTAGGTCATGGGGCTACGCCCCCATGAATGGGATTAGTGCCCTTATAAGAAGAGGTAGAGGGGAGCCTGGGTGGCTCAGTCGGTTAAGGGTCCCACTTTGGCTAAGGTCATGATCTCACAGTTCGTGAGTTCGAGTCCTGCATCGGGCTCTGTGCTGACAGCTCAGAGCCTGGAGCCTGCTTTGGATTCTGTGTCTCCCTGCCCCTCTCCTGCTCACACTCTGTCTCTTTCTCTCAAAAATAAATAAACATTAAAAATTTAAAAAAAGAAGAGGTAGAGAGCTCTTTCCACATACACACAGGGAGGAAAGGCCAGATGAGGACATAACGGAAAGTCAGCCGTCTCCATCTGCAAGGTAGGGAGAGAGCTCTCATCAGACACCAGATTAGCTGGCACCTTGGTCTCGGACTTCCACCTCCCAGAACTGTGACAGAGTTCTGCTGCTTTTTTAATGTTTGTTTATTTTTGAGACAGACCAAGACAGAGCACGAGTCGGGAAGGAGCAGAGAGAGAGAGAGAGAGAGAGATGCAGAATCTGAAGCAGGCTCTAGGCTCCGAGCTGTTGACAAGCACAGAGCCCAACGTGGGGCTTGAGCAGCAAGATCATGAGCTGAGCTGAAGTTGGTCACTTAACCGACTGGGCCACCCAGGCACCCCATGAGGGACCTCTGCTTTTTAAAGCCCCCTGGTCTATGATATTTTGTTAAGGTAGCCTGAGCAGACTAAAACAATTAAGGAACTTCTCAGCAGGGAGACACAGTGAATAATGTGTGGTCAAAACCTCCCATTTTGCTCATTTATTTATTCATTTATAAATATTGAGTATTTTTGTGGCAAGCCTTGGGAATACAACGATGCATGAAATAGGAATAGTCTGATCTTATAGAAATTCATTTATTGGAGCGGACAAACATTAAAGAGATAACTTCAAAAAACTTAAAATTTCGGTTGTGAATAGTGCCATAAGGAAGTATAATGGGCGTTGACAACATCTAACAGCGGGTCCTCAGATTGCCTGGGGAGGTCAGCAAAGTTTCTCTAAGAGAGTGTTATTTCAGCTGAGACTTGGAGGACAAGTAGAGCTTAGCCTGATGAAAAAGTGAGATGGGGGGAACCATTCTAGAAAAAAGAAGCAGGGTGTGGACCTGAAGTGGTGGCTCAGTTGGGGTTAGCAGAAAACAGATGCTGTGGCTCCAAGCCCTGTGTTTTTTCTGCTGCCCCGGGATGGGCTTGTTCTAGCCTGTATTGGTTGTGTGCTCACTCTGGAGAGGGGGAGTTTCCATACCTGAGATGGATACCCCAGATGGGGAAGCAGGGTGGCCCCTCGCATGGAGGGAGGGGCTCTCGTGGAAGAGAATAAAGCTGGAAGAGGAAGCTAAGGAAGGAAGTATGAGGACTTTACCTGGGGGTACAGGTCAGGATTGAAAGGGAGGGCCAGGTGAGACATCAAGATCAGTTGTTGATTCAGTGGTGTGACCATTTCTTCCAAGCTTGGTCTAGAAAGAGTTAATGACAACTTAGAGACATAGCCTCATTGTTTCCCTTTTTGGCACATATGCTAGGATCACAAAACCTCATGTTTTTCTAGCCCCCTTTAAGTCTGGCTTTCTTGCTTTGTTCCTTCCCTTTTTCTTCTCTACTTCCTGTTGAGTACCTTATATATGCCCAATATGGTGCTGGGCACTGAGATTACAAAGTCAGTAAGAGATGATCCCTGCCAGTAGGGAGCCTGGGACTCACAGGGTGAGGAGGAGTGTTGTGTGGAGGAGCAGCAGCTACTACCAGGGTGGCAGCCAGGAGAGCCTTTCCAAAGATTTGGGACCATGTGGATGGATGACCCAAGAAAAGAGTTGACCCTTACCTGGCTCATCAAGCCCTTGTTATCTTCTGATAGCAGGTGGGAACTCTGTGAAGATACACATCAGGCTTTCTGAGGAGGATCCAGGTGCCCGGGGCTGGGTGGATGGATGGGTAAGTAGGTAGATGTTCATACTACAGTACTAGGGAAAGGATCCCTGAGAAAGGAAAGGAGAGAACCAACTGTAATTAAGAATCCTGGCATCTCCCACCCATTGCTAGTTGACAGTTTCATTTTCTCAAAGTCCTGTGTATGGTTAAGTGGTATAGACACTCTTCTGCAGGGTGAAGCTTCACTGTTTAAAGATCTACCAGGTTTCTGAATTAGATTTTGAGCCTTTATTTCTGGTGGTGAAAGGTCTCATGGGTGACCATATGTAGGGTGGTGTCTGGTTAAGAGAAATTGGTGGTTTAAAAATTTTTTTTAATTAATTTTTTTTTTTATTTTAGAGAGAAATACAATGAGTAGGCGAGAGGCTCCGAGAGAGAGTGAGCGAGAGGGAATCTTAAGCAGGCTCCATGCTCAGTGCAGAGCCTGACATGGGGCTTGATCCCATGACCCTGGGTTCATGATTTAAGTTGAAATCAAAAGTCTAACACTCAACTGATTGAGCCACCCAGGACCCCTGCCTGTGGCTGGGTGGCATGTGGCAAATGCAGTGAGACTGGGATGCAGGAATTATTTAATCTTTCTGGTTCCCCTGAGGCTGTTAGCTTTTACGAAGCAGCCCTGCCCCCAGGATACCTCCTTTCATGTCCAGTTCTGGAGGGTTCCTGCTTGCCTCTTCCTCAGCCATCCCATTCCTCTGTGCTCCCCTCCATCTGGGCCACAGACTCCATATCTTCTCTCTGCAACATCTCACTGGGTCCCTTCCAGTGAGTGTATATTCACATCTTGCCCTGTTAGGAACCTGACCTTCCTGATGGACTCTCTTTTCAAATTACTAACTCAACCTTCTTTTCTCAAATGAACAATTCTTTTGTGACGTAAATAATTACCTCTCCTTCCCATGATTGTTGTTTTGCAGAAGTTTTTTTTATATTGCTTTTGCTTACTGTGGAGGTGTATTTGTTTCATAGGATTCCTTTTTAATGGCAGCACTGGGGATGAGAATGACACTAGCTTCTAGGCAAACTGGTCTAGTATGCTCTCCGGGCTGTGATGGTTCAGTTGGCATCATGGCAGAGTCTCCGTAATAAAGAATCACATGAAAGCAAAGTTATATTTCCTACAATCAATTCCATCAAGTAATGCACTAAGGTTTTTGGAAAGAGAAACCGAATTCTTTAAAAGGACAGAGAGGAGGACAAGAGAAGGAGACATAAAAGAACCCTAAACAATTCAGTTATACTAATGGCCCTTGTATTATTGTAGCAATATTACTTACAAATAAAAGCCAAAGAGGAAAAACAAGCTGTGTTTGCTCGATGTACTCCCTGTTCCCTGCCTTGTTTTTCTGCTCTAAAGTATAGCACTGTGTTGACGTAGGGATGTAACTGCTATGAATATTGATGGCAGCAAAAGCCTTTTTTCTCTGTCTGGCCTAGTAAATAAAGCAGAAGGGATAAAAAGGGAAGAGGAATTGTAAAATCAGCATGCTGTTTTTAGCTTATCTTGTTCCCCTAGAACTCTAAGTCTTGAAAACATATTGACAATCTGCATTTGGTGGTCAGGGTCTAATTTGAGTACAGTGGATTGGTATTTTCAGGGATTTTTGCTTTTGGTTCAAGTAACAGAATTGCTTTCTCCTTTTAGCTCTCATAGTTAGCATCACTGCCCCATTGAAGCCTTCCTGGATCTCTCCTCCCTAGCCAGGACTTGGTTCTGGTGTGAGGCTCACGGGGAATATGGAGAGTAAACAAGGGAGTTACTGGAGGTCTGGAGGGCACGACTGTGTGGAAGGAGAAGGGTCGTGGTCATGGAGGGTCCTGGCAGCCTGGTGAAGGGTGTTGGGTACATGGGATGCACTAGGCTGAGGATGGGGCCAGTTGAGAGGTCTGGGGGCAGCATGGCTGTGGAGCTTGGGATGAGTGAGGTTCTATACATTGAAAACACACTGACTCTGGCTAACTCACATCACTAAAGAATTTATTAGACCTCTTTGATGGTGTTCAAGGATCAAAGGGAGATCTGGAGGACAGGTTAGGGACAACAGGGAGCCAGGAGGGAAGAACTAATGAACTGGCTTTTTGCAAGACCAGTGGGAAGTCAGGGATGGGGATGAAGGCTGGAGTCTAGCAGTGGTCAGACGGCTGCCCTTGTGGTAGAGAGAGAGGATGTGGTGTTGAAACATGGGGAGGATCAGGCCAGGCAACAAAGGGGTAGCACTTTGGTAGCAGGGTGGCTTAGGCTACCTAGTAGTGGTCACATAAACAAAGTCCTGGTGAGGGAGGAATAAACTAGCTAGTCCTTGGCATTGTCAGAGTGCTCAAGATGTACAATTGCTCTTTCAGTTACCCTGTCGTGGGACATTCTCAGTGTTTATGTTTGAAATCCTCCCTTTCCCACCAGACTAAACCTTTCAAGGCGACTGTAAGAGAGCCATTTTTCTAATCCTGGCTCCTGGAATGGGGTTTATTATGTACAATAGGTGCTCACTAAGTGTTTCCTGAGCCAAATTTATTTGACCTCTTGCACTGGGCATCTTAATAAGTGAGTTCCATGACTTCCATTTTCCTAAGGTATTGCTAACTTTCCTCAGGTCCCACAGAGTAGAATTAATATTTGTGGAGGACTTTATGGCCCGCGTGGAAGAGTTTTAATTGCTGATGGTTTTTCATTGAGTTATTAAGTAGCCTCTTGCCAGGGAATGCCTCTTATAAAATTAATTGCACACATCCCAGTGGGTTGGTATTTCTATTAAAGCTGAAGCTGCATAAAGAAAACCTTTGTAAAAGAGGAAAGGAGTCAACATTTTTAGACCTGCTGATGGATGTATTCTCTGGACTCATGGAGTTGCATGAATTGGAATGGGAAGGGTTCTAAGAGTCACCCAGCCTGAGGGCTAAATCTCAGAGGTCTGGGCAGCCAGATGGGAATGGCTACAGGGGCTGGTAGGAGGGAAGGACACAGAGGCTGAGCCCAGGCTCCTTGGGACAGTGTATGGTGACCACTTGGCAGTATCAGCTGGGAGAGGTCACATGCCAATACACAGACAGGGGATTTGCCATCCTGAATATTCTCCCCTTCTGTGCTGGTGAGGAAGCGTAGGTCCAGAGGAGAGGAGGGACTTGCCAAGGTCACCTCACTGCTCTGAGACAAAGAGGACCCTGGCTTAGAAATCAGGTGTAAACCCAAGAGGAAGAGAGAGGGTCAAAGCAGATGCATCTTTCTTTCTTCCAAAGGACATTCTGTTCAAAGCCACTGTTGAGATCTTTGTTGCACCCTTGTGCTTTTCTGGGCCTGATTTGGCAATCTCAGGAGGAAAAGATGCTGCATTTTGCAAATGTGTGCAAATAACAAACATGCCCGTTATGTCCTAGGCAGACTCACTGCACACGCATCAGGGCAGGTGGCAAAATGCAGTCATGCAGCCTGGAATGAAAAGTGTTTTACACTTAGCTGCTTATGAGAAATTCAGTGTTAGAATTAAAATGCTTTCCTGGCACAGGTGCTGTGTTAATGGTGCCATTTCTCATAATAAAACTTTGCTTGGAGAAAAATGCTTATATCTCAGAGATATTGAATCTAATTCCTGTCTCTTTTTCTTCTTCTCTCCACCCCCCCCCCGCCTTTTTGTTTCTCTTCACAGGAAAAAGTAGAATATGCCTTCCTGATTATTTTTACAGTCGAGACATTTTTGAAGATTATAGCATATGGATTATTGCTACATCCTAATGCTTACGTTAGGAATGGATGGAATTTACTGGATTTTGTTATAGTAATAGTAGGGTAAGTCCCTTTTATTTTGGGGGAATGTTTGGAAGATGGGAGGCAGGGAGCAATGGAAAGCAGAGTCTTCTGAGGGAATGTGGTTGCTCCTCTCGGCCAGAAATTGTGGCCAGAACCTGCCAGGAGTGTTTTAAAGATGGGAGATGATGCTGTCTATCTCTGGGCAGAGACCAGTTTGAATCCCCTCATTGTTTTTGCTTCCCTTCCAGTAATATGTTAAAGAAGGAAGTTGAAGCTCTTGATTTAAGAGTGGTTCATTTTACAAGGCCTTGGGTCTTCACAAATAGGCCAGCCCTGCTAGTGGTTAGACTCAAGTGAGTAGAACTCTTATACTTAGCACTCTGTTAAGTTAAAACACACACACACACACACACACACACACACACACACACAGCAGTAAAACAGTAATAAATCCTTCATAGCAGGGAGATACTCTGCTATTTAACATCCCTTGAGCAAAGCTATTAATTTTTTTGCTGACTTGTGGGAAAAACTTTGGCATGCTACCATCCATTTGAAATAACAAAACAAGTGTCTGAATAATGTCAGGTATCTGGCATGAAATGAAATAAGCTGGAAAATGCAGAAAAGTAGGCATTCTCCTGAAATCCTGTCATGGGAAGAAGACACCAATAGTTTTAGTTAAAGGAGAGTGTTAAGAAACAGTGGCCTGTGTTGTGTTATTCTGGTCCTTCCACACCTGGAAATTTTGCCAGCAAGAGGAAAAACTGAATCTGTGTCAGAGGAGTGCTGGGCCTTTGGACCAAATACCCGGATAGGAAAAGAAGATCTGTCCCTTCATGGAGTCTTCATTATCCGGCTGTAAAGTGGGTTGCTCCTAAAATTATATTTGGTCCTACAGAGAGATTGTTAAATGACCTCTCTGTTTTCATCTCCATTACTTTGTTCAACTGCCTTTTGAAATTGAGCAAGGTAATTTTTTGTATGGATTTTTTTTTTTTAATTGTGAATCCTTTGGTGAGATGGGAGACAGCTGGATGTTAGGAGAGTGGGATAAAGTTTGACCCTTCCCTTTCAAACCTAGGAAGTTCAAATGGGATCCAAAATGGTGGCCCAGTAGGATAATTAGACTTAAGGGGGAAAAAGTCAGCTTTTGAAAAAACCACCATAGCACATGGTACCTACAGTATTACCACGAAGGTAGTGCAGCTAAAGTGAACAGGTAGTAGGTATGTCCCATGCCTTCCTGTATTTGGGGAGCTCTAATAAGGAATGGCAAGCCGAAGCCTTGCAAGTCTCTTGGTTCTGGAACAGTTTTGCTGTGCCTCTTCTGCCCCTGGACTTTCTGTTCAGCTACAGGATGGCAATGCATAGCTCTATTTCTTTTGTCCCTACCCTACAATTATCTCAGCTTTCTACCTGGAGACATTTTTCAGACTATAGTAGAGCACAGAGACAGGGAAGTGAACAGAGGATGGTGGTCTCATTGCATTGAGGAGACCGACACAAGCATCCAGGAAGACCAGTGGGACTGAAACTTGACAGGTGTAGTTTGAGAGGGGAAGGGAAAGAGCTTTTCAGAGAAAGAGATCCATAAATATGCTTTGGGGTCCTCTTGAGCTTTGCCTGAGGTGTAATCTACACTTACAGGGGGTGAGAATCCGTGAGGCCAGTCAAATAATCCTATTAGGGAGAAAAAGAAAAGCTGGAGACTGTAAGCTGAATAATAACTAGAGCTCACATAGGTCTGGGAGATTTCAAGTTATGACCAACAAGAATGGAAAGACCTCAATAGACACCCTGGACTGTTCATAGAGACCCCAGAAGGGCCATTAGTAGTGGGGGTTGGAAAAATACGGCCAATAGGACAAATTCAGTCTGCCACAAATTTTTGTAAATAAAGTTTTATTGTAACATAGTCACATGTTACATGTGTATGTTTACACAGTTGTGTAGTTTAGGCCCACAAAGCCTGAACTATTTACTCTCTGGCCCCTTATAGAACAGTTTTGCCAAACCCTATTATAGAGTAATGATCACCTGAATTCCTTTCTAATAATGGTTGAGAAGAAGCCTGAAAGGGAACAAACTGATGTGCAAAACAAACAGCCTGCAAAAACAAAACCCAACACTCTTTAAAGGAAGACAACAAAATACAGACACTTAAACCAGTTTCCAGCATCAGGTCAAATATTATAGCCGTATTAAGACATATGACCCATAAGGAGGAAATTCCATCTATAGAAACAGGCCTAGAAGTGATAGAGATGGTGGAATTAATAGAGAATTGCTTTAGAAGACTGTAAGAATAACTATTATGAATATGTTTATGGACCTTAAGGAATAAATGACCACAATGAGAAATGATATTAGAAAGAACCACATGGGACTTTGAGAGCTGAAACATTTCCCTGGATTGGCTTAATAGCAAATTGGATACAATAGAAGAAAACATCAAGGAGCTTGAAGACCTAGCAATAATACAAAGAATAATGACAGAGAAAAACTGAACACGCCCTGGATGACCTGTGGGGCAATATCAGGTGGTCTAACATACATATATTTGGGGTCCCAAAGGAGAGAAGATAGAGGAGAGACAGAAAAAATATTTTAAATGACTCCAAATTTTCTAAATATGATGAAAAATATAAACTCACAAATTCAAGAAGCTCAACAAAGCTCAAGCAAAGTAAACATGAAGAAAGCTACATCAAAGTATGTCATAATCATAATGAAATTGCTCAAAACCAAGAATAAAGAGAAAATCTGAAAAAGTAATCAGAGAAAAAGACATCCCTAGACTTCTCATCAGCACTATACAAGCCAGAAGACAATAGAGAGATATCTTTAAGGTGCTAGGGAAAATGTCAACCTAGATTTCTTATTCAGTGAAGATATTTTTTAAGACTGAAGTAAAAACAGACTTTTTCAGACAAACCAAAGCTGAGAATTCACCACCAATAGACCCTTACCTCAACAAATGTTAAAGGAATTTCTTCACACTGAAGGAAAATGAAACCAGGTAGAAATTAGGAATCTATAAAAAAAGAAATGAAGAATGCCAGAAAGGGTAAATGCATGGGTAAATATAAAAACAATTTTTTCTCATTTAAAAATCTCTTTAAAAGTACTTGATTATTTAAAGCACAAGTAGTAACAATGTATTGTGGAGTTTGTAGCTTCTATGAAAGTAAAATCTGTAACAATAATAGCACAAAGGACAGGAAGAAGGAAAACGTATGTACTTTTGAAAAGATCTTGTACAGTTGGTGGTAAATATGATAAAATATTATTTGAAAGTAGACTGTAATAAGTTAAAGATGTATATTGTAAACTGTAAAGCACAGGCTGGCAAACTTTAGCCCATAAGCGAAATATGGTTTATTGCCTTTTATTTTTCACATTGACAAAGTATTTTCCTGTGTGCTTTGGAAGATTGTTTTATTGGAAGACAGTCAGACTCATTCATATCTATTTGGTTATTTGGTGTCAGGATGGCAAAGTTGAATAGTTGTGACAGGGACACTGTGGCCTGAAAATCCTAAAATAGTTACTATCTGACATTGTACAGAAGATTTTTGCTGACACTTGCCCTAATGGAGCCACTAGAAAAATAAAGAGATATAGTTAATAAGCCTATGTTGGAGATTAAATGGAATTTTTAAAAGTTCAGTTAATAAAAAAAAAGTCAGGTATGAATTAAAGAGGAACAATGGGCAGGGCAAACAGAAAACAAATAGTAAGATAATAGATTTAAGTCCAGAGTTTATCAGATTTTATATGTAAAAAACCAGACCCAACTTTATAGTGTCTACAAGAAGCCTAACTTATCAAGACACAAATAAGTTGAAATTAAAAGGCCAGAAAAACATATACCATGTGAAAACTAATCAAAAGAAAGGTAGAGTGCCAATATTAGTCAAACATAGTAGACTCAGAACAAGGAATATTATCAAGGACAAAGAGAGACATTTCATAGTGATGAAAGAATTCTTTCATGAAGATGTAATAATCCTAAATATATATGCCTAATAACAGGGCTTCAAAATACACTAAGCAAAAACTGAAAAGAACTGAAAGATGGAATGGACAAATCTGTAATTATAGTTGTACATTTTAATACTTCTCTCTTGAGGGGTGTTTATAGAACATCTAGACAGAAAATGACTAAGTATATAGGGAGATATGAACAGTACCATCAACTAACTTGACTTAATTGGCATTTTTAGAAAACACTACTCAAGACCAGAATGCACATTCTTTTCACATGCATGTACATGGAGCATTGACCAAGAAATATTCTGGGCCATAAAATAAGTCTTAGTGAATTTAAGAATAGAAAAATTATACAAAATTATGTATTATAAATGAATTTAGTAACATTTCTGAGTAGAAGGTTAGTTTTTAAAAAGCATGTGAATTTCTATATGCTAGTCATGAACCAATGGAAAAATGAAATTTTAAAGACATTATTTACTATAGCATCAAAAACATGAAATATTTAGGAAAAACTAGCATACTGCAAATGACTAAACTTTGCTGAAATTAAAGGATACCTAAATAAAAGGAATGATGTACCGTGTTCATGGATTGGGAGACTCAATTATTTTTAGGATATCAGTTCTTCTCAAACTGTATTGTAGATTGAATCTATATCCCACCAAGATTGCTGTAGAGATTGACAAATTTATTCTAAAACTTCTGTGGGAATTAGGCTCTTGACTAGACAAAGAAATGTTTAAGAACAAAGCTGGAACCTGATCTTTAGGCTTTAGCTATAAAGCTCTGGTAGCCAAGACTGTATGATGTTGGCGTAAGGAGTAAATATAAAGATCAATGGAACAGACTAAGGAGTTCTAGAAATAGACCCGTTTGTATGTGATAAATTGATTTTAGGCAAAGGCCTTGCTGTTTTCAACAAATGGCACTGGAACAACTATTTATCCATATGAAAATAGGAAGAATCTTTATTCCTACCTAATAACATAGACAAATATTACCTTAAAATGGAGCACAGACCTATATGTGAAAGTTAAAAATATAGAATATATAAAATATAAAATGTAAAAATATAGGTTTTTATGGCTTAGGGTGGGCAGATTTCTTAGGAACCAAAAAGCACTAGCCATAAAAGAAATAATTAAAATTTTGGAGCTTATCAAAATTTGAAAATTTTCTTTAAAAGATTGTGTGAGGAAAATTAAAAATTAAGGCACAGGTTGGGAAAAAATATTCACAATACAGATATATGAGAAAGGACTTGCATTCAGAATATATAAAGATATCTTATAACCCATTAGTAGTAAGATGACCCAGTATATAAATGGGCAAAAGATTTGAACACATCTCCACAAAGGAAGATATGTAAATGGTCAACAAGCACCTGAAAAGATGTTCAACATCATTAGAATTAGAGAAGTACAAATTAAAACCACAATGACGCACTACATACCTACTAGCTTTACTAAATGTAAAAAGACGACAATACCAAATGTTAGCCAAGATACAGAGCAACTGGAACTCTCATACACTGCTTGTAGAGATGGAAAATGGTGCAGTCACTTTGGAAAAGTTTGCCAGTTTCTTCTAATGTTAATCATATACTAACCACATGACCATATTACCAGTATTACTCTTAGGTACTTACCCAAATAAATGAAAACACATGTTCACAGAGACTTTATTCATAATGGAGAAAAACTGAAAGACAAGCCAAATATCTCTTAACAGGTGAATGGATACATTCATTGTGGTACCTTCATACAATGGAATATCACCGAACAATGAAAAGAAATGAACTATGGATAAATATAACAACTTGGATAAATCTCAAAACTTCTTTTGCTTTGGTGAGCAAAAGAAGTTAAAAGAAGAACGTATACTGTATGATTTCATTTGTATAAGATTCGAGAAAAGGGAGAAGACAACCCAAAGTGATAAGCAGCCAATCATTGGATACCTAAGGTTGAGCTGAGAGGGAGGTGACTGCACAGAGGCATTAGTAAACAACTGCTGGGATGCTGGAAATGTTCTGTATTTTGACTGTGGTGTTTGTACTTGGACCTCTATGTTTGTCAAGAATCCTCTCATTGTGAGCTTTAAGTAAGTGTATTTTATATATAAATTGATTTGCAATAAAATTAAAAAGTAAAATCTCATCTAGGAAACTAAAGTAGGAATGGACTCATTGGTCTTTCTTAATAGATGCAATGAACTTTAGAACATCATGTTATTTTTTTCATCCAAAATATGCACTAAATTGTAGTCAAAGAGCAGAAGAAAAGTTAAAAAAAAAAAAAAGACTGTGTCTTCATGTGCATCAAATTTCTACTCCCTAAAGTTTCCAACTACAGGATGTATCTCAATCCAGTGAATTTTCCATTCCAAGCCAACTGTGACCTATTGCTTTTGTCAAGATTCCCAATAACAGAGACATTAAGAAAGTAATTGATACTTCTAAAATGTTAACTGTAATGATGTGACCACAAGAGGACTCAATGGTTCTACCAGAGCTGATAGCATTCCCTGTATAGAAAAGTTTATTCCACCCACCTAAAGTTTCAGTCAACATATATTTCAACCATTCAGGCTTATCACTTAAGCTTTGTGAAGAAGGACATGGGGGCTCATTCTGGTGCTTCTAACTTGTGTCAGTTTAGGTAGCTCCTTGCCTTTTTCTCCTGTGCTGGGATAAACTTAGTAACAATCTAGGATCAAATACTTTGTCTTCATGTCCTGAACTCTCCAGGCATGTGGTACTTCTTTTGTTGGGGGTGGAGGGTGTGAATGGTAAAGGGAGTAGAATCACAGAATATTAGAATGGGAAGGGCAGGGTTCTGGATCATTTAATTCCAGTTTTCTCATTTTACAGAGGGGGAAACTGAGGCCCAAAGAAGGAGAGGAGCTTTCCTAGTGCCTCCTAACTCTTAAGAATGGAAGCCAGCCCCAACCCCTTATACTCTTGGCTGTCTGGAAAAGGCAGCCAGCTTCCCTCTCTGACTCAGGTTCCTCTGTAATGGGAGAGAGACATCATCACCTGTTATCAAGGGCATTGCTGAAGAATGAGGGGTAGAAGGACCATGATGTATGCCCTGTAAACACTGAGATTTGAAAGTGATCTTCAGTCACCACCTGCATAAATTACTTTCCTAACCCTTTGGGATGAAAATTCCTGTGGCTGCTACATTTCAGAAGAGTTTGAGGTTTTCTTTCTTCCTTTTTCTTTGTTTTTGTGAAGCTATGAACTCGTTTTGGAGGAGAGACTTTTAACTTGAGCCTTGCTGCAGGGGTTTACAGTAATTAAAAAAAAAACTATACTAATGAGAGAAACCGGTTATAAATTTGGTCTATTTCCCCAGTCATAACTAGGGAGAGCCTACCATCTGAAGGTTTGAAAAGGTAGAGACTTGATTTATTCCCCCCTAGAGCCACCCACCTCTGCCCCTGCCTGGGTTCACGGCTAATTGCCATAGTGTTGTTAAAACAAATGGCTGGTCTCCAAATGCCCCAGAATGATTATGATTGTGCCCGATCAGGACTGTAATCAGACCACCCTGTATTTTATGGACTTAGTGTCTTCTCAACCCAGAGGCATGCCGGTGGGGGCAGAGTTTCTGCTTTGGCTGCTAATTAAACTTTAGAAACCTTTTCTCTGTTGCTGGGCCAATCATCCCCACAATCTGATTGGCCAGAGTTGATTCTATTTGAAATGAACAAATTTATATTTATTCTGAAAAACAAGCAATAATTCCAAAGAATAAATGTTTATTTGAAAGAGCAAAAGTAACTGTCAAGTGAGCAGATTGTCTGAAAATAGCTTTATCCGAAAAACCTTTGGAGAGTAGGAAAAAATGTGTCGTGGCTGCCAGATACAATATTATGCACATTTCAAAAGAGAAGATGACGATATTAATACCTTACCTTGGGCTATTGCTCCTGGCCTTTGCACATCTCCTCAGCATCTGCGATTTACATCATTCCTTGAACAGCCCTGGGAGGGTGGAGGTGGGAGTGGGCGTGTCGGTGGTATAACACATTGATTAAGATTTGGGACTTTGAAGTCAATATTCACCCGTTGATTTACTCATCAGATAATTTTTGAGTGCCTTCTGTGTTAAGAACTGTTCTAGGCACTACACTTGAACAGACTAAATGAGCAAATGAACAACACAGACTAAAAGTCCCTGCCCTCATGGGACCTGCATCCTAGTGGGGCTGATATACCTGGATTCATACATTAGTTCTGCCCTAGTAGTATGACCTTGGGCAAGTTACTTGTTCTCATCAAGTTTGTTTCCTCACTTGTGAAGTAATAAGAATTCCTACTGCATAGCACTTTGTGAGGATTGAGATAATGTATGCAAAGTGCTTAGCACCTAGTGAATGTGTATAAATGGTAGCCGCCATGTTTGTTTCCTTGTTATTTCTGTTTGAGCAATTCCACTTGTCATCATTGGGTCCGTGATTAGTCCCCTCTTCTGTGGGGTCTGACTTGGTCAGGATGCTCTGTTGGCAGGAAAACAGATGAGCTCAGTCCCTGTCCCCGGTCATGTTACATGTAGGGGTTGCTTTCAGGATTCACAGCCCGATCCTTGCCTTTGGGCCTTGCTTCCCCTTTATTTAGGCACCAGCCCCACAGAATTAGCCCTTGTTCAGAAATAACTAGTATTATCCTGTTTTGCCTCCCTGGGTAACAGACTCTAACATTTCTCCCTTTCTTCCTTTTTTCAGATTGTTTAGTGTAATTCTGGAACAATTAACCAAAGAAACAGAAGGCGGTAACCACTCCAGTGGCAAGTCAGGAGGCTTCGATGTCAAAGCTCTCCGAGCCTTTCGAGTGTTACGACCACTTCGACTAGTGTCAGGAGTACCCAGTAAGCACGTCTTGTTTCCTAAAGCCAGGTGTTTGTTGACTTGTTTTTCTTCTGGGTGGGGCTCAGGATTCTGGAGCTGAGTGCTGCGAGGTGAGTTGCCGTGTGCCAGCCAGGGGGTCCGCAGACGACCATGGAGGCCTTCACAGTTCACACCACACTTTTGCTTGTGTTTGGACCCCCATGATAGCCCCAAGGAAGGGCCAGTGAGAACTGTTGTCTTCCTGATTTTTTTGGGGGGAGGGGCGGAATCTTCTCTTGCACAGACACCGAGTGAGTGGTGACATGAGGCCTTGAGTTCAGGCCTCCTGCTTCCAGTCTGGTTTTCCTCATCGGACACCTTGCTGCCGCAGCCCCCTCCCACTCCCAGGCCTGTCTCCTCTGAAAGTGGTGGCTTGTGCAGAGGAGGGTGACGGAGGGCTCACAACTGACTGCCTTTCTTCTTCTTCTTCTTCTTTTTTAAAAATGTTTTATTTATTTTTGAGAGAGAGAGAGACAGTGTGAGCAGGGTAGGGTCAGAGAGAGAGGGAGACACAGAATCAGAAGACAGGCTCTAGGTTCTGATTTAGCTGTCAGCACAGAGCCTGACCCGGGGCTCGAACCCACGAACTGTGAGATCACGACCTGAGCCGAAGTTGGTCGCTTAACCGACTGAGCCACCCAGGCACCTCCTGACTGCCTTTCTTCAAAGCAAGCAGCAGCAGGGGGCTGGACTCCCAAAAAGTCTGCTTTGTTCTCTACTGTTAAGAGTTGTGCCTGTCCGGCTCTTGGGAGGGGAGACGTGGATGCTTCTGGGTCCTCCCTGGGGTATGGTAGGACCTGCTTGCAGGTTGTTGTGAGGATCAACAGGGATGATACGGGGAAGCTCCCAGTTCAAGGTCTAGAGCACAGAGGTGGCCCTCCGTGGTGAGAGATACTATTTGCTCCACTAGGCCGTGTACCCCTCTGTGCCAAGTTCCAGTCTGCTTTTTGCTCTGGATGTCTAAGCCGGGTTGAATGCCACCTGAGTTGGAACAGATGTCCGGTCTGTGCCCTGTCCAGGAGCTACTTCTGCTTCCCTAAGGAGCATGAGTGTGCTGCTTCGCTGGGCTCTGCCCCTGTGAGGACGCCCCTGCTGGGGACATGAGGATAGACATCCTAGCCCCTCTCCAGGGATTGTGGTGGTGAGGGGGCTGCCTGCTCCGGCTGCAGGAAGGATCTGGGAGGACAGGGTGTGCCTGTTTTTCACAACTCATAAAGCCATCAAAAGAGCACAGATCATGTTTTTGCCTCTCCAGAAGTTCTTCATGAAATTTTTATTAAACCTGTTGGCACTCGGGACACACCAAAAATTCTCTGGAAAAAAAAAAGTCTTTCCAAATTTAACATTTTAAAATGTAGGAAGTGGTGTTTTATGTGTACTTGTTTTTCCAGATGGTTCATTTATTTTCATTGAAAAAGATCAGCACAAGTCAAAACCACAGAACTGTCTGGAAACAATTGAGAAAAATAGAAATACCTTGGAAATGACTGGTTCTGTTATGTGTAACACGATGAAATGAGAAGTTCAGTGAGCAAACATGTTCGTTCAGATTTAGTCGTTAGAGCTTAATCTGATCTGTGTAACCACGACAACCTGTTTCCCCTCAAAGAGCACATGACAGGGCAGCCTGCTTCCAGTATGTGTTGTAAGGACAAGCAGGTGCTGTGGCTTCTCGCGTGCAGGTCTGGCCAGTGAAGCTCTCAGAACTCCTAGATCATGGTTTTGGCTTCCTTGCCTAATGAGGTTTTCACTAAATGACCTGTCTTCCCGGATGCTCTTGAGAACAGTTTAAAACTATATTTCTTCCTTTTCTCCTTTGTAATGTAATGGAGTTCTGCCTCACACTCTCCCAGAGATGGACAGGGAGGAATGGGGACCTAAGTCTTGCGTGAGGACTTTTCAGCCCATATTTCTGTACTTCCCTAGTGGAGAACATCCATGTCTCTCATCAGCCCCAATTGGGCTTTGGGGAGATGAGTCGGGGGCTCTGGGTCCTGATGTTTCCCATGCTGGTTGGCCACCGGGGCCGAGTGATTTTTTGAGAACCCTGAATTTGATAAAAATGCCAGGGAAGGTGTGACTACTTACCCTTATCTGGGAATTGCCTCGTCCCTTCTGTAGAGAATTCAGACTGTTCTATAAGACATGATTTTGTGTGTGTTTGTGAATATATATTTATTTGTTGGGAGGTAAACGTGTATTTCAAAAGAGAGTGCCTCAGGCCTTCATGGAGTTCTTAACCATCCATGCTCTGATAATAGTTATCAGAATCCTGGGCCATCAAATGGGAAAGAACCCTACAGATCATCTGATCTATGTGCACCATCTTTTAGATGAAGAAGCTGAGGGCTGTTGAGGGGTAGCAACTTGTGCAGATTCTCCTAGCCAGTGGGTGGCCGAAAGGGAGCAGACATGCCCTCTCCCTGTTCCTGGCTTAGTGTTCTTTACATTCCATCCCACTCTGTCCTTCATTGGAGTCCCGTGAGCATTCCTGTACACACTGATTATGTACAAAGGAGCCCGATGTCAGGAAAGTCTATATGTTCACATGAAGATAAACCTCATTATCTCATAAATTTGGCCAATCCGAAAGACAGTAGTTACAATGAACAAACATGTTCATGAAACATATGGCCCACTACCATAGAATTCAGAGGTGCTAACTGCCAGATTTCGAATGGACCATCCATGTCTAAAAAAAAAAAAAAAAACAACCACCCTCCAAATGAAATAACAAACCCCTGTCCAAGTGGATTAGAGCAGATACTCCTTTTTGTCTATTTCTGATAGAAGGTGAAAACATTAAAAGTTACTGTATTAATAACTTTTTTTCTAAAATCATTTGAACACTTAACTATCTGAAGGTAATACTTAGGATTTAGGTTGTAGTATAGGTCTTGGAAAGACAGGCTGTTCTTGAGTGAAATCTTCTTGGTTTTCCCTCCCCATCTCATCCCTCCCTTCTTTCCATGGACTTCCCAATCATGGTCAATTTTTGTTGTTATTGCTAATGAATATTTTTCTCTTTGCTTGGTGCGTTCTGATTTCTGTCTTATTTACTTCTAGCATCTTGACATCTTACACTCTTTTGTTCTTTGAATATGTGTTGGGAGCTGTGGTACCACGCAGGGGTTGGGGGTGGGCTGGGGGGAAGAAGCCAGGGGCTAAACACGGGAATTAGGAAGCCTGGCTGAGGGGTGGGTTCTGGTGATCCGCCCACCACTCACCCTCAGTCTCCTGCTTCTGCCCACCCACTCTTGACCTGAGTGTGGTCCCACCAACCCTCCTTCCATGACCTATCTTGTCCTGTGCTGTGGCTGTGAGCATTGCCGTGCACAGAGCTTCCGGATGTCACTGTCCCACTGTCATCTCACAGTCCCACGCAGCAGCGGCAGGACACTTCCCTCTTAAGGTTAGGCCCTGCCACCAAACTCCCTGGGTCCAAAGTGGCTCTTGCCCCTTTCCTCCCTCCCTCCCTCATTCCAGTAGAGCCTCCTTTGTGACATTCTTGGTTTTGTTCAGGCGCACAAGTTTGCCTCAAGAGCCTGCCTCCTTGGGCACCTTCTTCACCTCTCAAACTCAGCTGCTAGATTCTTCCTGATCCTCAGGCTGTCTGGCCTGGAGAGCCCAGCACTCACCAATGACCTCTCTGCTGGCCTTGCCTCCTGCTGCATTGTTCCTCTTTCTAAAGAGGCTGCCTTTTTGCCAATGGAGCACAGTTGGCCCTGTAACCCAAGTTTAAAACCCAGAGCTACCTAGCTGCAATCTGCTTTTTCTTTCCCGATTTTCTTTCCACTGTGAGACTGCCAACCAAGACTCACTGGCCTGGCCCACATTGCCTGACCCACCTCCGTGCTGCCTCTGTCTGAAGCGGCCTCTCGCCCAGGCCCACCTGTGGAAATCCATCCCCTTCCACCTTTACACCCTAGCAAGAGAGGGGCTGCCATCCAGTCCTCTGTCTTATCCCCCTCAGGAATGATGTCTTTCTTTTTTTTTTTTTAGTTTATTTATTTATTTTGAAAGAGAGTGTGAGCAGGGGAGGGGCAGAGAGAGAGAGAGAGAGAGAGACAGAGTCCCAAGTAGGGTCCACGCTGTCTGTGCAGAGCCCCATGTAGGGCTCAATCTCATGAACTGTGAAGCCAAGACCTGAGCAGAAATCAAGAGGTGGATACTTAACCGACTGAGGAGCCCCGGTGCCCCTAATGTTAATTTAATATTAAATATCTCTCTGAGTTTTATTACTGTGTATCATATATGGAACAGGCATCATCAGGAATTTTATATATATATATATATATCTCCTTAAAGAATCTCTTTGGCTCACAAACTTCTTTCTCTCTCTCGTAGGTTTACAAGTTGTCCTGAACTCCATTATAAAAGCCATGGTTCCCCTCCTTCACATAGCCCTTTTGGTATTATTTGTAATCATAATCTATGCTATTATAGGATTGGAACTTTTTATTGGAAAAATGCACAAAACATGCTTTTTTGCTGACTCAGGTGAGTAATAAAAATGGTAGCTAGCCTAGCTTTAAACAATTTAATTTTCCCCTAAATAACTTCTGTGGTTTGGGGAAAATCTAAAACAAAATGGGGGGGAAGGAGGGGAAGCCAAATATACTAGTAAATGTACTGAGCCAGTTCTTAGTGTGAATTGTGTTCAGAATAAATGAAGATTTAATCTCCTTTTCTTATGTAATGTGTCCTGGCAAACCAGATGAGGTACCCCCAAAACTAGAACCTGAGGTGAATCACTAGCATCGTTCTCTGTAGGCTTAAGAAAGGTGCTATAGAGTCAGGGCAGAGGAGAGAGCAATGGATTCTGAGTACATAAATGTCATATGCCATGGAGGAGAGAGTCTTTGAAGTGGACCTTGAAGGTCAAGTGGGAGTCTGAGACAGCGCAGGTGGGAGGCAGGTGTCCTAGGCTCTGAGGAGGGCACTCGGCTTTCGCCGGCTTTGGCTTCCTGGTGTTGGTGTCTTGCGTGGTGAAGCCTGTGCACTCTGTTTGCAGATATCATAGCTGAAGAGGACCCAGCGCCATGTGCGTTCTCAGGGAATGGACGCCAGTGTGCCACCAACGGCACAGAGTGTAGGAGTGGCTGGGTTGGCCCAAATGGGGGCATCACCAACTTTGATAACTTTGCCTTTGCCATGCTCACCGTGTTTCAGTGCATCACCATGGAGGGCTGGACAGACGTGCTCTACTGGGTAAGCAGCTGGAGGATAGTGTGTGGAGTGTTCTTTCCTTTGGACAAGAGTGTTTCATTCGCTAGCACCATTGGAGAGTCAACTGAAAAGGAAACCCTGGAAGTCAGTTCTTTGGGAAGGGAAGCAGACCCTCTCCTCACTCAGCGAGACTCACTCTCTTTCCTCCTCACGACCTTCATTTCCATTCCAGAAAGCCGCTGTGTAATATTGGCTGCCTCACTCCCCAGTGTTTCTTGGTGTGCCCGCGAGTCCTTGTTTGGGGGGAACTCCCAAGGTCAGGGCTGTTGTGAATTAAACTCTTAGAGAGCCAGGGGTTATTGGACAAGTTAAGAGGCTCCTGGACTTCCATGGGCTTGATCTTTTTTTTACGTAAAGGTGGGCTGCTCTACCAGAGCCTAACAAAAGATAGGGAGTATAAATTGAATCCCTTTCATGCTTTCCATGAACTTAGTGCAGCCTTAAGGCCAAAATGGATTATCCCTTATTTAATACTGTTTTCCTCTTGCCTCTTCAGCCTTACCACAAATTAGCCCAGCACAGCCCCTACCTCTCTCTTCCTTTCTCTTTGGAGCTATAGAACTCTGGCAGAGAGGGTGGGAAGGCATGTCAAACTTGCAGGGCTGGTGGACCCATCCAGCCTGCCATGAAAACAGACTGATACCCTTTCTCTGGCTAAGGTCTGGTTCTCCTTGTCCCTGACAGAGCCAGAAGGCTTTGCTATAAATGAAGAGCAATAGTATTTTAACTGCTATTTCTCAGAGCTGAGTTTGTTTGTTGATTTATTTGGTAGAATTTGAAAAAGCTCACAGAAGTTTAGAAATTATTTTCCATGGCACAGGTTGCCGGGAAAAACAGCTGACATGCAGATTTTGAGCCTAAACCCAAGTTCAAATGGGATGAATCAGGATTCCAAAAATGATTGGTTAAAAGGCAGTTAGTAACAGAGTACTTCTTGAATGGGCCGTCTTTAATTAGAGGGCCTATAAATTGAGAAGCAGCTCCTGGCAGTATCTACATTTTAGATACTCTATAGGGTTTCATATTCCTTTGTAACTTCAGAGAACATGGCACACGATGGTTATAAATAGGTTTTGCTTCCCTTCACCAATGAACACCATGCTTACAGGATTGTAGAAATCCTTATATATTCAATGTTATGCAAAGAAGGTGTATTTTTATTTTCTTCCCCAAAGTGTGAGTCTAGTTTAGTAAAAAGTTTTAAGCATCACTAATGTGTTGTATCTTGTTTCTCTTTTCCCTTCCTTTTTCTTATTGTCCTAGGAGATAGAGAGAGAGAGAGAGAGAGAGAGAGAGAGAGTGAGAGAGAGAGAGTGTGTGTGTGTGTGTGTGGGCATGCACGTCTGTTCTTTATATCCATAAGATAATGTCTTTCATGAAGAGGAATAAGGAGGGAAATTATATTGAATGAGCCAAGATCATGGCCAGGGCAAGGGGACCTTCAAATTAGGTAAAGGGTTCATTGTCAGTATTAGCTCCAGAGTTGCATATCCTAGTTAGGTTAGTTAAGATCTCAATCCCGGTTTTGCCTTAAAGTTTCTGATAAATAGAAAATATGTCATCCAAATAACCCAAACTCTGACCCTCCCCACCCCTGCAAATGGTACAGAAAACAACATTTTGATTTAAAAAAAAATCTGTGACTCTTCTCAGCTCTGTTGTTCTCCCTATTGTCAGGGTGAATTGTCCACTGCTGAGCCAATGTGCCTTGACTAATGCACAATTTTATACTTTATTTTACACTTTTGCATATAGATTCATAGATTCCTGACAGTTTTCCTGTTGTATAGCAAGCGAAAACTCTTTAGTGTGTAAGTAAAGGAGAGAAAACTCCATGCACCCAGAAAAAAAAAGTTTCCATTGCTTTTGGAGCACCTAGGATTGTATAATTATTATCTCTATCATTAATATGACAGAGTTAATAATTTGACAGTATAATAATTATATTCTCTGTGAATTACAGGGCATCTTTATTCTGATAGAGAAGCTCAAGCAATTTACCAACATTATCCCAGTCTGTATCCCTTTCTAGAAGGTCTGGGATTTTGAAGACCAAACAGTGGTATACAGAGAGGCTGCTGAACACATAGCACCCAGGGTCCTATAGCAAGTGGTTGTGGTTCTTGATCCAGAGGTTTGTAGACCTGTCAGGGGCCAGATGGTAAGTATATTTGGCCTTGTGGACTGTAATATCCCTGTCACAACCACTCAATTCTGCCTTCTGCCCATGTCGCTCAGAAGCAGCCGTAGATAACAAGTAAATGAATGGGTGTGATTCTGTTCCATTAAAATTTTATTTGTGGACACTGAACTTTGAGTTTTATATAACATTCATGTGTCGTGAAACAGACTTCTGATTCTTACCCCTCAACCATTTAAAAATAAAAAAGCTGTTTTTAGTGCAAGGGTTGTGCAAAAGCACGTGCCGGGCTGGGTTTGGCCCACACATCATAGTTTGGTGACCCCTGCTCGAGACTGGAATCCAACACTCTTTCCTTGGCATTCCCTGCTGTCAGAGGTTTGTGAACCATTCTAGAACACTAGGGGGCAGCTAAGTCCTCTCCCATACCGTTCACTAAGATCCTCTGAAACACATCAGGTTTAATTATTCATTGATTACATTTATTAACTCATCAGAGAGATAGGCAGGAGCCAAGGCACCAAGCCTTCTTATTATTGAATGGGCCATGGTCAGGTGGACAATACACGACTGTGTTCCAGCACAGAACATCCTTGACCAGCACGGTGCCTAGCACAGAGCAGGTGCTCAACAAATACTAGTTCCTCTTACTTGTCATTGTACAAGCCCCTTGCCTCAGTGCAGAAAGGCCATGTTTAAATATCAGGTTTTATGCACAACTAGGGTGGACAGGGAACATCTCGAGAGATAGCTAGGGAGATTAGATTGTGAATATTGATCGCAAGCAGATTTCTCAATCATTCAGGTGTTTGTATCTAGTGGGCACAGTCTTTGCCAGGGATTATTTTGCATCTTGTCAAGTTTATTTTCAGTCAGTGTTCTCAAGCTCATTGATGCCTTAATTATCAAGAATTTCTGGCAAAGGACTGGCAGGGTCTTGAGGAAACTTACAGGTGGGTCCAATATGCAGGAAGCATACTTAGAAAACTGTTCGGATGTGTGGGAGTGGGATTATCAATTTCTGGTGAGGAAAAAAAGTTCTTGTAGAGCTCTTTTATAAAGTGAGTTCCATAAGCATAATCAAGCTGCCATCTCATCCACACGTGTTCGTTGTCTATGGCGGCAGTGGGGTGTAGGGCACAGGCGGAGCATGAAGGCTGGTTGGGGCTGGGTGCATGACCTTGGGGAGGCCACCAGAACTCTCTGGGCTTTAGTTTTCTTGTCTGCAAGATACACAGTTACACTACATTCTTCTCCAACTCAGAGGAAATGTCTGTAAAGGTAGGAAATTAAAATAGTGTTGGTTTCAGGAGAGAGCTACTCACGTATAAATCATTTACAGCCTCATGCCTTCATGGCAGGCTCTTTCCTCAGTGAACACGCCTCTGGAGGTGCTGGCTGCCAGACTCAAATGGGAAATCCACATAGTCAAACTGCGAGTCTACGTTCTTCAAGACACCTGGGAAATTCCTCTCTCATTGGCCAAGGGCTTGCTTTTCTCTTATTCCCTGCTCAGGGGAGCCCCAACCAGTATACCAAGTTCCCAGTAGTGTTTTCAACAGTTAGAAAAAACCCAAAAACCCTTAGGTTGGTCTTTAATTGGAGACATGAATGTGCATTTCAGCCTTTGAAACGAGAGGGAATATGGAAACTAAATAGAATATTATTTTCTAGGCACCAGGTGATACCACATGATGACTTTGATACAAATCTTTCAAAAATGAATCTAAATTGAAATGCTTCAGCTCAAGCTGATTTTTTCTTTGCTGATAAAGACCACACAGACAAAATCCCAAGCAGAGTCTTTATTTTCATTTGGGTATTTTTCAGAATAGCTCGCCAGTTCTGGCTTGTCCCGTGTATATGATAGGGACTGAGGAATACTAACCTCTGAAAAGAGACTTGAGTTGAGAAGGTTTAGTTTGGAGAAAGACTGGCCTTTAGACATTAAGTTTCATTTCTCTTCCCACCTTCTGGAGATTTAGACCGTCTTCTGTGGCCTTTGCTGTGGCCTTCTCCCCAGCCCACAGCTGTCACTCGAGTTGATATTTCTGATGCAAGCAAATGTGACTCTGTCCAACACCTACTCCTAAGAAATTAAAAGCTTCCTTAATTAAAAAAAAAATGCCGTCCTAAGCGGAGCAGACTACTGTTCTAGCGTTCCCCAGGACAGCACACTGGGACCTGGATGAGGACTGGGAGAGCATTTGGTGCAGCCGCTGACTTTGCCAGCGCCGTGCGGGACTGAGGTCTTCTGGGGGGAGTCCTGGACTTTGCATGTCCTTCCCTCACCCCACGAGCATGCTTTCCCCTGTCATCTGCACTGCTCCTGCAGAGAGGAAGCAGGCCCAGAGAGGTCTCCAGGGAAGGCCCTGACTCCAGGCCAGGCTCTGGCCGCTACCCTGGACAGCCTGGTTCTTCTCTTCCACACATGAGTTTTTAAATAAGTTTAGTGGTGTCGTTGCTTTGGAAGAATTACCCTGTGCCTGCCTGCTAAATTAGTTTATCCAGCTTAATTAGATCAACAATTGCAGCCATGGCCCTGGTTCATTCATTACTCTAATTGCCAGTGTAAGATGTGCAGAGTGATATGAGTTCTATTAAGCACATCAATTTTCATGTGGCCAAACAGGTGTTTCATAAGAGATTTAACATCCTTTCTCTAGACTTCGGCAACAGATGTTAGGTCATTTTTTTTATGTTCTCTTTTCCTGTTTGGCTTTTGCATGAGACAAACAGTGAAATGCATGCACCTCATTCTGTAAAGCTAAAATCTGGAGCCAGATAATGTGGAAGCAATCGCATGCTTAAAGGCCTAAGGAGCTTTCACCTGTGAGGCAAGAACGGTCACCCGCCCAGACTACATATAGTTCTACTGGCCGAAGATTCTGGGTGCTCCAGCAAAGTCAGGCAGGAGGTCATTCATTCTGTCCCTGGACTGGTCCTTAACACCCCCTTCCTGGGAGAAGTGTTTGCCTAACTTAACACTGACCTGTGCTGCTGGCAGTTTCCATCTAGCTGTGAGCCTTGAAGCACTTCTTTGCTCCCGCAAGAAAGCTGCTCATGACCAAACCTCCCCTGTGACAGTCTGCCCCAGAAACCAAGACTGACTGCGTTGCTTGATCTTGTTCCAGAAGTAGCAGCACAGGGTTCCTTTGGACAAGCTCTCTCTCACCTAGTCTCAGTCGGCTCACAGCTGGAACTAGCTCTTCCAGGTGGCTCATCTAGGTCAAAGCTAGATGTGGGAGATAAGGGCTTCTTTCCTTCTCCTGGGTCCGTCCTTGGGTGCTGTTGGGAAACCTCCCATTCCCAAAAGCACTCTTGAATGTGTGTCAGCTAGTTGACTTCTGAGCACTTTCTTCTTTGTGTTAATTTAGCCCTGCCTGCACTCACTGATGGCAGATAATCTAGGTTTCAGATGGGTTAGGTTTCTTTGAATAGGTTAGCTCCCAATGGAAATTTATTATTTTAGGGTTTTTTAAAAAAGAATTTATAGAGTTAAATGTTGTAAGTTTGTCTGTATAAGACTTTCCCACCATAACAAATTTTAAAAGCAAGAAGTTTAATGACTTGGGTAGAGTAGAAAATACTTTCCAGCTAAGCACGAGCTTTGTCCTCTACCAAAATCTGTTCTGAAACTCCATGATCAAGACTATTTCCAGTGAGAAAGAGCCAGATTCCAGCTGATTCCCCTGCCTGTGTCAAAGTCTGCTATTATTTGTCCCCAAAGCTTTAATGACTCTGTGTGTGTGTGTGTGTGTGTGTGTGTGTGTGTGTGTGTTGGGAATATATAGTGAATGTGCCTTGGCTACTGTTGTCTCTGATTTAAATATAAGTAAATGTTTAATTCAATGTATAGAATGCTGTCTCTAATGTGACCCTCTCTCTTTATTAGATCCTCTTATTAACCTGCTCCTATGAGACTATCTTATTTCTTGCAGATGAATGATGCTATGGGATTTGAATTGCCCTGGGTGTATTTTGTCAGTCTCGTCATCTTTGGGTCATTTTTCGTACTAAATCTTGTACTTGGTGTATTGAGCGGGTAAGCTACACCTCTTTCATCTTGAAAGCAGAGCCCTAAGGACAGTTGCCAAGACCACACAGGTTTTGCTAGATGGGGGTGGCCGGGTGGGTGCCAAACACATGCTGTGTCCTCTGAGATACTTTCTCTTCTGCTGAGCCTTCCCAAATCAAGACGCTTCCTGGAATCTCACCAGGCTTTATGAAAGAAAGCTATGGAATAGTTATTGACAAGAAATTAATCAGCGTAGTTGCTTGGAATTTAAATAGATTCCATTGCCTGCCTTTTGGTCTGTCCTAAAATGAGATACACTTATAATTGCTTTATTGGTCTGAATCCAAATATGCAGATTAATTGGTACAAAACAGTAGCTAAATGAGCCAGTCCTGGCCGACTTTTGGTGGGCCGCATTTGTAGATTTCAGCAGCATAACTTGTCCTTACCTGAAGACACAAGATAGAAGGTCCCGGCAGGGTGCCTGTCCTGAGAGCATGAGTCTTTGCTCAGAGCCCTGAGTGGTCTGGTCTGGCAACTGCTCCTGGGGCTCCGCTCTTTAGTCAATGGATAACTGATAACTGATCTCCTTACATTTTACAGGTAAATGATGCGATAGGATGGGAATGGCCATGGGTGTATTTTGTTAGTCTGATCATCCTTGGCTCATTTTTCGTCCTTAACCTGGTTCTTGGTGTCCTTAGTGGGTAAGCAGTCAGATCCATGTTGCACACTCTGCTGTTGCCACATGCGGGGCGGCTCTGCGTGTCCCCCAGCTGCTCCCCGCGGCTTCTCTGCATGCATGTGGACTCTGACGTCCCTTCCGTGTGTTGCTTTTGGATTGAACTGTGATTCTCTCTGCCTGTATCTTGTCTGTGAGATTCTGTGTTTCTGACGCTTGCCTAACACTATTAATTTAATGAAGACTGTTCCCTGAAGTCAGGTGCGTTAATGTGTCCACTTGCAGATGTGGATTGCGAGTGAGTAACAGGAGTCCCAGCCTTGGTCTCCCCCAGGAAAGGGCCTGTGTCTTTCATGGCTTTATTCCCATTTAGTACATAACTTGGCTTTTTTGAGTTACCCACAGTGTATCATGACTATTTCCAGGGTGTTTCAGATCTTGCTGAGTAGAAGGAATAAACCTAGATTCGCATATAAATACTGAACAATTTCAAAAATCTTACATCCTTCAAGTCATTTATTTGCTTGGTCGTCTGCTACTGTCACTGTGAGAACTGTCCCTCTAATTCATGATTAGTCTTAACTTGCGGAATCTTTAATGCAGAGTAATGACTAGCTTTTACACATACACTTCCTATGGCCTTATAGTCCCCACCACTCGGTCACCATTTGTGAAATTTCAGTTTGCTGGATGACCTTCCATGGAGAAGAGTCTCTGTAGAGAGTGGAGGCTGGCTCAGGAAGGGGATCCTGGTGTTTCTGGGCTCTGCCCTGCCCGTACTTGGCGATGCCGTCCCAAGCCCCTCTGGTGGCTCTGTATCCTCCCTGCCCGCAGACACCCAGAAAGGGGAGCACTCCTAGAAGGGAGAAGGGGCTGTCTGGGTTCTCCCAGAAGCTGCTTCGGAACATAACCGCTGCTGGGGGCCGGGGTGCCTGTCTTCCCCGGGAAGAGCCTTTGTACCCACTGTGCTCACACATCCTCAGGAAGTACTGGAGGTAGTACACTTGACCCCACGTGAGTGTATCCTCACCTGTTTTACCTTCTTCTTCCCAAGCTTGAGTCTTGGGTGGGGGATGGGGGGTGATGCCTTCATGGAACGCTGAGTCAGTGAGGAACCCTGTGTCACATCTTAACACTGCCTTTTCCAGAGCAGGACACACAGCTCGTCCTTCACCTCTGCTTCCTTTCCTCGTCCACCCTCTAACCTGCCCTGCCTGTTTTCAGGGGATGATGTATGTGGTCAGTTTTACACCATAGATGCATGCTATGGCAGGAAGCCCCCCTCTAGAGATGGCCCAGGAGCCCATGCCCCCAGTGACGGGATTGGGACTGGGTCAGGTTGAGGGTGTGAGGGCATCGTCCACTCCCAGTAAAGTTTCCTTCCATCTACCGATAAATGGCCCTGCAAGCCCTTCTTTTAAAGTTTGAACACTTTAAAAGTGCCCTCATCCTGTTGAATCTCTGGGGCCTTAGGTTAGCATTGGGCTTGAAAGGGTGGAATGTATCCCTGGAGAAAGAGCACAGTCCTGGTTTTGCATCAGGAACAGCCCGCACAGGGTTAATGGCAACTCTGCGCTGCAGTCCTTGGCGCCCATGTCTCCCAAGTTCAACCAAACCGACTGAGGCCATGGAAACGACTAATTTTAACAGTGCCAGTGACATGCCTTATCTCTGAGCTTCCTGGAGCAGGAGCCATCCCCCAGGCATGATGAAGCAGCTCAAAACGGGGGAAAAGGAAAAGATGGGAGGAGGGGCTCCTTATTATAATGGCGGGCATTAAATGTTGACCCCATGGAGATGAACACAGTGACACGCTCACCCAACAACCAGGTTACTGGGATATATTTTAGGGAACATAGTAAGTACTTTTAAAACATTTTTGTATCGGAGCAAAACTCGATCCCTTCTGAAGGAGAATGCAATGGCATGTGAATTTTTAGAATCCAAGTCTACCCAGTGATTTCCACAGTCTGTTCATGCTGTGCCCCAGCTCCTAAGGGCTGCACGCTGATGGCGCTCCGGTGTGAGACCACTCTGGGAGCAAGTGCAGAGAGGGACTTCGTATAAAGAAGGAGCCACGGCTGCAAAGCACAGCCTTTCAGTCATGCTTGCCAGTTTGGCTAGCCTTTCCTGCGGAGCCAGAGGCCAGGGGTGCCAGGATGGCTAAGACACAGACAGAGGCTCTGGGCTCAGGCTTCCATTGTCTGGTGGGCAGACTGTCGTTGAGCAGTGCTGGATGGCAGAGCCGGAGCAGGGCTGTAGCCCGAGGGGCTGGGAAGGCTGCATGTCTGTGAGCTGGATCTTGAAAGGCGATAAGGCATTTGTGGGGAGAAGACCGATGAGGAGCGGGCATGTTCCCACCTCCCCAACAATTCCCCGCTCCTCTGCCCTGAGACTCCCCCTTGACTGGTCCCCAAAACAATGAAAAATCAAAAGAAGTCATTCATATGCATTTTCTTGTGAAATTTTTAAAAGTTTGCTTCAGTCTTAGAGATCTTCACAATTTTTTTTTTTTTAGGGAACACTAAGGAGATCACAAAACCAGAGGGATGTAAATATTAAAAGCAAGATGACTTCCATTGCATAGCCCCTTAGGGACCACCAGACTGGCACTCATGTAATCCTTAAAGCGCTGAATTAAAAGCCTCCCATTTTAGAAACAAGATCATGCAATTGCCTTCTGGTGAAGGATCGTTAAATAATGCTTGTGTGTCTTTAAGTCTGTTAACCACTTGGAAATACTTGTTTCTGCTCCTTGGCTTTTTCTTTTTTTGTGTGGCCATGCCATCCTATTGTATTCTGATTTTAATCTGCACACTTGATTTGGTGTTGGTACATTTGTAAAGCATTCTAAGACCGATGCTTTGGAAAAATCTTTGGTTTTATAACAGATCCTTTTCTCAAGGTGAGTATGAAGTTTATGAACTGTATACCCTGTGTAACCAAGCATGAACACAGATGAAGACTTTTCTCTCTAATGATAGTGTTCTATGGGGGGATGGCGGGGGGGGGGCAGCCGGGAATGTCTTTAGCTCATGTTGCAATTTTACATTAAGTTGTCATTGAGGAGATGGTCCCATTATGACCAGGGATTGGAAAGAATGCCTCATTTAAGTCTATAACCCAGGCAGATTATGTCTCTTTCCATGATGGTTTTTTTTTTAGAAGCTTGGTGATTTTTTTTTTACTTTTAAAATTGTTCATTTAACTTCTTTTCCCTTTTGAGGTTTTTGTCAGTAAATAGGCAAAATAAGAGGACTGTTGGTGTTTTGGTGCTTTGTTTCTTTAGAATCCCTGCCAGATTCTCAGGGGGAAAATGGTGGTCTTGGGAATTGGGCTCAATTCTTTACCTGCAGGACCCACCTGATGCCAGGCATACCTGTGGTAAGGCCCCCAAGGTGTAGTTCAGGCCCCCAAGAAGAGATTGGTAGATGAGAAGACCTGGGTTCTGGTCCTGCCATTGTCACACACCAACTTTGGAACTTCACTGTGGAGCCCTGAGCTTCGGTCTCCTTGTCCCTCAAATACAGATGGTCCCATCCTGCAACTTTCCCCACAGGGTGGCTGGCTTTATATCTGGTAATGAATGTGGAAGTTAAGGATTTCACTCATTGAATGTGTCTTCATCCTAAACCCACGGACCTCCTCCCAGTCCCCTCTCTGGGTGAAGTGGGAATAGACACAGGGGCCCTTTGGAAATCAAAGTGTACCATTTTCTGGATTTTCCAGAACGTGACCAAGAGAAATGAGCTTTGTATACACATTAATACTGTATTCTTTGCCCCCTCAAGAGGAAGTCTTTCAGGCTCTTTGTCAGCTACAAAGTATTTTGCAGCTCCAAATGGTTGTGACTGAAGTTCTTTCTGACAGTGATTTGTTTTGCACAAATATGGGGGCATGACATTTCTGTAGCATCATGGTTAATCATACTGGATTTAGAGTTGGATAGCCAAGACTTGATTCTTTGCTCTACCTTTTACCAACTATGAGATTTGGGGAAAATTACTTACCTATTTGAGCCTTACTTTCCTGGTCTGTGCAATGGAGCTAATAATACCAACCACATTTTGTTGCATGAGGATTCAGTGAGCTAGACCATAGCATGCTTGCGCTTTGTTACTGTGGTAGCTTGAGTGAGAGTATAGAAAATGTGATTTGATGCAAGAAAAATCTAATCAACTCAGCCCTCTTAAACTAATAATTGGCCAAGATCAGCCTGCTCTAGTGGAAAGTCAAAGTTCTATAATATTTTTAAGTGTTTTATTGCATACAAACATGTATATATAATGACATAAGCCAATGATTACTGAAGGATATTATTACATAAACCACCTCCTGGGTCTGTTTTAAAGAACAGATTAAAATCATTTATAACTCATCTATGAATTCAAAGCTTTGGTTTTGTCAACATCTTAGGGAAAATATTTGAAACACTTTCTTAAACAGGCTGTGTCTGTTAGAATGTTCTTTGTAAATTAGGTTTTATGACCTAAGATTGAATGTAAACCCAGCCCACATCTGTATGTTCAAAGTCCTTTATCTCTAAATTAATCTTTGTTCTTTGTGGTCCAATAAGTTTCAATTTACCAGATCACAGGTATCTTTTTAAATCACTAATCCAATTTTATATTACTAGAGGTCTGTTTATCTTAACTTCAGAAGTTTTGAAGGAGTATGGGTGAGGTGAAGCATTATAGAAAAGCAAGGGCCATTTTCAAATGAGTGGATCATTCTGAGTTTTACCATTGGGGTCTTTCCATGCCCCATTCTAGTTACATCAAATCACAGGGTCTACACAAAGACTCAGGCCTGGCTACTTTACTAAGTAATTGCAGGTATAGAGAGAATGGGGAGGGAAAGGTAGTGGTTGTGGTGGAGTGTGGACTGTGTTACATCAAGATTTTGCGGAATAGGATCAGGTTTGGGACGTCATCGTTTGCACCCTAGTCCATTTGAATTCATACCATCATGAGCCATAGTAGGTCAGAGATTGCCGCTGATTTCCTCCCCTTGAATGTTGGCTCGGGAAACAAAACATAGCAGGTAGATGGTAGTTGTATCACTTGTGAATATTTTCTAAGTGGAGACATAACCTCTGGGAATAGGCATCCTTATAAATTATTCATGACTGGGATTAGATTTTGCTCTCATTCAACACTTTACCAGCATCTGCTGATTGAAAATGAACACTAGAATTTCTTCCTATACATACCCCTCTGGCATATCTGCAACTTAGAAGAGTAGTTGGGTTGCTTACAACCTTGAAAGGGGTGTTGTTAGGTAATGGGATAACCTGGCTGCCAGTACAATTGGGTGCTGCTATATCACAGAACCAAATTGTACTGAGTTCATGACTTAATTCCGTATCTTGACCAGCAAACTGAGAAGGCACATAGAAGTCTAGTCTAGAAATGAAAAAGAGGGTACAGCGTTCTCAATAGATCATATGATTTAAAAAAATACATTTTTCTTTGTGTAATTAGTGATGATGATGATCATGCTGCCAGAGCTCTAGATAGAAACATCTTTAATGATCACTTGTAAGCAAAATAATGCTCACATAATTTAGCTGGGTTTGTCTTTGGTTTGAATAGGAAAGATTTGTCCACAGAGTTGGATGTTTCGTTTCTTGCACATGGAAGCAACGTGAGTGAGGTCAAAGGTTGAGGGAAAGATCCATGGCTCTTTAGTAACTTCACCTGGTTTGGCTTTGGTAGAACAAGGAATTAAGCCCCGTGTCGGCTTTGAACGCAAGGATGGTAAATTGCCTTTTTCTTATGAAGAACCAAGCTCAGCATTTATATATACTTTAAACACTGAACTTTCTTGTTGCAGAGTTTAAAGGCTGTCGGGGGTAGCTGTCAGCAGCGTCCTGGTGCTGTTGGTATCATGGCACCGGAAGTGCACAGGCCGGTAGCCACATCTGACATTAACAAGTGAGTGGTAACCTCTCTGCTGCTGGCTCGCAGCTACTGTTTCCATAGAAATGGCTGTCGGGATCGGTGGAAACGAGGTAAGTGAAAGTTTTCGCTGATCCTTGTTTCCATCAAGCTGACGTCTGTTTCCCTGGCAACAGTGGTGGACAGCAGCCAGGCACTAGCAACAGATTCAGTAGAGCTCTGTCGCTTGTCAGCTGTGGCTATCATCTGTTCATGACTGAGTTCCTTTTTTTATAAAGCATAGCAAAGACCTCTGAGGACCAGGGGGCACTTCTGGCCACGTGTGCCCTCCTGGGCACCCATTTTGCCGATGGAGAGCTCTGTATGAAGCAGCAGCTGCTCTCGCTGCAGCCTTCCCTCCACCATGCTCTGGTTGGTTGATGTGCAACCCAGGAGAAGGGGAGACACAGTTGCAGGCATTGGCATTGCAGGGCAGGGCTGTTTAGTCTGTTGATCCCAAGTCCTGGGGGAAGAGAATTCATTACAGTACTTTCGTGCACAGACCCAGCTCTTCATAAACTTGCTGGTAACTTAATGGTCAAAATTAAAGCCATAATTTTCCTGTGTTCCCTGTTCGATTGGTGGCATTAACAATTGCTATCACTTTTACAAAAGGAATGTTTATGAATTTAATCATGTGACTTCTTGGGAGAAACATTATTGATGATTGCTCCTAAGATGATACTGTCAACCTTCTGGCAGTCTTTTTTTTTTTTTTTTCCCTTCTGTGTGATACTCTTTGACAATCTGGTAAAATTGCTTACAGAGATCAAATGTTGGTAGAGCTGGGCAGCTGAGCATGCAGAGACCAGTATGTTCATAGTACAGGGAGCTCTTCTTTATTAAAGTTCAGCCGTTGTTCCTTTCTCGGAGTTTCATTTTAATATTTCAGCAGATGTATCCTTCCTCATGAGACCGCTTTCCCAGGTCCCACAAAGTGGAGAGGAGCAGTGATTATTGCCCTGGCATGGGAGCTCAGAGCACGTGGGTAGCATGGAGTGAGTTGTTGAGCCATGTCTGGTTTTTTTTTTAATTTTTTTTAACATTTATTTATTATTGAGAGAGAGAGACAGAGCATGAGTGGGGGAGGGGCAGAGAGAGAGAGAGAGATGCAGAATCAGAAGCAGGGTCCAGGCTCTGAGCTGTCAGCACAGAGCCCGACACAGGGTTCGAACCCACGAACTGTGAGATCATGACCTGAGCCGAAGTCGGACACTCAACCGGCTGAGCCACCCGGGCACCCCGAGCCTTGTCTGGTTTTAAACCCTTGAAGGGATCATTAAAAAGTTTTCCCTCTGAAACAAAACAAGACTCTGATAATTAGCCAGAGCTGTATCTCTGAGGATCAAAGGAAGATATGGATCCACAGTGTTATGAGAATTGAGACTCGCTTTCTAGAAGAGCACAGAAAAATCGTGGTGGATTTTCTGAAGGACTATGTTCCTTCCCCACCAGTCTGGACTAGGAAAATATGCCGGGAGGCAGTATTGAGGGCTGACCCTGTACCGCTTGGTTGGGTTCAACATAACAGACTGAGAAGAGGCAGAAAATCTTGCTAGATGCTTTTTTTCTCTTTCTTAGATTTGTTAAGAAAAAATAACTTACTCATTTAACGAATATCTCTGATAAGAGATGTATTTGCCAAGCACCTACTAGGCACTGGGTTTCTAACAATGAGACAGAGCAGAGTTCTTGTCTTTATGAAGCTTTTATCTACTGGGGGAGACCAAGATTGTAGTTATAAACTTCTGTAAATTCTTTGAAAGAAAGGTATGTAGTGCTGTGAGAGTATTGAAATAGTATAGCTGACACTAAAGGGCTAAGGAAGAGAATGAATGAGTCACCATCATATCCAGGCAAGATGAGGAAGGAGCCTGGGGGAGGGTATTCCAATCAAAGGAAAGGTTATGCAAAGGCCCCTGCAGTAGGAAGAAGCAGAGGATGTTGGAGTAACTGAGGAAACCAGGGTGGCAGGCACCCAGGGAATAGGGAGAGGAGGGCAGAGAAAAGAAGACTGAACAGCAAAACCCAGATCAGTAAACGTCACTGTAGGTCATGTCACAGATTTTGGTCATGAGCTGACAGGTAAAGGAACCACTGATGAATTTTAAGCAGGATATATGTGATTATATGGGTTTTATAAAAATGATTCTGTGTTATGATGTCTTCAGCTTACCTTCAAATGCGTCAAAAAAGATAAGATGACTTTGTGAATGGGAAGAAAGATGGATAGATAGGTGATAAAGAGAATGTAGGAAATGTTAATTGTGAAATTTAGGTGGTAGGCATATGGATGTCCCTGCATAATTCTCTCTACTTCTATGAAACTTTAAAAATTTTCGTAACAAAATGGAAAAATTTGCATAAAGAAATCACTCTGGCTGCCAGAGTGTATGAATGGATATGAGGAGACCAATTTAAGACTGTTAGAATCCACTTCCAGCCACAAAATAGTAACAGTTCCAGAGTGGACCTTTTACCATAAATGGCTGTAAAGTTGGCCAAAATATATGAAGCATTATTTTCCCCCCAGACAATGGAAATAGGCAGCCCAGGATTAGGATCCCTAAGAGAAGGGAAACACATCAAGTAGAGCCTCACAATTGTCCTGGCCTTCTGCTGGAAGACACATTCAGAATTGTGGCACAGGGAGGCAGGGCCCAGCAGAGAACAGCAGTCTATTTGCTGAAGAGACAAAGAGCAGAGTGTAGGCTGCCGAGACAGCTGGAGTTTTCAGGGCAGAGTACCGGAGAGGGGTGTGCAGAGAAGGGGCTCTGGAAATCTAACTAGGGATTCTCTTAAATCCCTGATTATAAACTAAGCTGCTGTGTGCCAGGTAAGACTATCGAGGCATGGTAGAGAACAGCTGTTTAGAAAGCTGTGAGCTGCTGGAGACCTCACAATGTTGGGAAACAGAGGGGTTCTGACCAGCTGGACTGGACTGACCTTGATGAATACATTGGACATTCAATTGAGACTTCAGATAAGCTTGGCCTTGAGAGGGGGGCTACCTAAACACTACAGTGAAAGCTACTCTAGATCTGCCTTAACAAAGCTTAAAAACAAGCCTCAAAAGGTTCAGGTTAAGTGGCCAATTAATTAAATACCTGCCAACACAAAAGTCAGCACCCGTTACAGGAAGACACCAAAATCCAGATGTTCTCCCAAATGTTTCTCCACATCATTAAAAATCACAGGATATGAAAAGATGCAGAAAAACCTCCATAATCAAGGGGGGGAAAGTCAGTGGAAACAAATTGAGAGAGGACAGAAGTGTTGCAGTTAGACGTCGAAGACTTGTAAATTGCTACCTATAAACCTGTGTAAAGAATTGAAGGAAAGGATGGATCTATTAAGGGAACAGATGGCAAATCTCAGCAGAGAAATCGAGGCAATACAATAGCTGGAGTAAACAGCAGATGGAATACTGGAAGAAAAAAAAAGATCAATGAAGTCTTAGGACAATAATAATCTGAAATATGTGAAATTGGAGTCCCAGAAGTAGAGGAGAGATTGGAGAAGAAATTAATTTTTTAAAGAAATAATGGCCAAAATGCTGCATTTTTTAAAAAAACTATAAATTCAAAGGCCAGAATGCTTTATAAACCCTAGGCAGTAGAAACACGAGGAGAAGCACACCTAGACACATCAAATGCAAATTGCTGAGAATAAAAACTGGAGTATTTAAAAAGAAGCCAGAGAAGAAAAGGCAATTATATGCAGGGGGATAGTAAGATCATACACCGATTTATTTTCAGAATAATGTAAGCCATAGAACAATGGAATGGCGTCTTGCAAGAGCTGAAAGGAAAAAAAAAACAACCAGAATTCTGTATTCAGCAAAATGTTCTTCAAAAAGTTAAGATGAATTAAAGAAATCTTCAGAGAGGATTGGTCACCAGCAAATCTGCACTACAGGAAGTGTTAAAGGAAGTCCTTCAGGCTAAAGAAAATAATACCAGATTAAAAATATATATACATTAAAAAATAAGGAACACCAAAACCTGGTAAGTGTGAATAGAGAATTTTCCTCACTTCTAAATTTCTTTAAAAGATGATGAAAATAATAACAATCCTATGGGGACTATAGTTGTAAAAAAAAAATCCTATATGACAACAACAGCACAAAAGATAGGATTAAATGGAACTTTATTATTGTAATGTTCTTACATTATATGTGAAACAATATACTATAAATTCATCTAGAATGTAGTGAGGTAAGGATGCATATGTGAATCTCTAGAGCAATGGTTTAAAAAATAAAGTGTTATCTTAAAAGCCTGAAGAAGAGATAAAATGGAATCCTAAATAGTAGTCATATTCAGTTATTCAAAATAAGGCAGGAAAGGAACAAAGAACATGTAGGATGAACGAAAAACCAAAAGCAAGATGGTAGACATAAATCCAACCACATCAATAATTGATGGTCAGACTGCATAAAAATGTAATATATAAATTTAAAGACATAGATTAAAAACAAACAAGAAAACAAGGTAACTATTAATACCACATAAAAGGAATGTCAATACAAGGAATATTTCCAGAGATAGAGGTGTCTCATAAAGGGATCAATTCATCAAGAAGACATGATGATTCCAAATGTGTTGCCACCTAATAGGCTTTGAAATACATGAAGGAAAAGCTGTAAAAATTAGGTTGAGAAACTGATAAATCCACAAACATCAATGAAAGTTCTTAAAATCCCCTTTCAGTAATTCATAGAGCAAAGAGATCAAAAACACCAAAAATAGATAATATCTAAACACTATTAACCAAATTGAGATAATTGATAATTATAGAACACTATATCCAGTAACTACAGAATACATATTCTGTTCAAAAGCACAGGGAACATTAACCAAGGTAGACCACATATGGGCAGTGAAAGTGTCACTCAATCTCACAAGATTGAAATCTTAGAAGTATGTTTTTTCTAACAGCAATAAATGTGAAGTAGAAGTCAATCACAAGCTGTCTAGACAATTCTCCAAATATTTGGAAATTAAATAACTCTTACTTATAATTCAAGGAAAAGTTTTACAATAAATATTGTAAAATATTTTAAACTGAATAATGAAAATAAAACATCCCAGAATTTGCATTGTCCACCTAAAGGAATGCTGGGAGGGAAAGTTATAGCTTCAAATCTTATATTACTAAAGAAGAAAGGTTTAAATTCAATGATCTACATTATCATCTAAGCATCTAGAAAAAGAAGAGCAAAAATTTTACCAAGGTAAGTGGGAAATAATGAAGAACAGAAGTCAATAAAATAGGAAACACAAATAACAGGTAAAGTTAACAAAGACAAAAGTGGGCTCTTTGAAAAGCTTACTAAAATCAGTAAATCCCTAGCAGGACTAATCAAAACAGAAAAAGCAAATTATAAGTTACCGGCATTAGAAATGAAAGAGGGACATCAATACAGACATTAAAACAATAGTAATAGGCTAAAACATAGGAGAAATGGGCACATTCTTTGAAAAACACAGCTTATTGGAATTGACTCAAAAAGAAATAAAAAACCAAAGAGCCCTATATTTGCTTTTTAAATGGAATTCAAAATCACAAACCTTCTCTAAAAGAGAACTAGAGGACTTGATGATGCCAAAAGTGAATTTTGTTAAACAGCTTAGAAAGAAATAATGTTACTCCTAGAAAAAACTTTTGCAGATAATTGATTGAGTGAATGTTTTCCAAATCATTTTATGAGGCCAGAGTAACCTCAATACCAAAATTAAACAGACCCAATAAGAACATCTTTTACTAACAAGACATAAAAATTCTCAAATATTAGCACACTTAATCTAACAATAGGAAAGGAACAATACTTCAAGACTAAGTGGGATTTATACCAAAAATACAAAGTTGGTCCACTGTTGGAAATAATGTAATTTAACATATTAACCAAATGAAGGAGAAAAATTATATGATAATCTAAGTAAATATAGAAAAGATACTGACAGTGTTCTATAACCATAATAAAAACTTGACAAACTAGAAATATATGGGAACTTCCTCAATCTGAAAAAGGTCATCTACAAAAAGAAAAAAACCCTAAAACTAAAACTAAAACCTCACAAAACTGTAACTATTCTTAATGGTGAAAAGCATCCTTAATGCTTTTTTCCCTAAGATTAGAAACAAGGTAATCATTTCTCTTACCACTTTTATTCAAAATTGTACTGGAAATACTGGCTAGTGCATTAAGGCAAGAAAAAGAACAGGCAGAATGATTAGAAAGCAAAAGCTCTTTTCTATTCACAAAGTGACCAAAGACCTGTTAGAATTAATGAGTAAATAAAGGAAAGTCACAGGATACAAGATCAATATACAAAAATTAATTTTATTCCTATATAGAAGCTGCAAGCATGTGGAAACTGAAATTTGAGAACATACTTATAATAGCATCAACAAATTAGAATACTTAGGAATAAAGATAAGGAAAGATATGGAAGATCCCTACACTGAAGATTACAAAACACTGATTAATAAAATTAAAACTGGTCTAAATAAATGATGATGTCCCATGATCATGGATTGGAAGACACAATATTGTTAAGATGTCCATTTTCCTCCAATTTTCTATATATTCAATGGTATCCCATTTATAAAAATTAATAGTTTTTTTTAGAAACTGACAAGCTGATTCCAAAATTCACATGTAATTACAGAATACCAAAAAGTAACCAAAACAATCTTGACAAAACAAAGTTGAAGGACTTACACTGCCTGGTTTCAAGACTTCCTAAAATGCAAAGTAAATATAGTGTCATTTTGGTATAAAGATAGATATGTAGAATAATTGAACAGAATAGAAAATCCAGAAATATATATGGCCAATTATTTTTTTACAAAGGTGCTAAATAATCCAATGGAGAAAAGATTTTTTAAGTTAAAAAAGATGCCATGACCCTTAGGTCACACCAGACACAAACACTGACTTGAAATGGACCATAGATCTAATTAAAGAGCTAAAAATATAAATTTTAAAATGAACTTTGCCCTTCAGAAACAAGAACTTGAGAAGGTTTCCACAAACTGGGGGAAATATTTTCTCTCTGGATAGATAGATAGATAGATAGATAGATAGATATAGATAATCTAACAGAGCTGTAGCTAGAATATGCAAAGAACTCTTAACAAGTAAAAAGATAACCCAATTAAAAATTGGCAAAAGACTTGAAAGGATACTTTGTTTTGAATACACAAAAAAAGCCAATGTGCATGTAAAGATTTGAACATCATTAGTCACCTGGGAAGTACAAATTAAACTGCACTGAAATACCACTACATATGTAGTAGAATAGCTAAAATAAAAAAGACAACACCAAGTGTCGACAAGAGTATAGAGCAACTTATGTACTCCTACATTGCTCATAGAAACATAATGGTACAACTACTTAGGAAAAGTTTGTCAGTTTCTCGTAATGTTAAACAAATACCGTATTGACCCAGCAGTCCCATCAGAACAGGTAAAGACCCAAAAGAAATGAAAACCTCTGCCCACACAATGACTTGTCTATGAACATTCAAAGAGCTTTGTTCCTAGGAGTTCCAAACTGGAAAGACCCAAATGTTTATTAGCAGGCAAATAAACAAATTGTGGTGTAATCAAAAATTGGCATACTACTCAGCAGGACAAAGGAATGGAAATACTAATACGATGTTATTGATGAAACTCAAAAACATTTTGCTGAGGGAAGAAAGCCAGATGCAAAAGAGAGCATATGGTGCAATTCTATTTGTATGAAGTTCTAGAATAAGCAAAATTATCCATAATATAGAAATTAGGCCATCGATTTTCTGGGGTAGGAGGAGGGATGGTTGGCTAGGAATGGGAACAAGATAACTGGGTGGTGGTATACATGTTCGGTGTCTTGATTGGGGTCTTTATATAGTAGGCATTAATGTTAGCTAAACCACAAACTTAAAACATATGCATTTTTATTCATAGTTTTTATTTTTATAAAATTGATTTAGAGTAGAATTAAGAGATACTTTGTTTCTGGGGAAGACTCAGTAACGAACACCAGATTTACCCTCCTACCTGAAACAACAACAAAACTAAAAACAGACAGTATATGTCTGGACATCAGGCAGCGAATGACAGGGATTGATCCCTGAGAAACAGGAAGTAAAGTGAATGAGCACCATGACTGCCCCAGATCACTGGCTTGAGAGAGTTCTGGGGGCACAGTACGAGGAGGAGGGACCCAGGTGGAGCCCTGTGACTTCCTGCAGTTGGGAAGACAAAGCTAAGCGTCTGCAGAAACCAAGGTGGCTAGAGATGCAGGACAGAGTATCAGAGAGGAGACCTGCATACAGAGAGAACCCTGGAGGTGAGCAGAAGGTCCCCCTCCACATGCAGCAGGGTTTACTTTTTAGCACCTGTCTGTGAGGAAACTACCTCAGACTAAAGGAAGAACATTGGAATGGATTACAAAGGATGATATTCGATGCTGTCACAGGGCCTGGAACATTGCCTGTTCCCACCGACCAAACTGGAAAAACTCATAATTCATGGGACATTGGGTAGAGTACTCAAAGGATTTGCCCTATTAGTGAGGAGTAACTAGACCTAGCTGGGGGAAGGGCTCCAGACTGATCTAGCGAAACAGTAAAGTAAGGCATGAAGGATCATTGTGATCCAAATAACTGTATCTCAGAACAAAGCACTAGAATATTTATAGGAATACAGAATATCTCACACCCAAAGAGATAGAGCTTCCGATGGCTGGCATTCAATGAAAGGTTACTAGGCATGCAAAGAAGCAGAAAAACATGACCCATAATAAGATTTAATCAATCAATTGAAACCAACCCAGAACTCACACAGATACTAGAATTAACAAAAAGAACATTAAAAAGTCATTATAACTGTATTCCATATGTTAAAAATGTTAAATAGAAACATGGAAGGTACAAAGATATATAGCATTAAAAAAATCAGGATCCTAAGAATAAATCTAATAAAGGATGCACAAGGCCTCTTCTACACAAAACTTTGCTGAAGGAAATTAAAGAAGGCCTCAATAACGGAGGGATATACGATCATGGATGGAAATGCTCAGATTTATTAAGATGTCAGAAGACAGGTAGCATTAAGAGAAGTTTCTTTCCTTTGTAAAGAGAAGAAAGGAAAAGAGGACAGGGCAGATGTAAGTTTGGTTTGATGGTGGGAAGCTAGGAATAGTCTTGCCTAATTCCTAGTTTCTCTGAAGCAGAAAGCAAGCTCGACTGCTGAGGGTAAGAGGGTAGCTGGTAGAGTTGGATGTTTGAAGAGCATGGAGAAGTCTCAGATGAGTCATTGCAGGGACCTGAGAAGGAGTGATAAGTTGTGTTGAGGTCTTATGTGAAGATGCTGATGAGGGACCTGCATTGATGTCAGCCTGTCCCACCCATCCCTTCTCCAGCTAGGGGAGAAAGAGGTATTTGAGCTCATCTAGAGAGAGTTTGCTATCTGTGTAAAGAAATGGTAGAGAGTTTAGGTTACTGTCAAGAACTTCACCAAATGGATCATGGATGGATCATGAAATCTAAGATTAGGAAGAAAGGAGAGGCCTAACGAATGGGGAGAAAATGGAGGGGTCAATGGATTGGGCATTTCAGAGAGGTAAAAAAAATGTCTAGTGTGGGAGCAAAGAAGTCAGCTGTTAAGAGAGGAGGTTATGAGTAGAAAGCAGGGGCTTACGATGAGGTTAGGGGTGATAAACATTTGGGATATAGCAGGGATTGGGTGGCTGAAGCAGCATGGAGGAGATGGCTTTGGAGATTAATATGTCAAGGAATTGCAATGCTAGGGGTTGGCAGGGTCAACCAAGGGCTACTGGAGTCCCCCAGGAGGATGGTAGAATGGAGAGGAAGGCTGGCAGCCAGGAGCCAAAGCGTTCAGTTCAGGAGGTTGGCAGGAGACAATCCCGAGGAAGGGGAGAAGGCCACATGCCCACTGGTACTGTCCTGAAAGAGACAGGGTTTTTTGTGTGATTAACTTTTATGGCAGAATGAAGGGGTATTGGTCTAAATGTTAAGAGGAACAGAAAAGCAAGCAACTCCACCTTGAGGAGGGATCTGGAAGGACTTCGAGGGAGGCAAAACAGAAAGCTCAAGGGTGCCCCAGGTTTCCATCTAAGCAAGGAGGATGGGGCTCCCTTTGAAGAGGTTGAGGGCACAGGAGCAGGAATTCCAGAGGGCACAGGGAAAGGTTGAAGAGTGAGGGAAGGCCGAGTCTGTGTCAAGGAGGTTCAGAGGAATGTGGGGACAACAGTGCTCTGGGTGATAGGGATTGGGCGTTGGACGTGTGCCTTGCGCTTTGGAAAGGCATTTGCTGGTCATCAGCAGAGGGAGCAGAGGCTTGGTGGTTAGGTCTCCTGATGGGGAAGGTTCTTGGCTGATGGAGACCCTGGCCCACTTGGTCTGGGGTGATATCAGCCCCTGTGGTCTGGGCTCACCAACCTGAGGTATGTGCCAGAAGCTTCAGTCTCTCTAGAGACTCTCTCCAGAGAGCATGTGGGGTGCTGGGTATTCCAGCAGTATGGATGGTCCAGCCAAGGGTGGAGGTCTCAGTGCTGCCTGGCTCCTTTGGCCGAGGAAATGACGGGTGACTGATGTTACTGGTTCTCTTGGGTCAGCATGGTGGGGAGAGCACAGGTTCAGGGACCTGGCTGTGATCCTCGTCACATGCTTCCTGCAGACGTGACTTTTGCTAATGGGCTTCTCTTCTCCATGTTGGGGTGTTCTCACTCCTGAAGTTGGATGGCCCATCAACCCTGTCACTTCTCTCGCAGAGCTGTCCTAAGAGCCAAGGAGGGAAATGGATGGGTAGGGACCTGTAAACTGAACACACCTTCCCGAACGCGAGGTGTGCTCAGCATCCGCTAGACTGCTTCAAGGAGCCAGCATCCTTCAAGGAGACTGATTCTGTGTGTTTGAAAAACCTTCTTATTTGCACTCTGAACACTCACTTGCTGGCTCCTCTCTCCAGGGCGCCTTAGGTTTTCAGGACCGGAGTGGCACTTGAAGTGCTAACCTAATTTCTCTAAGTCTGATGATCAGAAGAGTCGGGTTTGGATTCAGGGATAAAATATTAATCTGTTCGGAACCAGATCATTCCCTTTAAATTCTGCTTTAAAATAAATCTTGGTCTAAGTTAAGTTCTCTGCTGGCACCTTTGGAGCCTCCAAGCATTTGCAGATTTTTGGCTTCTAAGTCTGGGAGGCTTTTGCTGTATCTGAAGGAGTCTTAAGTCAGTGGGCGATGGCACTGTGCCTGCCCAGAGGTGTGCTGTTCCCAGAGCCCCACCTGACCTTGAATCCTATGCCATTCCTGATGAGCTGGCTTACAGAGATATAACCAAGGAACTCCAGGGTCCAGCAAGGGGGCCAACTGTATGCTTTTTCTGTCCTGCCATCAGTCACGTGCATGTTAGCATCTGCTCTGTACCTAGCAGCGTGCCTGAGGCATATAATGGAGGGCTGGAACGTCAGAGAGGGCTCTCCTGAGAAAGCCAGGCTCAAGGTGGTCATTTGTAAGGAAGGCCATCTGTAAGGATGTAAAGAAAGAAGGGCACATTCCAGATCCTGGCAAGTAGCAAGGAAAGCAGGGCCAGGTGCACATGTGTGTCGGGAGCCAGGGAGGCCGCCAAGGTGCTCTGTGCTGGCTTGTGTGCAGCAGGGCAGAGAATGGATACAGAGCTGGGAAAGCCCAATGGGGGTGGCGGGCTTTTCTCTTTAACTGATGGGAGCTGTTGAGGTGTTTGAGACAAGATGATGGAGGAGAGCTAGACCTGGAGGGCAAAGCTGGGGCCCTGCAGGATGGCGTGGAGTGAGGAGAGTCCTGGACTGGGGGCTCTGACAGGAGGTAGGTGTGAGGTGATGGGCAGGGTATGGTGGTGGAGACAAACAGGAAGGGCTTGATGCAGAAGGTGGTTTTGGAGCCTCTGAGATGAGAAGGAGAGATCTGTGGATTTGGCTGGGGATGGACTGTGTGAGAAAGCTTTTCGTTATTCCTTGTAATTGTTAATAAAGCCGCTAAACAGGTGCCAAGCACTGGGCTAGGTGCTTTTTTTTTTTTTTTAATGTTTGTTTATTCTGAGAGACAGAGTGAGCATGAGCAGGGGAGGGGTAGAGAGAGGGGGAGAGAGAGAATCCCAAGCAGCTCTGTGCTGTTAGCATAGAGCCTGACACAGGGCTCAGACTCAGGAACCATGACCTGAACCGAAATCAAGAGCCAGATGCTCAACCGACTGAGTCACCCAGGTGCTCCTATATAGTTTATTGCGTGCAACCTTCTCTAGTACTTTAGTGAAGTGCTCTTGCTTCAGTTTCACCAATGAGGAAAGCAAGGCTCAGAGAGGTATTACCTTTCTGAAAGTCACACAACTAGTAAGAATTCTTGATAAGCTACACATTAAGTCTCCAGCTACTTGTCTCCAGAGCCCAAGCTACTTTTCTCATCGGTTGGAAGCCCCTTCTGCATCAGGTGAGGGGGCACCGTGGGATTCTGTCTACCCAGACTGGGCCTGTCCTGATACAGCCTGAGCGGCTGTATTCTCCATGTTCTGTCAGTATCTTTCTCTCCCCCACATTAATTACCCAAAGCAAGTGGAAGAGTAGACGATGGAAGCTTCAGAAAAATTGGTTTCTTTTTCTTCTTAACAGTGCTTGTAAACAAGTCCCATTCTAGCTCAAGTGGTCCTTTTGGATCCTTTTACTGGGGATGGACCTCTCCAAATCCCTGAGTGTCCCTTATAATAGGATGCTCATTCCCTTGTTCTCAACTAAGCATGATGGTCCACAGAGGGCACTTCCCGCCCATCCTGCCCTCCCGCAAGGAACCCCTCCTGGGAGGGAGAGGCTCCCTGTCCTCGGTGTGCCGCTCACCAGCCGGTTTCAGTGGGTGGGATGGGGCTGAAATTCCTACAAGTCTTGCTTTGAGGACATCCCAACAGATGGGTTTGGTTCCCGCCTGTTTCCTGGGCCAGCGTTGCTGACCTGCGGCCAGACCCCGGCAGCACACAGGCACACACAGCCTGGTGCCACTTCAGGCGGAAAGCCAGGCCCTTAACATAGCAAACCGTGTAAGTGCATGAGTAGGACATGCCCTGGGGTTGCTGGTGCCTGCAAACATGTTCATTTTTTAATGATTCTGCCACCCTCCTGAGTCAGACTTCAGGTACACATTTTCCTTATTTTTCTTTAAAAACTGGAATCTGACAAGTCTAGCAAGAAGTTTCTCAAGTGACTTGTTAAAGTGGCGGTATTGGAAGCCTGTCATGGAAGATATGACGTCGACTTGGCTCATCTGCTTGAATGATGCATTTCATTCAGAGAAAGTGATAAGAGATGAGAGAGCCCATGTTTTTGAAGAATGCCTCCTAAAACACGTTTTCTGCAAAACAGATTGAAACAAGAAATCTGTAACTTTTAGCATGCAACCGGCATGGGAAATTTTCTGCCGGAAGCACTGGAATGTCTTTGGTAGCCATGGAAACTAACTCTTCAAAGAGAGAGCAGCTCTTCTGTCCTCCGACGAGGAGATGCAGTGAAAAAAAGAAAGCATATTTTGTTCTAAGATGCTGGATAGACTTTATTTCCCTGGAGGACTTTTTAAGTCTTTACAGGACTCTGACTTTCTTCATTTTTGTTTGTTTTTTAACGGGTACAATTTTAAGTGATAGAATGTTACATGGGCATTTGTGATCAGACACATCCAATGCAGAGCCCACAATCCATGCCTTTGACCTGATCGTTATTAACATAAGTCCTTAGCCTATAAAACTGTTTATTAAAATTTAGCCTCTTCCTACTGAGCAGTGGCCAACAGAAAGACATGACCCTTCCTTCACAGAGTTGTGGTCTAGTGTGTAAAAGAAAATATTAAATAATAATTGCAGCGCTGCGAAATAAATTCTACATAAGTGAGCCTCTTATCCAGGAGACTCTAAGGACATTAGAGAAATGTCCTCCCAGGCTGACCCAGCTGAGTGGGTGAGTGTCGGGAAGAGCGGTCAAGGTTAACGTGGGGAATAGCACACACACAGCTGTAAGATCTCTGTGCCTTGGAGGAAAGGAATGAATTTCAGGAAGGCTGGAGCACAGAGTTTAAGGAACAGAGTTTAGAGAGGGCCGGGAGAGAGGGAAAAAACCAGACAGATCATGCATTAGTTCATTCCCTCTCTGTCCCTATTTCTCTTATACAGGTTAAGTGCCATATGTACCCTGTCCCTGAGGTTTGGTGTGTGCAGGCCTGCTCAGCTGCTGTTCACAGCAGATAACCTTGTCATTAAAAGCTAAGGGGAAAAAAAGTTAGGAAATGCCTGCTTTGAAAATGGTTCATCTTCTCCAACGAGGGAAAATTTTCTATTTAAAGCATTTTCGTAGGCTTTTATGTCAATAAAAGCAGCCAAGGACATGAAAAAGGGGGGGGCATTGGTTTGAGAAAAAAATCTCTTAAGACACCTAAACCTTTATGAACAGAAAAATTAGGAGGCACTGACTCCCTTTGGAGAAAGAGTCACTGTGGGATTATTTCAGGAATAAGTTCCCAAAGAATAGTCATAATGTGGTTTGATGGAAGTGTGATTGTTAAAATACTTTCCTCCAACATATTCTCTGTGTAAACAAAATTCCTTCATTTTTTCTTGTCCCTCTTACCAGCCTATGGGTCCCTCCCTTCTTGGAGGCTGATGCCTCACTGCCATTGAAGGATGCTGTCGCAGGTTAGCTCCCCCCCCCCCCCCCCGTGTCCTCTACACACCTGCAGGTCTTAAGGATGGGGTGGTGCGGTCCCAAGGCCCACCTCTGGCATTCTGGCCACAGCTCTCATGCAAAGAGAGCCTCCTTGGGCTAATCCCAGGGCCTTTTGTGACTGAGGGAAACTGGAACAAAGCCAATGATTTTGATGAACTTTGAACTTGAACCCCTGCCACTCATTTAAAATTTTTTATGGTGAAACATCACACATTGTTGATTTTTTTTTCCGTAACACCTCATTTCCTTGAACAGAAACTGAATTTACATGCTTTCCAAAGAATGAGATTTAAACATACAAATATTTTTTGGACCAAACTACACTTTCATTCTGTTTCATTTCCTTTGTCTATGTAGGGGAACTAATTTAGGTCTAAGGAAGACTGGCCTCCACTGATAAAAACCAGTGGCTCGCTTCTTCAGCTCCCCCCTACTCTGCCTTTTTAAGAATGCCGCTTGTGTGTATGTGTGAATTTCCGAGTCTTTCTCTTTTCACTGGAAATCTGAGTCCCGGTGGCTCTGTTGGCTTTGCTCGCTGAAGGTTTTTACACTTGTTTGTGCTTGTTCTCTCTCTTTCTGTGTGTGTGCGCAAATTTCAAAGTGTTTGTCTAAATTTTATTTGTGTGGCTCTGGTTAAAACAAATAGCATTACAACCCAAGAAAAAACCCTATCTCTAAATCAACATGATTTCCAGTGGCCCATTTATTTTATGGGGCGTTTGAGAAATAACAAATTCCAGAGCAAATGTGTAGTGGCCGTCACGTGTGACCTGAGCTGCCATTTGAATGCAGTGGCTTGCTTCAGGCTAAGTGCTCTCCCCAGTGGCGTTGACTGAGCCAGGCATCCCAGAGCGTAGGATGTCAGGGCCTGTAAATCCTGGCAATGTCAGGGTTTGGGGAGCTCTCTGCAGTGTGGGGTGTGTGCATAGGGACTCTTGGAGTAGGGGTGGGGGTGGCTGGCAGATTGTCTCCCTGGAGCAGAGCTTCCTGGGGAGTGAAGGACAACATGTGGGGGGACATATAGTATCATCTTTGCTAAGCCTGAGTTGTGGCTCTAGAGGAAAATCGGAATGCCGGGGGTAAATGGTAAGTCCTGACCCACCCTTGCTGATCCTGACCAGTGAGTGTCTAGTGGACACAACTCCTCAGCCAGGCGGCAGAGGGATCAGGAAGCCTGTGGAAAGAGCACTTAGTTTGGAGCCTGGTTGTCCTGTATACTGAGCACACAATGCAGGGTCAGTAACGCTACCTTGTTGAACTTCCAACTTTGGCTTTTGTGAGATGGGAGTGGCAGTCCTTGTCCTACACTGAAGAGTTAGAAGCCTGTGGGACAGCATGTAAAGACACTTTGAGGACCTCACATAGAAATCCAGACACATAAGAGGTTTGTTTCTGTTATGACTACAAATGGGCCATGACCCGGACAGGCTGTCCTGCAGGAAACTGAGGCAGCACCCCCAGCTGTGCAGGCTCAGATTATTGGCTGACAGGTGGGACCTGGGGCTGGCGCAGTTACGGGTACAGGACTGTAGACTCAGGCTGTGCCTATCTCAGAGACTTCCACTTGTCCTTTTCGGTTTCTCTCTCCCTCCTGCTGGGCTTTGCTGGGGCCCGTGTGAGTGTCCTTGGTGGGGGCGGGCGTGCCGCACCATCGCTCTGCAGCCAGAACCCCTCCTGCCCCTTGCTTCTGACTCCCTCAGCCCTCAGGCTTCTTCGTATCGATTCCAACAGACTCTTGGCTGCCAGGACTAAGAGAGGGCACCAGGCTGCTGCCCTGGGACGAGAGCAGAAAGTGAGAAAGGGATCACTTCTCAGCACTGAGGGGCCCTGCTTTCCCTTTCGAGCCATAGAGGAGGCCAGGAGGGTCTAGCCTCAGCCGTGGTTGGACACAGTACAGGGCGGTGTGTTGCAAGTGCTGGCCTGAGAACAGGGGTTGGGAAGACACAGCGGCAAGATCTGTACCACATCCGGGGACTCCAGCTTTCCTGCTTTGGTGCTAGTCCCCTCCCGAAGTCTGCATCTCCGTGCACCCCCTCCAGAAGTTGCTGCTTCCCATGCTACACATTTCATCTTTGGTGCCCTTGGACTGTTAGAGGTTTCTGCCTTATATTGTGCTCCAATCACTCTAATTCCACTTCCACCCACTCCCTGGAGCACACCAGGGGTCTGCTTCCTCTATTCCAAGGCAGCCTTCTGGAGATCGAGGACCAGGAATGGGGCTCTTCTGGGGTGTGTCTTCTCTATCTACCCTCTTGTTCATCTTTCCTCTGTCCCCTGCCCACCTGCCTTCGTTTCCTGAACACATACGTGTGGACTGTTTACATGGCAGGGAGTGGGGGCATCATCTGGCCCTAGAGGAAAGTCCATGTTAGCGGAGAAGATGACACTGGGAGGGGTAGATCCAGGGGACCGGCATGAGGGAGTGTAGGTGAAGATGACCACAGTGTGGGAATGGCTGGGGGCCAGCAATGACAGCCCTCAAAGGTGCTTTTCCAAATAGTCTACAAAAGTTGAGAATTTTATCAGAACGTGTTACTTTTGACTCACATTGTTATTGCCGTAGAACCTACCCCAGCACTCAGTGTTTACTGAATGCCTCTGGCCTCAGCACCATCTTCTTGTTTTGATCTCATCTTTACATAGAACTCCTAGAAAACAAAGCTGATGAGGACTCTTCTCCTATCAGACTTCTGTTGGTTTCCCATTGCTTTCAGGGAAGTAATCCTAATCCTCCCAAAATAGTTGGGGATTTAAGGCCCTTCCTAGACTGACCCTAAACTGTTTCTTGGTCCTTATCCCTTCATGTTGCTACCCTCTTCTTTCTCTGCCTCCCATGTGGCCCATGTGGAGGTCCTTGGGAGGGTTGATTCGGGAGCTAGGTGGCCTTCTCTGACCAACCTGAACCTCTGTTTCCTCAGCTTCTGTGTAATGAGGGCAGTAACAGCCCTGCCATCACCATCGACCCTCTGTAGTGAGGATGGGGGTGAGCCACTGGGCTGGGCTCTGTCAGGGATACCTCGTCGAGGAGGCCAGCTAGGATTGGACACACACACACCTCCACGTCTTGGTGTTCACTGAGTAGAGTGCTCTGGTGATTGAGAGTAGGGAAGAACTCTTTGAATGGGTAGCCAGGTAAATCTGGGTGTTGATAGGTAAGCTAGTATTCAAAGATGGGAAAAGGCTTCTTAGGTGGTGGATGGAGTTCTGTGGACAGAGGCTCAAGGAATTGAGAAGAGTGTAGGCAAAATACAAGATGTATGTTTATAAAGTGGGGAAATGGAGCTGGAAGCCTATGGTAAAAGGCCGAAAGGCACCAAGTGCCAGACTAAGGCGTTTGCCCTTGGAGTGTTGAGGGCAGTGTTGAGGAGCCCTGAGGCTTTCTGAGCAGGACAACATCAGGATGAAGCCAAGGTCTGCAGTGGTATCCTGAAGTCAAGGGGGAGGTGAACCCTCATGAAACGCTCTGGCTACAACTCATTTCAGCTGCCTTGGTGGGTGAGGTGTGTGCAGACTGGCTGGCATAAGATGCTTGGTGGTCATGATGTTCAGCTGACAGGGAGATTCCTCACTGAGAAGTTGTTCCTTACAAAGGACATAGACCTGGAGGGAAGATTCTCCAGCAACGTGGAGACAGAACATCCACCCCATGAGGCCTGTAAATGATAAGGGAAAATGGCAGGCTGATGGTGAGAGCTGCTGCAGATGGTATGTCTGGGCTTGGACACACTCATTTCATGCTTCTGGGAGATCCCAGGAATCATGGGCTTTCTATCCTGATGCATTCTGACCTCTTAAGGAGTAGGGCTCATTTTGTGTGCTTTGTACCTGCATGACTACTAGAAGGGGGACATCATGAAAGAGACAGAGATGTGGAAAGGAAAACATAAGAAATGTACAGCATTGTCCATTCCCGAAGGATCCTAAAATCTAGCTAGTAAGCAGAAATATAGAACATAAATTTGCATTTGGTTACTCTGGTTACATTTTTCCAAACACTTGAAAATTTTTTCTCTTTGGAAGTAATTTCAAACTACAGAAAAGTTACAAGAATAACATAGTGAACAGTCCATGTACCCTTCACTTGATGCTTATTAATATTTTATCTCATTTGTCTTTGCCTTTTTTTGCACTTTTAAAAAATTTGAGTACAGTTGACACACAATGTTACATTAGTTTCAAGTGTACAGCATAGTGATTTGACAAGTTTATACATTATGCTGTACTCGCCCCAAGTGTAGCTACCATCTGTCACCATACATGCTAGTACAGTATCATTGACTGTATTCCCTATTCTGTGCCTTATATTCCCACTACTTATTCGTGCCATAACTAGAAGCCTGTATCTCCTGCTGCCCTTCGCCCATGTTGCCTATCCTCCTTTTTCCTCTCCTCTAGCAACCATCAGTTCACTTGTTTTTTCGTTTATCTGTCTATAAGAAGTGTGGACTGATTTTTAAAAAAAAATATACTTTATTCCTATTTCATCATTTTCTATCCTAGATTTAGCCAGTGAGAGATACTTTCTGGCTCCTGTGCCCTTATCATGCTTTTTTTTCACTTTTAATTTAAAAAAATTTTTAGCACTTCCTTGTTTGTTTCATCTTGTACCTACTCTACCTTAGCCCTGGAATCAGCCATTCTACCAAAGACTCTTGGTTTCTTTTAATAGAAATGGTATTAGAGACCAAAGTCTGCATGCCACCTGTGCTCATAACTACTGGGCTATCTTTGTTTCCATATCGTTTCAACAGAGCTAGGAATTAAATGCATTTACATATACATATACGTATACATACACCTACTTACATTTATACATACACATCTATAAATCATGAATTCACATCAACACCTCTAATTCTAGTCCATCCCCAGAGGGTTCTTTCTAGTCTTCCTTTCTTCCATGTTTCTGTGTCCCCCCTTCCACAGAGAGAACCCTGGCTCCCAGCAACACGGACACATTTACTCATTCGTTAAGTCCTGTAATACATCTGAAATGATTTCAGCATTGTTCTGTCTATAGCACCACAAAACACAAAACTCCTGCAAAGAGTTTAGTGTTTACTTGCAGTTCTTCCCTCACTCAGTCCTGTCCAACGCTGAGAGCATGGAGTCAAGGGATCCCAAGCTACCTGAGCTAGTTTGGTCTTTCTCTTCATTACGGATGTGGTATTCATTGGAAAAACAATCAGATTCATTTGTCTCAATTCACTTCCACTTTAGGGTTATTTCCCCTCCATCCCATTCATGCTGATTTAATTAAAAATTGTGACACGTAGAACACTAACATGGTTCCAAAAGTGAAACCTATAGAGAAAGATATACTTAACAGTATCCCTCCTACTCTGTCTCCTCCCCTCTCTTTGTCCCATTCCACAGTTTCTGCTTTATCCTTTGGATACACCCTGAAGCAATATGCATGTTTTCTTATTTCCCCCTTTTTCATACATACCAGGTACTTTTTTGTTGAAGCCTTTCTTACATCTTTTTTTTTCTTTTGATCGAATGCACCATAAATAGAATTCTGATTTGGAACAAGTAGGCTTCTGTCACATGTTGAGCTGTCAGGTTTCTAGGGACTTATAAAAAGTCCTATGGTTCTGGGGCACCTGGGTGGCTTAGACAATTAAGCATCCGACTTTGGCCCAGGTCATGATCTCCCAGTTCAGTTCGTGAGTTCAAGCCCCATGTCAGGCTCTGCGCTGACAGCTCAAAGCCTGGAGCCTGCTTTGGATTCTCTCTCCCTCTCTCTCTGCCCCTCCCCCATGCCCACTCTCACTCTTTCTCAAAAATAAACATTAAAAAAAAAACAGATGGTTTCTACCAATAGCTTTGTTAAATCAACTTTTGTAGTAGTGATTATCACTCGGTTCCTTAGTAATGGCTTCTAAAATGACAAATTCTCATGCAAAATTGAAAACTTTTTTTTCTTCATCCACTGAGGTTGATACAAGGTTCGGTAGACTTGGGTGGGAATTTTCTAGAATGGAAGGATTGTTGAGATGGGAATGGGTTATTTTCAACTGAGCATAGAGGGGTATAGGATTGATGAGGCACTGGCTGGCCCACTGGGGTGACTCTGAGCCTAGGATTTCATGTATCCTTCTCTGCTTCTCTCCGTTCTGCTGGGATCATGTAGCTTAGAGCCCACTCAGAGCTGTTTGCAGTTTTCCTCCCTTTGGTATTTAAGAAAGCTCCTCTGATTGCCTTTTTAATACCCAGATTCAGCAGCTAACTATTATATCTTTGAACCTCACATTTGCCCAGTGATTTCCACAGTATTGTCTTAATCTCCGTGAAACAGTAGAATAAGTATGTCTGTATTACAGCTGAGGAAACCCAAGCTCAAAAGAGACACATGACAGAGCTGGGACTAGAACCTGGGTCTTCAGGCTGAAAGCCCAGGGTGGTCTAGGGCCATCACAAAGATCCTTCCTCCCACCCCTCTTCCTCCAGCCCATCTCAGAGCCCACAGGAGGAGATTTATGCTTGCAAATCTCAGTTCTGTCCAAATCAGCAAATGTTGCATGTCTATTGAGTATTAGACCATTCAGAACTGTCTAAAATCAGTTCAGAGGGTTTACATCAACAACTTTATTACCTGAACTTGTGTAATAGTGACTATTATTTAAAATAAATGGGCCATAAGCCTGGCAATGGTTTTTATTCTCAGAAATTTTACTCCTAGTAGGATTTTATCTATGCATGTGTTCCTGTGCCTCAGCAACCAAGAATGTGCAACAGTGATTGAGCTTGTTAGAGAGGTTGGGTTTGTTTTTTTTGTATTTCTAATGCAAAGAAAACACTTCATAAAATATGATATTAAAGCAAAATCCTCTTTTATAAAGCCCTGAAATTTTTCGGGTAACTCTTTTACTATCTTTGTAATCTTTTTCAAGAACTCATATTGGATATGACTCTAGGAATAAGAATACCCTGTTTGTATTATAACCGTATAAATTTCATACTTCAAGTTCAGAACCAAAACACAAAGATTTGTGCTTAGATACTTTTGACAAACAATAGAAACAAGGCCCACATGGTTGTCTTTTACAGTGTATTTAAGGAAAGGATGGCATGATGTATTTTCATGTTGACATGTGAGCCTCTAAGGACTCCACTTCATTTTAAAGGGGTGGACATTATGGATTGGGTGTGACTTTTTCAAAATTCATAGTACTTTGGTGAACCTCCCCAGAACTGAGTTATGCATGTCCTGTATCTCAGGAAGCCTGGAAAGCCTAGAAACCCCAAATCGTTCTGAGGGTATGCATGAACAGCCAGATGCTACCTGTGATGGCCCTTCCTATGTCAGACGGGAAGGGATTCTCCCTTGCAGGAAAGGACCCTGGGTGAAGAGGGCAGAAAACATCTCTGAGTCTTAATCGGAGTTGGTTCACCCTGCAAACCCCCTGAGGTCAGCTCTTCTGCAGGCTGGGCCCAGGATGCGTCATAGCCCTGCTCCCTCCCCATTTTTTAGAGGGCTAAAGTGGGGATGGATCAGCCATAACAGCCAAGGACAGGTTCTGGGGCATTCGGAAGGTGAGTGATTAGGGAGCAAGGAGGCTCATCCTTTTTTACTAGGCAGAGGGTAGCGCCTTGGTGAGGATTCCAGCTTTTAACTTGAAGCATCAGCGTCCCTGAGCATTCAAGTACCTGTTGAGCCCTTCCACAGCCCAGGATGGAGGGGGACAGAGGAGAGAGAGGAGGGGGTTGGCTTTATGAAGGCAGGTCATTTCCCCTTTGTCGGTTGGGTTGGGGTGAAGAAGTCCCTGACAGGGACATGTGGGGGCTTTGGGCTGGCAGGACGGCAGATGGAAGGCAGATGTAAGCTCCATCAGAATCCAGGGCCGTGTGCACAGAAGCTGTGCTGAATCTCATCCGCTTTTTTAGCAGCTTTTTAATCGTGCTTACGAAACCCGTAACTCGTGTAACTTGGCTCCTGTAAGCATTCGCGGTTGGAAATACAGATGGTTCCTTTTACATGAAAATTGGGTAATCATCCACCTGACTCCCAGGCGTGTCTGAGCACATGTGGGATTCTATGTGTATGCATAGATGTAGGATTGCAGACTCGAAAGGTAGAGTAAACAACAAGCAGTTGGGGACATTTATATATCTGCCAAAGCCTTTCCAGGGCAGGTGTTCCCATAAATGGGCAACAAATTGTACTGCCTCTTCAGCTCCCACAGGGAAGATTTTTTGGGAAAGATCATGGGAAGAAGTAAGGGTTACAGACAACAGTAGCACCTCACTGGTGCTCTGTGTCCTGCGTGGGAAGGGAGAACGGAGCCATGAGGTGGGTCCACCCCGGCCCTGCCCACGGCTCTGGCTGGGACCTGCAGGTGCTCCTCTGGGCACCAGCTCCCCCTCCCCCTCCTCGCTCTTAGTTCAGAACGCTACGTTTGGCTGAAAGTATAGAAGAAGCCCTAAACTTGGTGCGTGCCCTCTTTGACCACAGCTTAGCGCTCCCAGGTCCTTTCTCTTTGAAATGTGATGCCAGCTGTCCACTGGCATCTGGGGATGCTTTGGGGGAGGTGGGGCATCTCTGAGTTCAGGCTAATGGCAGGGGGTGTCAGGAGACCCGCCATGGCAGCACATGGTGATGTTGGCCTGGGCTCCTTGGGGTCCTTCATTTTCTGAGACAGCGCATGTGTGTTGATGTGGTCTCTGCAGCTCTGATACCCACAGTCTTGCTTAGGAAGACACTGTCCTATGTCGTGTCCACATGTGTGGCCTCTGTTGCTGTGCTTGTGTGGCTGTTACTCAGTGCTGTGTGTCCTGCCACAAGCCTGTTGTGCAGCAGGACAGATGGCTCATGGTGCAGGTCCCTGGGGACGTCCTGACATGTGCTTGTTCTCTCTGCCTCCCTCAGAGAATTCTCAAAGGAAAGGGAGAAGGCTAAAGCCCGGGGGGATTTCCAGAAGCTCCGGGAGAAGCAGCAGCTAGAGGAGGATCTAAAGGGCTACTTGGATTGGATCACCCAAGCAGAGGACATCGATCCTGAGAACGAGGAAGAAGGAGGAGAGGAAAGCAAACGCAACAGTATGTAGCACCTTCCTACTTCTGACCCGAGAGAGCTTGTGTGTGATTCAGACGCCTGCCGGGCAGAGAGACGTCTGTCCCCCTGACCTGGCCTGTGGTCACGTGGCACTCTGTCCGCTGCCCATCAGAGAGGACCAGTGTGCTTACACCGCCTCTGAGCTTCTGCTGGAGGTTGGGGTTTTAGATTGGTACCTGGTCACACAGTTTTAAGGTGGAGGAGAGTCAGCCACACTCACCTGGTGAAGGAACTGGGAAGCCCCTTCTGTGTGGGCAGCAGCCGTGGGAAGACACATGTTGACCCTGCAGCACAGGAAACAAAGCCGCAGCTACTTCCTTCCCTTCAGAGTGAGCCATGTTCCTGGACAAGAAGTTGAAGAGCAGGGTCCCTCCCTCTCCAGCCTCGTGCAGCCTGAAGAGGCTCCCACCTGCGCTCTACTTGGGGGGTGGGGGAGCAGACGCTGAGCTGTCTGGGCAGCGTTAGGAGGCATGGGAGTCAGCGTGGCCGCTTGGAGCCTGCTCGCCTGGTCGTCCAGCCTGGCACCAGGCACCACGGGCACTTTCTGCAGCAGGAAGGCCCGACGCCCAGCAGAGCCTGGCGTTAATCGCCATTGTCACCCAAGGTGTCTCTTTTGCCACCTGCTTTCCCCGCAGATGTGCCCTTACTCTTCCCATGGGCTGAGTGGCCCATGGTAAAAGCAGAGATTGACATTCAGCAGTGGATTTGACTGAGATGCTTAGGCTTTGTTTGAAATCTAGATAGTTGATCGTAAAGACCGAAAACATGTCTCAAAGGAGTGTGTCCCTCGAGAGGCCTGGGAACCAAGGTGGGCCTCAGCTCATGGAAGAAAGCCCCCTTGGGCAGGGCCCCTGAGACGGTGTGCAATTGCGCCTTCACTCAGCAAGGCAGGTGATGGTTGCGGGGGGTGCCAGCGGTTTGCTTCTTCTGGGGAAGGGCAGCCCTGTGCTCGCCGAGATGCAGCATGAGGGGACAGAGATGCCGGTTGTGAGGGGTGGCAGCCTCGTGCAGGGTGCCGAGGGAGATAACGGCTGGCTACACAGCACGGAGCTGTGAGGCGTTGGCTCTGAGCCTGGAAGGATAGGCGAGTCTGAGGTGGGTCAGTGTCAGGGGAGACATCCTGAGCCACAGCAGAGGTAGGAGGAGGGCACTGAGGTTGTTTGTTCCTTGGCCGGAGCACAGAGGGTATGCAGGTTGGGGGAGACGAGGCAGGAGAGGTTGGGCAGGGGAGGCCAATATGCGCTGCCTCTGTGCATGTGGAGGCTGAGTGGCCCATGGTTGACTGAGATGGCCTTTGGCTGTTTCTAGTCAGAGACTCTGGGTCTCTTTTTCCATGGGGAGTGAGGCTTTCCTATTCTCACAGCTGCAAATGATTGACTTGGTCCCGTGTGCTCCTGTGGGGCTGGGGGGTGCAGGCCCCTCCACTACCTCCCTGCTATTTCCTGGCATCATTGGTAGTGCTCCCTCGGGGAAGAGGTCAGGGACTCAGTGGCTGAGCGTTAGGAAGCTGCCAGAGGATTTCTAGAGTTGACTTTGTGTGCTAACTCTGAGATCGGAGTTCTTAAGGGGACATTCGTTCCAGTTCCAAACTTGGTGCTGTCCTTTAGGTGACTGGGTGCAAGAACGGTGTCTGTGTGTCTTCAAGGCACTTGAGCCTGAACTGCGTGGTCTTCTCGCAGCCTCTGCACTTGCCGTATGGCTGGCAGCAAGGCATACTTGCAGCCTGGGGGATGCCTGCCTCATGTTTCCCCTCTTCCTTTCCAGACTACAGCTTTGGTGCTGGCCTGGGAAGGTCCGCCAGCCCTGCCCTCCCTGTCCTGATGTGGCATGTTGTGTGTGAGCCAGCACAAGTATTGTCCCTTCTCCTGAGTTTAGAATCTTCCTTGGCCAGTTTAGTTGTGCCTTTTGGGGAGCCGTGTGAGCCTTTTAGGGTGGTGTCTCGTCATCTCTTCATTGCCCCAGCTTTAGAAATAAACGGGGGTCCCCATTAGCACTGCTATCAGCAGCTGTGGTGGGGCAGTGCTTGTGGCCCGGGGCTTGAGGAGTGGGCATTTTCACCGGACTTGAGGCTGTGGCTTCTGCTAGTCCTGAGAGCTCACTCTGTCTTAGCCCAGTCCTTCCTGTAACCTGGCACCGTGTGTAAAGGACCTGGCCACATGATGACAAAATCAGTGCCTCTGCCTTGGGAAACGTAACTGAGGAGGGAAGACAGAGAAGCGGTGCCTTAGCTTAAAACGGAATGGACAAGCTGGCACTGTGACCAGGGGCCAGCAGTCTGCTGTGGGAGCCCCAAAAGGCACAGTGCAGCAGCTCCGGGAGGAGTGCAAGGGCGGCTCCCAAGAAGAGGTGGCATTCCTGCTGAGCTCAAGGGAGGAACAGCCTGTGGCTTCAAAAAGTCGGGGGCTGGGGGGTACTTCTTAGGCTGGGGAAATGGCACAAACAAGGTACAGATGGCTATAAATGTTCCAAACCCTTAAGTGCACTGCTTAGTAGTATAATCAAGGAAAGACCTAACACCCCCTTTAAAAGTGGTGGATCTTCAGAGTCCACTTTGTAACCAGGACTCCCAACCACACAAAGCTGCCCTGTGTGTCTGGAATGTCAGCTGTCTGGTTTCTGCCGTGACTCAGCCTGCTTGACCTTGGATGCAGAAGAGCGCTCACTTCTGTGTGTGTTGGGGGTGGGTACTCTACCAGGTGCTGGGGTTCCTTGTGGAGTGAGGCTCTGATTTCCCGAGTCATCAGATGCTCAGAGCCTTGATGATTAGGGTCTGAAATAAAGACAGGGGTGCCTGGGTGGCTTAGTCAGCTGAGCATCTGACTTCGGCTCAGGTCATGATCTCATGGTTTGTGAGGTCGAGCCCCGCACCAGACTCTGTGGTGACAGCTCAGAGCCCGGAGCCTGCTTGGGATTCTGTGTCTCCCTTCCTCTCTGCCCTCCCCTGCTTGCTCTCTCGCGCTTGCTCTCTCAAAAATAAATAAACATTAAAAAAAACACATAAAATCTCAGGCTGTGGGAACCATGTAGGGAACCATTTAACTGACTTAAGACAAGTGCCCCAGGTCTCCTTCCAACAAGGAAGTGGGCCTCCCTGAATACATTCCCAGCAGCCTGGAACTTTTGGAGAAGGCGAGCTGCTGGGGTTTCCCTGGGACACCCCATGGTGGCCGTCCATTTTCTTCTTGTCACAGACAGAAACCACAGGGGAAGGGGGTTTCCACGAGGCCTGCATCGACCCCCTCACCAGCCAACAGTGACTGATTTACCACCTGTGCATGCCAGATCTGGTCTCTGGCACCTGTGGCAGACAGTGCAGGTGGGCATTGCTGGTAACAGTGTGCTCCCTGGGTGTGTAAGATCCATGGCCGCACACTTAACACCCCAACCCTGCTCCTGCATTTTCTTTGGGAAAGGGGATGGGACACTCCCTAGGGATCCTTGGTTTATCCATACTGCCTTGGGATGCTTATGCCACTGTCTGCCCTTTTTTTAGCTGGGTCCTGGATGGGATTGGGGCAGGTTCCTTCCAGACATGGGGGAATTAAGTGACAGTGTGACGGGAAGCCCTTGCTAAGCCTCAGCCAGCACAAGCAAAGGGGTGGGGGAGGGGAATCAGAAGCCATTAAATAACAGGTGTCATGAGCCTTTGGAGGTAGAGGCTAGACAGCATTAGATGCCCTTTCTCTGGAATTGGCTATTTTTGAGTTTTATGACTTAGAATTGGGACTTGAGTGCGAGGCACACTACCCAATGTCTCCAAGCCCCCGTTTCCCTGTCTGCAAGAAGGGGGTAAAGATATTTGCCCATGAGATTGTCATGAGGATTAAATGTTCAATAACTAGCAGGAGTCACTATCGCCATAAGAGTAATTGCTACTGCTCTTGCCGTTGGACTGCAGTAAAATGTAACCTACACAGAATTATTCTTGCAAATTCTACTTGACCTCTAACCAACCTCAGGCTAAAGACCCCTTTTAGGACCACATCCCTATACTTTCCTGTTCAGAGACTGTAAGGTTCTAAAGTATTGATGGGAAGCAAACCTGTTGACTCAGACACGTTTGAGATAAGGAAGCATGGCTTTCTGGTTCAACATCCTTTTGTGGTTGGTTATGCTTGCTGTCGGAGAGCAGATGTCAAATCAAGTGCTTAGAGATGCACACACATTATCTTTTCTCTCTAATCTACTAAAATGTCACTGTCTGCGTCTGTGGTACCCAACTCTGGCTGTATATGGCAGTCACCTGGGGAGTGCAAACACATCCTGATGCCACCCTTCCACCCCCACAAAGACTAGTTCGTGTGCAGCGGGACCCAGGCATGGCTTTATCTGCTGCTCCCTGGAGGCTCCCGTGTGCCAGGGTTGGGAGCTCCGGAATGCTGTCACGCTGAATATCACACTGTTGTAGACTTTTGCTTGAAAGAAGCCAGGGAAGCAGTCGGTCCGTAACTGGACTGTCTGGTGGCTGTGGTGACTGGTAGCTCTAGCTTTGTGCGTTCACAGAATATTTAAAATGTACATCCTATAAATTTGCTCTTAGGAAGCTGGTGTTACATGGTTAATTGAATGGACAAAATTCCCTTGGAAGTTAGTTCCTAAGCATTTGGGATATTTTCAAGGATAAATTATTTAACTTTTTGCTGAGCTTCAAGTTTCTTAAGAATCCCTGCCAAATCTCAAAGTGATTTTTTAGACGTATGCAGCTGCTTCTGAGTTAACAATGGCGTTTTTCTAGGGCCATTAAAATCTGGAAGCCTAAATTCTATTTTAAACTATTCTCATTGTCAGTGATTAGTCTTTTCTTTTTAAGAAAAAAAAAAGGCATTAAAAATAATGAAATCATTTTAAAGGGAGCTCATTCTAAAATTCTGGCCAGAAAAGCTGGGCAGTTTCACTATGGGAACTATTAATGATCAGTAATCTCTGTAAGTGGGGATGTCTGATGCCCACAAGGAGATCTCTTCTTCCTCAGTCCTAGAGGCTGTCCCTGCCCCTCCCGTCGGGACTCTGCCCTGCCCAGCAGGTGTCTGCATGGAAGGCATGTGCCATTTGGATGCCTTTTACTGTGATGTTTGATTTGGAGGTTGGGCAGGAAACCAGGATGGCATAGGTGTTTGCAAGCACATGGCATGGAAATGTGTTGATCCTGTTTCAAAACCTGTATCTTCGAAATACGACTTCGAAAACTGCTTTGGTCACAAACTACCTCAGGGCACAAGTTCAAAGTGGAAAACATTCATTTAACAGCTTTGTAAAGCAAACAGCAGCAGTTAGAGGTGCATGTGGTAAACATGCATTGGGAGGGTTGCCCTCTCCAGACTTTGACCACGGTGGGCCCAGTGCTGGGGTCTTCTGGGAGCCCCCCCCTCCCCTTAGGGTGGTGCGCGGGGCAGATAACTGCCCTGGGTAGGTCTCACAGGACCTGGCAGGAGACAGATTCAGGGATGGTCGGCCCAGCATGGACATGAGGAGTAGGCACTCCAGCTGGGTTCATAGAGTCCAAGTCAGGGTTGTGTTTGTTTTAAATATTTTAATTACAAAAGTAATATATGCTCATTGCCAAGAACCAACATGTATAAAAAACATTAGAGAACCAGACTGGGCAGTTAGCGGCCTCCTGTTCTTGCCCACCTCACCTGGGCCTGTAAGAACCTACAGCCTGCACTGGGGTCCCCACCAGCTCACAAGGTGCAGCTTGCCTTTTTTACTGGACCATGTGTCATAAACATCTTTCCATGTTTTTTCAACCATATTTTAGCTCTTTTCAATAAAATGCCATTATAAAGCTTCTGCAATGAACTGTGTACTCTCTAACACCTGGACCTCCCTGGCAGGTGTCAGAGGTGTGTCTTTATGCATCCTTTGTGTGATTGTCTGATTCCTGTCTTTCTCTAGCACAAGGCGACTGTGAGCTCCTTGGGGTTGGGTACAGGGTCTGTTCCTGTTCTCACCGTGTGGCTGGCATCTAGCGTGGTCCTTGTCACACAGATGAGCTCCCAATGATTGTTCGTTTGATGAAAGAACACAGAATGATAACATCTCACATTGATCAAGTGCTTTTTGTATGTCAGACACTGTTCTAAGGGCCAGGGTGTACTCATTATGTCTCGCAGGACTCTGGGAGGCAAGAACTTGACAGATGAGGAAGTTGAAGCACAGAGAGGTTAACTGGCTTCCCAGGGTCACATGCCTGTCAAGTGGCCAAGCTGGGATTTGAACTCAGGTTCTGCTAGTTTGAAGATGAGCCACCATGAATCCCCACAAATGCGTGCACAAGGATGTTTGCATTCTTGTGGGAGAGAGTACCAGAAAGGGGTTTGCTGGGCAAGACGATGCCCATTTTAGAAATGCGTCATGCCCAGTGGTCCTCATGCACATCACCACCATGTTACAGGTGCCATTTCCCCATGCCTTTGCCCACTCAGGATTCCATCCGCTTCCTCCCGCTGCCTCTGCAGCCTTCTTCCCTGAGCATGTGGCCTCTACCCTGCAGACTAGCCTGTCTGCAGTCCTAGCATATCCCAGAGCCAGAAGGAGCTGGAGACCCTAGAGTCATTTCTGTTATGACCTAGTGGCCACAGTGGAGTTATAATGGCTGGCCACGCTTTGTCAACACTTGTATTGCCATATCTACTGCTTACCATTTACTAACGTAAGCAAAGGCTTACCAAATCAGGTAACCTTGAAGTGGGGGTGCTGAGATTAGACCTGGTCTGTCCAAGTCCATAGCCCACTTATCAAACCCCCATGTGTCCTGACTTGCAGAACAATACTGGCTGGACCTGCCCGCCCAGGACTCCTAACTGCTGCCCTCTCCTAACACCCTTCTTAGCAGGGAGGCGAAACCCTAGGAAGCTTCGTTTCTGGTGGGTTAGTTGGTTGTTTATTTAGGACAGGTTCTTAGAGTCGGGCATTTGGTATCCTGGCTATGGAAAATACACTTCTCCGCTACTGGTCAGACCCTGAACGATAGACGTCCACGTAGGAGGAGGACAGTCCGGGATTCGCGGATGTGGCCGCCTCTCAGGTCCTCTGGGGCCCGTTTGCCTTTGTCCTGCTGCTCTCTGCTGCCCTCTACTGAATCGTAATGACATTGCCTGTGTTCCACCTGAAGGAGTCACAGTGGCCGACCTGCTACAAGAGGATAAGAAGAAAAGGAAGTTTTGCGGCTTCCGTCAACGCAGGGCTAAAGATCACGGTAAATGGCTGAGGTTGAACTTCGCCTCAGGAGACTCCTGTCCCGAGGCTTCTGGTGCTTTATCCTTGCACATAGGCCTGGTGTGACGTGCATGTGCCCGTGTGGTGTGTTTATAAGATGCCTATGTTTTAACTGCTTGATTTCTTTGAACCTTGGCCATGCTGTTTTCTTCCTGCCTTTACCCCAACCGTGTGGTTTTGCCAAGAAAGCACTGCAGTTTCCTTTCTGTTTGAACTGTACCTTTTAAAGAAGCAGCTGAACCCCCTTGGAACATTTAATTCAGTGCGAATATTCTTAGACTGGAAGACAGACTTCTTAAACACATTTCCCCAATGAGCCTTTTTCATCTAAACTGTTTAGAAATTCCAATGATGTTATTTGATTGATTTTTATTTTCCAGGTTACATTTCTCAAACGGCCTGCTGGTTCCCCCACCCCTCCCCCAGCTGGTTTGTCCAGGACATGCTAAAACTAGTTGTTCCGGTTTCAAGAATGAAGTTAAAAATCTGTTCCTAGGATGCAAAGATTTGGGGGCACTTGCCTTTGCCAGCTGGAATGGGAAAAGGGCTCATGTGGGGCACAGTTAATTTTCAAGCTATGCTTTAAAAAAGGAATGCTAGGCTGCGTGTTGTATGTAAGCGATCAACCACGGGAATCTACCCCCAAAACCAAGATTACACTTTACACACTGTATGTTAGCCAATTTAACAGTAAGTTATATTGTAAAAAATAAAATCTTTTTAAAAAAGAAGTTAAATGCTAGGGGCGCCTGGGTGGCACTCAACTCTTGGTTTCAAAACGCTCAGGTCATGATCTCGCAGTTTGTGGGTTCAGGTCCCACATTGGGCTCTGTGCTGATGGTGCAGAACCTACTTGGGATTCTCTCTCTCTGCCCCTCCCCTGCTCGTGCTGCTTTTCTCTCTCAAAATAAGTAAATTAATTTTAAAAAATGCTAAACATAGACCCTTATTGGAAACCCTGGGGTCAGAGGCAGGACTGCCTACATGCAGTGCAGTTACGCAGACAACTCATGCCACGTCCTGCCTGCCAAGTCACCACTGCAGTCTTATAGTGGCGTGAAGCTTTGGGCACACAACACAGGCCACCTAGTTACTGCCACTGAGATGGGCCTTGGTGAGACTCTGGAGGAAGAGTCTATTTGACTGTAAATAGGGACACAGCGCCAACTGCCAAGGCAGTAGAGGGGACATATTACTTTGTGGTTTTGGTTGTAGCTTCTGCTGTCGTGGGAATGCTGAGCTTGTAGATTGTAGGAACTGGACTGGAACAAGACATGGGTGGTCTGACTCCAGGCTTTTAGTGTCTGCTGCCATTAGAAGAGTTGGAAGTGGACAGGAGTGGAGAGCCTCAGACATAAGGCCCTCATGCTCCGGAGGGCACACTGTGGCCCTCAGAGGAGAAAGAGCCTGTGTGGGGGTAGGCAGCCAGTTAGGGACAGGGCTGGGGCTGGCTCACGTACGGTTAGTGTCTGCAGAGGTTTACGAAGAAGAGCCGGCCGGACGCAGCTTCTGGAGGTCTCTGCAGAAGAGTGGGATTCAACTCAGTGGGAAGTATTGTCACTGATGCAAGAAAAAACCTGAGGACCACAACCCTGGGCATGTCACCATGAGGAGATGAGAGGTCTGTCCCCAGAAGAGAAGAGACCTCTCCTCAGGTGTGCAGGTGCCCAGCCTCCTGGTGGGGGCTCAGGCCTTGGGACTTTTCAAGGATATTTTGTTCACTTTCGGAGGTATACAGGGAGAGGAAGAAGCCTTGTATATTTAGGAAATGCTATATTTTGAGTGGGAGAGATCTTTTATTGACCTAAACACCCCAGGACCCTAAAAGAGGCCGCTATGATGTTGTTGGGGTGAGGGCCCTTGTGTGGATGCCATGCTCCCCCTGTCATCAGTCATACAGAAATAATTATTGTCAGGGCATCATTTCCTGCTTTAGACACAGAAACCTTGGTCTGGCCTTGACCCACATTCCCTAAGAAGAGTCTGGCTTCTTTACAGCAATCAGAGTCTGTTACCCTGTGACGGCTAAGCGTGTCATTACTAGCAAGCCCAGGCAAATTCCTTCAGGGGATGTCGTGGCACCACTCGTGCTTGTCATGAAAATAAGATAAAAAAGCACAAGATCTTGGCTTCGGATCCCCTGTCCCTGAGGAAGGCAGCCATGACTGCCACCACTCCATTGTCCAGCCTCATGCTTCCGCCCTTTGAAAGGAAAGCGTGAGAAGCTTTAGGTTGCTTGAAGGCAAAGGCCAAAAGGCATCCGTGAGTGTGCAAGAGAGCCTGTCCTGTGGAGAGCAGAGTAGCGTGGCTCCAAGGAGTCTAGGACATCTGGGAAGGAGGCTTGGTGTGCCAGGCTCGAGGAGGAGGCCGGGGAGCTCTGGGCTCAGCTGGCAAGGGTCCTGGGTCTCTAGTGGCTGGCTGCTCCCTGCCTCAGGGGCTCTGCCTGGAGGTGGCTTTCGATCACTTGTCCTGGGCAGGCTGCTGGATTCCTGGTGGCCCTCCTGAGGAGTGGTGGGCAGGGGCTTCATAGTACTGCTCCTTCCCTGCTGTCCTCGCCAAGCTGGGGGAATGCAAGGGAAACTCCCTCGGTGCTGCTGGTAAAACCAGACAGCCTGTGGGTGTTTCGTCTCTGCAGCAGTTCAAGCAGGTCAGAGGTAAATGGGTCTTAGAGATGATATCACCCAACAGCTCATTTTATAGGTTAGTTAACTAAGCCCAGAGAGGAAAAGGGAAGGGACTTGGCCCCACATTACCAGTGACAAAGACCCAGCTTCTCTGACATTTTTTCTTGCACCTTTTGAGCTAAGTGGCCTCCTTCACTGAAGGAAGTGTGCTGGAGATTTTGCTGTGCCTGCTAATGGGGAACATAACTGTGGAGCTGCCTGCTTGAACCCACACACAGACTCATTCACCCTATGCGCACACGCGTGTGTGTGTTGGATTCTCTCTGAATTCACAAGCCAGGCAGATTTGGTTGAGAAGTATGTTGTCCTTGACAGTGAGTGTAGACAGGGGAATGTTTACTTGTTGGTGGAAATGCTAGTTAGCTGTGCTTGGCTGAGAAGCGGTGTATTTCCCTGGTTTACGTTGTGCGGCATTGCCCACAATGGCATCCAGATCTTAGAAACGGTGCGGCCCGCTGTCCACAGAGTGCTCCTAGTGGGTCCCCTCCTGGGAAGGCCAGGCCGGCTTTCATCCGCAGTGCAGGGCTTGCTGGGCTGCTGTGTGGTGTAGTCTACTCATCAGCAGCCATCCTCGGGGCCTTTTCCCAGTACACCCGCATTGGAGCCTTGGGGCCTACCCTGGAGGTCTCCTCCTGATCCTAGAGCCTGGAATGGAATAGCTTACAGAGCATTGGTCCTGTGCTTCCCCAGTTTTCCAGCAGGCAAATTACAGTGCAAGTCAGCATCGTCTTCTAGACATGGGCTTGCCCTGATGCCTGATTTCACCCGGATTCTGGAAATAGTTTTAAAACTTACACAGAAAAAGTGAAAACTTGCTCAACAGAGATCCCAAATTCCCTGAAATGTGTGAGGGGAAAGGATTTACAGCCTCTCTGCATGCAGATGGCCCTCTTGGCTCACTTCTTCCTGCAGATCACATGGTGGGATCTGAGGGGTTTCTCCACCTGCATCCCTAATGAGGCCTAGCCACCTGTCAGCAATGACTGTTAAATCTGTACTGAAGGGGACAGCGTGGTCACCCTGAATGGGGCAGCCATTGAGGGTAAAGGCATGTCTTCCAGTGGTTTTCCCATAGATTTGCTTACATGGATTTTCATGAAGTCCCAATAGTACCATAGCTGTTTGATCCACGTTCTCTCTCTCTCTTTGCCAGGGTGGTCTCCGGGAGGCAGCCTGGCTGTAGGCCAGGTTTCTAGGGGTTAATTGAGGTCATGGGGAAAACAAACCAAGGCTGCTGGATAATAGGCTTACTTGGCTTTTGTAACTTTTAATGTGTGGCATTTTAGAAATAAACCAATGTGTACTGACCTATACCAGTATGTTTAAGTACATGAAGTGTAATTTTAAGGATATACCAGCATACATATCATACATATACATCAATACAACATACATCAATAACACAAACGAATCCTGGCATATTGAAGCCCATCCCGTAAGCGGGGCCGGGGGGGGGGGGGGCGTGGCCAAGTGGGAAGAACACCAGGGGGCAAGCAGGAGAGCTTTCTCACACAGACGTGTGTGTCCCCAGGCCAAGTTGGTCAGGTCTCTTATCTGTAAAACCACAGAGCTGCTTCATGTACTCTCAGAGGCCCCTTCCAGTTCTAACAGCCTGCGATCCTCCTGTCTTGATTTTAAAAACATAGATGAAGTCCCACTGGGGCTGAGTGAAGTAAAACTCGTATCAGTTTTTTAGCATTAAAAATAATGAGTGCCTCGTACACGTGGAGGGTGAGATGTTTATGCACAGATGAGTTCCCCCTTGCCCACTGGGCCTTCTGTCTCTGTACTTTAGGGAGAGAAAATGCTACCCTGTGATAGAGAGGGAGAGGCTGGGGTAGATAGAAAAGCTTCTGGGGCCCCATCAGCACCTGGTTCCTCTGCTCAGATATAGGGACTGGATCACGGTCCATTTCTGGGATCAAATGAGTCACTTGATTCTGGCATAGTCACTGTCCTCTTTAGCTTCCCCTCCGCCACCTCCTCAGCCCTGGTCGATGTTATTCTGGAATAAGTCATTTATGATGGGTCTGTGGCTCTCTAGATGTCCAACAGTAATGATATAAAAGTTGCTATGTCTACAGCAGGCTAAGTTAGACAGAAAAGCTGCAAGCCAGAGTGGTGGCTGAAGCTGACTAGGGGGCCTGGAAGATTGTTCCGATGGGAAGTCTCTGTGCCATACTGGGAGTGGTCAGGGCAAAGGGACCCTGGATTTGGGCCACGCGGGGAGTGTCGCTTCCAGGGGACTCCAGGAGAGCCTTCTTGAGATGAGAGTTACCATGTATGAGCCTCACCGATTGCCCCGCACTCTGGACCCATATAGGATGACCCAGGACTGTGAGAAAAACACACGATGTCTTTTATCTCACTTAATTCTGCCAACAGCCTTGTGGGGTGGGTACTTTCCATTTCACAGATGTGAACGTAGAGCCTTGGAGACTTCGACCATATGGGTGTGGTTAAACTTAGATCTGGTCCCCCAGACGGCCTGCTCTTAGCCACTGTCCCACCCCACCTGAAGCATAGAGTCTGCCTGGAAGGCAGGGAAATTTCTCTCCACCCGTGCAGCCAGCCCTGACGCTGTGCCACATAATGAACCTCTCTCCGTTTCTGCCTGGGGAGTGTGCGTTTGTTTCTTACCTTTCTCCCCACTTGGTTCCCATGTTCAGGGAGTAACCAGTACATTTCATTCACCCATAACTGGCTCAGAGCCAGAAATACAAAATGCCCCCCTCCATTTACCATAGGCAATATGTAATTTACCTGTTTTGATCAGATCATTTGAAAAACGAAGCTTCAGGAATGAAACGCGGCAACTGTATTGACAGCACCATGGGGCATCCCCTAGAAGAGTGAAAAGCCACAAAGATTTAGCGTGTTCAGGAAAAGTTTGCCCTTTTGGAAGTAGTAACTACAGTTATAGTAGGAGTAATAGTAGAACCGTAAAGTATTCACCTGTTAGGGATTGGAGTGACCCTCAAGAGTGTGGATTAGTACCACCACTTTCCAGATGGGACATTAAAGGCTTCACAGAGGTAGGACTCTGTCCAGCTAACTGGGGCCTGTGGACAACCCCCCGCTCCCGCCCTGCATCCTCTTGCTCTCAACTTCTGTCCCCTTACTTAGTAGTGACAATAACTTCCAAGAAAAAGCATTGCACAGAGATGCCTCACGGTCGTATTTGTAGGAGTCTCCCACTGTGATGTTCTTTGTTGCTGAAGAGAAGGGTGACCTATGGGAGGAACACATAACAATGAACTTCATTGCATTTTACAGTGTTTTCATCTTTCTTTCTGCTCAAGTCAGAGCACAGATCAGTTATGGAAAAGAGAATTGCATGAGCAGCTCGTGTGTGTGTGTGTGTGTGTGTGTGTGTGTGTGTGTGTGTGTGTATGTGTGTGTTTATGGAGCTTTTGTTAAAGGTTTATCTGTGGTTGGATTGTGTGGGGGTTTTTTGTTTATTTTTGTCTTTTTTTTGAGTGGAGTAGTAAAAAGGTGAATCATAGCTTGTAGTTGGTTTCTTTTGACTTAATTGAATAAGAACAAGGTTTATTCTAGGAGAATATCTGTAATGCGATGTGGGTCTATAGGTTTTGCTTATTTTGCTTTTGATACTTTTGCCTAAACATTCCCAGACTCGGCTACGGGACTCCCACCCTTAGTTCCTCAGGTGCCCACGGAGGGAAAAGGATTCTCTTCAGTGCCCACAGAGAAGATGTGTCTCAGCTCTCTGGGAGCTCAGCGCTTGTGTGAGCAGGTCCCGCAGATGTGCAGCTGTACCCCAGTGCTCGCTGGCCCAGCCCCTTTGCCCTATGCTCCTGCGCCAGCCTCACAGCCTCTGCCAGGGCCCCGCAGCACCACTATCCAGTATTGCAAATCAAACTGGAGGCATCCTTGCTAAGAAAAGTCATGTTGGCAGAGCCCACAGCAGGGAGGGCCTTCCTGTTGCTACCATAAGGTCTATAAAAGACAGTCCCTACAGTTCGAAATTATGCATCAGGGCAAAGAAGGGCACCTGGTTGGGTGATTCTCCCACATTTCCATTTTCGGCGACCCCCTCTCCTAACCCCAGGGTAGAATTGGTTATTCCTTCCTACGTGTTTCCAGGACTCCTTGCACGGACCCCTGAGGTGGCTATCTTCTGAGTTAACTGAAATCCTTTGGGTTTCCAGGGTAGGGGGCAGTGCTGCATCCCTCTTTATGCCCTGCATTGCCTTCCTGGCCCAGCTCCCACACATATCTGTGATGCTTCTAGAGTTGTTGCATCAGGTGGCTGAGAAATAAATAATGTCCCCGTGCCAGACAGTGGGTCCCTGGACCTCCCAGCATTCCTGGGTGCCTTTCTGCCTTCCCTCTACTTCTTTTGCTCAGGATCCAGCTGTAGAGTAGTGACGCATGTCCAGGGACCCTGGTGAACCTGAGACTGCACACAGTCAGCTTTGCCTTCTGGTCACTGGTTGGGAGCAAACCATCTACCCGTAAGATTATATACGCTCTGTGTGGTCTAGTCCTGGCCGCTTTGGTAAGAACCTTCTGTGTGTTGGCCTCACAGGCTCAGTGGAATGTAGATATCAGATAAGTTAGCTCATAATGAGTAGAGTTCTGAAATTTTTAAGAAGATTTTGTGCTTGGTACCTTCATGTACTCCTGCATCCAATACCTCTGCTCCTTCAGTATATTTAAAATAAGAATTCATGTATGAAGTATTGGTCTAGATTTTCCAGGAAAGACAGGTTGGGGCAAGCAGAGATGTCCCTGTAACTGAGTTGTTTCGGTGGCCTCACTTGGTGCATTCCTGGAAGTCAAGGGAATATGCTGGTACCACGCACAGAGCTCCTCCCGTAGGCTGCTTTTCTTGGGAAGTGTCTGGATGGACAGAATTCCCTCCCGATGGGGAGGGGAAGGGTGCTCTGTGGGCTTTCTTTGCAGCTCGGCAGAGGGTCCCCTGCCTCGGAGGTGCCTGACCTCTCGCCCTCCCAGGCTCCCAGAGGGCCTGCCTGGTGGTGGCGGCGATCTGCAGCATGTAGCGCCACCAACGTACCCATCTAGAGCGCTGTCTTCTCCCCGCAGCCAGCATGCCCACCAGCGAGACGGAGTCTGTGAACACGGAGAACGTAAGTGGTGGAGGCGAGAACCAAGGCAGCTGTGGGAGTCTCTGGTGAGTGTGGAGGCCGATTGCCCTCCTGCCCCCTCCTGTCTTCTTGGAGGAGCACATGTGCGGGAAGGAACCCCAGTTTCAGTGAAGCCCTGGGGCCGTAGCCTCAGGTGCACGAGGGGTGGGTGGGCTCACCCTGGACCCCTTGGTCCCCCTCCCATCCCAGGCCCCCAGACCCCCAGCATTTTACATCCCTCTTCCCCGAGAACAGCCCGTCCTGCTGAGGCGGATGCTACTGCGGGGCATGCCAGGTAACCCGGCAATTCCGCTGTGTCCACTAGGTGCTGGTGGAAAAGAAGAGGCACGGCCAAGGCTGGGCCCTCTGGGTGCCGGCGGTGGGGGTAACAGGCCTGATTCTCCTCCCGATCTGCTGTTGGCATCAGTGCTTTGACAAAGCGCTTGTATGGCAGAGTGGCTGACAGAATGTGCTGCGTATTTAAGTTTTCTTTCTCTGGCGGGTTCTCTGGCCTCATACCTGGCGGCTGGACACTGAGAGCCTGCCCTCCTTTGCTCACGGCACCCGTTTCTGGAGCCCTGCACCACCCTCTCCTAACAGTGGAGGGCGCCAGCACATTCACCCTGGTTGGCTTCTGTGTAGATGACCTGGTCCCCATTGGGGACCAGCAGTGTGCATTGTGCAGAGAGTACTGCGTGCTGTGGGGAGCCCACGCAATTATGTTTCATTTGCTTCCTGCTGGTACCCTTCAGCTCTTATCTCTGTAAAGTAGAGGTGGTGTTTTTAAGAAAATTTGATCTCCTTGCAGAAATTCATAAAAATGATGGGTTTGAGGCAGAATGCTCAGCAATTTAAGAAGTGCATTTGCCTCTGTTGTCTTGCTCTCCCCTCCCTACAACATTGTAAAGTAGGTGGGGGGATGGGTTCATCTTCCTCATTTTACAGATGAGAACACTGAGGCTCAAAAAGTTGTGCTGCTTGCCCGAACCTATGCAGTTAGTGAATAGCAGAGCCAGGACTCCTAATCCAGTGCTCCTCTTGTTGTAGTAGCAGCACTGTGGCTGAGTTGTGAGCAGGGGAGGCCCCGCTGACTTCAGTCTGGGGAAGTGGGGTCAAGGGAGAAGGATCCCCCCCCCCCACCGCCCCTGCCGGCATTACAGCCTGTAACACGGCTGCACAGGGCAGTCGGTTAAGAGTCTTCTCTTGCCTGGACCCTGGAGGGAGTCAGCCTGGCCTGCCTAGCCCAAGCAGAGCCTCGCCTCCTGCTCTGCTCTCACCCCTGCTGGCTCACTGGGGGAGCTGGGGGTGCTGAGCCCAGGCTTCTGTGCATGGCTTCTCTCAGCTCTCAGCTGAAGTGATGGGGAGAGTACACTCAAGCCTTCCTAACAGAAATCCTATTCTTTCTGTCTTTCTTTCAGCCAAGCCATCTCAAAATCCAAGCTCAGGTCAGTACCTTCTGTTTTTTCTTAAGCCTGTGTGTTGGTGTCTTTCTTTCTTTCTTTTTTTTTTTTTAAACTTTATAGTTTATTGTCAGGTTGCTTTCCATATAACACCCAGTGCTCTTTCTAACTTCTCAATTACACATGGAGTTGCTCTAGACTTGATTTTTACTCTCTGGGCTAGAACGTTCATATTGAAGATTGGTCTGTCCAGTAAATATTAAGCACCTGCCGTGGAGAGCAGCATAGTAGGTGCTGAAGGTCTTACCCCAAAACAAACCAACAGGATGTAACAATGAACAGTTTCTTGTCACTGATCAACCCTTCATATTCCTGCCCAGAGTCCATTCTTAAAGAGGGATTCTCCTTGTCACTTTTCTGCCTACAAGTTTTCTATGGAGGGGGGTTCAAGAGGTCATCTGAGGTGCTAGTGATGTTCTGTTCCTTGGTCTGGGTGCAGATTACATGTTTAGTTGGTAAAAACTCATTGAACTATAATACCTATGATTTGTATACTTTTCCATATAAGTGCTATTTTTCAATTAAAAACATTTTACTACAAAAATTGACTTGAAGTGGATACATAAATGCAAAACCTAAAACTGTAAACATTCTAAAATAAAACACAGGAGAAAAATCTTTGTGACCTTGGATTGGGCCAAGGTTTCTTAGAGACAAAACCCAAAACACTGGCCATATGAGAAGTTAAGCTCTAGACCGGAAGAAAAAAGCCTTTGTAAAACATTTGATAAAGGACTAGTATCTAGTATATAAAAAGAATAATACATAAACATGGTATGAATAATTAGAAAACAATTTAAAAAATGGTTAGTAGAGTTTAACAGGTATGTCACCAAAGAGAGATGGATGGCAAAGAAGTATATGACATGACCACTGGTCACTAGGAAAATGCAAATTAAAATCCCAGTGAGACATTACTATATACCTATTAGAAAATCCTTTACACCTATGGATCAAATCTTAAAATCTGACAATACCAAGTGCTGACAAGGATGCAGATCAGTGGGAATTCCCCCACGTTCCTACATGGTGAAAGACACGGCCCTTTTGAACACAAGTTGGCAATTTCGTGGAAAGTTAAACATGTATTTACCATATGACCCAGCAATTCCACTTCCAAGGCATTTATATAAAATGAAGATCTATGCATGCATGAAACATTTTTACCTAAGGGTTTACAGCAACTTTATATCTAATTGCTAAAAACTGAAAATAATTCCAATGTCCACCAAATGGTGAATGGATAGACAAATCATAGTTCATGTATATGACGGAATAACGCTCAGCAATAAGGAGGAAAAAACTGCTGATAGATCCAAACGAATCTGGAAAGTATTTTTGCTCAGTGAAAGAAGCAAGTCTCAAAAAGCTCTGTATTGTGTGATTCTATGAAACAAAACCATAAGGACAAAAACTAGTAGTTTTCAGGGGCTGAGATGAGGAGGGTGGGTTAACTGTCCCAAAGGGCTGTGAGGAACTTCTTCGAGTGCTGGAAATATTCCACCTCTTGATCGTGGTGGTGGCTACAAACCCTCTTCCTAAATGTTAACGATTACCACGTATCTATCTTATCTCAATAAACTGGGCGTAAAAAAGAACAGTTTAAAGTCCCTGCATGAGTCCCTGTTGCCTTCCTTCATAATTTGGCCCCTGCTCGCTCTCTGGCCTGATCTTCGGACACTGCTCCCTTACTCCCCACTTTGTGGCTGTAATTGGACTGCTCTCAGGTTTCAACATGCTGTTTATTCCCACCTCAGTCCCCGTGGCCATGCAGTCGCCTTGGGTGGAGTGCTGTCCGTCTGCCCCCTGGTGAACAAGTCTTACTCCGTCATCCAGAGCCAGCCCAAATCTCGGCTTTTTGGGGAAGCCTTTCCTGCCTCTTGCAAAGAGCATTTGCCGCTCCTGTCTCTTTGCGCCTGTACCTGGGACCCCGAGAGAAGCACTGAGTGGGGATTTATAATTGTTATTTGCCCCAACCTTGCGTGCTTTTCAAGGTCAGAGGCCACAGGACGATGCAACTTCTTCATCTCCACATACCCAGTGTCTGGAGCCCCATGAGGGGCACACTGAGAAATGCTGTAGAACTTCAGGGGATGGGACAGTGAGGCCTCTGAGCCCTCCTGATGAGACACTTGTGACTTGTCACTGCAGCATAAATAGAACCACCAACTCTGGTTCTCTCTTGGACCACCTTGCTTGTGGGTACTGAATCATGCCTCACAGGAGAAACCCAGCCTCGAGGAGATAGTCTTTAGTACCCTTGGTGGGATTTTTCTACCCTGGTCATCCCGTTGCCAGCCATGGTTACCATGGAAACCACACAGCAGGAGCAAGCACCAAGTGCACTGTGCTTGTGCCAGACCTTGTTGAAGAGTCAGCACAGTTTGTTCTTTGCCGGGTCTCTGGGTTATGGTGTTTTTAGCATAGCAACACCGCTGAGTCAGCCAGCGCTGCTGCTTGGACCCCGCCTGGAGATTCCTCTGACTCAGGCCCCCGGAGGAAGTGCCCACGTCGCCCCCTCCGCCCCCCACAGTGAGTACAGCCTGCACAGGGCCGACATTGCCACTCGACCGCCCTTTTTTCTGGGAACTACCTCACCAATCCATCCTGTGGCAGGAAATACTTTCCATGGGGGGAAACAGGCTAAGGGAGGGGATACTTTCCCTAATGACCCACCAGAACTGAAAGTAGCTAGAGGACATGCTGCTTGTCTGTCTGGCTCTGCTCATTTTATTTGTATGAAAACATGATTCAATATTGGCTCTTCTCCTAAAGGTGTATTTTGAGCATCCCTAGTTAGAAAGGGCACCTGATGACTCAGTATGAAGACTCATGTCCTACTCAGCTTTGACAAGTCTGCCAGGCTCCAGAGGAACCTCCTGGATTTAAGAAGGGACTGAAAGTTTCCCTAAAAGGAAAACTGGGTTTGGAGCACTTTGCTGCCTGATAAATTCTGTATGATGGTCGAGATGCTGCAAGAGATGTGTGTGATCAGCCAGATGGCTCTCTGCACCCATAGCGTGAACAGACCCATGTACCATATGGTGGGAACTGCATATATGTGCGCGGGCTCGGTTTTGCATCTGCATATGAATCTATGAATATCTAGATGCTTGTAACTGGTTTGAGGACTCTTTATGGCAGATTATGGAGTTATCTAAAACCATAGGAAGGAAACTGATAGCATGATCAGTCAAGATACTATTTCAGACGTTGTATTTTAAGACCAACGTAATTAGTATGATGAGTTCTGTTAATTTCTATGTCCTTTGTTCTCATCTTTCCTTCCTGCACCCTGTGATCTGGATCTCCAGAGTTAAAGACCGCTTGTTTCTCCATAACGTCCGTTGGACATTCAGATGCTGTGTCTGCCATTCAGGGAGTAACTTTTGCTTCTGTTGCAGCCGCCGCTGGCGTCGCTGGAACCGATTCAATCGCAGAAGATGTAGGGCTGCTGTGAAGTCTGTCACGTTTTACTGGCTGGTTATTGTCCTGGTGTTTCTCAACACCTTAACCATTTCCTCCGAGCACTACAACCAGCCTGATTGGTTGACACAGATTCAAGGTAGGAGCAGAGGCTGTCCTCTTTTTGTTCTGGTTCTGAATCAGGGACTCCTGAGGCTGCCTGACTGCAGTGTAGTCTTAGCTGATCAATGTCAGTCTTAGCTGATCAATGTGTAACGGCGGGACATTCCTGGAGGGCACTAGCTTGGAACCGTGTGAAACACAGGCTGCACCCGGAGCAGTGAGGGTGCAGTCTACGGTGTGCGGTCATTGAAGCACCCTGGGGCTGATTGACACCTGAGCCTCTCATTATCTTAACCTGTGACCACCTAGGGTCAAGGAATCTTGCAGTTGGGAGGGACCTCATCTCCCTTCTCCCCGCCCCCACTGGAAGTTTTATTTTCCCGTATAGTATTCTTGGCAAGTGGTTGTTGCCACTTGATAGACAACTGCTTCTTCTACCATTGGCACCTACACGAGGCCAGATTGCCCCTTACATGACTGATTGAAATGAGAAATATAATATGCTGGTCTAAATGCAGAATCATAGGCTTTTAGGGCTAGAAAGCATCAGAGATGATGTGGTAAACTGCTTCTTCCCATTTTATAGTCTGGGAAACTGAGCCCAGAGAAGTCAAGGGGCTTCTCCAGAGTCCCATATCTAGGTGGAAGCAGAAGCAGGACTTGAACCCAGGAGACAGACGGTAAATATTGGTGCCATGTTTCTGTCTGTAATGGATGCCACAGCAAAGACAGGGGCAAAGTGCTGGGGCATTTCCAGCAGAGACCGGTAGGAGGGAGGTGTGAGGAGGGAAAACGAATCTGAGCCAGTCCCATGATGAGACCCGGAGCGCGTGTGCCCCTTTGTCTTTCCAGATATCGCTAACAAAGTCCTCCTGGCTCTTTTTACCTGTGAGATGCTGGTAAAAATGTACAGCTTGGGTCTCCAGGCATATTTCGTCTCTCTTTTTAATCGGTTTGACTGTTTTGTGGTGTGCGGCGGAATTACCGAGACCATCTTGGTGGAGCTGGAAATCATGTCTCCCCTGGGAATCTCTGTGTTTCGGTGTGTGCGCCTCTTAAGGATTTTCAAGGTGACCAGGTAAGGGTGCGTGTGTCTCGCTGCAGGTGTTTTCTGGCCAGGGGCTGGCGATCAGCCACATCCTGGTCTGGTGATGTCTGCGGTGTCCCACGGGCTCACACCCCCATCTTGACTTCTAGGCACTGGACTTCCCTGAGCAACTTAGTGGCCTCCTTGTTAAACTCCATGAAGTCCATCGCTTCACTGTTGCTTCTGCTTTTTCTCTTCATCATCATCTTTTCCTTGCTTGGGATGCAACTGTTTGGTGGCAAGTTTAATTTTGACGAAACGCAGACCAAGCGGAGCACCTTTGACAATTTCCCTCAAGCCCTTCTGACCGTATTCCAGGTGAGCCCTTGTGAGGAGCCCACGAGAGATGCAGCTCAAGAAGACAGAATGATGCTGTTGTGGTTAGTGACCTCTGCCCCAGTCATGCTCTCACAGATCTGGCACCGTGGAAGCCGTGTGTTTTGTACCTGACTCGGGCTGTGTGGTGTGATTCAGTGTGTTTGTAAGACCACTGGATATAGTACAGGATGACAAACCAAAAACTTCTGTTTGATTTTGTGAGGTTTCTGAAGTTTCTGTGAGATAGGCTCTAAAATCCTCTTCCTGTTCTGCGCTCAGTTTTGATGGCCGGCCAGTTTGTGATCCTGGCCCTAACGGTTTTGTGCAGAGAGATGAATTCTAAAGCCCTCATGCTCTGGTGTGTAGCCAGAGGAATAGGGGTGACAAAAGAGTTGTGACAGCCTTCTGCCCCTTTTGTTCTCCCTCCTGTGATGTAATGAGGACACGCAGGCTCTGAGCATGTCTGTGCTGTGGGTCCCGTGCAGGTACCACGGCTGAGAAGGAGGAAGTGTCTGAGGGACACAGGTGGCTAGGTGCTCAAAGCAGCAGTCTCCGCACCCACCTAGCTTGAAGCTGGGGTGTTTTAACCACCCCCGCCCCACTTCGTATGTTGTGAGCTGAAGCCCTTCCTCGAACAACAAGTGGCAGATACATTGAAAAGACCCCTCTGCCTTTGTTGCTTTTCACACACGATGCCAGGGTGCTCCAACTCCGGAGCCCATCTGGGGAGGTGGGAAGAGATGGTGGGAGGGGCCTAGACATTGAGGGCCCTGCTGGCTCTTTCAGTGCTCAGCTCTGTGACCTTGGGAAGTTACTCTCCTTTCTAAAAAAAAAAAAAAAAAAAAAAAAACAAGACACTAGAGGGAATGATGTGTAGGATTCATTCCCATTTGGTCATTTTGAGATGGATGGAATATGTCGCTGCCATAGGCCATACTTTTTTGAAATATACTCTAATTATTTGAATTATATGTAATTTTTAGCCGCTGATAGTTACTCTTTTTTCTGTTTTATTTCAGAGAAACCTGTATGGTGGTGGTGTTTTTTGGTAGTACCTGTATATAGCACAAAATTCAAATGTTTACAAAAGGGTATGAAGTAACAAATGAGCCTCCTTCCCACCCAGCCCACAATTTCTCCTTCTAGGAGCACCCACCCCTGGATAGCATCTGTGTATTCTTTGAGATCTATTTGCTCGTAGATGTGAATCAGTGAACCTAGCGATCACCCTACCTACCCAGGAATACAGTATGTTTCAGATGGTGGCTCATGTTACATGCCATTTCCATCATCTTACCATTTAAAGTATCCTTGAGAACCTTCCTTATTGGTCCCTAAGAGTTTGCCTCCTTTCTGATTCTGCATCAGTCCTGTGGTGTGCATGTCCCCTAATTCATGTAACCAGTCCCTAGCTGGTGAATATTTCATTGTATCTGGCCTCCACTCAGTGGGTGACCTCAAACACACCCTGGGCACATGTGTGAGCGTAGATGTGCAGGATACATTTCCCAGAAATGGAATTGCTGATTTGAAAGGTTGTGTGTCCGTTTTCAACTCTGATATTCTTGCCTAGCACCCTCCTCACAGGACTGTCGGTCCATCCTCCAGGGAGGGGGACAATTCTCACGGTACTGTCAGTCCATCCTCCAGTAATGGGGCATGGAGACTGACACCTCACTACTTTTTAGCATGGCGGGTGTTCAGACTTTTTAATGGTTGTCTGACAGATGAAAATAGTGTCTTCCTACTTGCCTTATCAGGAGTGAAACTGAATGTCTTTTCATGTGACAAAGAGCCATTGATACTTCCTTTTCTGGGAATTGCCTTATCTTTTGAAATCATTTGCCCATGTTTCTGTTGGGTTGTGAGCCATGACCATTCTATTTTTTAAAGTATCTGGTGCAGGTAGATGATACAAGAGCAAGAGCACATGCTCTCTCTCTCTCTCTCTCTCTCTCTCTCTCTCTCTCTCTCAGATAATATGTTTTTATCAGTTTTTTAAAGTTTCATTTATTTTTGAAGGAGAGAGAGACAAAGTGTGAGCCGGGGAGGGGCAGAGAGCGAGGAAGACACAGAATCCAAAGCAGGCTCCAGGCCCTGAGCTGTTAGCACAGAGCCCGACGTGGGGCTCAAACTCACAAACTGTGAGATCATGACCTGAGTCAAAGTCAGGCCCTTAACTGACTGAACCATCCAGGCACCCCTGGAAGATAGTATGTTTTTAAAATGCTATTTAGGTTCATCTAATGCTACTTCACGATAGATGGAGTTTGGAGTTTTCAAATATCACCAGTAGAGAAGATTAAATTTGCGATTTCTGGTAGTTCTTAGTATCTACTCATGAGGTAGCTTGTAAATTTACAGAGATATTTGCAGTTCCCTTGTTGTGCAAGTTCAGGGATCCAACTCCCCATGTCCACAGTAGGTTAACTCTGTGGAATAGTAGGCAGTCATTAAAAAGACTGAAGGGCACTGACCTACACAGAGGGTCTCCAGAGTATATTGCTGAGTAGAAAAAAAAAAAAAAAGCAACTGCAGACAATTCATATAGTGTAACACTCTTTATGTTGAATAAATCTGAGAAGACACCAACTGTCTCTTTTCTCTGGATGTGTATCTATATGTTTACATGCACAAAGTTTCTAGAGACAGAAACACCATGTTCTCTGGTGGTGGGGGCAAAACTAGGGTGTCACCAGAGACTACATAAGTCTTATATGTGGCGTTACTTTACTTCCATGTGAAGACTTAACTCATGTGTTTGTGTAATTGAAAACAATGTTTTGAAAGCTCTGAGATAACCGATGCTGTTGTTGAGCACAAACTGGACAGTGAAAGACAGCTGAAATCAGATTCGGGCAGCCCCCAGGGAGCTCTGGCGGACTGTTGGGGACTGCTGTCCAGTGCGTATGGGCTGACCGCAGTTTTGGCCTCCTAGATTCTGACAGGTGAAGACTGGAACGCTGTGATGTATGATGGCATCATGGCCTATGGTGGCCCGTCATCCTCGGGAATGATCGTCTGCATCTACTTCATCATCCTCTTCATTTGTGGTAACTGTATCCTTCAAGCCGAGCAGGGCTTTGTCATCATCGTCTCCTTTTGTTTCTCCCTGTCTGAGTTTCCCTGAGATGGTCGTGGTGGCAGGCAGTGGCGGCACTTGGGCTGGGGAGATGCATGCCCTTACCTTGTTAGCTCAACACATGCTCTCCTTCCCTGTTGCCGGGACAGCATAGTAGGTCCAGAGTTCCAGCTAGGGTTTGAGGAGTGAGCAAGCTGGGGAAGGGAGCATGGGACAGTGTGTGGCCTGTACCGGTTGTCACTCAGCTTGGTGACACAGCCCCTGTACAGGTCCCAAGGGAAGGCTCAGGGCAGAGCCGATTGTCCCCCATGCCGTCACACCTGGGAAGTTAGGGGTAAATCTCTGTCTCTTAAGACTGTTCCTAACCGGTGGGGACCCGTCAGCAGTGGCTTGACCTAAGCTCCCCGGACCCGATCTGGCTTTGCTGATCTGTACCTCTCTGGGGATCAGGTGTCCATTGGCCTGTGGCTGTATTAGGCTGAGAGCTCTTTTCTGACTCCTTTTATTCCTTTTCCCTGCCAAGAGGCACTCTCTAATTCTAGACTTCTGAAGGTTTGGATCTCTCTTTCCCTCGTTTAGACCCTTTCGGACCCTGTAACTTTTGGCTGTGTCTTCTTTCTCTCTCTGACTTCCCTGACCGGCACAAGACCTGGTGTATGCAGTCCTCAATAAGGACTTGTTTGAAGAGCAGCTGTAATGTGAATACCATCTCTCGGTCTTCACCTTTTTATTTTAAAGAGTCCTAACTGGATTCATCTCCTAAGAAGTCCCAGATTCCTTCGGCTGTTTCCCCCTTAGTCTTCTCTGGTTCATTAGTGAGTTTTCTTCGGTGCAGTAGCCCCGGTGCAAACTTCTAAGGACAATACTTTGTGCTTCAAGTTATTCTATGGAAATCCCCACGTCAGTACATAGAAGCCCATAGAAGCCCATAGAATCCCTCAGGCAGCTCAAACACCCCTCCTACCCAGAGGTGAGCTCTCCTGCCAGGTGTTATCCTTGTCGCTTCTGCTGCACGGGGTGCCAGCATCTACTGGATTTGGGGTGGGGGCTTCTCCATCTCCCCAGCTCGACCATAAACTTCTTTATTAAAAACGTTTATTTATTTTAAGAGAGAGAGAATGAGAGCGCAAGTGGAGGATGGGGCACAGAGAGAGGGAGAGAGAGAATCCCAAGCTGATAGTGCAGAGCCTGATGCGGGGCTCAGTCTTACCATCTGAACTGTGAGATCAAGACCTGAGCCAGAATCGAGAGTTGGACGCTTAACCGACTGAGCCACCCAGGTGCCCCAGCAATAAACTTCTTGGTTCAGGCATATTGTCTTCTTTGTATTCACATCTCTCGTGGCTAATAGTGGAGGGTCTTGCACATAGTCAGCCCTTGATAAATGCTTGTTAAATGAATGAGTGTTTTCTTATTATGCTCTCGTTGCAATGAACTCTTTGGGCCAGAGCAATATATCAGCTTTGGGTCTGCAGAGAAGTATTCCCTGGCCACACTCATTCTGGTTACATGCTGTGTTTTCTTTGAAATACGTGTATCACGATCTGAAATGCTTAAGTAGTTTATGTTCGTCTCCCCCAACTAGAATAGATGCTACGTGGGAGTAGGGACTCCGGTCTGTCAGGTCCCCAGCACCCAGCACAGTCGTCAGTGTGACAGAAGTGCTTGGTGGGTCTTTTTGAATGAATTTCAGAGCACACCACTGTTCAGGAGGGTCTGGGTCATGCTTCTAAATACAGATGATGGGTGTGAGTGAGCTCTTGGAAACCATCTGTTACAAACTCGTAAAAATTTTCCTGTGGTTTATTACTCTGGATGTGCTTTCTGCTACCCAAAAGGTTTTGGTGTCATTGAAAGCTTTACGATAATGTAAAGATACATTATTTCTTCATTGAGATCATCGGTAGGAATCCTCAGTACAGTTAGTCCTGCACTAATCCCTGCCCGGGCCACAGTTACCCCTCATCTATCAGAGGAACTCTCATGTTGCCAAGCCGTCACCCAGCCCAGGACAGATTGCTTCCCCGGGCTCATTACACTCTGCTTAAAAAAATAGTCTAGCATATCAAATGTGTTTTTGAAAGTTTTAATATATTTCACTCATGTATCTATCCTCTTTAAAGACTTGCATAGATTAGTGCAGCATGATATCCCAGGAAAATATCTCCCCGTCATCCCCTTGTGAGGTTATGTTTGTGTTACCCACCTGAGGTTGCAGATTGCACAGGCCCTGTGGGACATGGGTACCCTTCTCCTGTCCCTGGGTTCCTGGGCTCCCACAGTCTTCCACCCAGATGGCCACGCTTCAGCCAGGGAGAAGCATGGTCGGAGAAGGAGCTGTCTTGACTTACTTCCCTCTGATCCCTGTGCTTCTCAAAATGTATTTAACTGCTGGTGAATAAGAAATAGGCATCTTGTAGGAGATTCGGGAACCTTGTTCAGAATTCTTTTTCTATCATCCAAGGAAACCACACATACAATGTTAGAGTCAGAGCCAGAAACCTGATAATATGTTCATTCACTTCACTTTCTAGTATTTGAAAAAATACAATTCACCCACAGTAGTCAGAGACATAGCTACAGGGGAACTATTCAAAAGAATAGCCTAGCACCCTCTGGCAGTACACCGGTGTTTGTGTAGTGAATGAACGAACGAATGAGGTATCTGCAGACTCCGAAGATCATTTCAAATGAGAAAAACTCAAGACTGTGTTGTGCAGTCATCATCTTGTGGGATCATCATTTGATTCGCATGGAGCCTTTAGAAGGGGTATTTTGGAAAGCGCGCCCTAGACATAGATTAAGGGTGTGTGTGTTTTCAAAGAAACAAAACCGTATGCATAAAGCAAAATGCAAAATGCATACAAATACCATGTCTGTGTTTTGGATTGTTTTAGGCAGCGTGTATCATAGCTACAGATGCCTGGTGTGCAGAGACACACGTATGTGCCAACATGCACATATGCACACAGATGAAAGGAAATGTTGAAGTTTGAAGGTTTTCATGGATTTTAGTGAATCTTAATTTTTCTTCTTTCCAGACTGTCTTCTACAGGTCTCTAGGGGTTTTGGGTTTTGTTTTTTGTTTTGTTTTTGTTTTTTAAACAGGGTTCTGGTCCTCAGGTCTTACCAAGTAAATACAGCAACTAGGGGCCAGACACCTGTTACCAGACACCCAGAACACAGATGGGTGTGATACTGCCATTATCAATGACACGTAGCTGCCTTTAGAAACGGTGTTGTTCCCTTAAAATGTTCAAACTAGATATCCTGCTGAATGTCTTCTTGGCCATTGCTGTAGACAATCTGGCTGATGCTGAAAGTTTGAATACTGCCCAGAAAGAGGAAGCTGAAGAGAAGGAAAGGAAAAAGATTGCCAGGTAACTCCATTTTCACCCAAGGATAGAATCTTGGGTGGAACCCAGGCCCTCAGCTCTCATTTCCTCAGAGCTGAGAGAAGGAGTCACACATGCCTATGCTTAAAGAATCTCTGGTTAATTTTGGTGTCATGAAATAAATGATGCGTTCAATGCTGACGAGCTCTTGGATGAGAATTTTAATAAGATGATCCATGTAATGAACCCAGTGCACTGAGGTGAACGGAGAGCTCTTAGAATGGGTTGTGCTATGGTCTCACTGTTAGGGTGGTTTCCATTTAAATTCCGTCCTTCTTCAGGCCTCTGTTGATTCAGAATTGGGATTAGCATTTTTATACATAGCAGTATGGTTACTTGGTTTCTCATGTTTTCTTCTGTGTAGAAAAGAAAGCCTGGAGAATAAAAAGAACAACAAACCAGAGGTCAACCAGATAGCCAACAGTGACAATAAGGTATATGTCCTAAAACAGTTCTCCCCTTTTCATTTCACTGTGAGTCTGTTGATATCATCATAAATGTACCGTTTACACTGGGAAGGTATCGTGCATGATATTTTGGTATGAGAGTGTGACACACATTATAGGTGCTGGCTCCCCAGGAGGCTTCTCCATGAATTTAGGCAGCGAGCTGGTAATCAATCAATATTTCACCAAGTAACTGATAGGATAAGTAGGACTACTTATTTTTTCTTTATTGAAATTGTGTCATCGACCTCACCTGTTAGTATCTTCTCCGTGGGGATTAAAATCAAGGATTGTTAACAGATGTCTGCCTCCAGAAGGGATCTTGGGGTCCGGTTCTGGGTACTCAGGGCTGTAGTGTCACACTTCATCCCACTCATGACAGCTCTGGATTTTTCATTCCTTTGTTTGTTCCTTGAGTCAGTAAATACTTAATGAGTGGTTAATGTGTGGCAGATACTGGAGATCAGCCGTGAACAAGACCAGTGACGTCCCTCCATGCATGGAGCTCACATTACGGCAGGGAGACAGGAGTCTGCCTTGCAGTGACTATTCAGTGTGTGGGCCAGTGTTGAGTGGGGAGGCGCATGGATGGTGGTGCTGGCCAACCATGGCCGGGTAGAGGTTATACCTGATTTCTCTCCATTTGCCCTCAGAGCCGTATTTTAAGCGGAATCATCAACGGGGACACTTGTCCCTATGCATACACGCACTTCCGTGCAATATGCACTTCAGAGAGAGTTTCTCTCCCTGCGCTGAATGGCAGGGTTGAGTCTGCACTTGGGTCCTCTGCAGTGCATTGAAGTCAGAGTCTCCCCTCCTCCCAAGACCTCTCTGTCATCCTAGGTTACAATTGATGACTATCGAGAAGAGGATGAAGACAAGGACCCCTACCCACCTTGCGATGTACCAGGTATGGGGGCAGAGGCTGGTGACAGGCTCTCAGTTCATGGGTGATGTGGCTTTGCTACCACTCCGTGATCAGAGGCTCAGTCTCTGGCCGGCCAGCCCAGCTGGGGTGCATGGTGGGCGGGGGGGCTGCTGAGGCCATGGGCCTCGTCCTTGCAGCTGTGGAGCAGTTAACCCTGCCTCTTTTCTCGGTCACCCAGGTAGCTTACGTAACTCAAATTCCAGGTGGTGGGGAGAAAAAGTGTGAGTGGATCAGGGCAAGCCCCACCTCTGCTGGGAGATCTCTCTAGGAGGCAACCAGCCATTACTCCTGCTATTACTGCTCACCAGACCCTTTCACATTTGCTGGTGCCTTACCTTTATTGGCTGATGTAGCAGGGACTGTGGGGGAGGAGTGCTGGGGAGCGGAGGACACTGATGGTGTGTGGCTTGAAGCCCCACACACAGTTTTTCAGGCAGGAGCTGAGCAAAGCAGCTGGGGAAACAGCTGGGTGCTGGAAGTCCTGCACTGATGCCTTTCATCTGTGCTCAGATCTGGACCTGCTGGGTACCTCCGTCCCAGAACTCCATGCACTCACAGATGGGCACACCTCTCGGCCCCCTACAGGCACTCAGGCCATATTCTTGAAGAGTTTTGACTGATATAAACTGATAGATGTGAAAGTTGACTCTTCATGTGAAATTGAGAACAATAATTCAAACTCAAATGCAACCGTTATTTCATGCCTACAAAAAAAAAGTGTCTCATTTAAAGTAGGGGAAGAGGAAGAAGAGGAGGAGGAGGATGAGCCTGAGGTTCCAGCTGGCCCCCGCCCTCGTAGAATCTCGGAGTTGAACATGAAGGAGAAAATCGCCCCCATCCCTGAAGGGAGCGCATTCTTCATTCTGAGCAAGACCAACCCGTAAATACCCACTTTCTGATTTCATTGTTGCTGTGTCTCTCCTGTCCCCCTACAGATTGCTTGAGGGGGCCTGGAGGTGGGGAGAAGGAAGGTGGGTCACAGCCCCCTTCTGTGCCTATGCCTCCAAGCCCCTGAGTCCTCTCTGACCCCTGTCTCGCTCCAGCTTGCCTTTGCCCTCTGTCCGTCTCTCTCTGGCCGTCCTGTTCCTGGATGAAGGTGCTATTATAGGAGTATGACCAGGTCCTGGGAGGAGTGCCATTCCAGATTCTTCTCCCCCTTAGTTCCTGTACTGGTCAGAGCCCACAGCTCAAGTGTCCACGGGTTGTCACCTGTGAGGTGTTTTTCCATCCAGAGGACCCTTTCTTCATGAGTGGGTCTTCTGTTAAGATGCTTTGGGGATGAGAATTTTGTGACTGAGTTCTCCGTAGTGTCTTCATCCTGAGATCCAGTTTAGTTGATCACTTTTCCCTACTGAGTTTTACGGCAACAAAGTGATAATTGCTCGATGATATTTTATAGGTGGTAGCTATTCAACTCTATGCTATCCTGCTTAAAATAGCATTATTGTGTTAAAATGATAAGGTGCTCACCAGGAGCATGGCACCGCGAGTGCGGTAAGAAGGCGATGTTTATTTACTAGCTGGTTTCTCAGTTTTCAATCATCTGAGATAGATGGCATCCCTGGGGGAATGAATGGCTCCTGGAAGCGTTTCTAGAATTGCAGAGGCAGTCCTTGGTTTTCAGAGAAGAACCCTATGGAATTCACAGTCCCCAGGGAGACATGGGTGGGAAGCGAGGCTGCCGTCCTTAGTGATTTGAGGATTTGATGGTAGTTTTTACAGCTCATCATTATAGAGAATTTGGGGGTCTCTTTTAAAAAAAAGGTACTCAACTGATGTTACTGATGCTTCCAGCTCACTGGGTCTACATATATTGAAGGAATGGATTGATTTCCCTCCCTAGAGCTGTGAACACTCCTGCCTTCCCTGCCTTGGAAGGTTCTCCCCAGACTCACCTGCTAACAGCTTGCAAGCCCTCCAAGGGCACATCCCAGCATGAAGCAGCCCCACAAGGGAGGACTTGAAGAAAGGGGTCAGTTTCTTATAAAGTTGACTCCAGTTTTGAAAGTGAAAAAGGATGGGGCACCTGGGTGGCTCAGTCAGTTAAGCATCTGACTTCGGTTCAAGTCATGGTCTCATGGCTCGTGAGTTCAAGCCCCACGTCGGGCTCTGTGCTGACAGTTCAGAGCCTGGGGCCAGCTTCAGATTCTGAGTCTCTCTCTTCTCTCTGCCACTCCCCTGCTTACGCTATGTTTCTCTCTCGAAAATAAATCAACATTAAAAAAGTGAAAAAGGAAAATAATTTCAAGGGGGAAATCTATGTCTTCTATAGGCCAAAAATAAAATCTTTAAGTTCTAAAGTCAGATGTTGAGGTTAAGGGTAGTCAGGCGCTAAATAGCCTATGGGACATCAGGGGCAGCAGGGCGCTGAAGACTGTCATATGGTGTGAAAGATCCCTGCACAATTCTTGCACGATGCGACTTTCTCTTCACTTTCTTGGGAGTGCTTGTGGGTCGACTCCAGAGTTTTAAAACAAAAACGCACTTAGGACAGAATCTCCACATAACAGGAGATTTTACCAAAATCGTCTACTCCTGTAGTCTTTCTTACAGCCAGGTGGCAGCATGAGAAAGGGGTTGCTCTCCTTCTTTTTTAATTTTTATGTATTTTTAAATTTTTTAAGTTTTTTTTTATTTTGAAAAAGAGGGAGAGAGTAGGGAGGGATGGAGAGAAAGAGGGAGAGAGAGAATTCCAAGCAGGCTCCACATGGACAGCATAGAGCCCGATACGGGGCTCAAACTCGTGACCTGAGCTGAAACCAAGAGTCAGATGCTTAACCAACTGAGCCACCCAAGGCCACCTTACTTTTTATTTTTAACTGAAGTATAGTTGATGTACAGTATCATACTGGTTTCAGGCACATAACAAAGCAATGTGACCAGTCTGTGCATTACGCAATACCCGCCACGAAAAGCGTGGTCGCCTTACGTTATTGCAAGAGTATTGATGATATTCCCTATGCTGTACTTTTCATCCCTGTGACCTGTTTCTTTTATAACTGGAAGTCTGTACCTCTGGATCCCCTTTACCCGTTGCTCTCGCTCTTGGGAGCTGTGGCAGTGAGCCCTGAGCTCAGATTCCTTCCTAAGGCAGGCGAAGGCAGATGCTGGGCTTCATGTCATAGTGGGAAAGCATCACAGGCCACCTGGATTGGAAATCCCCCTCAGTCCTTACTAGCTGCATCACCTTAAGACATTTCACATGCTTAAGCCTCGGTTTCCCCACTTGTATCAGGACGATAATCCCCACTTCTAAGGACTTGATGAATGCTGTGTACGGAGCTCCCCACAGAGCTGTGTCACGGGGGCCTCGGGACCTGCCTTCTGCGACTTTTGAGGGGCTGAGGGTCAGGTGGCTCTGGTAGGCTGGGTGGGGGCATGGACAGCTGTCCTCTGCCTGACCTGTCCCCGCAGAGCAGCCCCAGCACGCAGGAGGCACTGGCCCTGCCGAGGGCTGTGTCCATGCAGTGGTTTCCCCCACAGGATCCGCGTGGGCTGCCACAAGCTCATCAACCACCACATCTTCACCAACCTCATCCTCGTCTTCATCATGCTGAGTAGCGCTGCCCTTGCCGCCGAGGACCCCATCCGAAGCCACTCCTTCCGAAACACTGTAAGCCACCGAGCAGGGCCAGGCGGGCGGGCCTCCCTCTGGGATCAGCACCGGTCTCTCTGGCAGGGACTGTCACACAGGCAGGGCAAAAAGAGGAGGCCTCTCATTCCCCCCGAGGTATTGCAGGTTTGTGAGTGCCAGAGGGGTGTCATCTTATCAGGACAGACCTTTTTTGAATCCTGTCCTCTAAACTTCATCTTAAATACTGTGCAGTAACTTACAGTGTGTTCAGGAGCCCTGCTTCTCCCATTCGTTTTTCACTGCCAGCATTTAGTCCCTCCTTCCCCCCTCCCTGGTCAAATTCACATCCACACCTGTTTTGAGATTTCTGCCCAGTTGGAAGCATCCAGCAGGAGAGAAAAGTAAAAATGGAGCCAGGTATGTCCATGTGCCCAGAAGCTCTTACTTTGGGCTGGCAGGAAGGCGTAGAGCCAGCCTGGGCTGAAATTCATGAAGCTACTTGGTCTCGTTACTCGGAGGAAGGGGTGGGGTGAGGTGGGGGGAACACACGCGAGGGAGCCGATGGCGCAGGGAGCCAGGTGGTTCAGTGGAGAGGAAGAATTGCGTTTTGATAGGGCAGGAGGTGATTTTACAAAGAAAACAAGTAGACAGCTAAGTTGTCTGTTATCGGTCAGTTTCGTGCTTTCGGGAGAGCACGTCTGTGCTACACAGAGACCAGCACCTCAGGTAGTTTTTGCCCAGGTGGGTCCCCTAGCAGGTCAGCTCATTCAGCACCGAGAACAATGCCGAGATGACACAGCTTCACAAGACTGGTAGTCTGTCGTCTACTCTGGCCAGGAGACTGTAGCGCCCTCTCAGATGATTGTCAAGAAGCCCGGGAGAGGGAGACCCACGAGTGTGTGAGGCCATTCGGCATCTCTGCCTCACGTGGTTCATGTTCGTGCCTCTCTGTGTCCATCAGGTTTTTAAAGATTTGACGATTAAGGCAAATGACTGGCACCCCAGGATTTTCGTTGTGACAGTCAAGCCTTGTGCTGCATCTTTTTATTTCCAGTGCTGTTGGTTTGAAGCCTGGCAGACCCAATGTATCAGACTGATAAAACACGGGCACTCTGATATGCAGATTTTAAAAAGACTTCCCTCCCAAGGCACCTGTTGGTGTTGATGTAAAGATGAAGGCTGTGCGTCCGTCTTAATCTGCACTCACAAATCGGGGCTCTTGTGACACCGTGTCTATCTAAAAGTTCAAATGGAACAAAGACCTCAGTGTCCTTGGGCCCCATCATGGAAATGAGGCACAGTGGATAGAAGCTGTTTGGAAAAAAATATCATTATTGACAAACTAGGTCAGGAGCTAGTCTAGAACACAGATTGACAGAGTTAATTTACATGCGGCCCCATGTTCTTATTTTTATTGTGATTGCCTCCCCATGAGTTTATGTCCCTGCTGCTTTGTCCAAGAATGTTATTATTCTTTTTAAATGGATGTACATATGTGTATGTGTATTGCTTTCAAAATACTACAGTGTTTATTTTATTGTGGTAAGAATGCTCTATGTGAGATCTACTGTCTTGATAAATTAAGTGCATGAGGCAGCCTTCTTAACGGTAGGGACTATGTTGTACAGCAGATATCCGGAACTTACTCATCTTGCATGACTGAAACTCTATACCCATTGCACATCTCCCCATTTCTCCCTCCCCCAGCCCCTGACAACCTCCATTCTACCTCTGTCTAAGAGCTTGCCTACTTTAGACACCCCATGTAAGTGGACTCATGCAGTGGTTTTATTGTGGTTGTTGCGTTAAGGTAGCTAAGTTATCAGTAGAAGAGGGGTGAATGGGGAAAGAGTAACCTGGATCTAAGAGCTTTGACCTCTGGCACTGGGTTGAGTTGCTGACATGTGGGCAGCGGTGTCTGTCTTGGCTACATGGGTACTTTCGACACGGACAGTCCTGCTCTGACCTCAGGTGGAGGACAGGGCAGGGGCTTGCAGTGTACTGGAAATACCTTGCATTGCCTGGCTAGAATCACAAATATACAACAGGTTTCCAGAAAAATCTATAGGTCTCAAAATGGAAGTGGTTTGAACAACGAATGCCCTCTGGAGAACTTCCACGGAGAAGAGTTGGCCTTTGCTGTGGGGGCCCTCTCCTTACCGTGACACAGAAGTACAGGACTCCCCTGGGCTGGATCCCACACTCAAGGAACAGGGCCCCGGGGCCCACTCCTCGCCCAGCCACCCGTGACTGGCTGTGTGGCCTGAGCAGCCTGCCCCTGATGCCTCCACAGCATCCTCATCTGTTACATGAAGAGAGGTGGTCTGGGGGGGGGGGTCTCTCCACAGTCCCTTCAGCTCTGATCTTGGCCTCTGCAGCTGGCAGAGTCTTGGCTGCGAACTTTGTGGCTGAGGGTTCGCCATGCACAGCCTCTGTTGAGCAGTCAGACTCTTGGTTGCTGGCCCCCCTGCCCCACCCGCCTGCCCACCCCTATGGCTCTGAGAAGCAGCAGGGACCCCCCCAAAGGGTTCCCTGAGCAGGACTCAGTTGGAGGGTAGACGGTATATTCAGGAATACTGATAAAAGCAGCCTGGACCAATCATTCAAAGGCCGGGTCAGTCTGTTCCTTGAGTGGGCCCAGCTAGGAAAAAAACAGACAAAAACCCAGTGTTTGGAGCGGGCCGTGTTAGATGCAGAGCAGGACCATAAGTAGAAGTCTTCCCTGAGGCCTTATTCAGCCCTGCACATCGGTGACGGAGGGGCATTTCCACCCTGATTTCACGGGCTGGAATCAGAAGGGGCATGTGGAAGCTTCTGGCCCTATTGGATGCCACTTACATCTTTGTTTACATTTTCCCACCAAACTGAAGCTCAGCGGGATGACACCATATTTACTCTTCCAAGAATTCCCTTTCAAAATCTAAAACGTGTACAAGGCTCCAGTTTATCTGGTGTCACAAGTTTGTCCATGTTGCGCTCTCATGAGTGGAGGTTATTAACAAAGCGCTTTTAGAAATGAGCCTCTGTCCATCCATGACAGGAGACAGGGAAGAGAGTCCGAATGAGTGGGGAAAGGAGGTAAGTGTCCCCAGATGCTCTTTCTTGGTCACGAAGAGGAGCTGTCACTGGGCCAGGTCGGGCATTTGTGAGCGTCTCTGCACCTGCCTCCAGAGCAGCGGGCTTATCTTGGGAGAGCGGGTGTCTGACTGCACATGGGGGCTCTGCCCATGGGCGTGCACGCTCTTGGAGTTTGTCCGGATGCCTTTTTCTCACTTCCAACGTGTTGTCCCTTGCAGATACTGGGTTACTTTGACTATGCATTCACAGCCATCTTTACAGTTGAAATCCTGTTAAAGGTAATGGCTTTTTCATTGATCCTCACATACTCTAAAGCAGCGGTAGCAATAATAGTTGCAATTCTTTGTTTACTTTCCAGATGCTAGGTTACGCAGATTATGTCTTCACTGGTACTTTTGCATTTGAGATCATTTTGAAGGTAACAGGTCCCACAGCAGTGTGTCGAAGGGGCCTGCTCCTGTGTGACACACGGCAAAGAAGCGTGAAGTGCTTTCGACTATTTTTTTATGTTTTGCCTTCTGTGATCAAGCTACCCTTTTTTTTTTGTAAACCGAAGGATTTTTTTTTCCCCTATAACCATTCAACTTGTTTTCACTCTTTCTTTTTAACCTTTAAATGCATGTAGGAACTTCTTTGGCTTCATAATAATGACTGGAAATTGTTTTGCTCCTTTTAAAATATATCCTCTGAAATGTGTCATCTGATAACAGATACATCACTACGTGTGAACCTTCTTCCACCTTTCCTGACCTCAGAGTCAGAGGAAGAGCATTTATCCTATGAAGGGAATGTGTCTCCTTTCATTTCTTTGATGGAATGGTTTTCAGTGGCCTAAAATAGTAACACACTATTTTCTTGCAATGGGATTTGCAAGATAACCTATTTGTGTTAAGATATTTTATATCTGTTTTAATGGATGGGCTTACATTTACCCAGACGAAAAGAGCACCCTTTGGACAGGGCGCCCGAAATGTACTGCCCATGCATGATCTCACAGTTGGCATTGCTGCATGTGGTTTGTGTACTGATTACGGAGGCCACCTGGTGCGAGCTCATTCCCGTGCCTTCCGAGGTCTGAAGATCCACAGCAGAGAGCCAGGAACACCCCTGACGTGCTAAGTGGCATGGGTCACTGCAGGACCAGGACAGTGTGGCCCGTGACAACTATCAGAGCCATTGTGTCCTAGTGGAGCAACAAGCTGGGAAATTTTCACCACAATTTCCTTTAAACCAATTTTGGGTTTTTACGTGTGCATCTCAGGAAAAAGAAACGTATTTTATGTTAGACTACTGTGGAACGTGGGCTCTTTACAAATTCTTTCATAAAATGAAACCTCGATGAACTCTGCCAGCGAGTGGGGTACTTAGAGTTACTTTATTTTATTTAATAAAAACATTAGCACCAAACCAGTCAGCCTCTGTTTAAACCTTGGTTAAAAAATCCAAAACTTCACATTCACTTTCCTGCCCTTCAGCCGGTGAATGTGGCTGACGGTTCTCTCCTAAGGGAGCGCAGGGGTTAGCTGAATCTACAGGGCCTCCGTCGTAAGGAGCACGCACATAATGCACAGGGGGCAGGGTCAAGCATACTCACTCTGCCTCTACTTCATCCTGTGCTTTCTTTTCCCCTTGTAAATTGCCTTCTTCTCTTCAAACTGAATGGGGAACATGTTCCACTTAGTCTGTTAGTTCATCGAGGTTTTATTTTACTTCCCACATTTTTAAGTTGTTAAATGAATATAGTTGTTCTTGGGCTTTGGGGCCATGAGATACAGGGTTATTTAAAAGAAATAAAAAAGCAATTGTTGCTTTTAAATTTCTGGATGTTTGCCTCCGTGACTTAAATCTTCTGAGTTTTCTTCATTTAAAACCTGTGTGAGAGGGTGGGAAACAAGCTTAAAAACCAGAAGGATTCAGAAAATGGAGGCTCTCCGAGAAGCATCTAGCATCCGAAGTGGCGGTTCCTGCTGGCCGTGGGAACACGGGCGAGGCTACATGGCTGTTCGGTTGAACCATAGCAAACTGCCATTTGTATACGTCAACAATGGCAGTGTGTTGGCGATTTTATATGGTTCAGTGCAACTGTTTTGTGACTCTGGCCTTCCTGTCCTATACTCACCTGAGCCTCTGTCATCCCCCTATTTTTTAATATTTATTTTTGAGAGAGAGACAGAGTGTGAGCAGGGTAGGGGCAGAGAAAGAGGGAGACACAGATTCCGAAGCAGGCTCCAGGCCCCGAGCTGTCAGCCCAGAGCCCGACATGGGGCTTGAACTCGGGACCAGCGAGATAATGACCTGATCCGAAGTTGGATGCCCAACCGACTGAGCCACCCAGGTGCCCCGGAAGCATCACTTAAACTGGATGTCTTACTGAGGACCATTAGCAGTAGGCAGGGGCCTAAACGGTGCAAGTCTCTCTGAACAGAGCCTGTGAACATTGGGCTCCAGTGCTTTTGCTGGTGGCACTGGGAAGGCACACTGGGGTGACGTAAGCTCTCCTGGGGCCTCGGGCCAGAGCCGGCATTTTGTGGGGCAGCCGAGTTGCCTGGGCAGCGATGAGTCCTGTTGAGCAGGGCCATGTGGATCCTCCTGGGACAGGCTCTTTGGACCTGCCCACACTGGATTCCTTTTTTTTTTTTTAATGTTTTTTAATGTTTTTTATTTATTTTTTTGAGAGAGAGACAGACAGACAGTGTGAGCAGGGGATAGTCAGAGAGAGAGAGAGAGACACACACAGAATCTGAAGACAGCCTCCAGGCTCTGAGCCAGCTGTCAGCACGGAGCCCGACGCAGGGGTCTAACCCACGAACCGTGAGATCATGACCTGAACCAAAGTCGGACGCTTAACCGATTGAGCCACCCAGGTGCCCCCTATGCTGGATTCCTACTCTAGTTTATCATTGCGGATACAAAGTCTAGACTGGTCTCCTCTGAAATGTATCTGAAATCGGCTACCCTTTTTCATTATTGAACTAATATATGGTTGCTTAGTCCTGTTTATATATGTCTCACTTCCTAATGCATGCTTGTGAATAAAGTCATACTTTCCTTGAGGTTTTGTAAAGAGCCCAGGTTTCTTTTCCTCTGGAGAGAGAGAGGAAAAAAAAAACCCACAGTAAATCACTCATGATTCTGTTCATAGATGGCAACTTTTGGAGCTTTCCTCCACAAAGGGGCTTTCTGCAGGAACTACTTCAATCTGCTGGATATGCTGGTCGTCGGGGTGTCCCTGGTATCATTTGGGATCCAGTAAGTGTTCCGGGGTGGGGCGTGGGTGTGTGGCTTGGGCAGGAGCGTTTCTGCGAGGGGTTTTAACATAATTCATAAAGGCTCGGCATCAGTTTAACAATTACATTTAGTTACCCCAGAAAGCTTGATTTGTGCGCATGCCAGAGGGGTTGGGACTGTTCTTATTTCTCATGTTTCTCCTTCTCTCCATGCCCCCTGCCAGGTTGGGTGTATTACTCTCTGTGATGTTTGCTTTCAACAGAGAAGTCTTGACTGGGAGAGAGGGAAGCCTGCTTCTAGTTCGGCTTTCTCCAGGGCGTCAGGGCCTTACTTCTCCCGCAGGACTGCCATTCTCCTACAGGAGGGGGCCTCTGGGGGCCCTTGCAGATTGGGTATTGAAGGCTTCTTCCCTTGATCTCCAGGATATGGCAGCTGCCATGACCGCTTTCTTTTGGTTTCTACAAGTTTCAGCTAGGAGGGGGCAGAGGCTGCAAGGCAGGGCCCCAGGGCCTTTCCCTGGCCTTTGTGGGTGTCTGGTGGGGGAATCGCCCCAGCTGCAGACCGCCTGCCTGCTGCACTGTGGGGGGTCTGCGACAGAAGCTCCCTGGGCGAGTCCCGAGGGGCCTTTCCTGCTCACTTGTAAGCGCCTGTGCTCAGGTGCTGGCCGTCAGTGCCCCGTATGAGAACACGTGCTCACCTGCCAGCTCCGAGCTCAAGTTACATGGAGAGGCTGCATCCCCCTCAGAAGACCAAGGACCCCTGCCTGAGCTGGCCCTCCGTGCTGGTCCTCCCCTCCCCCCACTGCCCAGGGGGAGGGAGGCAGGAGCCACAGCCAGAGAGGACGTTCTCACAGCATCTTTGCAGGCCCCATAAATTCCCGGCTGTGCCTGCCCCCTACCTCCTGAGCATGTGCTCCAGCCACCTGCGGGGCCCTGTGAGCTTCGTTCTCCCGTTCGGGGCCTCCTTCGTGCTGCTCTGGAGCCCTCCCTGCTCTGTCCAGCGGACCCCCAGGACTCCCCTGGCCATCACGTCCTGGCCTCCCGGAGGATGCCTCCCGGAGGATGCCTCCCGGAGGTGGTGCGTCCTGCAACCCCTCCGTTGTGAGCCCCACCACATGGGTGGTGATTGCGTCTCTCCCACGGACTCTGCAGAGGCCGGAGAAGCCCTGCACAGGGCACCACAGCACTCTCCCGCCTCGGAGAGCAAACCCAACCAAACAAAACCTCAGCCCAAAAGCCAAGGACTACCTAGCATTTACATGGAGTGAAAAGGACAAAGCAAATTCCTAAATTGTGGCTCTGCAGCCTTAGCTGTGCACCCCAGTCAGGGCCTCTGTGAGTGCCCATGGGCCTGGCCAGGAGGGACTGTGTAGTGTGGACCGGATGGGGAAAGACCCGTGTGTGTGTGTGTGTGTGTGTGTGTGTGTGTGTGTGTGTAAGAGCTGGGCGGGGCAGTGGGGGGCGGGGGGAGAGGTGAGCTCAGCTCCACACGGGCCGAGGTCCTGCAGTGAAGGCCATATGAAATAATTCCAAAGTATTTAATCTGAGTATAATACACTCTGCCTTCCTTCTTTGCTCTTTTCCTTAGGTCCAGTGCCATCTCTGTTGTGAAGATTCTGAGGGTTTTAAGAGTCCTGAGGCCACTCAGGGCGATCAACAGAGCAAAAGGACTTAAGGTTTGGATTTCTGCTTTCCAGGCCAGGCTACTTTGGTTGGGGCCAGAGCTGGGCTGAGGCTTGATGGGTTTTACATGGTTGTACATTTGGAAAGGACATTTTTTTTTTCCTTAACATTTTATTATTATTATTTTTAATGTTTTTATTTTTTTTAGAGAGAGTGTGTGTGGGGGGCAAGGGCGGGTGGGGGGGGGGAGGCAGAGGATCTGATGCTAACCACAGACGGCCCGATGTGGGGCTCAAACTCAAGGACCACAAGATCATGACCTGAGCCGAAGTTGGTCGCTTAACCAACTGAGCCACCCAGGTGCCCCTGGGAAGGACATTTCTAACCAGTGACACTACCTCTGACAAGTGCTGAAAGCATTTTACAAATTATTTTCTTTATCTTTTTAAATTTATTTTTCTTAATGTAATTACTGTCTTACTACTTTTGAAAAATTATTAATATTTTTTTGGGTTGGGGTGCCTGGCTGGCTCCATCAGAAGAGAGCACAGTGCTTGATCTCAGGGTCGTGAGTTTGAGTGCCACGTTGGGTGTAGACATTACTAAAAATAAAGGAATAAACCTAAAAAATTAAGAAAAACATGTTCTTGGGTTTGTTTTGGTCTTTAAACTTATTCTCATGCAGGTTGTATAAAAGGCCAGAGGTTTTGCATTTTCCTGAGTCCTTTGATGGGGGGCAGGGATCCCTGTGTGCCACGTGTGCCGTACCCGGTCATGTTCCTTCTGACTAAACCATTTTGGAGAAAACCAGGGAGGGACCGGTCTCCAGGGTGCTCCTCCCAGGTGGCCACGTAGCACCGGGGGTAATTCCCCACAGATAACTACCTGACAAACCAAGCACAAGGGAAGCACAAAGTTGGAAAATCATATAAAAATGCACATAAACGTAGAAAAGCTTGGCCGGTATTGGCTCACCCTGAGGCTGACACGGCAAAGGCAGATGACATTTGTCCTCCTTCCCCGGGCTCCTCTCTCCCCAGCACGTGGTCCAGTGTGTCTTCGTGGCCATCCGGACCATTGGCAACATCATGATCGTCACCACCCTTCTCCAGTTCATGTTCGCCTGCATCGGGGTCCAGTTGTTCAAGGTATGGGGATGTGTCTTCTGGCACGCAGCCCAGCTGATCACTTTGTGGGGAGCCTGCATTTGACTGCCTCTTTTGTACATAGGGAAAGTTCTATCGCTGCACGGACGAGGCCAAAAGTAACCCCGAAGAGTGCAGGTGAGTGTCCTGAACGCGAGAGTGGGGAATGAGGGAGCACAAATAAAAACACTTAGAGGATCTGCTTGTGCTCACTTTTCAGAAGTTTTCATCATGGATTGCGAGAGGCTTCTATGCTCAGCTCATGGCTGGAGAGAGGGTGGGTGGGTGGTGGTGGTTTTGAGGTGACATTCACATATCATAAAAGCAATCATTTTAAACTGTGCAATTCAGTGACATTTAGTCCAGTCACGTCGTGGGACAAGCATGGCCTTGGTCTAGTACCAAACCCTCATCACCCCCAAAAGAATGGATAGATGGCTTTTGATGTTTGGTATAGAATCTGTAAAATGTGGGGAGGGGATGCACTAAGACCTAAAATAGCAATTCCAAAATGCCCCAGAGAACCCCTATTCCAGCCACATGGATAATCCCCCCCTCCTCCAAACTAGAACTCAGAGGTCAACTCCTTGGCATTCAGGAGCTGGCTAGCCTCTACTGACGTGTTTTCCAGGCTGCCTCTCTCACCTTGCTCTCAGCACCCACACTGGGGGCATATTTTTATTCACAAGAATAGGCAGAGGAGAGACAAGGTGGGAAGTATTCATGCCTCTTATCCCAAGATGTCCAGAAGAATATGAAGGCAGACACGAAATCATAGCCTCAGGTTGTAAGACTGCGTAGAGGTCTGTGTTTCCCCATCCTTTTGGGATGCCACTGGCTGAGGTCTGGTTGCTTGTGCTGCTTATGTTCCGTTGGGGGTTTCTTTTCAGCAGAAGGCGTGATCAGAGCGTATCAGCCACAATGTGACTGACAGCCCACCCCTAGGGGCATCATCCACGCAGGCTGTGGGGTGAGGGGCGCCCCCTGGAGTTTGTGCGGCATGGCAGCAGGGTGAAGACCCCTTCTCTTCTCTCACTAAGCCTCTGCTTCCCCATCTGTGAAATAAAGACATTGGCCCCTTTCCAGAAATGAAATTCAATAATAAATATCGCATATCAGAAGTTATAGAATTATTTTAGAAAGAAAACTGGGAATATTGTTCATACAAAGAGAAAGAATATGATTACAACCAAAATGCAGAGAGGAGGATATACCTGGGCTTGCTTCCTGGAGCTTGGAGAATTCTCCAGGCCAAAGCCAGAGTCTTCAGTGTACGCTTTGAGCCCATTGTATATGAGAGATGTTTATTGTTTGGTAGTTTTCATTTGTTATCAGGCACATGCTGGGTATCTGACTAGTTGCTCTAGAGGATACTCATTAAACTAGTAGGTACTCAATGATTATTGGAACCGTAGACTAGAATAAATGCAGGCCATGAAGAGGAGAAACTCAGACTGTACTCTGCTCACATGTGGGGCCTGGCCGGCAGTCAGCGCCATGGTGCCTGGACGTGGCCTTGGGGCAGCTGTGACCGATCTCAGGTCAAGCCAGGATGACCCACACTTCTTTTCCTCCCTAGGGGGCTTTTCATCCTCTACAAGGATGGGGATGTTGATAACCCTGTGGTCCGTGAGAGGATCTGGCAAAATAGTGATTTCAACTTTGACAATGTCCTTTCTGCTATGATGGCGCTGTTCACAGTCTCCACATTCGAGGGCTGGCCTGCGTAAGTATAGAAGACCTCTCTTGATAGTGTCCTAAGCCATCCATTCAGTCGTTCAGTCGTTCAGTCATTCGTTCCTAGTTCTAATGTGTGCCAGACATGTGCCAAGGGGCCATCGCTTTCACTGACCCACTCACTTGCTCATTCATAAAATGTGCTTTTGGTACCAGCTCCATGCAATGTGCAATGTTAAGCCCTGTGGGAGAAACAGTGGGCTCGACATGCTCCTCCCTTCAGGGCCCAAAGCTAGTCAGTGTATCAGGCAGTCAAACCAGGCCGGAAAGTCTGCCGTGTCAGAGATGTGCAGAATAGGGTCCTGAAGAATGGCTAGGATTTTGATGAGTAAAGTTTAAAAAAAATCGAGAAAGAAGGAAGAAGGTAGACTATAAAAGGGAAGTCTCTTATACCTTTGTTACCCTGTGCTCCAATGGCTGCCCCAGCCCCAGCTCCTGCCACCTAAACATACATATGTACCCAGAGTCCCGAATGTCAAGTTCTCACGCCCAGAGGACCTGCAGAAGGTGGACAAGTTCACTCTCTCACGCTGGCAGAACTCTCTGGATGCATGGGAGAGTCAGAATTGTTTACGGGAGGGCCTGTGGGCTAAGAGGGTGGTTGGGTGGGGCTTGTTCATGAGGGAACTGGTCCTGGGGAGAGAAGAGGCAGGAGTGAGCCCCTTTACTCTGGGGAGGCACTGACTGCAGTCTTGGGTGTTCAGCAGTGTGTTTTAGCAAGTCAGGGTGGCAGGCGAGGGAAGGGGAGCAGATTTGGGACCTGGGGCTCAGAGGAGCTGGGCTCATCTCCTGGCTTGGCCCCCAAGGAGTGTGACTTCGGTCGCCTAGATTGCTCTGTGAGCTTCCGTACAATGGGGATGACTGTAATGTCTGCCTTTGCAAATGGATGAGAAAGTATATAGCGCAGCGCACCGTGGGGTAGGTGCCCAGCAATGCTGAATCTGCATCAGTGTGGGGGTAAATTAAACTTGGGGATGGTAAAGTAATTTTCCTTCTTCCTAATGAGAGTTCTGCTTCGCATATATTTAATTTCTGTGTATATTTCAGTTTGGGGAACCTCTCCTAGTTCTTTGGAAATCCCGGGTTGCTCGCTTATTGCCCTTATTGGCGTGTATACAGCTTTCAGTTCTGCCAGTGTCTTACACGTGATGTCCTTCCTCTCTCCCATCTGTCAGGAAAAGGAGCGTTGTTGAATATCCGTGAAATCTTTTCTCATGTCCTCAAAACATCAGCCATCGAATGTATTCAGGCGTTTCCTCCTCTGGGTGCTGGGCTGACTGGGCCTAATGCCAAGGAGGATGCTTCGGAGACCTGCATGTGTCCAGGGACTATGGGTGGGCTCCCAGGGGGGTGGTCTCACAAGCAGGGGGCGGGCCCACGGCGGCCATCAGAAGAGGGCACGTCTGGGCAGCCGGCAGGGCTGGTCTGCTTGGGCTGAGCAGGCGGCAGGGCTTACCTGGTCTTTCCATACTCCAGGTTGCTGTATAAAGCCATCGACTCGAACGGCGAGAATGTCGGCCCTATCTACAACTACCGCGTGGAGATCTCCATCTTCTTCATCATCTACATCATCATCGTGGCTTTCTTCATGATGAACATCTTTGTGGGCTTCGTCATCGTCACATTTCAGGAGCAGGGAGAGAAAGAGTATAAGAACTGTGAGCTGGACAAAAATCAGGTTAAAGTCACACACTGTTTGGGCTTCTGTCCCTTGAGCAAGAGAGGAGTGGCTTGTTTCTTGCCAGCTTCCTCCATGCACAGAGAAGGGCGCGCAGCTGCTGGCTGTCCCGGCGGCTCAGACCCTGTTCACAGCACCCTCTCAGCCAGTTTGAGTCATTGCTGGGGAGAGTGAGCTTTCCAGATACGGATTAGACCTTGTAATTGTGAAACCCACCCTCCTCTATGGAGAAGTTAGAGAATTGCTTAGGCCGCCTTCTGTGGGCATGACCCATGAGTGATGTCTCGCAGTCTTGGGGGAGATGTGGCCAGGGGCCAGAAAGCCTCCCACAGTCCCCCTCACACAGTTACGGGGGTGGGGCGTGGATTGTGTCTTATCTCCTCGCCCTCGGCACTATTGATATGTTAGGCTAGCTAATTTTTTGTTGAGCTTTGTGTGTTTTGTAGGATATTTCGCAGAATCCCTGGACTATACCCACTCGTTTCCAGTAGCAACCTGCTGCCCAGAGTTTTGACAAGCAGAAGTCCTCTCCAGACATTGTGAAATGTCCCCTGGTTGAGAACCATTGACTTAGGAGGAAGTAACCTATCACACTGCAGGGAAAGTCACTAACTTTAAACCTGGGTCTAAGATTGCACTGGCGTCACTCTCTCGTTATCCACTGCCTCGTTTGAACCAATCTGATAGCAGCAGGGGCCTTTGGCTCTGATTGGGTAATGATGTGAGGGGGCCAGGAGACCTGCTGTCTGGCCTTGCTGTAGATTGAGGGCACCCAGGAGTTGCTTTGAGAGGTCCCTTCCAGCGCTAAAAGGCGGTGAGATGGAGATTCTACTCTGGGAGTTTTCCCAGGGCCCTGGTTCGCTAGCACCCCCATTTGATGATGACATAGGAGCAGGGATCATCCGCCAGCCTGGCTTCCGGAGGGGGAGGTGGCTGTGCTAAGACTGGCTGTCTCAGGCTTCAGCTGTGTCCTCTTGGACAATGAGGACAGAGCTGGCTAGGTTGGTAGGCAGATGGTGCTTTGAGTTGTCAGGGCGTCCCTTTGGATCTCATCAGGGACGGTCAGATGGAGGCCTGGCCCCACTCTTCATCGTCCCCCACACCCCCACCTCCCAGCCCCTGGAAGAACGTCAGGGCGAGGCCCAGGCCAGCAGGTGGCAGAACCAAAGCTGCATTCATGTCAGCACTTGAGGTCCAGAGCAGGTTCGAATTGGGGGTCCCTGGAGTCAGCATGTGAGGTCTCAGCAGGGCCAGATCCTGGACAGAGGGAGCCTGTCTGAAGTCAGAACCCAGGGTCAAAGCAGGAGATGGAGTAGGTCTGGGTCTAGAAGCAAGTGGGGCCTTACACTGAGCTGAAGGGGCTGGAGGTCCCTCTGGGCTGCAAAGGGTGGACCCATCTCAGCCCCAGAGGGAGTGAGAAGGACAGTGCTCTCTGGCCATCATTGCTGATCACGTCCTGGGGGCTCTGAGATGAACACAACAAGCTCCTGAGTGTCAGAAGGTCCCAGACAGACACACAGCTAGGTCACCATTAGACACGTGTGGTTAATATGGTCTGGCTCTCAAGAGGCGTCTCGTGTAGATCCGTTCTCAGGGCGCGTGAGCCCAGCCTCGCTGGCCCTGGAAGGTTTCAATGCCTCTTGTTACCTGGCTTCCTTTCCTGGAGGTGCCAGAACCACAGGCATAACGCACCAGCAGAGAGGACAGGTAGGGGTGGGGCCTGGGTTAGACCTTGCTCCTCTGCTTAGGCACCGTGGGACCCCCCAGCAAGGCACTTCCCAGCTCTGGACCTCCGTCGTAATAAGGCAAATGAAGCAGACGGGGTGCTCTGCTAACCCACCCCCCAGCTTGCTATAAGGAGCTGATGAGGTGACGGAGCAAGGAGCCCTTGGCCAGTGACCCAGTGTGGTGCCAGTGGGGCTGGCTACCGTGGTTTTCCACAGTCCCCTGCAGTGGGTGTGTGTTGTCCTTTCAAAGCGGGCGGACGTGCATCCCCCTCCCATGGGTGTGCTCAGGACCCCTCCTTGCTCTTTTCTGCCGTTGCAGCGTCAGTGTGTCGAATACGCCTTGAAAGCACGTCCCTTGCGGAGATACATCCCCAAAAACCCCTACCAGTACAAGTTCTGGTACGTGGTGAACTCCTCGCCTTTCGAATACATGATGTTTGTCCTCATCATGCTCAACACACTCTGCTTGGCCATGCAGGTAAAAATGGAGACAGCCATGGGGGTCACGTCTGGGCCTTCTGCACAGCCCCCTGCCCCAAATTCTCAGGGGGGAATGCCACCTCGTCATAAGAGAATGTGTTTGATTTTCTGATGCGTCTAGGCTGTAGGTTGGCCAGAGTTCCATTCTGGCTAACAGCTGTCACGGTAGGCATTGAGGATGGCTCTTTTATTTAAGAGCCTGTCTGTACAGCATGACCATAGGTAACATTTCCATGGAGCCTGAACCTGGCATTCAATTCTACAAACATTTACTGTGGGCCTCTTGAGGCCAGGGAGCATTTGACGACTAAAGCTTGGTCTGTGTGGAGTTGGACAGACAGGCATTCCAGTCCTGCCTTACTCCTTACCAGACGGGCAGTCTTGGTAAGGTTATTTAAATCCCCTGAGCCTTGCTTTCTTCATTGGCAAAATAGGAAATCTATCATATCTATGCCAGAGGTAAGGTTTGCACTGGATAATTCACATCAGGCATTGGCACTGGGCCCATCACAGAGTAAACACCCAGTGTTGAAAAACAAAACATAAGCCACATTTCTGTCTTCAAGCAGCTCTCAGTATGGGAGTGGGGAATCTTCCAGTTCATGGAGAAGAGCTTGGCTTGCATTATAATAAGCCACTTCTTGCTACGCTGGGGGCAAGGCATGAAATTCCCTTCAGTTGGTCAAGTTGGTGTTAACAGTGAGCAGGTCCGGCAGTTACATGGTTGAGTAGATACCAACCTAGCACAGAAGCAGTTTCCACACAACTTGAGCAAATCAAACCAACTCCCAGTGCTGTCTGGAAAATGGGTCTAAAAGCCACCAGAGATACATTTGCTGGTATGATTTTTTAAATTTAAGAAGTCTTTATGAACGAGAAGGACCACATGTTGATGTAGGGAAAAAGTGTGAGGTCAAGATAATACTGCCTTTTATTGAACATGGACCTAAATAATGGCATCAAATTGATCTCCAGCCAAATCCTACCTTTAGTCGTAGACATTTGGGTGGGTTCTGTCTTGTGCCTGGGTCAAGGCCCTGAACACAAACCCAGCCAGGAGGAAGGGTGGGCTCCCTTCATTCTGAGCAGAGGCAATGGATGTCTTTCCCCTTCATCTTCCAATCATCCTCATTCTGTCGAGGTGCCCCTGTGCTTTGCGGTGAGTTAATCATGTGTTCTAGAACCGGTGAAGGTTGTCTCCATGTCCAAGCAGAGGGTGGATGCCTGCAGGGAGCAGGGGGCTGGGGAGCCTCCTCTCGGGAGGCTGGCTGGCCTGGGCCTTCTGAGAACCATGCCTCTGTCTTTGTCCACAGCACCACGAGCAGTCCAAGATATTTAATGATGCCATGGACATTCTGAACATGGTCTTCACTGGGGTGTTCACCGTCGAGATGGTTTTGAAAGTCATCGCATTTAAACCTAAGGTGAGTCGCTGGACCTCCTTCTCAAAGGCTGTTGCTGAGTCACCCCAGAGAAGCACACGCTTCCTGTTCGTTGTATGTTACCGAGTTACGCCGAATTGCTCTGGCTGATATCTGGGTTATCACCCGAGAATGTTAGAATCTCATTAGGGCATCTGTGTACATATTGGAAAACAAAACTACAAAACAAAACCTCATAAAAACAATTCTGAGAAAAAGAAGAGAAGGTTACAGAATTGGGAATTTGCAGAATGGAAATTGTTTTGAAACTAGGTTTTCAGTCTCTAGAATAACACATCATGCCATCTCAGGGAAACTTGCCTCATTGCGTGAGCACTGGAGACACTGTTTTAAACAGAACCTTCAGAAAGAACTCAGCCTTGATTTTACTTTTAGGTTTCCAGGAGAAAGACTTTGGTTTTATTTGTTCTTGGCCTATAGCTTCTTTTTCACCTTTTATGGAAAGTTCTACCAGTTGGAGATCTCCTCCCGCCATGCCACCTTTCATTTATTTGACTTAGAAAATGTCACTTGACTTTAAGACCAAACGAGACGCGAAGTTAGTCAAACTCTGTTGGGCTAGTCAGCATATCCTCTCGCCTTCAGGGAGGGCGTGAATCCAGTCCCACAGTTTTCAGTGTCTGTGGTTGAAGAGACTGATAGAACAGTGTCAAAGAGCACACACAACTTTGGGTCCAAACCCATACTCCCCGTTTGCTAATGCAAGTGCCTTCCTTAAATGCTCTGTACTTCAGAGCATTCTCCCCTGTAGAATGAAGACACTACTGGTTTCACAAGGCAGCTGTGAGGGGTAAAGAATCACTATCTGTGCCATGCTTAGAAAAGTACCTGGCATGTGGTAACATGCTGTGGGTGTGCCAGTACTGTTACTCTGACCACCACCACCATCATCGTCAAGTAACGATGCCTCCTTGTTCTAAAACTGTAGACAGAGACGCAGACCCTGGCTTGGCTGTGGGACATTTGACCCTCAGCCTCTTTGCTAGCAAAGCCCCAAACCATCAGAATGAGACAGTGACAGAATTCAGTGACCTGGTTATTTATTCATCTATGTGTAAGGTATCCGACGACACTGACTTTACTGAGACTTGGATTGTGAAGTGATGGTTTTCACATAATCCCTATTTACATGGAATTCTAATCCAAAACTATTCCTTTCTTTAATTTGAATTAATTTCTATGCAATCTTTATCAGATCTTTGTGGACCAAAAAGAAAGGACACTTGTAAGTGATCACTTGGGGTGATTGCAGTGGGGTCAAATTTGGCACTTTATGCATGGCCAGATGTTATTTACTGTGACTTGTCCATATCTACATACATAAGCATTTCCTCCTTTTCCGAATTCATCTTAATTTCCTTTGAGATTATTTGGTTTGCTTTCCTGTCACCTTTACTTCTTTGAACAATATTTGTCCGGACTGATAAAAAGGTTGCCAAATAAGAACATCAAAAGGACTTGAGAAGATGCAACACGGAACATATCTCTGGAACATTCCTAGATGCCCTTACTGTGTCTTTCCCTGCCTGGTGATTAAGCTCTGAGGTTTTTGAGAGCTTGTTCTGGGCTGAAGAGAAGACACACTCGCCCATGGCATGTATGTATGAGAGAGCGCGAGCATGTGCGTGTGTGTGCGCAAACGCGCACCCGCTGGCCGGCCAGTGCACCAAGGGGCTCGTACACCCACCCCTCTGCCCAGTAACCCACTGATACCAGACCTGGGAGGAGGGTTTGGTGGCATGTGATCAGACTGGTTGATATCAAGAGGGAAATGAGTAGCTGATTTTTAATCAGTGCTGATTAATCAGATAAGTTTTAAAATGAGTGATCTAGAAATTGTGCTGCTTTGTTGTTTGGCCCAGCAAGATACTTCCATAGCATAAAATAGCTAAAGGAGCATCTCTGTGCTTGCAAGCACGGCGTCTGCATTCCCTGAAGCCAGAAGAGATAGATTTTCTGTTGAGGAACAGGAAAGAATCAATTCACCAAGAAACAAAGCTCTTCTTAAAACTCTCCTGGACTTTTCCTTGTTTTTCTCTTCTGGGTTGACAAAGCAAGACCAAGTGAGGAGGCTTTCACTACGAAGTGGTTGAGGCCCCTCCTCCCTCCTCAGAGGAGCAGTCGGGCTGAGGAACTGGGTGTAGAGGCTGCTGAGGAAGAATCTTCCAGGAGATGGCCGCATGGGACAGAGGGTTGGGAACCCTAGCCCGTGGGTTTCGTCTCAGGAAAGCCTTTGTCTCTGTGTGGCATTTGATACAGGGCCCCTCGGGGCAGCGTTCTCCACAGTGAGGGGCACACCTTCTAGGAAAACTTGTCAGCATCTGTCAGGAGAGATGGGCTTGCAGCAGTTCTGGAATACAAATCCAGGGAGTGACATTGGACGAAATCCTCCCTGATGGACAAGGAAGCACTGTGAGGAGGGTTGGTTAAAAGGAGCTGGGAAACCTGACCGTGGGGATTTCTGTGTTCAGGAGGCTAATGGAGGGGCGGGGCCTCCTAGGAGCCCGTATCTGGGGAGACGCGGTTCCAGGACTCCGCAGGTCAGGTCACCCTGCCTCCACCAGCGGGGAGGGCTAAGGTAGGGAACCCAGAGCCAGAGCCCCCGGGGTTGGGGAGGCAGGCTCACTGCATGGGAAGAGGTGTTCTGAGCATTGGTTAGGCAAGAGTGGAGGGTGGTAAGGAGCCAAAGAGCACAAGAATTAGGGGAAAGCAAGCGAGTTTGTTGGGTGTATTATGTCTGCTCCCCAAGGGAACACCCACCATCGGGCGTTGATTTTGCACACTCTAGATTGTGCTTTTGACTTGGAAGTGATGGGCCATCCAAGGGTTTTGAATGAAAGGGAGGTCATGATTTAAGTGAGAAATAAGCCCACTTCCCTGGCCTTTCCCTCCAGTACTCCAAGGGGAAGGCACTGGAATTATCCGAGGAATCCTCTTGCTCCAAGGAGGGAGATTGAGGACAAAGGGCCTTTTCCAAAGTACTGGCTCCTGCAGGAAGTAAGGAGCACTTGCAGTTTGCTGAGGCCCGGCTTTGTGCTTCCTGATGTTACCTGTCTTTGTCCAGCATGTGCCCGAGGCCAGGTTAGCTGCCTTGGCTGCGGGCTCTTCCCCAAACAGCCACACTTTGTTCGCAGGCCTGCATTTTGATCTTGGTTCTACCTCAAAAATGTCTAATTTATACTCCTGGCCACTTGGGCTTGGGAAAAGTAAAGGGTAGTTGGGTTTGGGGGAAGAAGAGAGTGGTTTGGTGCCATTCTCATACGTCAGTGCAGAGCTGCAACACCGTGGAGGCTGGCATCCGGTGCCACCAGCCCCCCAAGGTGGCATTCCCTGCCCCAGGGCCCCTGGAAGGAATAAGGGCTCCTGTCAAAAGCCTTAGCAATCATTTTCAAGAACATCCTCCACCTCCTGGAAAGAACATTTGATACTGTCTTTACAGCTCCTCAGGGACCACATCTATGCTAGGGGACTTATTCTAATGCCAAATACCCCTTGAGACCAAATAGCCCTCTTCTGAGCGAGGACTTTGGGCCAGACTTCGTGGGCTCAGCCTGTGCTTTCGACGTCAGGGTTTCCCCTGGTTCTCTCCTGGTCCCCTTCTCACCCGGTAAATGCACACAGGCCCAGGACTTCACAGGCCCTCTCCATCTCATCCAGGCCCCTCCTGCCCCTCCTTTCCAAGTTCCCTGGACTGCCAAGTCTCCCCCTGCCTCAGCCCCTCTCTGCTCATCTTCCACAACGAAACTCTGATACCAGCCACCTGTTGCCTGAGGAAAAAACCTTAGAGTTTTCTTAGTCTCGTGTGCAAAGTCCTCCACCGGACACTGGCCCATTTGCACTTCTGCCTTGTTTCTCATTGATTTCCCTATCTTTCCTTCTACACTCCCCACCCCCAACTGTTAACAGGCTAGACCTTTCCATGGCACATGCTTCCGTACCTGGAAGCCCTTCTTTTGCCTTGTTAGTCTCCAAGGCCTGTCTGAAATGTGGGCTCCTCTGTGACGTCCTCCCCACCAGCTCAGCCGCAGTCTGTTCTTCTTTCACCGGTGTGTCTGGGTCGAGGCTTACGGTGCATCTTCATTATGCATTGGCCCCTGAGGTCATAGGGTCATAGGCTGGGTCTCCCATGTCTCACGCAACGCCTGCTCCATGCTGGCCACTCGGTAAGGGTTGGTGGGATGAAGAAAGGAATAAATGGGTGAGCCTGTAGGTGCAGGCTTTTGGCATCGGATGATACAAAAGGTCTTTTCTGTCACCAGATATTTGATCAGAGTAGAGTGGCCAAAAGTGAATGTGTTACTTTAAGCCCCCACCTGACCTTTGGAAAGGCTGTGCTAGTTAGAAAGCGGTCAGTTACAGTGTCTACCGAAAGTTGGTACTATGGGTCATCTCTTGGGTCCAGTACTGCCCAAACCACCCCTGGGAGAAACCGCTGAGTGACCTGGCTGCCCTGGCAAACCACGACAGCAGGTGATCTGTGTAGGTGCCTTCAGGTCTGTGGATGAGAGAGACTTCAGGCAGCAAAAGGAACCCAGACTCGGGCTGCTTCTCTGGTTTCTGCTCCATGAACATCACCCCCACTGCACGTGCCGAGCCTGCACTATATCCTGGCTGGAGGGTCCCTCTCTGCCCATGGTAGCCTGCTGTCACGAGGGAGACGGACACTGATGGACAGAGTTCTTGGAGATCGTGAAAGTCCCTGGCCCTAATGCCCACATTGGTCTGCTTTATGATTTAAAATTTATGAGTCAGAAATGTTTCTGAGTAATGGATATCATTGCATGGGGCTGACTTGCTTGGTCTTTTCCAGCCAGTAGGGCTGAACAAGAAAAAAGAGTTACTCTGGCTGGGTGCTAGGGACTGGTGGTTCCACTTGAGGGGCCCTGGCCTTGGCATTCAGTGGCAGGAGAGCCTATCATTTTTGGCCAAGAGATGAGGGCATGGGGATGGGCACTCTGCCAGAAGCCCTTGTCTCATCTTTTGGTTACCCAGACTCTGTAGTGACTTTGGTGGGAAGAGGTGGGAGACTGAGTCACGCTCACTCAGCTGTGATTTTATTACATAGGAGGCTACTAAACAAGGAGTCAGATGTGGGGAGAAAGAGAGCCTGGTGTTTTCTGCCTCCCCTGAGCCCCTAGCACAAGCCCCTGGTCAGAGGGGGCAGACTGCAGCCACCTGCATCTGCTCAAGCCTCCTGTTGCCTGGATCAGAGGTGTGTACCATCCATCCAGGAGTCCTCTAGGACGTGGGCACAGTTTCCTGAGTGTGAGGGATCTTCAGAAGAGGGTTGACGACGTTGCCAAAACATTCCAGGACCCCCAACTGCATTGGTTTAAGGAGATTTTATGTACCACAGTGGACCTAAATGGGCCAGTTGGAGGATAGTGTGTAGGCCAATGGGAATGATCCAAAGGTAAATACTGATAATTCTAGAAAAGCAAGGGAAAAGCCGGTTAGGAACAAAGTCCCAAGTAGGTACGCAGGTGGTGGCCTTGGCCTCAGGTGAACAGTCTGCTGTAACGGGGGGTGCAGTGTGCGGGGTGCAGCAGTGGGCAGGGGCTGGTCGTGTGCCAGGACAGGAGAGGAGGAGGGACTCGGGGTCTTCAACTGCTCTCTGTACCCTGGAGGCCTGAGTGTCGTGGTGCCCGGCTGTCTCAGTGAGGCATCAGCCTCTCTCTAGAGGAGGTGGAAACGGCCGGCATGCTCTCCTTAGCTTTGGACTTGCCATTAAATCCAGGAAGGGCAGGACGGACTCTGGCCCTCAGAGTAGCGTCTGTGGCCAGGCTGCCGGTCAGCTGTCTGTCTGTTACCCGTGAATAAGGGAACCTGGCACTTGGACAATCCGGGCACCCCCAGGGCAGCACTCAGCACCCTGACCCAGCTGCCTTGTGTGTTAGGAGGTCTTCCTCCACGAAGGAAGTTGTGTGCTCCTTTGGGTCTAGGTGCAAGCTCTGTCTCCTGGCTCCCCAGCATGACCGGCATGCTCAGTGGAACTAGTCTGGTCCTCAGAGGGGCTGGCCTTGCCCCTGTCTGGCAGCCAAGATCACGCAGCATTGGAAAGAAAAGCTGGAAGGCACTAAATGTGGTGTTCGTAAAGAATGTCCCATTAGGTGTGTGCACACAGGTTGTCAGAGTCAGTGCAGGCAGACTCCCTTTGTTTACCTGTCAGAGGCCTGAGAAGGGGGTCTGGGAGGATAGCAGCCAATGTGGTAACATGTGACAGAGGAGGGGAGGAGAGACGGGAGCAGTGGGTGAGAAGTCATGGCGGTTGGGTGGGAAAGTCTTACATTATTCAAGATGAAACTTTTAAAAGCCCAAACCATGAGTCAGTGTCGTAGCTTCCCCATAAATGCACTGGAATGATCAACTGTAACTAGAATAAGCATCCCCACTGCGGTTATCAGGATGGCCAACATGTCCATGTTTTCTATCATGTCACCAAAGGCTGGGGCTCTGCTCTGGCTTCCTTGGGGCTCGAATGTGATCATGAGTTCATGGAACCTGACACTTCAAGGTACCTTCTGTTCTGGTTTTCTTTATCTGCACTCAGTGTACCCAGTTATAAGCGTACTTGGCCCCTTTTTATGTAATTCAGACCTAAAAATTTTTACTTCCAAAACATGTTCTGACTACTTGAAAAGACACTGTTGATTTGCAGACAGAGTCGCTGACCTTGCAACCAGAAGCTTCAGTGACCACCCCCACCCTGACCAAGGGCTTCCAGCAGGTGTCAGGAGGCAGCAGGCGTGGAATGTGCGAGCCCACAGGGGGATTAGGTAAAATGTATGCCATAGATACATAGGGAGATAGAGAGACAGATTGATACGTCACAGTCATAGGTGTTACGTCGTCACAGTCGCTGTAGGATATGGAGATGTGAATGGAGATAGGATGCTAGCCGTGGAAGAGACTCTGCAATATGTTGAGCAGCAGGCTCAAGGCTCTAGGGTAGATAGTGGGGTCAGTAGAGGAGGGGATGGAAGAGTCAGCACCAAGGGCTTTCAGGGGGGTAGACCTGCAAAGATGCAAAATTCAGTGATGAGGACATGAAAGAGAGAGAGAGAGAGAGAGAGGCAGAAGCAGACATCAGGAGGATCTGGAAAGGTCCCTTCAAGGGGCTAGCATTTGGTCTGACCTTTGAAGAAGGAAGTGGATTTGGGTAGACAGAGTTAGGGCTGGGATTGCAGGAGTGTCAGGAGCGGGAAAAGAACCTTCTGGTGGTTCTGTGGGATGGCAAGGAGCCCTCCTGGCCTGGCAGGTAGAGAGGGAAAGGAGAAGAGCTGGGAGCCAAGGCGGGGGTTTCTCGAGGTCAGTGGGACGCTTAGCGCATCATTGCCCTTGACTGCTCTTTTCTTTTGTAAGGCCTCCTGTGGGCTCCCTACACGGGGCCCTGCCACAGCTCTGTGCCCTGGACTGTGTGCCTCAGTGCGCCTCTGTCCTTGTGTGCCCAAGAGCCCTGTGAGGACAGAGCACACCTGTAATTCTTGGACGGGTGAAGAGCAGGAACATTTGCTGGTTTGTTTTAAGGGCACAGAATGGAGAACGTGTAAATGCCTGATCACAGTGCTCTTTAACTGGGAGAAGGGAAGGACGTGGTGTGATTGGGGACCCCATGCAAGGAGCAGGGGGAGGGCCTGCTGACTCCTCCGTGTAAGAGCTGAAATCTTAGAACAGTTTGAAGTTGTGATACCAGGGGCAAGGGCAGGATTTCCAGGTGCTGCCCCTCCACCCCCCCACTCTGCAGACCCTCTACTTGGTCTGGTGCTGCCCAGGGCCTTGGGTCTGCACTGTGCGTGCGTGCATGAGTGAGCATGTGTGTGTGCGCGCGCCCTCTCTCACACATGCAGGTGCACCCCATCCTGTGTCCCTTTCCACCAGTGGACGGAACTGTTGCCTCCCTTTGGCTCTCCCACCCAGCTGGTTGCCATGGGTGCTGCGGGGCCTCAGATATGTCCCCATATGATCCATGTGGCGTTTCATTCCTACGTGCTCATAAACGTCTGCCCCCTGCCTGCTCTGTCCAGGGGTATTTTAGTGACGCCTGGAACACGTTTGACTCCCTCATCGTAATCGGCAGCATTATAGACGTGGCCCTCAGCGAAGCCGACGTGAGTATGCGCCCGCCGTGGCTGCCCGCCTCGTGTTCTCTCTCTGTCTGTGCACATTCCGCTCCCTGCCCCGCACTGGCATCACCTGGACAAGTCACAGGTCCCAACTTCACTTGATCTAAAACCAGGCATTTCCAACGAGAGCCGTGGACAAGAGGCTTGTGAGGGTAGACCTTTATCCCAGGCCTTTCCAGACACAGATCACTTTTTGGAGGGCAGACTCCTGCAGCATTTCCCATGTCACTGGTAGGCAGGGCAGGATAGGCGTCTCTAATTGTTTTTATTTGCTATGTCAGCAGCAACACCCAAAGCGATGTACCTGTAACGTGTGTTTGTTTTAGGGTGATTTTTCAAGTAGCCGGGTGGCATAATGTCAGAATGTTCCCCTTTTATAACACTGTCCTTTTCTTCTTTTTTCCTGTTGTGCTTCCTCTCTGTGGCTTCTGAATGCTTGCCCTAACAGCACTATTTCACTGATGCATGGAACACTTTTGATGCCTTAATTGTTGTTGGTAGCGTCGTTGATATTGCTATAACTGAAGTGAATGTAAGTAGCAAATTTTGTGTCCTGTAACGTGATTGTTTTTGTTAAGTCTAACACTCAGGAGCCTAGAAACTCTGTCCATGGGTCTTCCTACACTTTAGAAATTCGGGCATATGCTTGTTTTAAAAGACAAAGAACATTTTGTAGTCCCCCCTCCCTCACCCCACCCCCTTCCCCTGAAAGAGAGTGGAGAAGTAAATGTAGAATCGCCATTTTGGAACTAGAACATTATTTAAGAAAAAAAAAGTTCTTGTTAAAATGTTAAGCGCTGGGAGTTATATATGTGAGTATGTGAACATTACCACTCCCTAGCTGTGTGACCTTGGCTGGTCACCTGACTGCTTTGAGCCTCAGTTTTTCCAGCTGCAAAATGGAGTTCATCACGTGTGGCCTGGTACCCACAGCAGTTCTGTGAAGGCACGGGAGGGAAACTTCACGGCCACACCATAAACCCGTGGCAGCTGCTGCTGCGTCCTCACCTGTACCTTGTGTACCCGCTGAGTGTGACTGGTGACACTGGGGAACACCTCCTGTCCTAGCTTCCCAAACAATGATGCAGATCGAAGGCTGCCCTGGACCAAGGGAGGGAGGGCCTCGTGTGTATTGGGAGAGGGTGTCCGTTCTCCACTGTTGCACTTGATGGAACCCTTTAATAAGGAAACAAGTGCGGTAGCAATGTGGTAGGTGGAGCGACCCCACCCTTCAGGAAGCTTCCTGAGAACCCTCCTTCAAGGGGAGCACTGCCTCCCGCCAGCTCCTCTTGCATCTAGCCCGTGCCTAAGCCAGAAGGATGTGAGGCAGGCAGAAACGGGCCTGCTCGCCTGGCCTGCCCCCGGTTCGTCAGCGAGGCTTAGTGGGTGTCCAGCGTGTGTACCCTGTTGTGTAGAGCCCGTTGTGGGGATGAACGGAGCATGGGGTAGGCCTGCTGTGTGGTATTGGCTTTCTGCTCCGTGTGGCCAGCCCAGCCCTCCTCCCTCACCCCTCCCGGGAAGAGGCCTCCTCACTCTGCCTGGCTGACATCTGCAGGGCTGTACGGCCCATCCTGGTGTCCAGGCAGCCTGTATCAAATAGGACGGGGCAATCCCTTTGAATGCCACTGCTTTGGGGCCAAGCTAATCCTGGAGCACAGAACAACGGGACAGCTGCTGGCTGGCACTCCTCAGGCCTAACAGTCCTGGTCCTGGTTCAAAACTGACTTGTTGGACCCGGGGCCTCAGTTCCCCTATGGATCCACTGAGGTGAATGATATGAGCCCTTCCAGCTTCATAGGTATGTTGGGGTGATAAAGTGATATGAATATTTGTGAAAATACCTGCTATAAAACCTAACATATTAGGGAGACACCGGCTATTAACCCAAGTGTAGATTTCCCGTTGACTGATGAGTGAAATGGACTATAAGACAGTTCCATGAGGGTGTGATTTAAGCCTCACAACACCCAAATCCATGGCACGACAGAGCACTAAAGTGGTATTTTACTAGACTTAGGAAGATATACCCCCACCAACCTCCTTAAGCCCAGACTTAGGGAATATTTCACATAAAGTGGAATTTACATAACTCAGCTGTAAAATTGTCATTCATAACGTGTAAGTTATGCTCGGTTGTCAAAGAATGCTAATGGCAGAACAGCAAGACCCTAACTGGGCTGCCAGGGGCTCTCTCCGGGATTTATGACCAGGCATCTGCCTGCTTAACCGTCTCCCGATGTAAAGCGCTTACAACCTTCATCAAAGTATGCTTATGTGAAAGTTCGGAAACAGACCCTTGTGTAAGTCAGGGATGGCCTATAATGGAGATGAAAACAAAATAAGCTACAGATTCAGCAGGTCTCCCTGGAGTGCTCTGTGCTCAAAGTGATGTGCAGGCAGTGGGCATAACTACTTACTTTCTGGGTACCAGGATGTGGCCAGGACTCGTTGGCTGAGCCAACAAGCCAGCTCTCCAGCACCTCAACTACCTGCTGGCTGGCAGGGTGTGGCGCTGGTGGCCTCAGTCGACAGCACGCGCTGAGCTTCCTGGCTGCCCTTCCATATGCTGGGGGCAGGAGTGCACCACGCCCATCCCCTCTGGCCCAGCCTTGCTCGTTGCTGTCTCACACATGTCCTCCTTCATGTTTTATCGGTCAGGAAAGCTGCAGGGGTACAAGAACCCACACTGGATTTTCTAGTGAGCACTTGACTTTGGGGTGTCTGCACAAAACAGCCTTTCACTGGGTCCATTTCTGGCGCTCAGTTGGACTTTCAAAATCACACTGGTGACCGTTCTCCTACTGTTTTCTAGTTGGTGACTTTCCCTGCGGTCAGATATAGCCTGAGACAAAACCTCCCTCAGCTGCTGGCCAAGCTGGTTGTCCGCCCTGTTAGAACTCCTTGGGAGATGTCAGCAGTTCTGTGCTGGGCTGCAGCACTGCGAATGCTCAAGGCCACCTTCTAATTTATTCAATCTGTCCCCACACATGTCCTAGGCACATACACACGGGTCAGAGACACAAAGATAAAAGAGACTGGATGTCCTCAACCCCTGGTGGTATAACTGTCTGGGTGGAGTTGGGAATTCCTACATCACCCTCTCCTGCGCATGCCTAGTTCCCCAGTGGAGCAACGCATTTCGTACCCCTTGCTGGCCTTATCTCCCAAGATCCTGGGCCAGCCCAGCTTGAACACCCTTGGTCCATGTTGGCTGTTTTTAGCTGCAATAAGTCATCATTTTTTGCAATATTTAACTTGCCTTTCTCTCTCCCCCAACCTCTGTTGATCTTCCTTTTCTGTTGCCTAATTGATTTTCATGTTGGTTTTATTTTTAGAAAATTGTAGCGGCAAGTATATATAAACATATATACGGTGATGTCGTTAAAGCAAAAGCACTCTAGAGACTGTATACTTGTTTTTGGCTTCCCCACCTGTGGTTTTCACTGAGTTTCACGGGGTGTGCTATTTATGGGTTGCGGTCATCTAAATTGTTTTCCATCCCCCGTGTCCAGTCTCCACCTGGGGTCTGGGCCGGGGCCATCTCGGTCAGTCACGCTTGGCTCTGTGACTTGCCAATGTTGTCCTCAAGAATGATTGATCTGGCCTGCAAATGAGAAATCTAGCTTGTGCTTGTACTGTTTGCAAAAACATTTTGGATGGCCCTTTCTGTTGTCCTGCTTGATGCTCGCCCAGCCCTCTGTGCTGCCCCCGCCCCACGTGCCTACCCTGCTCTGATCATGGTCTGATGGCTCTCACAGACTTGTGTTTACCACATCTGGTCATAACCTCACCAAGCTGCTAAAATGTCAGATGGCAACTGGTAGGCTCGCTTTGGCTCCCCCTCAGATGCCTGTTGGTGCCCTGAATGGGGAAATGACCGAGCACCCCATTCTCCCTAACCCAGGCAGTGGCTGTTGCCCGCACTGAGTCTTTTCCCACTGTTGTTATTGCTGGGGAGGCAAAATATCTGTGCAGAAGCCACAACTGCCTTGTTCTCACTTACTGAAGAGCATGTGAAAAGTCAGTAGGGAGCTTACTCCCAGGGACCCAAGAGTTGTCCCTGACCTGTCAGGTACCCAGTTGGGACCAGGTGACCAATGGCTACACTCAGCTTCTGGTTGTTCAGCCCTCCATTCCAGAAGCCAGCCCTTTTTCAGGGACCAGGTCACTGGTTTAACAGACTCAGCATTCCTGTATACAGAGGCTGCCTCTCCCTGAAGTGTTCCGTGCCATGTCAGAACTAGCCAGAGGGAAGCTCCCCACCCCCCCCTCCCCCCGGCAAAGAGTGGGCTTTCCAGGATCCCTCAAGTTAACGGGTTCTTGGGTGCTGGTTTGCTTCCTGTCCGAACTGGAAAACCGTATCATCTCAGCCTTGCTAGGAAAAGATGGGCATTACTACAGCAAGTGCAGACTGACCTTTGGTTGCACTTGGGAAACACAAGATTTATTGTTGGCAGCAGGCCCCGGCCCTGCCTCTTGAGAGCCTTTCACTGGCCTTCCTGTGCGAAGGGGCCAGAGGGAATAGCAGGAGAGCCCCAGGGATCTAAGCTTTCTGGACCCTGGAATATCGTTTGGCCTCCTAGGGTGGAGGGCAGTCTCCCCATGGGGTTCCCAACTGAAGACAGGGGCACCTCAGGGTTGAAAGGAGCTGCCCAGGCCTCTACCCCAAGCCTGGAGATGGTGCTGCAGTCCCCTCTATGAGGACCGACCATGCAGCCCTGGTGTCTGGTTTTGGAAAACTACCCAGGGAGTGAGCTCTTTTCCAATTTCAGCCTCTGCGAGCATCCTGTCGTTGATCCTGGGATGGCACAGAGCATCGGTTCACTTGTGTTCCGACCACACCCTTCACAGCCTGCTGTGTTCCTAGACCTCCCCCCAACCCCCGTGGGGAACACGGGGATGCCGTCTAACCTATTTGCATTGCTAGAGTACTGAGCCCTCATCAACTCCAGGAGAACCCACTGCTCAGCTGTAACAGCCTGAGTGGGCTTTTCTAGGGGCCCCACTCTGTATGGCGAATACACACCAAAAAGGACTTTGCTGGTGTGGGTGAGCATCTGAAGAGTGCCCAGCTTTGCCCCAGCCGAGGACTGCTGTTCCCTGCTCTAGCAGAGCCTTAGAATCATCTGAGAGCTTTTAAAACTCCTAAAGCCCCGGCACACCCCAGCCCAGTTAGGTAAGAATCTCTGGGGTGAAAACAAGGCAGCAGATTCTGTCAGGGACCCCCCAGGCAGTTGGAATGTGTGGCCCAGGGTGAGAGCCGCCCGCCCTTAGCATCTGGCTGCATCTGTAGTTTGGGCAAAGCCATCTTCAGGGTCCTTCTGCTCTGTGAGATATTTTGGCAACTTGCACCGTCCCCCGGTGCAGCCAGCAGCGTCCTCCCCTGCACCTGTGCCCCCCACCCAGCATGGCACTGAGCGCAGGAGAAGGTGTCGCAGGCCGCACTGGGGCTGCACGTGGATTGCTGTGCTGTTTGTTGTCTCCTTCCTTTCTGCATGTTGTGCTGACATGTCCCTCCACAAATGCTGTCTCGTCCTCCTCTTTGTTCTTTTTTTTTTTTTTTAAAGAATATCCAGGGTTTCAAGTTCATAGTCCAAGATTTTCCACACTTCAAAGATATCAGTTGGAAAAGAGAGGTGCCCCTCAAAAGTCCGTTTGGCTGCTGACTTGCCCACATCGTGAGGGGGAAGGGGGTGGTGAGAGGTCATCCGACTTGGAACGGGACAGGGAGGACAGGGAGAAGGGGCTGCGGCCAGATCGTAGCCAGAGAGCATCTTCCCTGACCAACAGGCCTCTTATCCTTGCAGGCCAGACATTTCAAAAGTATAACTGTAGAGTGCTCGGTCTCATGCACACTCTGGCCCCCTTGAGCACAGGCCAGCAGAGATGTGCATGTGCACACACGCCCCCTCAGACTCACGCCCTCGCACTCCAGCTGCGAGACCCAAGCCTCGTGCTCACAGCCCTTAGGGAGTTGGGGTTGGGAGACAGAGGTATGGAAAACTAATTCCTTCATTTGTTAAAGTCAGAAGTTAAAAATCATCATCTATCCCTTTTAGGGGATGTTCTTTGTCTTGAGGTGAGAGAAAAGAAGAGGAAAATAAAGACCATGGCAGGGGCTTGGACAGTGCCATTGGAGAGTTCGCATTCTGAGCATCCCGGGTGAATCAGGGACCCCCTTTTCACCCTTTCAGAACCTGTCAGTCCTGGGTTTTTCATCACATTGCTGCATTTCAGTTGTGATGTGACATGCCCCAACTCCTTATTTTCTGTGAATTCTATGTTTGGTCTCAGGAGGCAGCTGTTAATAAGCATGGGGTTCCAGAATGGAGCCCTTACTTTCCCTGTATCCCCAGAGAGGAGAGCCCCTCAGATTTGTGTGCACATCTGTGTGTGTGCATACGTCCCTTAGCTGTGTGGACACACCATGCAGAAGGCTCCCTAGAAACCCTGGGGAACACTCAGCAGTCCCAGGCCCCCAATCAGAAGAGGTTCATTCCTTTGCCAGTTCCCAGGTCGACCAGATGCTTCAGTGGAGTTGGCCCTCCTCAAGGGAAGGTGGAAGTCGAAGCTCAGGGCAGGCTGGTCCCACGCTGCTGCTTCCCGGGAGTCACATGCAGCTGAACACTGTCCTCTCTGACAGCAGTCTGGGCTGTAGGCTGGGCATTGAAGCCCCTCTCCCACTCACACTGACTTGGTTCACCCACCTCCTCAGCAGCCCCGCCACGAGGGCCCGGTCAGACACCCTGCCCAGGCATGTGGGCCACAGACAGGTGCCACTCTATTTGCCCCATTTGGTAGCCCCATTCTATTCCTCGGGTTCAGGGGTGGCCTGCTGCAGATCAGTTCATTCCCTGGACCCGCAGCCCAGCCTCAGCAAAGAGAACTAGCCTGCCCATGAGATGCAGGGTCCTACCGGGCATTTCTGTCTTTGGGGACCACTGAGGTCCTGCTGTGTTCTTTGACTGGATGCCCACCCACCTTGGAGCATCATGTCCTGGGATGTGAATTAGAAAGTAGCATGTCTGAGCCTGTGTCTGAGGCTGCCCACCTCAAGTCCAGGTCCAGGCAGAGCCCCTGGCATCTTCTCAGGGAGGGAGCAGCTGTGTTGTCCTAACACACATTGTTATAAAGGGGGGAGGGGCCATCCTTTTGAACCACTGCTTCCTTTTTGTTCATTAATACATGTTCAATCTTTGATTTCTTAAAGCCAACTGAAAGTGACAATGTCCCTGTCCCAACTGCTACACCCGGGGTAAGATCAGTGATGAGTCCCCCCCCGGGGCTGGGCCTTTTCCTTGACCATGCTGAGTTTTCCACTAGTGTTTCTGTATTCTCCATGATTGTCCTTCCAGAACAGTGTCTGCAGTGGTTTGCATTCATCATCAGTGTCCAGTACTCTTGACCAGCCCGGCGTTCTCCTCTTAATACACTAGACCACGTGGACATGCATGTGCTGTGTGGACGCGGTTTTCCAAGCCCTGTGTTGTTAGCATGTAACTTTTCCTTTCATATCATGCTTTTTAAGGCGAAAAGGCCCTAGAAACACATCTTCAATTCTTACCTCTGTCACCTTTGTTTGCATCTGTTGCTGTTTTTCTGAAAGTGTTGCATGTTCTACTTTGCATTGGGTTTGACCTCTCCATGATAACCCTTCAGAACTCTGAAGAGAGCAATAGAATCTCCATCACCTTTTTCCGTCTTTTCCGAGTGATGCGGTTGGTGAAGCTTCTCAGCAGGGGGGAAGGCATCCGGACGCTGCTGTGGACTTTTATAAAGTCCTTTCAGGTAAGAGTCCCCCAGGGGGCTTCTCCATTGCTCTTGAAGACCACATATGAACCAGTGAGTGTCCTCTGTCGTGGAGGACCCGGACTGCTGGCTGCAGGGCCCCTGGGACTCCCTAAGTCAGTAGAGGGTGTGGAATGCGTGAGGCACCTGAGCCAGCTGGCCTCGGTGAATCAAACAGGGTCACTTACTAAAAGGAAATAGAAGGTAGTAAGGACCCACAGCTGAGAACATTTGTAATATTTCTAAGACTAATTAGAGATGGGGAGCCTCGAAGCCCCTCAGTCTTCTCCGGGATCCCCAGTAGTGGATGGTGACATCTGAGAGAAGGAAGGTCCTAGCTGACCCCTGAAAACATAACAATCTCATGCCAGGACAGCGTCTCAGGGCTGCCACGGTCCTATCTGTTGGCTGGTCTAGGCACAAATCAGAGACCCCTTCACCTGAGCCAGTGCACAATCACCAATCAATGTGTTACCCAGTGCCTGGAAGTATCAGAGTGTTGAGGACATTTGGACATAATTAAAGCCTTGCTTGTCATCTGTGACTCTCTAGGCTGGTGCAGGCTGGTTCTAGGCTATTCCTGAACCAAGACCCAGCTTCTCCTGTACCTTCTAGTACTCCATCCCAGATATTCTAGTCTTCTAGATGGAATTAACTGGGGACAGGATACAGATTCTCATTAAAAAGATTCACCTATGTAGGAGATTTGTAGCTATGTACAAACATTAGAAAGCGAATCATGAATCTACGGTTTTTTTGTTTGATTACCTTTAATTTGAAAGTAATAAACATGCTGACAAGTAACACTGGTTAACTCCCCAGGTAGCATATTTCTGCTGTGGGTAGGATTTTAACACATGAAGGGAAGGGATGGCATCCGGGGAAAGGGGTAGATCTAAAATCTCAAAGAAGGAAAATCCCAAATCCTGGCAGGGGAAATGAGGTTGTAGAAGAACCAGGGACACAGCTCTGAGAGAGAGCAAGTGGGGCCTCACAGGAGCCTTGGACTCGGTAAGGGACAAAATCCCAAATGCTCATTATTAATATGAAGTACCAAAGCCTGAGAATGAACTGCTATACAAAAATGGAATAGTTTTAGGCAATAATGTCATGTTCGCTTTAAAGAAACTATTAGTTTTCCTTTGTAAAGATTTGTGCACTGTAGATTTTCACAGGTCATTTCACAGGGTGGTAGTTCACAAACTGAGAAACAGTGCCAACAGAATTCTGAAAGACTCAGTAATCTAGGAAGCCAGTGCATCTAGGTGTGGTGAAGGAAGCCTGGATCTAACCTGTGGGGCTCTGATCAGCGCTCGGCAGTCACAGATCCAGAGCTGCCACTTGTCAGGGAGCTTTATAGCCGCTGGCTTGCTGATGACCTTTTTTGGGTAAAAGGGAAAGCACATGCTTTAAGCATGTGGCCTTGGCATTACGTTCAACATCCTGGCCACTGCCTGGAGGTGTGCCACGTGCACAGACATCTCCTGTCGCACAACCTGGCATAGAAAAGCAGGTGAGGATCATGGGCTGAAGGACCCGAGACACATACTTGTATTTAACGTTCCTAAGGAGAACCCAGGTTTGGCAACCACCTAGCTAGCTCCTCATTCTTCCCTGACCCAACCCCCAAGTCTGGTTCTTTCAGGAAATGTTCATTTTAAGAAAGATATCTTGCTTGCTATAGCAACATCCAGAAAGTGATTCTCCTCTGCCCCAGGAGTTTCATTCCTAAGACCTCCCCTTAAGGAAATACTTGAGCAGACACAGGTGATTTTCCATAAAGGTATTCCTTTGCAACGTGATCTACAAGAGCCCCTCACCGCCACCCCAAACATGCCCACAAAAGAAAGTGGAAGCAATCTAAACATCCAGTGTTCTGGAATGGTTTGATCATTTACGATAATTTCACAAAGGAATCTAATGACAAATGCAAACGCTATTGTGGGGGCGATGTGTCTGCATTGACACTGTTTAGGATCAGGGTTAGGATCATTAACATACGCTGTTAATGATGGTGGAAGGCACTTCCTGCCTGTATTTTCCTAACACTAGGCGTATGCACAGGTGTTATACTCAGGACTGAAATTTTTGGGCCAGACTGGGGTTTAAAAAGTCCTTCTTCACTGTTGGTGTCCTTTCAACACAACCCGGAAGAGAAAAGCATATGGCCCTGTGTTGGGTCTTCATTCTGCCCCGGGCAGTCACCGGGCGGGGGGTGGGGGGGAGCACACAAGAGGCTGGCACTGAGCTAAGTGCTTCCTCTCTTTCAGGCACTGCCCTATGTCGCCCTCCTCATAGCCATGCTGTTCTTCATCTACGCAGTTATTGGCATGCAGGTAAGCACCAGCCACTTTCCCTCAGCTTCCCCTTCACTGGGTAGCACCAGATCTGTGGCAGGATTGCCTTCGCCAGGCGGAATGGAAAGATGGGGTCATGATTGTCCAGCCAGACGCCTTGGCTCCTGAAGAGATGTGGAGATGGGAAGGTTGTGGTTCTCTAGGAGAGCACTCCGCAGGAAAGTGCCTGTGCCAGGGAGAGCCAGGCTCAGGAGAGCCGGGAGAGGTAGGGGTGCGCCAAGGAAGGCTGGGTTTCATGGTACTCCCCACCCCCAATCTGAGTCTTGGGAGACTCAACTGATTGAGAAAACCCACAGTTGGTTTAGCAACAGGAAGTGCGGCACTTAAAAGAAGCTGTAATTGTTCTAGTTTCTGTACTGATGTTACTAAGAAGATATTTAGTGATACAGGTGCCTGTTTATAGTCTGGAAAGTTAGGTTTTATTACAACCAAGTGAGATTCTTACTTGAGACCACCTTCTCCCAGATGCTGTGGCTGGGGCTGAACTAGAACCCTTATTTGGCCTTGGTAGCACCCCCCCCCTTTAAAAAAGAAGGATGAAACCAGGCCTTTCTGTGACCATGGCTGGGAGGCTGCAGGATTGTTCCCCACTTCTCCTGGGGTGGAGAAAAGGGCTTGGGTCTTTGTTTCCTGATAAGCCCCAGTGGGGTAAGTGCAGTCACCAGGAGGAGAGGGTGATGGAGAGCAGCCTGCTGGACCCCTGGGGGTCTCTCTGCCACATTCTCTGCTGGTCTGGATGCTGTCTTTCAGATAAGGGGGGATATGAGTGTCACAGAGGTGGGGGGACTCCAGAGCAGAGAGGTGGCTGTGCTTGCTTATCTGAAGGCATAGGAACCCTGGCAGTTCGATAGGGATCTTATTCGGAGTTAGGAACGAAGAGTTGTCATACTTGAGCACATGCAAGTCAGCACGGGATGCTCTGTGCCCTGAAGGCTCTTTGTGACCTCATGTCCTCCTACAAAACTAGAGTGGCCTCAGAGAACTGCAAGCTGCATAGCGCACGTTCCATCACCAGTGCACTCGGGAGGCGTTGCAGGGTGCCACACTCCTCTAAACTGGCCTGCTTCTATGAGTCCCACAGCTGACTTTCCCTGGCCTTCAGGTAGAGGCCACCCTCCTTCCTGCGGCTCACTGGCCCCACGCTGGTCTGCAGGCCGATCTGTCTGTGCACACTCCTATTCTGTTCATTTCCTGGAGCTCCCGGGCCGTGTCACCTCCGTTCCTTTGCAGACCATGCTTCCACTGCCTGAGCACTCCATCCTCGTCACCTGACCAACTTCCGCCTCTCCTTCAGTTCTGGGCCTAAATGTTGCAGCTCCAGAGCCTTCTCTGACCCAAGGCCCTGGCCTCAGATACATCTTATGCTTCCTTGTCCATCTGGATCGTCCCAGCTGTCCTCGGGGTGGGGCGGTCTGTCTGGTTTCCTGGTGGTTACTCCTTGACGTGAGGGTGTGCCTGACTTCAGCACCGCGCCACCAGCGGTCAGCACTCTGCCTGGCACATGTTTGTTGAGTGACTGAAGTGCCCAAGCGCCATGAGAAAGCCTAGTGGGTGTCAATCAAACTTGTGTTAGTTCTAAATTCACATATAGAATATGTTTTGTGGGTAGTTTTATTTGGGGGGGAAGGGTTTATTGGGGTTTCTTGCTTGACCAAAATCTTTTTTTGCCTAACGATTTCTCCACCTAGATGTTTGGGAAGGTTGCTATGAGAGATAACAACCAGATCAACAGGAACAACAATTTCCAGACCTTTCCCCAGGCAGTGCTGCTGCTCTTCAGGTGACTACGTCCTGTGAGGGCACATGTCTCTCTAGCTCCAGGCTGCAGTATGACACGGGATATGTGTGTTCTGTGGGGGCCTTTGCGGGTTGATCAGCGTGGCTTTTTGAGTTTGTTTTGAATTCTTGAACAGAGACGCTGGCATTTCAGTCACAGAGGAACTTTGCTGGATGGTAAAAATTGCTGTGGTCATTTAGACCATGGCTCCTTAAGGGTTAGTTATCCCTTTGTGGGTTAGTAGGTCTCCTAAGGCCACCGGGAAAATGGTAGGCTATATGCTGACACATGGGAGCTTGCGCCTAAACACAACTGTGAGATTTAGCAGGAACAGAGAGGCCTTTGCACAGGCAACAGGGAACATCCAAGATGTGGACTTTCAGATTTTATAGGATTATTTTTAACCCCCGTGAACTGACTTTGTAAACAAGGTGCTTTGAGGTGAGAGAACTTTCTAGAAATTATACAGGTACTTTCTAATGATTCTAGTGATTGACTAGCAAGTCATTTGCCAGTTGGGTGGTTTCCAGTTCTTTGCTTTCAACAAAATTGGGTATCTAATCAAGTTAGGTGTTAGGTCATTAAAACATAATAATTATTTAAAGATTGGAACATGAGTGTTCAAAGAGAAGACAGAAACAAACATCCGTTTATACAAAAAAAATTGATATGCAGGTATCAAATGGTTTTTTTATTTTTTAATGTTTTTATTTTTCAGAGAGAGAGTGAGCATGAGTGAGAGAGGGAGAGAGAGAGCGTGCACAAAGGGGAGAGGGGCAGAGAGAGAGAGAGAGAGAGAGAGGGAGACACAGAATCTGAGGCAGGCTCCAGGCTCTGAGCTGTCAGCACAGAGCCTGACGTGGGGCTCAAACTCATGGACCACGAGATCATGACCTGAGCTGAAGTCAGATGGTCAACCGACTGAGCCAACCAGGTGGCCCCTCAAACAATTGTTTTAAATCAAAGCGAGATGTAGCAGGGCCTCTGTGGACTCAGAGAAGTTGGGTTCGAAAATAAGTAGGAATTTCAATTCAGGAATTTTCAGTAATTCAAATTGGCCTCTCCCCCACATGACTTACATTTTGCTCTACTTAAAACTTTTGTTTTTAAAAAAATTCTTAATTTCATAAAGGTCTAAGCTTCAAGTCCCCTCTCCTGCTAAAGCCCTTTCTCTTGCCCATCTAAACTAGGTGTGCCACGGGGGAAGCCTGGCAGGAGATCATGCTGGCCTGCCTCCCAGGGAAGCTCTGTGACCCCGAGTCTGACTACAGCCCCGGGGAGGAGTACACGTGTGGCAGCAACTTCGCCATTGTTTATTTCATCAGTTTTTACATGCTCTGCGCGTTTCTGGTGGGTGATCACAAGTGCTCCCTTTCTCAGTTGACAGGTGCTTGTGTAGCATTTGGAATTCAGATCATGGATATTGCCCCATCGAATTGCCGTGGGGTAGTTTTTTTTTTTATTTTTTTAAATGTTTTATTTATTTTTGAGAGAGAGTGAGACAGAGCGTGAGCGGGGGAGGGGCAGAGAGAGACAGAGGCACAGAATCCGAAGCCGGCTCTAGGCTCTGAGCTGTCAGCACAGAGACGAACCCATGAACCACAAGATCATGATCTGAGCCAAAGTCAGACACTCAACCGACTGAGCCAGCCAGGCGCCCCTGCTCTGGGATGTTTTATGTTGACGAGCACTCTAGGCTTCATTTGGCAGTTGGAGGTTTTGCTTTGCCAGGTGTGTGACCAGCACCTTCATTGTGAACAGGGGTTTGAGGCTCACTAACAGGCTTGGGACAGTCACCAAGCTTCCTAGGGCTGCTGGTGTCTTTATAAAAGTTTCAAAGCCATTGCATGTAGCAGTGACTTAACAATGCGAGTTATTTGGTGGCAATGAAACTGTAAAACTGCAGTGTGCTTCAGAAAGGCCGGATAATACAGCCCCCTGCTCCACCCCCAGGACTATACCAAAGTCATTTTGGAAAGCTGGAAGCCTGCCTTTTTCTTAAACGTTTTCCGTAAAGAAAGTTTTCACTGCGTCTCTTAGAGAAATGGGTTCCAAATGTTTCATGACCCTTATAATTAGGAGGCCCTTACTAGGGTCTAACCCTACCCGATCCACTACAGCTGAAGTTGCTCTGCTCTGATTTACTTCCTCAGATCATCAACCTGTTTGTGGCTGTCATCATGGACAACTTTGATTATCTGACCCGGGACTGGTCTATTCTGGGGCCTCACCATTTAGATGAATTCAAAAGAATATGGTCAGAATACGACCCTGAGGCAAAGTAAGTTGAAAAGGGTTCCATGTGACTTGTGTGGGCTGTTTCTGGAATGTTGGCTGTGATTTCTTGTGGAAGGTGGGATGGGCTGAGAGCTCAGGCCGGCCAGCGCTCCCCTGGACCTCCTGCTGTGCTTTGTCTCCAGGGGAAGGATCAAGCACCTTGATGTGGTCACTCTGCTCCGCCGTATCCAGCCTCCCCTGGGTTTTGGGAAGCTATGCCCACACAGAGTAGCCTGTAAGGTAAGTGTCCTGATGGCCTCTTTGCAGGGACTCCCTGCTTCATTCAACAAACCTTAAGTGACATTCCGCCAAGTCTTACATCAGGCGTGCTGGGGACGCAGAGAGAAAGAATATGTGGTTCCTGTCCCGAGGAGCTATCATGTTTGTAACTCTTAGGACACCCTGTCAGCGACAGTAAGAATAAGAAGGGAACTAAGTAATTTGTCACTGGGGGGAAGGGGCAAGGTGACATTTGTGTCAAGTCCAGGAGGAGAGGAGTGGAAGTTTGTGGGAGCAGGAAAGGCATTGCAGAGAGGGAGGACAGAGACCTCAGATGCAGAGGCAGGAGAATGGTCACCAGGTTGGCAAACGGAGAGTCACTGGTGTGGCTGGAACATAGGAGAAAGTGGCAGAGGACTGTGGGCACAAGCCGAGTGTAGCTCCAGGAGCGTCCTGTGAAAGAAGCATGGGTGGACTTGTGTGGTGGGAAGTCGCCTCTCGGCAATGGGGGTGTAAATCGGGGCAGGGGACCACGCTGAGAGGTGCTGGAGTCTCCATGTGAAGTGACAGGAGCCAGAGTGAGGGCAGTGGGGGTGGGGGTAGAGGAGGGCACGGCCAACCTAAGCTCTGCTTAGGAAGTAGAATGAAGAAGGCTTGGTGCCCTGAACATTTCCTCGCTTGAGTGACCATGAACGTGGTGGCATACCCCTCTGCTGCCAGAGCGCCTGTTCCCGTTAGCCATGCATCAGCAGTGGCCTCTCGGGGATGGGTCCAGATCCCCCAACCCGTCCCTGTAGTTTTCACACCAGACCATGCTGTGTGTGAGCCCCAGCTGAGATTTGTTCCCCTTCCACAGAGCTCACGGGGAATCCCTTGGAGTCAGTGTAACACTAGCAACAGAAAAAGAATTCTCCTTTCTGAAGGAGACAGAAACTGCAACTCTGCCCATAGGAATCCAGCCAGTCCACACAACAGCTGGGCCCTCTCCCCATGGGTCCGATGTGATTCTGGGGTCGGGGGTGTTACTGCTCTGGGGTTGCAGGGCCAGCTCTAGACAGAACCCATGGTAACAGAGTGGGGTCTACACTGTATTTTAGGCTTTCAAAGAAATCTTTGGAGAAAAACTTGTTTCCTGCCCTGAAAGTCCAGAAATCCTCATTGGCAAGTCCTTGGGATCTTTGCCTATGTCTTTGCTTCTCTGTAGCCTGGACTCTGGGATGTAGGTACAGAGAATAAGCCACCAAAGTTGACTTTTTTTTTCATGAATTTTCCAGTACCAGCCTCTTTTCTGCCTTCCAAGAACAAGATGGATTCCAGCTCATGGCTATCATTTTGTATTTGTTTCCAGACCTTTATACATAAAGGATCTAAGTATCCTTGAAGCACAAAGTGGTCCATTTTGCTGATTCAGGAGCTTGCTGGGAAAAGCGAATGTTTGTACTGGCTTTCCTGGCTGCCAGTGCTAGTTTTAGAGACACACATGATTGATAACAGGACTAGAAATTTAGGTGGGATGATTCATGTGAACACAAGATTCCAGGCTGTTAATAGGGAAGAGAAACAGTGTTACAAATCACTTAGGATGCCTTGCCAGCCAAAATCAAGAAGTTAGGAACTATTAACAATTACAGGTAGCACTTAACTCAGCTCTGACCATGTGCCAGGCACCCCCTGAAACCTTAGCATCCGTGATCTCCATTAATCCCAGCTGAGTGTGCCACCTGCATTTACAGGGAGGTATATGGGGTCCAGAGAGGGTGTCACTCACTCAAGTCCCCTCCCCACCTCTCAGTGCTGGTGTTTGAGGGACCGGGAGCGGGAAAAGAAGCGGGAAGTGGGGGTCCTGGTCTGGAAGACCAGACAGAGCCACCACGTGGACTTGTAGGAAACGCTACATGATGGCCCCACCAGGCAGGATTCCCTGAAGGACACGCCTATGTTAGGGACAGTGAGGACCCAAGTCCCATGCCTTGTGTCTGGCTGGTTGTACCTTGTTTATCATTTCACCCCTCATGACAGCCTTAAGGACGTGCCCTAAATGGAGGCCTGACCCCAGGACGCAGGGATGGCCACTTAGCAGAAGGGAGAGAAGACTTGAACAGTGAGGTGATTAAACAGTGGAGGTTAAAAACACGCAAAGCACACCATTTAGTGCCAGCATTTGCATTTCATGATAAAGCTTTGATCTGTGTCAGCTCAGCACCCCCCCCCAGATGGTGGGTGCTTCCCCAAAGAGTTGTTGAATTGAGGGGCAACTGGGTGGCTCAGTCAGTTGAGCTTCAGCCAAGGTCATGATCTCAGGGGGGTCCTGAGTTTGAGCCTCACATCGGACTCTCTGCTGTCAGCATGGAGCCTGCTTTGGATCCTCTGTCCCCCTCTCTCTCTTCCCCTCCCTGGCTTATCCCCGGCTTATGTTCTCTCTCTCTCTCTCTCCCTCTCTCTCTCTCCCTCTCCCTCTCCCTCCCTCTCTCTCTCTCCCTCTCTCTCTCTCCCTCTCTCTCTCTCTCTCTCTCTCTCTCTCTCTCTCTTTAATAAACTTTAAAAAAAAAAGAGTTGTTGAATTGAACTGAGTGTAGACTGGAAAGAGGTGAGGGATTAACAGAGAATAAACACCGTAAAGGGACTTGGTCGTCATCCATCATTCGCCTTCTGTTGAGAAACTTCTTTCTGTTTACAGAGACTTGTTGCCATGAACATGCCTCTCAACAGTGATGGCACAGTCATGTTTAATGCAACCCTGTTTGCTTTGGTTCGAACAGCTCTTAAAATCAAGACAGAAGGTGAGCCTCTCCGGGACAGGACAGGTGGTACACGAGGGAGGGGCGCCCTACCCTACCCCACCTTGGGTTCTCCCGTCTGGGCCTTTCCTTGTCCTGTCTGGGCCTTCCCAGGAGAAGGGGTGGTGATTGCCGGGCCAGCTGGTTGTCCCTGCCTTCCCCATCCCTTCCTGCCTGCCTTTATGCTTCACTTTGTCCCTGAGAGTTTTGAGGTGACCCCTGCCTCTGCCACTGCTTGCTGCAGAGCAGGAGAAATGAGAGGTTAGGGCAGAGACAGGACCGTCACAAATACGTTCACTCCAGCTGTCGTCCCGTCCTACTGTGTGATCTTTGGAGAGGGACTCCATCGTGTTGAGCTGTAGCTCCATTCTCTATTGAAATGAAAGAAATATACCTGCATCAGAAGTCCTGAGGATGAGATGAGGGGAGGCCCGCAGGAACCCCTCTGCAGGGCGGGCACAGAGCTGGCACCTGCGGGCTGTTCGCAGCAGCCTCTCCCCAGCTGAGACCAACCCATAGTGGTCTTCATGGCCACACCCAGGCCTAGAGCATGGCCACTGGGGTTGGCTCTGTGATGACTTCAGAGATGGGACAGAAAGCAGGTTGAGGAGTGACCAGGAGGTGGGAACGTGGAGGCTGTAAAGGAGCCAACTGCTGACACCCTTGGCCCAGCAGGAAGAGTGGCCAACAAGGTGCGCCTGCAGTCTGCAGCCAGCTGTTTGCTAGCAGCCCCAGAGTGCTAGGTGAACCTCTCCACAAAGCCAGTCTCTCCAAGCTCCCAGGTACCCCTTGCAGGGTGCTCACCCACAGCTGGCCCTGCCAGCGTCGCCGAGGGATGCAGAAGGCAGGGTGGCCTTAGGTACTGACAGGTCAGTGGAGGAGACAGGCATCAGCCCATATAATGAAAGGCCAGGATTCTGTGATGCTCATGAGTACGTGCAGTAGGAATTGAGAGAGAGTCTCATTTGGGTGAAATTTAGGCTGATCTTCAAGGATGGAGGCAGGGTTTGGAAGAGACAGCGGAGAAGGAGAAGACGTTCTAGCTGCAGGCAGTGGGACGAGAGGGTGGGTCTTGGCTGTGGGAGGACAGGACGGATCAGACTGCGTAGACCTTGAATTCCAGAATAAAACATGGTTATTCCCACTGTGGAGTGCCTGCCTGGTGCAAGGCTTGCCCACCATTTGCCTGTGACCCCCACTGGAGAGCCTTGGGGAGAGGGGACCCCCACCCCATCTGAGGGCTGTGCTTCAGGCCAGGCTGGGAGGGAGGCAGCCTTGGTGGGAACAAACAGGAGAGCTGGCTAAAACACACAAGGCTTGTGTTCCCCTCTTGCTTTCTGGATTCAGGGAACCTGGAACAAGCTAATGAAGAGCTCCGAGCTGTGATTAAGAAAATCTGGAAGAAAACCAGCATGAAACTGCTTGACCAAGTTGTCCCTCCAGCTGGTGGTCAGTGCACTCTCTTTCCTAAGTAGTTCTTGGCCAACGCGTTTCTAACGAAAGTACCTCCAGCCAGCCCACAGGGTGTTTGCAGAATGCTTTATGTATCCACTAGAGCATTCGGGCCCACAGCTAGAGAAGGCTCTTCAGCCTTTTGGTGTCATGATTTGGGGTAACAGGAGAACCACTCCAGAAAAGGAGAGGCTTCAGTGGGAAGGAAACCCAAGACCCAGATGACTAGAGCAGGGGTTTTCTCATCAGTGGAGGAATTACTGTTGGGGAATGAGCTTACAGTTGCAAAACTAAAAGCTTGTATTTTTTCAACCAAAATGAGATATTTAAAACTAGTTTCCATCTATCCTTCAACATACTGTTGAAAAGGTTTCAGAAGAAATAGATAGCTTTCAGAAAATGATATTTTTGAAATGTTCTTCTCCGGACTGAATTTACCATTGTAATTACCCCAAATGTCCCTTCAACTGGAGTTTAGAGACAAAACTAACAGGCATGCTTATTTCCTTTTGTTATTTGTCATAAAATAATTGACTAAACTTTTTCAGATGTGTATATATATATATATGACACACATATATATAATATATATGCTGTTTTTCCATTTTTTGTTTAAGTACACCAGACTTAGATGTGGAGGTGGTTGTTTTGTGACTTTTATTTTCACGTTTTAAAGGTGCAGCATCCATGCGTTTTTAGTGCCACCACGCCCACATTCTAGCCATCCCCAGCCCCCGGCCCATTGTAAGCACTCAGTATGCTTTGGGACCAACAGAACTTTTCTAGTGTCACCTCTCTGGCAGCTTTCCAGGTTGGTCCTGGCTCAGGCCTAGTAGCCGACTCTGGGACCCCGGGCAAGGACAGCAGCCAAGGCCTCTCTCTCTCTGAGAAGCTGACAGTTCTGGCTCTTGGGTGGCAGAGAGAGAGAGACAGACAAGAGTATGGTGGCCAGCTCTGGCCCTCTGCATGAAGCGAGAGCAATGCGAGGTTTTGCCACTGGAGGGAGTCTCCCGTAGCTGGCGTAGCCACCTGCTCAGAGCAGGGGACAATGGCCCCAAAGAAATGATAAAAGGAAAGCAAACAAACAAACAGGCAAAACCCCCAAAACACCAAAAAACACCACCACCAACAAAACCTCCAAACTCCCACGTAGGGAACCCTGGGTCTCCACAGGAGAACAGATACTGCACATTTAAAACGACTATTTGGTTTTCGTTCTTTACCTCGCAGCTGCTGCACCCAGTGCTCGCATGGCTTAGATAAATTGCTTTCTGAAAATTGTTGTAACGATGTGCTTGAGCTTTTTCTGCAGCCTCCATTCCTTTCAAGTCTCAGTCTTTCAGAATATTCTGAAGCAATTCTGTTTTAGGGTGGTGGCATGGAATCAGGGTTATCTCTTGGCAGCCGTATTCCCCTACGATGTTTCTGAAACACAGATGCATGCTTCAGAATAGCGGCTGCGCCCCTCCAAGTAAACCTTCCTCCCAGGCTGGCCAGCCCTCCCTGCCCCACCTCACCTCTGTTCACACACCGCCTTCTTCACAAACCAGTCCCACCCTGACATCTTGGCGAGCGTATTCACATCACTGTGAAGCTTTATTTCTCTTAATTATACCAGAAAGAGAAGGTCTAGGGTTTGGCTCACCCTGTAAGCGCCCCTCCTCTGGAAAACAGGTCAACTTTCAGCCCTGCCAGACTGCCAGCAGAGGCTAAGTATATCCCTCTGCTCTCTTGGCTCCATCACTGGGGCTGGCCTTCTCTCTCTATTTCTTAGAAAAGATCGGGGTTTAGGACAATGGGTGTTATTCTACTCCAGAATGGCAGCAGGGGACTCGGGGGAACCCAGGAAGAAGGCAGTGAGGGCCCTGGCAGGAGGTAGAATGCCGTGGGAGCGCCCATCATTGATACATTCCTGGGATGATGCTCACCCTGGCCCGATCTCAGATAAGTGCTACTGTGCTGCCGAGGTTCACGAGGCGGTGCCTCTCAGGCATCAGGGGACAGACTCTGAATGAGGTGCAGAGCAGGGTTTAGTGCCTGCGTTCACCATTTGGCTCTTGGTTTTTTCTTTTCTCTTTTAGTAGACCAGGGGTTCCCAGGCTTGCCCACATCTTGGCACACTTGGAAAATGGGAGTATCGGGCCAGCCCTCTGGGCCAGCAGACGGGTAGCTCCCCGGGGTCGAGGGGCTCAGTGTCCCGCAGGCTGTAACCCTCTTAGAATGGCAGACCCAGCCAGGCTGGCTGCTCCCAGCACCTGGGACCGGCCCATGTGGGGCACTCAGGGTGCCCCTTACAGGACCAGTGACAGCAGGGCTTTGTAGCCCAGGGGGGTGTGAGGTGGCCCCCAGGTCATCACCAGCTTGAGAAGGAGGCGACACCCAAAAGCCAGCCCAGGAGGAGCAGTGCAGGGGCTTGAGGCCGCAGACACAACCTGTCCGTTCTCTCCATCACCTGGGCTAGGTGATCTCCTTGCCCATCTTGGCATCTTGCTCATATTCTCTCTCTGCTCCGCTCTTTAGTCGTCCAGCTTTTCATGGCTCTTCACCCTTTCTTTAGAAGTCCCCTCTCCTCCCAGAGGCTGTCCTTGCCTTTGGGCCTCCACTCCTTGACCTGGACCTTTGGCTCCTTTGCCCCGAAGAAAGCAAAAAGCTGACTCCATCTCTTTCTCTCCAGGCCTGAGCCTGGATGGCCTCACTGGATCTGTTCCTTCTGTCCCTTCCTTTTCTAACCTGCTGTAGCTTTGACTCTTCCTATTCTTGAGAGCTCGTCCTCAGCCCAGCCTCAGTTAGCTTAGCATCTCAGTGGAGAAGAGCACGTGACAGGAGCGGCCACCCAGGCAAAACCACGGTCTGCGCTGAGCCCTCTGCACCGAGCACCCTGTTGCCCCCAGTTCTGGGCCAGGGAGAGCCAAGACCCTCCCTCCTCTGGGCCCCCTGGGCCCCTCCCATTTGTGCTGAAGGGAGAAGAGGGTTAGGCCTGCATTTGGGAGAAGCATCCCAGTATGGAGTGAGGTGGCCTTCTGTAGACCCAGTGTGTTTTTTTCTGGGAGCCCACAGAGTAGATGTGATACCCTGGGCTGCAGGGGACAGCTGTGGTACTGCAGGCAGAGTTGTCCTGGGTTCCCTGGGTGGTCAGCTGGCGGCTGTGAGCCCACCTGCTGCACGCAGCTCAGTGCAGAGACTTATGGGGGAGGCATCCCCAAAGAAGCCTCTCTGTGTGGCCAGAGCTGGGCTGTCCCTGGGGGGTGGGGGTAACAAGGAGGAGGAGGAGGAGAGCCCAGGCTTGGGGGGGCCTGCTGCCCTGGATCACATCCTAGCTCCACTGGCCAGGGCAGGTCATTTAGCCCCACCCCACCTGCTGGAGGGGCCAGCCACCCCCATCTCAGAGCGGTCGTGAAGGGGCATGAGACCCACACAGAGTTCCTCTGGGAACCTGGGTGCCCAAGAGTAGCAGCAGCTAGAACCAGTATTCCAGACGCATCCTGGGAAAAACTGGGAGTGGCTTGGGAGCAAAGCAGGGCCGAAGTCTCAAGACCTGGACGGTCTGTTCATCTCTCGCCACCTTGCCCATGGACAGTGCATCGTTAGGCCATCTGGACAAGCCTGAGACTGATGTGGGACATGGTTTTACACGCTACCCAAAGCCTTGGTCACCTTGGTGACCTCTACACCAGTCTGGGACTTCCTGGCTGGGGCTTGGGAGGAACGCAGCACACTTCTCAAGGCTGGCTGCCCCAAGGCATCTTCTTGTTCAGTAACGCTGAGTGGCTTCTGGCACGGAAGGTTGGAGAGGTGCCCACAGCAGCCCAGTGGTGTCTAGACATGGGCACAAATGAACCCCACCCAAGATGTGTTAGTGAATACGGATGGTCGCAGTGGCCCCCAACCCATCACATTCCACCATCCATTGCAGTGGATGCCACTGCCAGCACACTGCCGCCGCTCACTGTCATCCAGCCCAGGCACTTAGGACCACCTTCACAGGAGGCCGAGTGCTTCAGGCCTTCATCTATGGTGCTCACGGCTCCACACTCCCCTTGCCCCAGATCGGCCTGAGACTCCTGGGAGGGTGGCCCGGGTGCAAGTTCAGCTGTCCTAAAGCCTGAGGGCCAGCAGCCCTTCCTCCTCTCAGCCTCTGCAAACCCTGGGGCCCTCAGCTTCTTGCCCAGGAGCCACTGCAGATCTGGGGGCGCGCACCCCAGGGAAAGCAGGGCTGGTGGAGACCCCCCCCCCGGGCACACCAGCACCACCGACGGGGTTTACTGTGAGACAGCCAGCACCTCTATTCTGCCTCATGCATCACCTTTAAAATGCTCAGCAGAGTTCCAGCCCCCCAGCGGTACATGCTGGAGTTGTTTCTGAACAAAGCAGAAATAAACTCAACTCCGAGGTTAGTTGGAGCTGTCGCTCGCTGTGCCGAAAACAAACAGCTCTGGGTTACAAACGCAGAAATGGCATACGGAGGCTATTGAAACAGAGTCACGGGGGCACATGAAAATCTGGGTTTGCAGCCACTTTCCTGAACCTTCCTCCTCTTCTGAGCTTGTCTGTCCCTTTCTGAGGTCTCTGTCTTTATCTCCAGGCATTGGGATTTGGATGCTTAATTGCCCTCGGTGTTCATGGTAATTACACATGCAAATCCCTATGTGCAGGGGTGAAAATAGGACCCAGGAAGCCTATTTTTGTTTTGTAATTTTTATTTTCAGTAAATAACCAAGACAGCACTTCATAGTATTACTAATACGCTGCTCTAATAAACTCATAACGAACATATTGTTTTCTGCAACTTTGAGTATCAGTTCATGTGACTGACTCTAATTTTGAGCCCTAACTGCTTTGCAAAACCTTGCTTTTTGCTAGATTTAGTCTCCCGTGTCTAAGCCCAGAGCTCAGTGCCTTGCGCACAGTCTCGCCCCGCCCCTGCCCCGGCCCCAAGCGAGAGTTTAGGCTCCTGGTGCAAATGTGCTGATTCGGGAGAGCTGTGTCTGGTCTCTCCGTTTAGATGATGAGGTAACCGTGGGGAAGTTCTATGCCACTTTCCTGATACAGGACTACTTTAGGAAATTCAAGAAACGGAAAGAACAAGGCCTGGTGGGAAAATACCCCGCGAAGAACACCACCATTGCCCTACAGGTGAATTGTCCTTTTGTTTTCTTTTCTTTTCACTAACAATTTTACAAGCTTATTTGAAATACTAGAGAGCTGACTATTCATGGTTGAGCAGTGCCACAAGGATTTTGTTTAAACTGAGATACCGCACACACCCCAAATGTGGACTAGTCCTTTCTGGGCTCCGAGGTAAGTGCTTCCCTCTCCTTGCTTTTTCTCTGTTGTGCCTGCACCTGCCGTGGCCCATGTGGCAGGGCCCCCAGGACAGCGTCAGAGGCACAGCCCTGGCGGGCGGGGGGCTGGCGCTGGCCTTGCACCCTGTCTCCTCCAGGCTTCTCCAAAGGCAGTAACCTTAGGCAGGCACCTACGTCCCCACCCCCTGGCCCTGGGCTCAGGCCCTAGCTGCCCCGGAAACAGCTCTCCATCCGAACGCAAGTGCTTTGTTTTGTTTCTGTTTGTTTCTTACCCCACTGCTTGTTGGTTTTCGGTCCATTTCAGTAACATCCATCACCTCCTGGTGTGTGTGTACGTGCCTATGTGTGTGTGCGCTTGTGTGTTACGGTGTGTCTGTCTCTCTGCGCTGTGCAAACACTGCTCTGTGCCCAGGCCAGCCTCTGGTCCCTCCCCCTATGCCAGCCCTGGCCTGCCCCTGGCTCCCAGAGTGTAGTGCAGCTTTCAGGAACCTTTGGTTCCAGCCAGGGTCCATGCCTTTGAGGATGTAGAATCCTGGGTAAGCCCAGAGCTCTGGCACGGGAAGCAGGTATGTGGAGGAAGGGATCTCCATGAAGCCTGTAGGAAGAGGGGCCAGGTAGGAAACATCATGAGCGAGCGCTGGTGATGGAGAAAAGCAGGGTGAAGAGGGAACGAGAAGATGTTAAGAACCGGCAAGAGGAAACTACAGAGGTTGGCAAGCTGTCAGAAACACCTGTCCAAACTAATCAAAAGCCCCCATCATCTCTGCTGCCCCAGTGCTTGAAGTCCATCAGGAATAAGATAGAGAATTTTTTTCCCCTGCTAATTTGTTTACTCAAAAATTGCTTTTATGTCCCTCTTATCACATGTCTTAAATTGGGCCATGTAGTTATTAGCAGGGTTCAGTGTGGGATAGTCCTTCTAGTAGTCCCTTCTGGGGAGAGGCACCCAGCATTGTTTTGTGTCCAGAGTGACGGTGAGGTGAAGTGAGGGCTGGTCTGTGGCCTCGCTGAGAGAGAGAATGGGATCGTGAATGGCCGTGAGTGAAGGAATGTGGTGCACATGCAGATGCTGGGTTAGCAGATGACCTTGTGTGACACTGACCTGAGGATTCACAAGGAAGCCTCTGTTCTGCCCAGACAGTCGCCGAGCTAGGGGAAACAGCTGAAGACAGGTTTTGATCTTTTGTTTCTCTGATCACCTGTCCTAAATGTGGCTCAGTGAATCAGAGGCCCAGTCCAATAGCCCATCGCTGTCTCAAGCTGTGGAATTTGCGAGTAAAACTTTCTGTTCTGGCCCATCCAGTCTGCAAAAGTGATCACGGTTCACAAGTAGCCTTAGAGAGAAAAAGCAAATAGAAAAGACATGTTTGCAGATTTGAACAGGCCTCTGGTCCATCCATGGGCTCTGGACGGCAGCGTGGCCAGGCTGGGAGCAAAGGAAGAGGTGTGATGAACGAGTTTCTGACAGTGCTTCCTTGAAGTGGCCCTGGGCCTGGAGACCTAGACTGGCCGGATCTCAGAGTGCCATGGCTCACTCTGCCTGTAGGAAACTGCTTGCTGTTCTCGGATTCTAGTTGGTGGGCTTGATAGGACCTGATGACTTTTCTGGATGGGGAAGCATACTCTTTCAGGGATGATTATGTCATAATTTCCAGGAACCAGGTTAGCCCTGTGTTATGAGACCCTTCTGTTTTCTGGGGAAGGCATGTATGATGAACACCTGGATACAGAGTTATCCCTTTCCTGAATCCCCAAGACTTCCCAATCAGATGGCTTCAGTTCCTGCTCTAGTGGCTGGATAGTGTCTTGATGTCTTAAAACCTGAAAAACAACACATGGCTGAGTAATTAATTATCACATTTCATGGATGGGCTTCCTCGAGTCTTTTAAGTTGCAGGTTCAAATGATGCTAAAACTACATTTATAAGTCATGGGGTAAAAGACTATTACATTATGTGTTATGATAATGTTTTTCTCCTAAATGTTTTTCACTTTATTGTTTGTAGAAAGTGTTTCATTTCCTTGGCGAAATTCAAACATTTCCTGTTAGATGATAATACCAGCACATTTTTCATCTGGTTCTGTTGGGAGCTGAGGCTATGACTATAATTTATGTTGAGTCTACAGCCTAGAAAATTAAATTCTGTTCATGATCTTGACAGGTAAATTCTGAAAGTGCATTGGATTCTGAAGCAAACATTAAAAATAGAATATTTGTGTCTCCTTGAAGAATTAGATAATTCTGATTACATTTTCGGCCTCCTCTGCTCTAGAAGTGGCTTTAAATGTGATTTGTCACTCTACATTTAGTAAGCATGAGGAGGCTCTTCTTTCTGTGTGTTGAAATATTACATGATGATGTAGCAGCTAGGGACACAGGGTGGAATGATAGTGGCACCCACAGTGTCACTAGGCCAAGTACACAGATATGGGCACGGCCCACTGAGAAGTGGGATGAGCTGCTTCTCGCCGCACCCGGGGTGCTACCCACTGACGGATGGATTGCTCATGGGAAGTGGAGTGTGAGCGTGGGAGGAGGACGTAGGCATGTGTGTGCTTGTGCTGCGTAGAGTGCAGTCTGTCTGAGCAGGATCACGACTGGTCCACACACTCTGCTCCCCGTGGAATGGTTCTCAAGGGCACACAGATGCACTGTGGTTTTCAGCCCTGTGGGCTCCATCTGGTCTCCCTCTGTTCAGACCCACTGCGGTGTCCCCTTCTACGTGAAGGGGAATGGCTTGAGCTGCGGGATCCGTGTGTGGGTAGGAGCTCGGCACCCGGTGTCCCCTGGCCTCTGTGGTCTGAATGAGTGTGCAGTTCCCATCTGTCCATCCATCTTCATTAAAGCCAGCCTTCTCTCCCACCCTCTGTGGGAAGAGAGAGGGTGGGAGAGAAGCTACATCAGGCTGCCTTTTTGTTTTCCTCCCCACCCCCACCCCCATGTGCCATATTCACTTGAGTTTGACCCCACATCTGCTCTGCATCCATTATTGCTGCATCCGAGTGACCCATAAGTTTCCACAAAGAGCAAGTAAATAAAGGAACACAGCTCTGCAGCCTTGAGAGCACTCAGTCCCCTCCCATCAAACAGTAATGCCCTACCAGACCTTCCAGATGAAGACTTCTATGTAAGATATAGACATGCGTTAGTCCAGTGTCTCATGGATAAGGAAAAAAAAAAAAAGATCCCAAAGTGGGAAAAGTTTTGTTCATTTCTTTTTCTTTGAACATTCAAGGATTTCCTTTGTGCAAAAGACACTCTGGTGAAATCCAAGGAGACTTATTCCCCAAGCATCCCAGATGGGAGCCTGCCCTTCTTTAATGACAGGAAGACTTTAGCGGGATGGTCTCTTTCTCACCTATTTGGAAGTTGGGTTTAGGGAGGAGACCGTTCTTTCCAGCTTGTAAAGAATGAAGTCAGGTTTTATGTTAAAGTCTGCGGCCCAGCCAACAGACAGGGATGCAGGTGGCCGAACGGAAGGGGGGGGTGGCATACAGGAACCCAGTGACCCTTAGTCCCTGGTGTGCCCTGACGTGGCCACCTTGGGAAGGCTCGGTACAGAAAGAGAGGGGAACTCACTCCACAGACATTTAACCTGTGCAGCGTCAGACTTCTGTTATCTAGGCACCTTAGTTTAAAACGTAGCAAGGTGTTTTTCTTTTTTCTTTTTTTTTTTTTAAAGCATGAGTCCATTTAAAGCCATAAAAAAGGCTTTTTTTTTTCTTTTTTAATCTAAGAAGAGAACAGATGCTAACAGATGAGATTTCACTGGCTGATTCGTTTGTTTCAGATGCTTGAACGGATGCTTTAGAATTTTCTGCCTGAGCTACAGCACCAAGCTCGTTAGTCGGAAGGCGTTTGTGGCTAAGGCCTTGAAAGGGAAAAGTCTCAAGTGGGCTTATTTCTACTGAAACAGCATTTCGGGAGAAATGCAGGAAAAAGCAAACCCAAGGCCCCAGGGAGACCCCTTCCAAGCAAAGCACTCCTCCAGAAGGCAGAAGCGGGGCCGTGGCTCATCTGCAGAGCCATGGCCTCCTGTCGCGGACGCTGCTCACGGTGGCTCTTTTTCATGAAAGGGAACATGCAAGGCTTAACAGTTTTCCCTTCCAAGCAGAGACTCAGAGAAAGGGAAAGAGAGAGAGAGAGAGTGAGAGCAAAGGAGGGGGGCAGCCGCCCCACAGAGAATGAAATGAACACAACTTCCTGATGCTGGCCAGTAAAAAATAACGTACTAAAAAGATTAAGCAGACCTGCCGACGGTGGGCAGCTGACTTCGTTCCAAAGTCCCACGTCCCTAGTTTGTCCGAACTCCCAAAGACTGGCAGGCCCCTTGGCGCTGAGCTGACAGAGTTCCTTTTATATGCCAGTCCGCCATTGCAGTGACCCCGTTCAGAGTGCGTGAGACGTGGGCAGGCCAGGAAGCTCAGACACACCATTTAAACTAACACTTACACCCGCATGCCCAGACCAGTCCTGGTAACCCCTCACGTTCCATCTCAGCGCGCCCACGGGAAACACCACCACACCCAAACCTCATCCAACATTGTCCGTCTTTAATTCGTGCTCAAAGCCAGTCTGGGGATGCCTCTTTGGAAGCCGTGTGTGGTCTAGTTTCAAGGACACTGGGAGTCAGGGAACCTGGGTTCTAGTCCCAGCTCCAGCGTTCACTTGCTGCGTGACCTTGGGCAAGACACTTAACCTCTCTGTGCCTCAGTTTCCCCATCTGTAAAATGGGGGTAATAATGTCGACCTACCTCACAGGGCTGTTGTGAGGAATAGCTAAGTGATTGTAAAGCACTTCGAACGTATAATTGCTTATTATTAAGACTACAACAATAATAATATCCTATGCCTGTTTACTACCAGAACTTTAAGAAATTCTTGTTTTTCTTTGATCTCTGTTCTGTACTGTAGTTATCCACCAAGAAGGAGAATTCTCCCCTTTTAAAGATCTCTGGGAAGTGTATAAAGATGTACACAGGGGTACCTGTTCAGGTTGCGTTTTCACATCTTACAAGCAGTAGACGTTTGCCTGAGAAGTTGCTTCATGAGGGAGTCCCGTCTGAAATTCTCAGCTGATCACAAGCAGTGCTTAAGGAGGTCTGTCCATCCAGTGCTGAGCCCAAGACCCCCAGAGGAGCCAACTTGAGTTTTGAAATCAGTATTCAAAAGTAACTGTAGTGTGAAAACTCGAAGTTTCGGAAACGTCTAGAGAAAAGAAGGCTTAGAAGCCCCTGTTGCCTGCCCTGGTCAGTGCGGACCAGAGGCCGTGTGCGTGTGTGCGCATGCATGAGGGGCCATGGGGAAGGCAGTGGACAGGGCCGCCAGAATGTGGGGAGCCCTGTTCCTGGCTGCACTTGTGCAGGAGCGCTCAGGTGAGCAAACGGTGCCACAGACAGGAAGAACAGTATTAGTGGAAGGCCTACGGGCATGGCTGCCAGGGTCCCTCCTAGCCCTGAGGGCTGTCCCAGTGCTGTCTTTTGTACTGTGACCTTCGCCCTTTGGCCCTAGTGGCTTCTGTTACCAGTGGTCTGGCCTGCCTGCACTTACATGGATTCCCTGGCCTCACTCATAGAAACAGGTCCAGTCCCGATTCTGCTCCCATTGTGTAGATTGCTAGAAGTCTAGGAGCTCAGGGTAGGCTTTGTGGATTCTCACAGCAGAGTCTGTGGGACCAAAGAGCAGGTGTGACTTCGCGCGGCACCGAGGGCCAGCAATGTGGGGTGGGGTTGAAAGCTGGCCAGCATGCTGCGGGATGGGCGCAGCCTTGTGAAGATGTTGAAGCCTGTCTGTACGTACCATGTCACAGCAGTGGCCCCCTCGCCAGCATCCAGCCCCTCTCCAGACCCCTCCGTGATCCCAGAGGTAAAAGGCTGATGCCTGCTGTAGCCGGGGCTTCTGGGATCGTGCTCTGGTCTGAAGGTCCACTCTGCCCCAATCGGGGAGTGCCTGGGACATACCAGTTATTAAGAAATTGGTGTATTGTCCCTGAAAAGGAGGCTGGGCAGCCCTGTGAGCACAGGTGTGGAGCTACTTCCCCATCAGATAAATGACCCTCCTGTTTCTGACCCACCAGGATGTCAAGCTTATTAAACAGTGAAGGGGCCCTGTCTCAGAGGACCAGTACGACCAGCTGACTTCTAGATGGAGTCTCCTTAGGGTAAAGTCTCAGCAGGATGGCTCCCCAGCAATGTGCGTGGCAAGTTTTTCCACATGCCTTTCTGCAGTCCTTCCAAATAAGGAAAAACTGGACAACAGAACTTTCTAGGTGGGATTAGGGAATGGTTTAAATGACACAAGAGCCTTTGGCCCCGCATGGGCCTGGCTGTGTTGCTGAGTGACAGCACCGGCTGTGGCTGCTAGCCAAGGGCAGTTCATGGAAACAGCCAGAAGTCATGAGGTATACCTCCGATTTCAACTCAAAAGGGAAACAAAGCTTCCCTAAAACTTGGCTTACAGTCAGACTGCAGACACCTCTGTCCTTTCTCCTGAAACCTTGCCAGAAGAGTGTAGCTTTGAGCGTAGAAAAGTTGTAGGAGACAACTCAAGTTATCTGAGAATCTTCCCACCCTCAGCAAACTTGGTGCCCAACACCAGAATCCATGGTGCTAACCTCTTAAGCTCCTGGATGGAAGACAGGATGCAGGCTGGTATCCACGGTAGGGAAGCGGATGTAAGACTGGGCACCAGGCTCTTCGTAAATAGATTACGCTATGGCGGGACCCAACTATAAATTCACAGGATTATCGGGTACTGCATTCTGTTCTCTTTCTGAAAGGCAGGAGATCTTTTCCCTCTGACAACAATAATAATTATTTTCGAAAGACTTTGAGAAGATAGAATTACTGAACAGAAGTCAAGGCAGGTGATACTACATAGTAGCAAAAGGTCTTAATGATCGTGGTGTGTTACTGAGTAATACCAACCCGACGCCCTTCAATAGCCCTTCTGTGTCATGGTTCAGTTTTCCAGGGGAAGGAGCTCACTCTCGGCTACTAACAGTTCCTGGGGTGGGAACCGTGTAAATTCATTCTCCATGGCATACCTCACACCTAAGAGAGGTGGCCATTTGGAGTAATGGAAGGGTACGTCCTAAGGCCATGGTGAAGGCAGTCCCCATTAAGAAGTGCCAAAGGCTAGCTCAAGAGAAGCCATGGGAAGGACATTTCTTCCAAAAGTGGAGAAAGGTCAGCAGAATCACAGGCATCGCAGATGAGGGGAAGGGGCCAGTGCCTGAGGAAAGGTTGGTGTTGCCTGTCTGGGGAGGAGTTATCAGCCATTCTCAAACTTCTGGGTCTCTCTTATATTCTTAACAATTATTGAGAGCCTTTGTATATCAGTACTTACATTAAAAATTAAAACCGAAAATTTCAAAGTACAGAATACACATGCACAAAGATAACAGAAAGGTGACACCCTCACATGTCATATAGCTTTGAATAACCCATTGTGCTCTGAGGTAATGCGTGTATAAGGCAAAGAGCGTCCTGGTAGTGTGAAAATTACAGTCACCTCATCGGGCCCAGGAGACGTCCCTGGGCCACACTTTGAGAACTGCTGCTCTAGGGAAATGATCCCACCTCCCTCCCCTCCCCATCCCCCACATAAGGGAAAGGATACTAGAGCCTTTTTAGGATCTCCCTAGTGAGGGAGGCTCCTGCGTATAGCACTGCCCCTACCTTGAACTTTTTTGTCCCTCCCAGGTGCCACCCTAGTCCCAACCCACTGACCTAGACATAGAGCTGCCCTCCCACCCCCACCCCCACCCCCCGTGGCCAGCTAAGTTCAGGCTGAGCATTGTACCCCATACCTCGCTGCCTGTGCTGGTCTGGAGGAATGGCGGTCTGTGTGATAGACAGCGTTTTTAAAGATTACTTCTCCTCAGAGCAGCACAGCTGACACCAGGATGTGTGCTGAGTATAGGGTCAGTTTTCATGACACCTTATGATGACTAGTCCACTTCCATGTTAACTTAGTGATACAAGAGCTCTGCTAAGTTAGTTGGAAGAAGGTTAACCTTGACTGAGGTCACGTGTGGGGTCACACGCAAAAGTGAGCACACAGTTGAGACTCGATCCCAGCCCTTGATCCAGGAGACTCGATGGCTTTGTCTTGGTGGTGATCGGGGTAGGGCAGGCCTAGTGACCAGAGTCCCAGCTGAGCCTTCACCAGGTCGGGCAGGCCACTCAACCAAATGGGGATAATCCTGGCCTCCCAGGAGATAGTGGGATAAAGTATGTGAGATCATTATGACAGGTACAAAGATGCTAACAGAATAGAAGTCATGATTTGAGGCTTCTGCTGAGCTTAAATTTAAGTAATACTCTGTTATCAAGAAAGTGGCAGGAATTTTTCTGATTCTGGTGTCAAACTACAACCAGGAATCAAGGTTGCTCAGATAAGTCTGTCAGATGGCTTGCAGGGAGATGTCATAGATCTCTTTAGATAATTCTTAAAAAATGTTCCTTTCTCTTTCAACGTGGTGGTAACAAACTTGATGTATACTGCTGAGTGCGATGCCAGGAGTAACTTAGGCGGTGACCTCACAGCTGACTTTTCAGCCAGGGTCAGAATCCCTGTGCGTGGCTCACGGAGTGCCGCGCTCATGATTCTAACCCTTTACATATGACTCAAGGACTGCATAATGGACGCAAAGGCCACACTGTCACATTTTCCCTGGAGGAAAAGGATGACAAAAGAAGGGGTGTGCCCATGTGTGCTATGTGTGCGTGTGTGTATGCGGGGGCAGTGGGGGACACTTGTAGATGAGCTGGTTTATTCTGTAAGAATTCAATCTCCAGTTCTTTCTTAGAACAGAACTAGTCTGAAATGATGCCGTCTGATACAGCAGGGGCTGAATGCTGCTAAAGGGTTAATCAGAACTTGCCTCTAACGAGACAGGGATCGAGAAGGGTGTGTAGGGCCGGCCCTGGCCGAGGGAAGCCGGTGATGGGGAACAGGCTCTCACAGACAGGGGGCTCTTTGGCTGGAGTCTGAGAGCCTGGCACTGGCGTCCGAAGATGAACGGCCTGGCCCGGTCCCGACTGGAGACACACATCTCTTTTCTCTACTGTTATAGTGTATGTTCGGGGGGGTGTTTGGTGTCTGTCTGTGCTTTCTCTGGTGCTGAGAGCGGGCAGCTCCTGGTGTATCTGGCGGAGCTAGCTTAGAAAGGCAGCCAGCGTGACCACGCACACACACCCAGGTAGGAAGAACTCACCTTAACAGTGGGCGAGAGAAAGGAAGGTAAATGAATGTTCATATTTGATGTTAAAATACCATAGTTTTATGCTATTGCTTCAGAAATACTTAGAGATTTTATAGTTTGGTTTTTTTTGTTTGTTTTAGTGACCTAATCATTCTATAGAGTAAATACCTATAAAATTCCAATTAAATGGTGTCTAAAATTTAAAGCAGCAGTCTACAGGCAAAGCGCCAATGTTTCTTTTTTTAAAAGATATTTATGATACCATCTAGCATTTAAAAATCAGCCAGAAACTAGGCTTGATTCTGTTTAATATTTTATATGATTGGACATCTTAAATCAAAAATGTTTCTATTTTATAGCAATTCTGTGTTTATTCAAAACCATAATTCTACTGTGATGTTAATGGAATGACTTCATACGGCTTTCATTGTGTTGGTTTAAGTGCTAAATGATCACGTTTCAAATTAAAGTAGTATTCTGCTGATCGAGGTAGATACCGATATGAAAAATGAAAGAAGAGATCATTTTACTGATTGTAAAGTGTTTATTAAAAAAAAATGTTCTTTTGGTTTTTTTAGGGCTGTGAAAAAAGTAATTTTTTCAAGAGTTTAAGATAGTTTTCTGGGATTGGAATTCGTGCCTATGGAATTTTTGGAGCAGCCTAAGCTACCTGTTAGCTTGATATGTGTGCTAGAAAAATTTCATTATCATGTTTTGTGATATGTAATAAATTCAGGGTGCTGTGCTTAAGCTTCATTTCAGTTCAAGTTTGGGAACATCCATTTCCCTCATTCCCAGACCTGGCAGACACCCTACCCCCCCCCCATAGCCCTCTGCCCTGCCCTTCCCCAGATCCCATGTGACAGAGTCAAGTCAGGCCCTGACTCGCAGAAGATGTGTTTCTTCCTGCGTGGAGCAAGCAAAACATAACCATGATTTCTAAACCTCTGCTTTTGTGTCGAGGAAGGGTGATGCTTTCTATTCTCCTTTGATGTCTCTTTAATAAATATGTTGTCATTATTTGTCCTTGGAAGTGGCCTCCTGAGCCGCCTCTCAGTTTTCTCCATGATTTATGTCGCAAACAAATTCTCTGTCCTATGTCTGTTCACCACTCTCCTGACCTTGTGTACCATTGAAGACATGCTGGAGACCATTTTGTTTTTATGATGCAATTATGTTATATGTGTATTTCAGTGAAATGTCAACCCGTCAACAGAGGATGATGTTAAAAATTGTCCAAATAAATAGTTTTCTATTTCTTTTAATCAGACCTAGTCCGATCAGTTGAATGACAGTGAATAGGATTATCTGTTGTTTTTCAAACTCAGGAGTGTTCCTAGCCCACGGTGCCTCATGATGTGTGCTCATATACATAATTTACCTGGGGGTGTTGACTTAGTGCTTTGTCACCTATGTTTATTTTGTGGACAAGGCAGTGGGTGTCTCAAACCTGGTCTTTGACTTGGGAGCCTCAGGTCTGTGATCATCCTTTCCTCCCAGTGATCCCAAACCAGACAAGGAAACCCTGACTTAGCTCACCTTCCCTTGCTGACCGTACTCTGGAAGATGCTGAATGGCTGGGTGGCAGGCTGTTGGGTACTGCTAGGCTTGACCTTCCTGCACATGCCTGCGGCTCTGTGTGAAAGAGCTTTCCCCCACTTGCCGTTAGAGTTGCCTCCTTGATGTTTCCAAGAGAATGGCAAGTGGGTCTACCTCCAAGCCAGATGATTCCCCTAGCTCAGATGTGCTGGACCTGGGGATCTGAGAGAGGGAAAGTGTGCATGTGCATATATGTGCGTGTGTTCGTGTATGTGTGTGCGTGTGCATCTCATGCCTGTGGTCAGAGGGACAGGAGAGTGAGAGGCAGCCTCATTGACCATACTGCAAACTGTTCTGGGTTTGGCCCCAACACATGTGTCTTTCTGCAACAAGACCACAGCATTCCTAGCCAAGAACCTGAGAGCTCTGAATCTGGACAGCTCTTTCATGCCCATAATTCATAAAATGGAGAGACCCCCTGCTCCTCTACCCAAGGAATGGATCAAACCAGACCTAGCCTGGTGTACCATTTTGAATAGCATCATCTCATGTGGACAAGGCTGTTTTCACAGGAGGCTCTTAGGAAGTTCCTGTAGGACTTTACATCCTAAACTACTGTCACCACTGGCATCTGGAGAAGACCACTTCTGAGCATTTCCACACCAAGGGGGCAGCCCTGTGGGATCTGGCCAGACCTGGCCACCATCCCCACCATCCCCTCCTCTCCCCACTCACACTGCTGGGGGTTGTGAAGGAAGGGCCAGGAAGTGAGCCCCTCCCCCGATGACCTGCCTCTAGGCCCAGTGCTCCCCTGAGGACCACCCTGATGTGGAGTGTTAACTACACATGTGGCCCCGGACAGCTGGGGTTCATGCTCCAGTGTGGCTGCTGAGTTGGAGGACTGCCAGCCAATGAGGGGGTCCTGGCCAGGTAGAGGACAGGTGGGCTTAGGCCTGGTGGCAGGGAGGAAGTAAGTCTTTCTGTGGGAAAGGATAAAGTAGCTGTACGGTCCCTATTAGTCTTTAAAGTCAACATGCTCTTTTTCTTCAAATTGACGGTCAAAATATAATCTTTTCAGAGCCAGCAACTCCACCTCCCCTATATATAGCATAAGCACCTCTAATGTTCCCCTAACAAAGTTGAGAACAATAGAAGGGCTCCTCCCAGGGCCTGTCCCAATGGAACCCAGTGGAACCAGGGCCCAGTATAAGGTAGGCCAACTGTGAGAGCCTCAGGAAAAGGAGTATGTCTGCAAGGGCCCAGGAGGGGGTCACCTGGTGGGTCCTACACAGCCTCTAGAGGCTGGTGAGCCCCTTTCAATGTGTTGTGGTCTGCAAGAGGATGATCCAACTGTTGGCAAGTTCTTGCCCTGACCCCAGGCTACAGGCCGGGGCACCACGGATGGCCATGGAGGCTGGTGCTGCACAGCGGCCCAGGTCTGTGTGTGTGTCTACCCATCTCGTCATGGTCCTGAGTGTGCTGGTGATTGCAGTGTGTGGTGTCCCTCTGTTGTTCACATGGCTTTCTAGCAGAACCAATGGCCCCAATGGCTGCTCGGTCTGCTTGCCCCCTTGCACTTGGACTTAGGTCTCCTTATCCAGGACACAGCCAATGAGTCCTTGTAGAATGGCCCGGTTGTGTTCTTTGCCCCCTCTGGGGCTCTGGGAGAGGACTCTGTAGGCTATCCCTTCTCTCATTTAGATGTGAGCATGTGCTCTTGGCCACGGCAGACATTGTTCCCTAGAAGTGCAGGTATTTGGGAAGGAGGTTACTGGGTCGAAGGCCTCAAGCATCCCAGAGTAGGACCGTCTTGAACACCTTTCCACCCTGGGGCTTCAGGGACCCTTCAATCACATTCACATGAGTAGTCAGTTCCCCAGGTTGCCTTTGGAGAAACTTCCCTTCCCACAGCTGAATCAGGCAGGAGCAAAGCCAGGATCCAGGCTGGGCCCAGCGCATCCATGTTGTCTAATCCGTTTTGCCATTTGTGTTGATCTAGGCAGGATTAAGGACACTGCATGACATTGGGCCAGAAATCCGGCGTGCTATATCATGTGATTTGCAAGATGACGAGCCGGAGGAAACAAAGCGAGAAGAAGAAGAAGATGTATTCAAAGTAATTATTCCACGCCTAGCTACACACTGGCCACTTGGAAATAGTGGGGCAGGACTCCAGTTTGGGCAGTCGGTGATGCACAAAAGAGCCTGGAGAATGCAAAGCAGCCCCCGGGCCTAGAGGGGCTTACGGACCACGCTCTCCCCACAGCAGAGCTTCAGCATTTCCTCTAGGGCCAGGCCTGCTCCTTTCCTGAGCTCACCCCTCTGGCCCACCCTGGCAGCTTCAGAGGAACCTGGCCACGGCCGCCTGGCCAGTGTGGCCGAGCATCCTGAGTCCCGCTAGCAGCTGCTTACCTGCACCACCCCCTTCTTCCCTGGGCCAGCTCTTTGATCTGCCGGCCGGCCCCCAGCCCCTCAGCCCTGTCCAACTGCAGCCAGCCAGCCCTGCTGGGTTATAAGTCACCTGACCTTGGAGCGACTGCAAGAGCACCCTCGCGTGACAGCCAAGAGCTTGCTCCCCAGCTCAGGAATCGGTAACCTTCCTCATTTCAGGGGGGACCAGCTGCCATGCAGACACATTCACCCTGATCTGTGAGAAACTCAGATTGTTTTACAGGGATCCTACGGAGCTTACCTAGAATTTGTTTTTCGTGTAGAAAAAGTTACCTAACATAGCTAGCCTGCATCAAATACTTGTTAAATTACCTGGTGTTGTCTCCCATTATTTTGCAGAGAAATGGTGCCCTGCTTGGAAACCATGTCAATCATGTTAATAGTGATAGGAGAGATTCCCTTCAGCAGACCAATACCACCCACCGTCCCCTGCATGTCCAAAGGCCTTCAATTCCACCTGCAAGTGATACTGAGAAACCGCTGTTTCCTCCAGCAGGAAATTCGGTGTGTCATAACCATCATAACCATAATTCCATAGGAAAGCAAGCTCCCAGCTCAACAAATGCCAATCTCAATAATGCCAATATGTCCAAAGCTGCCCCTGGAAAGCGGCCCAGCATTGGGAACCTTGAGCATATGTCTGAAAATGGGCATCACTCCTCCCACAAGCGTGACCGTGAGCCTCAAAGAAGGTCCAGTATTAAAAGGTAACCTTTAAAATGTGTTTGCACTTGGTAATGTAGTGTCTGCCCAAGGCAGTTCTTTTCCCCCTGTGCTCTGGCACACACGGGAGATTCCTGGGAGGCGTTTGCACTAGAACCTGGGAATGCTGTGCGCTCACGGCCTCCATCAGGCACTAGCCAGTGATGCACCCAGAAGATAGAGGGCCACCAGCCATCCAAGTGGGATGGCCCTTGAAACATCAGCAGTTACAAACTCTACCTTTCCCAGTGATGCCAACACACTTTGGGACAGGGGTTGGCAAACTATGTCTATAGAGGGCTAGATGGTAAACATCTTAGGCTTTGGGCACCATACACTCTCCATCACTCTGCTGTTGTAGAGAGAAAGCAGTCCTAGACCATGTGTAAATGCATGGGTGCAGCCATATCCCAATAAAACTTTATTTAGACACTGCATTGTGAACTTCATATAGTCACATTTTTCTTCCTTTGTTTGTTTGTTTGTTTGTTTGCAAACTTCTAAAAGTGTAAGAACTGTTCATAGCCCATGGACAGCATATGGCCTGTAAATTGTAGTTTGCTGACCTTTGCTCTAGGAACTAGCCTGATATCTGCATTTTAAATTTTGTTGGAAATATTTAACTTTTATCTTCTCCCTCCCTCCCTCCCATGTTATGCTTGTCCTGGATAGAACCCGCTATTATGAAACTTACATTAGGTATGTGCTCATTGCCTGCATTTGTGTATTAAATACGCTGTGTTGTAAGTGTGACCGACCGGCCTCTCAACGCCGAGGGATGAGAGCTTCCTTAGAAGCAACTGCTTGGGGCCGTGGACTCCAGGGGCAGAGGTAGCTGCTCCTTTCTAAGCAAATGAGCTTTCAGGTCCATAGGTGTGTAGACTGTGTTACCATCCAAGGACTAGTATTGATGTGCCAGTGTGCCCACGGGCCTCACAACAGCATAGGGAGAGCCCACTGTGCACTTCCAGCTGCCCAGCCCTGGGAGGCCGGCTGATGCCCACTGCTGAGTTCAAGCCTCTTGTGGAGACTTGATAAGAAACTGACCCCAACCTCCTGAAGACCAGGGACCAGGTCTTCTCTGTCTCCTCCAGAGCCCCCAACGTATGTGCAGTGTACCCTGTTCCACATTTGCTAATGCGGGTTGGATTATGAGCAGGATGATCACTTTGCTGGGAATGGGGAGGCTAGGTCTCTTGCTTTCATTATATCAAGTGAAACCAGCTGCTCAGGAGCAACTTGAGACTTGAACTTAGAGGGTGCACGGTCCTTTCTTTGGAGGGAGTTGATGTAACAGCCTGGCTGGTTTTCCTGAGGACTGAGGCCAGGACAGTGGCTTTCAGGGAGAGAGCATGACAGTCTTCCAATGTGGGGAAGGCAGCCTTTGAAAATTTGGCAGTTGTCACATGTGTGAGTCCTCCTGGGATACTGAGTTGCAAACCCCTGTCACTTTTCCTGGGGTGGACACAGTGGGAAATTGGTTAGGGAGCCTCTTTGTTCCAGACCCTGAAGTCACACAGGCCAGGGTAGGAAGGTTCAGAGCCTTTTCCCTGGGACTGCTGATCCTTGCAGGCCTCTATGTCCATTTCTTTGTTCTGTTCCCCCAAATTACACCGACTCCTTTGGCTCCATGGCCCCTGGGCATAGTGGTTTGGCTCTGGCATTGTGCAGGGTACTGAGAGAGAGATGTGCTCACACACGGAGCCTGAGCAGTCCAGTCCCGGGTACACTGGGGAGAAGCCAAGGGCATGTGGGGGGGGAGGTGAGGGGAGAATGCTAGCCGCACACTGAGGCCTGGCTGCAGGAAGAGTCTGCCGCCTGCCTGGGTGCTCAGGCACTCAGGCCCTGTCTCACAACCGTAGGTCTGACTCAGGAGATGAGCAGTTCCCAACTATTTGCCGGGAAGATCCAGAGATACACGGCTACTTCAGGGACCCCCGCTGCTTGGAGGAGCAGGAGTATTTCAGTGGTGAGGAGGGCTATGAGGATGCCGGCTCTCCAGCTGGGAGCAGGTGAGCGGCTCTGCAGCTCAGGCTGACGGTAGGAGGCCTGGCTGTCTCCTGCCCCTTGTGCCCTGAGGCCAGGGCCCACCTGCACGGCATCTGAACTGGCCCGGGGAAGTGAGGCAGAGCACAGACTCCGGGCCGGAGGGAAAGTGGGAGCAGGAGAAACAGGGCCAGAAAGGCAGCGTGGAGGCTGCTCTTTCAGACCAGCTGCTATCAGGGGCCCTGAATCTTCCATGACGCCGAAGACTGCCTTGCTCTCAGCCAGTGCAGGGTGTTCAAGAAAGGTGGGAGGAGGACTGTAGCGGTGGGGGGGTGCTGTCCGAGCAGGCAGACTGGCCTTTTTAACTAGGATCTCAGGCGCCCCTTACCCTCTCTTTTGGCCCTTTTGCCCACCAGGCAGAACTCCAGCTATTACAACAGATACCCAGGCAGCAACTGGGACTTCGAACGGCCTCGAGGCTACCATCACCCCCAAGGCTTCTTGGAGGATGATGAATCGCCGATTTGCTATGACTCCCGGAGATCTCCAAGGAGACGCCTACTACCTCCCACTCCAACATGTGAGGCCAGATTTTTTGTTTTGGGTGAAGCCTTCCAGAGAACAGTGTGCCCCTCCCCCACCGAGTCCCCCGCCCCGGCCGGGAGAGTGTGACAGATGTGGTCCTGTTGTGTTAGGGACTGTCAGCCCTCAAGACAGGCCCCTGGTTGGAGACCCTATCGGCTTTCCTTTCTGTCTCATCTGTATCCCAAGTGATAGAGCTCAAACAACTTTAGTGCCCTTCTTGACTCTCTGAGAACAGAGAAAGGCAGTGTGTGTTCTAAACGTACATAGTATGAGGCGTCTGATAAGGGGCTTTTTGTGCATGTTATGGTTGCCTTTGAGCCCGAGGTCCGTCCTGTGAGGTAGGCAAGATGTGCACCATGTTGTTGTCAGGTCCTCTCTGCCGATGGAGTGATGACCCTCAGAGGGCGGAAGAGATCAGCCCTTGTGCAGAGCTGGACCTGAGCCCAGGCCTGTCCCACCAAGCCCCATGCCTCTGAGGGCCACCTGGGGACTCTTTGATGTCCATCTCTTCTCAGTCCCCATCAGGGAGTTCCCCTCTCACCTCTCTGTCCACTTGTCTTTCATCTTTGCCATGGATCAGCCAATGCCATTGCTCACGGGGCAGGTTTTGGCCTTGGTGGTGGCTTCTAGGGTCAGCTCCCCCCATCCTGGGGCTGGAGGAATCCCATCCTGCTGAGAGGAGGCTGCTCCCCTCCTATGCAGGCAGCCTAAGCGGTGCTGCAGGAGATCTGGGTGGCCCCAAGTGAGGAACTTGGGCCGGGGTAAGAGATGTAGCAGTGGTCCCTGCCGGCTCCTGGCCCGCAAGTTTGATTTTGCACAGGTGGGCATTTTGGTGATGATTAAAAAATATCCATTCCTGGTGTTTCTGAGGAATGAAGCATATTTTTAAGCAGGACTCTAATCAGTAACCAAAAATAGCCAACACACATTGGCTCTGAGTTAGCTAACTCCGCGTGTAATAACAAGTGCGGCAGGGTGGCGCCTGGGGCCCTCTGCTCCTCTCCAGCTGTCACTACCCTGCTGGGGCGTGTAACCAGACCCATTTCCATGGTTAATATTTTATTCTGCAGCCCCAAACACATGCTGCTAAACAGAGCAATCCCGAGCTCCATAAATACCGGATGACACATGCAGATGAGGCCGGGCAGAGCCCCTGGCCCACGTGAGGACCACTGCCCTCCCTGGACCTGTGTCCCCTGTGGTGGCCACATTAATGCCCACCATTCAGAGGCTCTGCCCTAGTGAAGCAGGAAGCTGAGCGGGCTAGAGGAGATGCCCTTTTTATTTGTAAGGGCAAGTAAATAAAATGTATTTTATTTGCTTTGCTGCCCACCATTTCAGACCTTGGGCAGGGAGGAGAACACGGAAGTCTTCAGCCTGTGTTCTCAGCCGCAGCAGAATCGCTTCTTCTGTCAGAGGTGGTTGTGCACAGCAGATGAGATGACGGGTGTATGTGGACTGATTTTCAAAACCAAAAGGCACTACCCAAATGAGAGGGCTGGTGGCTTCCTCTCCTGGCTCCAAGCCTCTGGCTCTTGCCATCTGATCCAAGGACAGTCCTAGAGGGTGTGCCAGTGGGAGGCGCATCCCCGTGTGGTGCATGGAGGACAGCAGCTGTCATGCAGCCGTCTGTGTCCCTCATAGGCAGCTCAACAAGGAGGAGGGGGCGAGCACCTCCGCAGGGGCAGAGCCAGCCAAGGGCTCAGCCCAGGCTTCCTGCACTTTTAGGGTAGAGCTCACAGAACCCGGTTCCTGCAGCTCCATGTGTGGTCCTAGGAGGCCTGGGAGGCTCACCCTGCAGTTTTCCAGTACAGGAATTAGGGGTGTGCAGCACTTTGCTGGGGCATGAGAAATGCCCTGAGAACTTAGAAAGCAGAGGTTGAAGAGACCTCGCTCCTGCCTTGCAAACTGTCAGTGGGGCCCCCAAGCAGCGAGCCAGTGCCCTGGAGGGTGGAGCTGTTTCCAGGGGCAGCCTCTGGCCTGTGCTTGGGGACCCAGAATTCAGACTGACCTCCTGCATCTCTTGTCATCGCTCAACCTCATGTGGGAGCCTCTCTTTAAAGTGGGTGTTAATAGGACAGCCACGTTCTTTATCATTAGAAGGTGGTGTTTTCTATTTTTGCCTTCAGTGCTAGAGAAGCTGGGTCTTTCCCATCAAAAGAATTTGCTTTGTATCTGGCAGAGCTGGTAGCAAGTCACTCCCCTTAAAGCAGGTAGAAGCACAGCAGCGTCAGCAAGATGCTGCATCCCCTAGAGACATAGGGTGTCTGCAGGGTGAGAAGGGGGTCAGTCAGCAAGGAGCCGTAGGATTCTAGAATGACGCTGTGTCTTGGCCTAAAACGCTGTGCTCCCACAGCGTATACACAGGGCAGGGGTTTGGAATCAGAACAGCCGCACTCCGGAGACTTTAGCTCCGCCCCATGAGAACGGGCACTATATTTACAAGAAACCAGCTTGAACTTGTTAAAAACATCCCTCGGCTGGGCGGCTTCTTCATCCTCCCTCTCAAGGTTCTGAGGCCTCACTATCTGATGCTCTCCCTCAGATCTATTGCTTGCTTCCTCTTGGGCTGTCTGCTGAACGTCCGGCAGGCCACCCCGACCCCAGGGCCCCAGGGTCCCGACAGAGCGCCCGGTTCACAAGTGCTTGTGTGCTTCACTTCTCAGCCCGCCGGAGATCCTCCTTCAACTTCGAGTGTCTGCGCCGGCAGAGCAGCCAGGAGGAGGCCCCGCCACCCCCCGCCTTCCCCCACCGCACAGCCCTGCCCCTGCACCTGATGCAGCAGCAGGTGAGCCGGCCCACCTGGCCTGGACTCCGGGCCCGACGGGCTCCTTGCGCAGGACCCCCCTCAGGACACCCCCTTCTCTCTGACTGCCTGCAGCGGGAGGGACGGAGACAACCTTCATGTACACTCTGGTTCAATCCCGTAGTAACCCTGCCAAATAGATGAGATCACAAACGCATTTCACAGATGAGCAAATGTCAGGGAGAGGGTAGGTGGCTTGCCTGAGCTCACACAGGGGTTGTGTGGCCGAGTTGGCACTTGAATCCAAGGCTGCCAGCTCCCAAAGCTGGGCTCTCAGCCTTGGTGCACGCTGCGTTCTTTCCCAGGCATTGAAGATGGGATCTGGTACCATCCCCGACCCAGGGAGTGGTGACCATTTGCCTGATTCTCAACCATCAGTGCTGCCCTCTATTTGTTCTGAGACCTTGTTCCTTCATTAAAACGTGTCTCTAGGGCCCTCTGCGGCAGGGCTCTGTGGCCTCAGGGGTGGGTGAACACCCCCCCCACCCCACCAACTTGCAAGGGGTGTATGTATGGCCCAGGGAGAAGGACCTGCCCACAGTGAGGTGGCTGGAGAGGAGAGGCCCAGGGTCTGGAGGGAAGGTGGGGCTGCAGCCCACTCACCGGGGCTTTGCCTCAAGGACAAGAATATGGTATTTTTTCATTCTGAAAAGAGCACATCGGAGATGCTGTCCACCATGTACGCGTGTCAGGGAAAGGGAGGCGTGCAGGGAGCACCCAGTCTGTACATTTGCAGAGAGCCAGCTCACCCTACATGAGCACGTGAACGCTAGCTTCCACTACTGGTCCCTCTGCCAACTTACTTTTCTGCCTTCGGTTTTTATATTAATTTTTATTCGTGTCCTACTTTATTGTGAAAGGACAACATTTGGGAAGGCCCAGCCAACAATGCCATGAACCAAGTAGGCACAGAGGTCTACATGAGCACGTGTGTGAAAATGCCCTTCCCTCTGCTGTCCTGCCCCAGTGAGGGCCTGGTCCGTGTCTGCCCTCCCTCCCTCAGGTGGCCATGGCATCCAGCTGGGCCACGGGCCCGAGCTGTTCACAAGACGGAGCACCCGGGGCCCTCTGTGCTGAGGGAGCACCTGGACAGACCTGCTGTGGTGCTGCTGTAGGTGGGAGGAGCAGGGCCGGTGCCCGGGGTGTCCCAGCAGACTACATGCTGGCTGCTGTGATGAATGGCACTAGAGATAAGCAGCTGTGTTCCTTCCCGGGGCTGGGAACGGCTTGTGTGCCCCGAATGGACTTCCATATTTAAACATCGAGCGACCTGACTGGCATGTTCGCATACCACAGGGCCAATGCCTTCCCTAATTCTCCACTGCTCGGCAGCAATTTCATGAATTAGTGGCTGATTCCTACTTGGGAACAGTCATAGGCAGTGCGTTATAGATTTGGGGAAACAGAGAAGAGTCTGCTAGAAAGCCAGATTTTACTGTCTGTGTCCTTTAAATTTTTTAAAAAATATTTATTCATTTATGAGAGACAGAGTGTGAGCAGAGTAGGAGCAGAGAGGTAGGGAGACACAGAATTCGAAGCAGGTTCCAGGCTCTAAGCTGTCAGCACAGAGCCTGACGTGGGGCTCAAACTCACAAGCTATGAGATCATGACCTGAGCTGAAGTTGGACGCTTAACTGCCTGAGTCACCCAGGCACCCCTACCCGTGTCCTTTTAAAGTCATTGTCCGAGGCTGCCCTTGTCCAGCGGTGCCTCCTACTTGGTCTGTGTGAGGCCTGCAGCCTGCCCCTGAGGACCTCTGGCCTCCCCCACCTCCCTTCTCCCCTCAGATCATGGCAGTTGCAGGCTTGGATTCCAGTAAAGCCCAGAAGTACTCGCCGAGCCACTCAACCCGGTCATGGGCCACCCCTCCAGCGACTCCTCCGTACCGGGACTGGACGCCGTGCTATGCACCCCTGATCCAGGTGGAACGGCCAGAGGCCCTGGACCAGGTCAACGGCAGCCTGCCGTCCCTGCACCGAAGCTCCTGGTACACGGACGAGCCGGGCATCTCGTACCGAACTTTCACACCAGCCAGCCTGACTGTCCCCAGCAGCTTCCGCAACAAAAACAGTGACAAGCAGAGGAGCGCAGACAGCTTGGTGGAAGCAGTGAGTATGCCCCCCGCCCCAAGTGTGCCACGGGTGGGCAGGCTCCGCATGGTGGGGACCCACGGGAGCAGTGGTGGTTCTGAGGGTGGGAGGCTCCGGAGCCCAGCTGTGTCGCTTTTCGTCTGGATGGTGCTCACTGCTCGGACGCAAAGGGGGGACATACAGCACGAACAGACAAATCCCACCACTGCCAGTTCTCGTGAAGGAGCTGCACCTAGGATGACACGTGCTGTGCCTGCAGATATTGCCAGCTTCTCCCGAAATCTTTCTCCCCAATGGCGCTCACTCTTGTTGGGTTATATGTAGTGGTTGAAGTCCGTGATGTCTTCAAAGCCATTCACATTGAGCTACATATATCACGTGTGAGGTCTAACGAACATAAAATCACACTGAGCAGTTGAGGTGGCTCCTCTGTCGTTCCTCCCCTCCCCAAAGCCTTGTAACACATCCACGAGATGCATTGCTCCTTTGTCCCGTACAGGTCCTGATATCCGAAGGTTTAGGACGGTATGCAAGGGACCCAAAATTTGTATCGGCCACAAAACATGAAATCGCTGATGCCTGTGACCTAACCATCGACGAGATGGAGAGTGCAGCCAGCAACCTGCTCAACGGGGCTGTACATCCCCGAGCCAACGGGGGCGTGGGCCCCGTCTCACACCGGCAAGACTATGAGCTCCAGGACTTCGGGCCAGGCTACAGTGATGAAGAGCCCGACCCCGGAAGGGATGAGGAGGACCTGGCAGATGAAATGATATGCATCACCACCCTGTAGTCCCCAGGGAGGGGCAGACTGGCTCTGGCCTCAGGTGGGGTGCCCGAGGGCCAGGGAAAAAGTGCCTCGTAGTTAGGAAAGTTTAGGCACTAGTGTGGAGTCCATATTCAATTAGACTTTCGTACAAGTGATGTCATGCCTCGAGGAAGCCATAAACCTGGTAGGGAACAGCCACGCACACGTGCCCAGCCCCAGCTGTCGGAAGCAGCAGGTCCAGCCCTCTTGGGGAGGACCAGCGAGGAGGTCGGACAAGCCCAGTCCACTTGTCCAGAGTGCTCCCGGGGCACTCACCCACGCCCACCCACCTGCTGGCACGGTGGGGAAGGCCAAAGGTGATGACGATCACCACACCTGTGTCATTACCTCAGCCATCAGTCTAGCATATCAGACATTCACTGGGCCCAGCATATCCATTTTTAAACCCTTTTCCCCCAAATACACTGCTTCCTGGTTCCTGTTTAGCTGTTCTGAAATGCAGTGTGTAAATCAGGACCTACCTACTAGCTGTCATCCTGAGAGGGGAGCAGGACCTAATCCACGAGGTTTTCTGTTACGTGACCCCAGTTTACAAGAGAGAGCGTCACTCAGTCGGTTTCTGACTGTCAGGTTAAGGGCAACTGTAAACTGGAATAATCATGCACTCGCAACCAGGTAAACTTAGATACGCTAGTTTGTTTAAAAATTATAGATTTACTGTACATGACTTGTAATATACTATAATTTGTATTTGTAAAGAGATGGTCTATATTTTGTAATTATTGTACCGTATTTGAACTGCAGCAATATCTATGGGTCCTAATAATGGTAGTTCCCCATCAAAATCTAGAAATTACTAGCATTTTTACTCGGGCTGTACAGAAGTAGAAGAAATAGAGCCAATTCTCCTTTATTCAGTGAAAAATCTTTTGAGGATGACATTTTAAGTTCAAAAGAACTTGATGCTAGAGATTTTTCTAAAATATTTTGAGTCACCATAAATCTACCTTTACAAAAGATCCACCAGGTGACCGTTTACAGTCTTGGCTTTGGGCGAGAGTGCTAGGATTTGATTTGAGAGCGGACCTCTGGTCCACCGTGGGTTGTAACTTTTATTTTACTGACCCTTCGACAAGTTCATTACAGAGTAGGTCGAGCTGTTACTCTGACCCTGTGGCGTTCACAGGGGTGGTTTCCTCAGCTGCCCCCACAAGGCATTTTTGAAGTCCCTCTGCCCTTGCTCCCTGAGGACGGCTGCTGCTGCTGCTCTTAACTAAGGAGTCGGGGAGGGCGGCGGGGGCAAAGCGATGATCTGCGGGATGAGGTCAGAGGTGTCCACAATCGTATTGTTGCCTTTTTTACAAAACCTTGCTGTACTGTGTGTTCTCTCTGAGGGCTTTTATATGCAACTGAACGAGGGCTGAAGTTTTCATTAGAACGTACTCACACCCCAATTGTACTGCCTGATGAAAACCCACTTCTGGACCATTAGACCCACCCAGGCTTCCTTTTCTTTTCAAAGAATCACGCCGACTTTGTCGACTTACCTTGGCAGGGAGTCCCTGCGGTCAAAACTTACAGGTAGCAGTTTTTGGTTCAAAATTTTTGAATATTACCTACACGACCTGTTAATATTTTGGGTTTTGGGTTTTTTTTGTTTTGTTTTGTAAATAACAACACTTTGTTATGAAGACCTTACAAACCTCTTCTTAAGACATTCTTACTCCAGATCCAGGCAAAAACACTTCCGGGTTTGTAAATGACTATTTCCTGACATAAAAATTTTTTTAATTAAAATGCAAAATGTTCTTCAGAACAAAACTGTGTAATAATTTTATTGTGTCAGGGAGCTCTCCTTGCAAAGATCTGGTGCGGGCGGGCGCTCTGGCGAGGGCGGTTCTGTCACTGTGTACCTTTGTCTTACCGTCATGGCTCACTACTTAATGCAGAAGGTAACACCAGCTGCAGGGAGCAGTCTCTCCTAAAGGGCTAACCCCACCGTCCCCATCACCTCCGCTGGGCATTGTTACTGTGACTTAGCAGCAGCCCAAACTGCACTCCCAGGATGGAGTTTTCTGGTGCAGGCCACAATCTTGTCCAGTCAGGACTTAAAACTAGCATTTTTATAGGCTGTACTGCTCTTAACAGGTCCGCTTTAAGCCTGGTTCCCACCGACTATTAAATTGTTCTTTGTATAAAAAAAAAATTGTCATAGAGGATGTGGTGTTGTTTTTTCCTTTGTTTTAGGAAAGTTTGAAGATTGTCTCTCCTTTTGGGGCCCCCTCCCACCCCCTAAAAATAGTACATTTGGTTTCTTGTATTATTTTTCATAATATCACAAATGGATATGGCAGCTCTGACTTAATTACCAATGAGCAGATCCTCGTGAAGCGTTCTCTCTGGTTTCTATTCTGGCGGCCTGGCCAGATGTCCTGGCCATTGCAGAGTCTGCCCAAGGCTGGGAAGCTTCTGGGTACACAGGGTACTACACAGTGTAGGCTTTACCTGCCTTAATGCCGACCCCGCACTTACTTATAAAAGGAACCAGGGCCGTTTATTTCACGTTATTTTTCTACGGTCTTCAGGGTCTTTGCCAACTGCTTGTCTTCCTACAAAGGTTTCCGTTATGGGCAGTAGGTTTGTTCTAAAAACTAGTCAGCCACAGAGCCCTCGTCTGTTGACGTTTTTATTTCTCCAAAATAATATTCCTTCTTTCCCGGGAGCCTCAGAGGGCGGGGGAGAATGGGGAGCAGGCCTGGGGCCCTTGCCTCCAACATGGCAGCACCAGCGAGAGTGGCCTCGCAGACACCCTGTGGTCACAGTGGCAGGAGAGGAAACAGGAGATGGCCTGGGTCTCAGAACAGGCCTGGTGGAGAAGGCATGTGTTTTCCTCTAGGTTTTTTTTGTTTTTGTTTTTTCAGGAGAAGAGGCTGTAGATATTAGATCTGATGTTAAGTTGGTAGAAACAGGAAATGGCCTTTGTGGGGAAGAATAGGGTTTGGCTGGAGAGGAGACGCTATTTGAATTTATGGAAACGAGGAGTCCCACAGTCTGACTTCCAGGACCTGCCATTTCCCGGTCACACTGCTGGTGAGCAGCTCCTGTTCGCGAGCGGTCTGTCCTCCATTCTACCAGGAAGGGCCTTTTGCTGACGCAGCCACTTGAACCCCGTCTTCTTCAAAGGGGTCTGTGCATGCCCAGAGTCCGTTCAGGTATATACACAGCTTTCTGTTACACTTTCTCATTCTCATTCTCAACCATTTTTTGAAAAGTACATTCTTCCGTTTGTTAGGTATCCTGGGCCAGGGGATTCCTTCTCAGGACTGAGTGAGGGCCTCGTTTGGGGGGGGGGGGGTAAGGAGGGGTATCCCCAAGGGACTCCTGACTGTGGCTCAGCCTCCCTAACCCTAACCCAATGGGGACTTTTCTCCCCTCTCTGGCTTCCTCAGCTAACAGCCCTCCTTCTGAGGCCGAAGGTTCCCTCGTGGCAATGGAACTTTGAGACAGCCCGCTGTTGTGACATGGGCCACCGTTCCGCTCCACTAGACGGCTGCATGCTCACCTGTCCCAGCTCAAGCGAGTAGCCGCTTCAAAGCACACGATTCTGTCCTGTGGCTGAACCCCGACTGCACAGGGATCCGCCTTCACTTCTGTGGGGCCTGGATACAGAACACTCGCGGTCTTTGTTTCTGCATCCGGCTAAACTGTGTGATCATATGGGACAAGGCTCCATGACTGAGGGTGGGAGAGGGGCCTAGATGCAATCCAGCCCCTGCGGGATCACATGCCTTCTCTCCCCACAGGCCATTCTGCTTACCTGACCACATACAGGAGCAAAGCAGCCACTGCCCCAGAGACCGAGGCCACCACAGAACGGAACGGCTGCGTCCCCGGGCTTACCCGCAAGAGGCAAGGTCCGCATGGTCACGGGCAGGCCTGGACCCCTCCACCCACCTAACTGGTTACATGTTGGCCCTCAGAACAGTGAGGTTGGTATCTGCCCTCCTCTGCTCTTCCTCCACCCCTGCAGGCGGCTCCCAGGCCCTGAGGGTGACGGTTGGGGACCACGGCTGCCAGGGTACACGGGGAACCTATGAGAAATCAATCTCTTGGCAGATTTAGAACCTCCCTTGGGACAGAAAATACAGCAAGATACAGGTAAGAGTAAACCAGAGTCACTTAAAATTTTTAAAGGAAGGAGAGGTGTCATGGATTTCTTCTTTCCATCTTTCTGGAAGGTCTTTCTCACAAATACAAGTTGTGGCAGTCTGGCCTCCAAGCCACCTTGATCCACTCTGATCCCAGGAGGAAGCCTGGACACCCCCGTTTTCCTCCCCTCCTTGTTCTGGGTCTAGCACAGCAGGTTTCCATGGGACAATCCTTTTCTCCCCTGCTGTGTGGATGGTGGCCTTGGAGATCTTCCGAAAAATCCATCCAAACCGCATTTAATTTTCATTACCCTGTGAGAACAGTCTGGCTAAGGCATCACCATTCAAAAAGAAGTTAGTGGATTACGTTACTGGATTATAGAATTTTAAAGATCAATAAGCTATTTTAAATGCTGCTTGTATCTGTTTCTTTCCCCTCCTCCGGAAACTCAAATCTTTGCCAATTTATTTTTTCTTTCACTCAAATGCACTAGGATCAGGTACCTAGTGTGACTTGACAGCTTTTTCCGTCAGCCTCGGCTCCATCCCAGTCGGTTCCTGTGGATGTTTGCGGAATATGAATTGGCCGGCCTTGTCTGCTGAGTCGCTTCCCCAGGCTGACAGGAAAGGGTCCCCTTGGGCTTGCTGCTTTGGCGTGGAGCAGCGGTCTGGTCTGTGGGGTCTGCTCTGGGTTTCTAGGTTTCCCTGGTAATGAGAAAATCTTTTAAAATGCTAAATCATGAAACCTATGGTAGCGAAGAGATTCTCCAGAAGCTTCTTTTGAACAAGGTCCAGAAATCTTCCCATCGGGCTATGTTTAGTAAGACCCAGAGCACTGGGGAGGTGGGCCCTCAGAGTGACCCAACAGGGAGTGGCATAGGGAAGCGCAAGAGAAGCCTGTGTTCATCCCGGCAGGCAGCTTGCAGTCTGAACAAGGATGCTGGAGGCTTGCATGAAGCGTGAGATGGGGGTGCCCCCCACCCCGAGAAGCCGGTGTGGTCTAGCCAGCACTCAGCCTCTGGGCACAGCACCCTGCTCTTGGAGTGGCTCGCCTTAATTAAGAGGGAGGCCTGGGAGAGAACCGCGTCCCTCAAGTCTGACCAGGACCTGGACTATTAAGACAAGGCCATGGCAGGAGTTAGCCATCCTCCTCCACTGGCCTGCCCCTGGTCCCCTCTGCTGTCCCTTCAGGAGGCAGGGGGAGGGGCCTGCAGGAAAATGCTGGGGAAAAGAACCCTGCTTCGCTGCCCCGATACTGGTCTCCCACCCCAAGAGATTACCCATTCTCAGCCATTGATCCTAACATTCCAGACAGTTTCAGGCACTGAGGGCAGGGACTGTGCTGACCCTCTTGGCTTGTCAGGAAGCTTCTCAGGCAGTGACTGCCTCAGCGCTGGGTGGCCAGGCTCCCGGGCTTATAGACTGGGACGTCCTTGTCCCAGAGTGCAGGCTGCCCCCTGATGATGTCGGCTGCTTTCTCTGCGATCATGATGGTGGGGGCATTAAGGTTGCCGCTGACCACACTGGGCATGATGGAGGCGTCGACCACCCTGAGGTTTTCCACTCCAAGCACCCTGGTCTGTGGGTCCACCACGGCAGTGGGGTCAGAGGGCTGGCCCATCTTACAGGTGCATGAGGGATGGTAGGCGCTGTCCGCTTTTGCCCGCACAAAGGCGTCCATCTCTTTATCTGACTGCACGTGGCTTCCTGGCTGGAGCTCTTTTCCCCGGAACGGTTCCAGGGCTTTCTGGGCAAAAATTTCTCTGGTCAGCTTCACACACTGTCGGAAGTCCGTAATGTCGGTTTCTGTCGACAAGAAGAAATAGGTGAGGTGACTCCTTTTACCATGCTGGCTTTGCCAGCGGATTCTGAGCACAGAATCCTGTAGGCTGCCCAAGGGGACATAGTTCAGGGACATGGAGCCACCAGCTTGCCTGTCACCTACTCACAGCCAGTTAGACTGCAACCAAGCAGCACCCTAGGTGGACACAGCCTGCCCTGGAGGCCGTAGGTTTAAATCGGAGGTAAGAGCATATATCCTGCCTCTGCCATGCTATGGGTCATTACTGAGCAGGACCTGCCCAGTGGGGAGTGCTCGGTTTTGCTGCATGCAAAGAGGCAGGCCCAAGAATGTGCTCCACTTCTGGGCGAAGCTCAGCGTAACAAGAGCAGAAGTCTCTGTGAGCCCCTGTGTACACAGCCAGACCTCCTTGCACCTTCTGGCAGATTGTTCTGAAAGCTGCAGATGTCTCCTGCTGTGTAATAGGACATCCCAGGGTTACTTAAGGGACCCAGGGCACTACCTAGCAGCAGGTGCCAAGTTTATAGCCTTAAAATGAGGGAATGCAGAGGGTGATTTGTCTCAGAAAATATGTTCCAGGGGTAGGATTCAGAGACAAATGTAAACCCCATGAAGACATTCATTCATTCACTGAACGAATGACCCGGCAGGCCCAGGCCCGGGGGAGACAGAGCAGATGTAGGATTACCTGTTGACAAGTAGTTGGGTTGAATCACAGGGTGGTCCCGGGGGTTGGCACTTCGCAGTTTGAGCCAGCCCACACTCGTGCCCCGCATGGTTCCCACATGCACCTAGAAGAACCAGAGGAAGCCGTGACCTCCTTCAACCTCCCGACTCAGTAGCTTAGACCCTGGGGTTTCCTGTGGGATGGGACTCCACATCCAAAGCCAGTTAAGAGCAGACACATTTTAGTATTTGTTTGCATCTTACCCCTTCCCCACTTCTTCAAGTGATCAAAAATCACCTCACCGAATCTCTCCTGCTTCCAGCTTTACACCTCATTGTCTTAAACTTTCAGGGGCTGGAAACCCCAGGGCCGCTGGCCTCATTTGTCTATTTCTGGAGGTCTAGATCCTCAGAGCATCTGCGGTCAGCTGGGCGGAGGTCTTCTCTTTCCATGTGCCACAGGGACTGCCTCACGAAGACTCCAGACTCCTCCTCTCCCCTCCCCACTCGGATCCGCTGAGCCTCACCCCACCCCAATGGAGGGCCCTGCTGCACTGAGCAGAACGCTGCCTATGACAAGATGAAGCTGTCTGCTCACCTGGTAAGCTTCCTGCTGGGTGGGGACCCGCCCATGGTCGATCACTTGGGATGGCAGGAAATGGAACTGGATGTCCGGGTGAGGGACCCCAGGCTGGCTCCGGATGAACCCACCTGTTTCCAGATGGGCTGTGGCTCCATCCCCTGAGGATCAGAAGAGGACGGGGCAGAAGCGTGGATCAGGGCATGGCAGGCCGCCCCACCCCCGCCCCTCCTGGCCTCTGTTCTGGTACCTGGACCCACGTGCTCAACTCCAGCCTCTCTCCCTCAGGTGGGCTCACCCAACACCACAGGTTTCAATATCAGCTGCATGCCAAGGGCCTTTCGGCATTGCCCTCCCCATGGCGTCCTCCACTGCCGACCCGACTATGAGGCCTGATGTGGCCCTGCATCCCGAACTTTCCCAGCCCAGGCTCTACCCGTGACAGGCTGTTCTTTCATATAAGGCCTAAGTCAGACATTCGAGCTGTCCCTGCTCCTCCTCCTCTTCCTCGTCGCCCACCATCTGACCCTCAGAAGCCTCCCTGGCTTCAGCTCCAAAAGCTATTGAGATCCATCTACTCAGCAATGCCCCCCACACCCCTCCTGCAGCCCAGGCTGAGACCCCTCCTCACTGGCAGCCCCCGTGGCCTCCTTGCTGGTGCCCCGGCCTACCCTTGTGATCGAGTCTCTTCCATCGCACCCCTGCTTCCTCCTCAATGTGCTGCAGTCTCCCTGGCCCAACAGATTGTTCTTTAAACACCAGATGCCTAGACCCAGGGCCTTTGTACATACTCTCCCTAGCTCTCTGATATCCTCTGTCACCATTCTCTACTTTATTAACACCCTGATCTTAAAACTTAAGCATGTTTACATGATTTCTTTCCGTCGATCCCACCAGAGCCAGAGTGTAAGCTCCCCAAGGGAACCTGCCTTACTGACACTGCACACAGTACATATGGCAGGTGTGGGAGAAACACATGCTGAGTACGATTTCACAGCACCACTTCCTAGCCCGGGGCCTGCTCTGGGACTCCAAAAACACACCGGAACTGCTGAGAAATGGATGCCAACTGTGCCTTTTCTCCTGGCTCCGTGGCATCCAGGCTCGGGAGTCTCACCCTAGACAAGGCCCTAGGCCACCTCATCTGGTCCTCACAACAGCCTGCCAGGCAGGACTATGTATCCCCATTTTGCAGATGGGAAAGCTGAGGCAAATGGCATAGCTATGCTTTGGACGAGTGACTTGAGGCCAGAGCCCTTGCTCAGCACCTTAGCAAGGAGGCTGTGCTGCCCACAGACCAGCGCTACTCCTGTCCCAGACCAGCACGCCCACCTGTGAACTTCCAGAGCCACTCTAGACCAATCCGGACCTTCCTCAAGGGCTTCTGGGCTGAATGGAGGGTGATGGGGAGGGTGCATGCCTGCTGGACGTATATCTCCAGGTGGTCTTGCAGGTTCTGGCCAACTCCTAGAAGGGGAGGGGATGGTTAGGAAAAATGGCTTCCAAGGGGGGCTTAGTAGCTTAGCTGGCCTCTCAACTTCCCCTGCTTGTGAAAACGTCCCCCAACCCCAGCCACGTATCTGCCGAGGCAGCTCCTGCTCATTCCTCAGGTCTCTGCATAAACGTCGCCTCCCGGAACGCCATCCCTATACTGATGGCCACGTCTAGTCCTCTCATGCTGCCCAAGCCATCTGCCCTTGTCACTCACTCCCAGGGTAGCCCCTGTAACCATCCCGCTGCCTTCCTGCCACGCAGCACCCTCCCTGAGGACAGGGCCCAGGCATCCAGCAGGCACCGGTCAGTGAGACTGACGGCCCCACCCGCACCCGTAGAGGGAATCAGGCCTTGTCATGCTGGGCACTGTGTGAGCTCATCCAAGCACAAGGGGACACTGGGCGGGTCACTGGGCCAGGTCACAGTCACAGGCCAGCACTTTCACAAACCTCTTCTGATAAAGCCTCCATACACAAAGGGTCCTTTGGGGGGGCGGGCTGGGTTGTGAGAAAGACAAGAGGCCCTAATGCTCATTAAAGACAGTTTGTAAGATAAATTTAAGCCTTGGGATGATTGTCTTAACATGAAAAGCGTGCTCTGAAGCACGGAGTTGGCTTCTTTAATGTAGGGCCGCTGCTAGTCCTGAGGACAGAAAACATACGGGCCTGGACCCCTCTCACCGCTGGGCTGCCCTGGTGACATGCCCGAGCCTGGGCCAGCGGGCTGTCCGGGTGGAAGCCCGCTGCTGGAGGGGCACCACCTCTCAGTGGGACAGTAGGGCCAGGGAAGGGGAGAAAACAATGCAAAGACTTGGGGTCCCTGGGGGGGTAGGGATGTCCAGGGAGGCTCATGGGAAGAATTGGCTGTTCTGAGGAACGCTGACTGCTGCCCCCTCCCCAACTCCACGCTAATGAACTACATAAGCCATTTTATTAGCAGAGGCCCCCTCTGAGGAACGGCAGCGAAGGAACTCACCGGGAAGGTGGCACACCACTGGGATGCCCAGTTTCCTGAGGTCGTCTGCGTTGCCAACACCAGAGAGCATGAGCAGCTGCGGAGAGTTGATGGCGCCCCCGCTCAGAATCACCTCCTTGCTGGCGTAAGCCTGGAAGAGGCAGAGGCACACAGGTCATGTGTCCTGAAAAGCCAGAAAGAACCCCGAGAGTGTGGCCTTCGCGTGATGTCCCCAAGTGGTGGGTGGGGACCCCGTTCCCAGGCCCCAGAGTAAGGAAGCGGATGCTTAGCCGCTCTCTGAAGGGCGCCCCCGGGCGCGGGTGTGACACTGAGCACTTCACATGCTGATGCATTCTGCAACAGCCACGCTGTAACGATGGTTTTAAAAACGGGACTGCAGACCCCCAGACCCTCCAACAAGCAGCTTCAGTAAAGCAAGCAGTGAGCCAGATCTTCATGTAGATGTAGAATGATCCTGACACACTACTAAGTGGAGAACAGCGTAGCCCTGGGGGTACCTGGGTGGCTCAGTCAGTTAGGTATCTGGCTCTTGATTTTGGCTCAGGTCATGATCTCACAGTTCATGGGATCAAAGCCCTACATCAGGCTCTGTGTTGACAGCATGGAGCCTCCTTGGGATTCTCTCTCTCTCTCCTCTCTCTGCCCCTCCCCCTGCTTGCACTCTCAAAAATAAATGAATAAACATGAAAAAAAATAGTGTAGTGTTGAAATATGGAGTATGATCACATTTATGGTTTTTGAAGACTTATTACAAACCTATCAATTTCTGAACAGGTGTGGAAGGTCCTGGGGGGCCTGCTCTGAGGTCAGAAGGGGCAGACAAGCTCACAGGGGCCACCAGGGCTCTCTGCAGGTGGCTGGACTGAGGACTTCCTCACCTCCTCTGAGACCCTGGGGACAAGAGCGCCTGACTGCTGCCCACACTAAGCATGACCACCAGGGTGACGGCTCATTCCCTTCCCTCTCCACTGCCCCAGCCTGGAAGTAGCCTACTCACCCGGTGGCTCTGGCCGTTCTTGATGTACTCCACACCCACTGCACGTGTGCCTTCAAACAGTACCCTGCTCACAAACGCCTGGGCCTCAGCGGTGAGGTTGGGGCGGCTCAGTGCTGGGTGCAGGTACGCACAGGCTGTGCTCCAGCGCTGGCCTGGCAGACAGAGCAAGATCAGGCGCAGCCCCTGCCCCTTTGCCTGGTGGGAGGCTGGGGGACGAGGGGCTGAGGCTGAAGCAAGATGGACTGTGCCCTTTCCCTGGCAGGACAAGCTCCGCCTCCAAAGTGGGGCTAGAACCAAAAGTCTCTGCGGGACTGCAATCCACATCCACCCGGGGTTGGAAAAACAGCCTCTACTCTCAACAGTGACCAGGAACAGCTAAGCAGGAGTGAAAACCCTGTAGAGGCAGGCAGGGGCCCTGGGTCAACCCAGGCCCTGCCTCTGTCCTGCTGTGTGCAGGGTACTTCCGTGCTCCGTGCCTCAGTTTCCTCATCTGTAAGTCTCTTTGGTCAAAAAGCTGACTCTCCACGACAACAGAGGCCAGAGGCCTTGAGGATGGCAGAGTCTATGCCTCCAAGTCCTTTCTCACTGGCTGCGGGTTGTATTCTGTGGCCTGTAGGGGGCGTGAGACCTCCGTCATCTCGGGCATCATACTAGCCTCAGGGTGACCTCACTGACCTTGGTGGGGGCAGGAGGGACGGGGCTGTGATGGACAAAAGGAGGAACCAGGGAGCTGGGGGATGGGAGCCTTGTGCTACCTTGGTGGATGGTCATGTCCATCCATCCGAAGCCTTCTTGCTGGAAGCCGTTCATATCCTCGGTGAGGGGGTAGCCAGCCTGCTGCGCCGCCTCCAGGAAGGCGTGGTGCAGCGCGTGGTTGGTCTTGCCCCGGGACACGTGCAGCGGCCCGTCGCCGCCGCGGTACCTGTCGGCGCCCAGTTCGTGGCTCTGCGCCTTGCGGAAGTAGGGCAGGCAGTGCTCGTAGTCCCAGCCGGCCGCGCCTTCCCGCTGCCAGCGGTTGTAGTCCTCTGCGTGCCCGCGGATGTAGACCATGGCGTTGAGCGACGACGAGCCCCCCCAGACCCGGCCGCGTGGCCAGTACAGCACGCGGCCATCGAGGCCTGGCTGCGGCTCCGTGTGGTAGCACCAGTTGTACCTGTCATCGCACAGGTTGGCCACAAGGGCCGCGGGCATGTGGATCTTCCACGAGAGCCGCTTGCTCCCGGCGAGCGTGTCCTTGGGCCCGGCCTCCAGCAGCAGCACACGCTTGTCCGTGTCCTCGGTGAGTCGCCCGGCCAGCACGCAGCCCGCCGAGCCCGCACCCACCACCACGTGGCTGTACTCGTCCCGGGTCCCAAAGCCTGCGCTGGCCAGGGCGCGGACGCTGGGGGGCCGCTGCCGCCCCAGGGCTCCCCATGCGCCCAGACGCCCTCTCCTCCAGCCTCGCAGGATACCCCACATGCTTCCGGCCCAAGTCCTCGTGCCTCCACCGAAAGGAGTGTGATGATTCACTGCTCCTGAAACAGGAAAAGAAGCTTTAAGATTTTAACTCGACATGCACACGCAGATCAGCCCAAAGCTGAGGCAGCCGTGTAAGTGCCGCCAAGGTCCCCTACAGGCTCACCAAGTGCCCAGCTGGGGCTGGGTGGGGGTCCCTGTGCTAGGGAACTAGAAGGAGGGGGCAGAGGTAGACGCAGGATATCAGCACTGCGAGCTCCCTGCCAGCACTGACAAACACAGGGTTGGGGGCACAGGAGAGTGGCTCCTCTCTAAACCGGGGAGGTGGAGTGGTCCCCAGAAGGCCTCTCAGTGACATGTGTGCATGAACCTGGAGGCTGGGCAGGTGTCTATCTGCTGGAATGCAGGGGAGGAAAGGGCTTTCCAGGCTTGCACTCATTGCTTGCCCTTGTAAGGCAGCTGCTGAGCCCCTACCACTGCTAGGTACCATTTCATCTCTAGCAGCACACAGAGAACGAGGCATCAGCCCTCAAACCTGGTGGGCTGCGGCTCGGGAGACAGACGGCTCGGGAGACAGAGGAGACTTCGGTAACTGGAGGAAGGGCAGGGTGAGGGGCTGGAAGCTTTGAGCTCTGCAGCCTCTGACCTGAGGGCCAGTGCCCTAGAGGGCTTTTCAGCAGGTGATGGGTCAGAGCTACAATCTTCAAAGCTCACTCTGTAGAATGCTGGAGTTCAAACAACGAAATGCCAACAGCTTTCAGAGGGGCCCTTCCCAACAATGTGCAAATTAATCCCAACATGCCCGGTGCACGGAGGTGAAGAAGAACCAGGATACCCCACTCTACGGACACAAGAACATCTGAGAAAGCTCACCCAGGAGATTCAGGCACATGAGACCTGCCCAAGACTGACGCTACAATAAGAGAGCTGAGGAGCCTCAAAGAACCCCCAAGCCCTCCCTCTTCCCCACTTCCATCCTTGAGCCTGCACCAAGTAACAACAGCAGCCCACCGCTGGAGGCGGGCCGAGAGATTGGAGTGTAGAGAAAGAGCCCGACCCCCATTTGCTCAGGCACAGGAGAAAAGCCCCAGGGCCTCCTCAAAGCCAGAATGCTGAAGAGCCTTCCAGCACTCCAGGCCTCATAGCAGTGGGAGGTAACAGTGCCCAACCCAACTACCAGCAGGGGCTCCACACTCCACACTAATGACCTGGCAGAATGAAGGCATGTTCTTTTCTAGGCATTAATATTATTAACTAGGTCACTACTGTCCTGTTAACACAAAAGGTCCAGCATTCAATACAAATTTGAGAAACACAGATGAGGAACAGGGGCAGATGTTGGAGGAGGAGGACCCAGAGCTCACCTCCTCCCACAGGCACAGGAGGGCAACAAGTACATAGCATGCAGCTCACTCTGAAAACCACCTGAAGACTGGCGGAACAGCTATTCCACAGCTACCAACATAAAGAGAAGGTCCGATCAAGATGGTAGGAGGGGCAGAGAAGTGGTCAAGAACCAAACCCCAGGCACAGCGGCCACAAGTGGGGAGAGTGTCTTCAGCACAGAGGTCCCCCCCTGAGGAGCAAGGGGATCAAACCCCACACAGGGCATCCCCCACCCTGGGGATGTGCCCCAGGAAGATGAGCCCCTATAATATCTGGCTTTAAAAATCAGTGAGGCTTAACTGTGGGAGAGCTGGAGGGCTATAGGAAACCAAGAGTCTGCTCTTTAAGGGCCAGTGCACTCTATTACTCCGTTTGAGACCCAACACGGGAGCAGCAGTTTGAAAAGCACCTGGCTTTAACATGAAGATTATTGACTAATTGCACCACGTTTGCTGAAAGGGCAGGGATCGGTAGATTTCTCCAGGGATGGAAGTGCTGGTGATGCCATTTTTCTTGCCCTCCTTCAGCCTAGCTGGTTGTATGCTTACAAGGAGCCAGTTCTGATACTTCATCTACCTCGCTGACATTGCTCGCCCCCCACCAGCATTCCCCTGGGGACCCACTTGCCCCAGCAGGTGTCCCTCCAAAGTGGCTTCTGCCCCAGCACACCTGGCAGGCAGCCTCAGCCGGGACTGGCAACCCCTCCAAAGTGACCCCTGCCCTGGGGAAGCAGATAGCCAGCGCCATGCACCAGCATGCCTGCAATGGCTACAGCCGAGCTGTTCGGCCAGCCACACCAGACGTTCAGCCAGTCGTGCCCATCGTTACACCACAGAAGTTGTGGTCCAGTCACGACAGGAGGGTGCAAGCAGCCCACACAGGGACACCCCTTGAGTGCCTGGTTCTGGTGACCAGGGGAGACTGCGCTTCTGCACAAGGCCACTGCTTTCCAGACTGTGAGACACAGCTACCTTACCTAATGCACAAACAGAGTCAAACAGAATGAGGACACAGAAGAATATGTTCCAAACAAAAGATGATGCAGGGCCTCAGAAAAAGAACTAAGCAAAGTGGAGACAGACAAGCTACCTGCTAAAGAATTCACAGTAAGGGGCATAAGGATGCTCATTGGACTTGTGAGAAGAGTGGGGGAGCTCAAAAGAGAACATCAACAACGAGACAAAATATAAATCAGAGTGGACTAAAAAAAAACAATACAATAGAGGAAATCAGCAGCAGATTAGAGGATGCAGAGGAACAGACTGGCAAGCCAGAACACAGGGTAGTGGAAAGCACCCAACGTGAACCGCAAAAAGAAAAAGAATTTTTAATGAGGATGGATTGAGGGACCTCTGAGACAACATCAAGTGTACTAACATTCACCTTAAAGAGGTCCCAGAAAGAGAAGAGAAAGACAGAGAATGGGGCTGAAAACTTTCCTAACCTGGGCACGAAAACAGGTATACAAGGTTCAGGAAGCACAAAAATCCCCTAACACGATGGATCAAGGCACATAATAATTAAAATGGCAGAAATTACAGAGAATCTTAAAAGCAGGAAGAGAAAGGCAAATAGCTACATATAAGGAAAACCCCATAGGCTATCACCAGACTTTTCAGCAGAAACTTTGCAGGAAAGAAGGGAGTGACATGATATATTCAAAGTGCTGAAAGAAAAAAGCCTATAACCAAGGATTCTTTATCTGGCAGTTATTGTTCAGAATTAAAGGAGAGAGAGTTTTTCAGACAAACAAAAGTTGAAAATGTTGATCACCACTAAGCCAACCTTACAAGAAATGTCAAAGGGATCTCTTTAGAAGGAAAGGAAAAAGATCATAATTAGAAGAAAACTGTGAAAGGAAACATAGTAAATTTCACTGGTAAAAGCAAACATAGTAAAGACTATAAATTAATCACTTAAAAATCTAGTATGGAGATAAAAGACAAAAGTAGTAAAATCAATTATACTTATGAAAATTAGTTAAGGGATACAAAAGTAAAAAGGTATAAAATATGATGTCACATACATTAAAACATGGAGGAGGGGAGTATAAATGTATGTTTGAATATGTTCAAACTTAATATATGACCAACTTAATATAGATTGTTACATACTTAGGATGTCATATATGAGTCTTTAGTAACCACAAACCAAAAATGTATAAGTACACAAAAATAAAGACAAAGGAACCAAAGCATAACACTAAAAAAAGTCGCCAAATCACAAGGGAAGAGAGCAAGAGAAGAAAGGACTATAGAACTATAAAAACAACCAGAAAACAGTTTACAAAATGGTAATAAGTATATACCCACCAATAATTATTTTTTATTTTAAAAAATATTTTTTAATCTTCGTTTATTTTTGAGAGAGAGAGAGACAGAGAGACAGAGTGTGAGCAGGGGAGGGCAGAGAGAGGGAGACACAGAATCTGAAACAGCTCCAGGCTCTGGAGCCCAACGCAGGACTCAAACTCACGGACCGCAAGATCTTGACCTGAGCCAAAGTCGGACATTTAACCGACTGAGCCACCCGGACGCCCCATCAATAATTACTTCAAATGTAAATGGATAAATGATTCAATCAAAAGCTACAGGATGACTGAATGAATACAAAAATAAGACCCATCTATATGCTACCTATAAAAGACTCACTTCAAACCTAAAGACACACAGACACATGCAGATTGAAAGTGAAAGAGGTGGAAAAAGATATTCCATGAGAATGGAAGGAAAAAAAAAAGCTAGGAGAGCCATACTTATATCAGACAAAGTAGACTTGAAAACAAAGCCTGGCGGCACCTGGTGGCTCAGCTGGTTAAGTGCCCGATTCTTGATTTCAGCTCAGGTCATGATCTCATACTTTGTGGGTTCGAGCCCTGCATCAGGCTCTGTGTCAAAAGCGCAGGAGCCTACTTGGGATTCTCTGTCTCCCTCTCTCTCTTTGCCCCTCCCTCCTCATGTCCTCTCTCTTTCTAAAATAAGCAAACAAACATTAAAACAAAGACTGTAACAAGAGATCCATAATGATAAAGGGATCAATCCAACAAGAGAATATGACAATTGTAAATATCTGTGCACTCAACATAGGAGGACCTAAACGTATGAAACAAATATTAGCAGAGTTAGAGGGAGAAATTGATAGTAATACAATAGTAGAGGACTTTAAAATCCCACTTCAACAATGGATAGATCATCCATGCGAAAAAATCAGTAAGGAAACAGTAGTTTTGAATGCAAATTTAGACCAGATAGACTTAACAGATATATACAGAACATTCCATCCCAAAACAACAGAATATACATTCTTTTCAAGTGCACATGTAATGTTCTCCAAGATAGTTCTCATGTTAGGCCAAAATACATGTTTCAATAAATTTAAAAAAAAATGAAACTGTATCAAGCATCTTTTCTAACCACAATGGTATGAAAGTAGAAATCAATTACTAGAAAAAACACGAACACATGGAAGCTACTAAACAACCAATAGGGCAATGAAGACATAAAGGAGGAAATTTTAAAACACCCGGAGACAAATGAAAATGTAAACACAATGGTTCAAAATCTTTGGGACTTAGCAAAAGTAGTTCTAAGAGAAAAATTTATAGTGATACAGTCCTACCTCAAGAAACAAACAAAAATCTCAAACAATCTAACTAGAGAAAGAAGAAAGCCCAAAGTCAGCAGAAGGAAGGAATTAATATAAGAGCAGAAATAAATAGACTAAAAAAACACAATAGAAAATATCAATGAAACTAAGAGCTGGTTCTTTGAAAAGATAAGCAAAATTGATAAACCGCTAGCCAGATTCATCAAGAAAAAAAGAGAACTCACAAGAGAAGTTACAACACAGAAATACAAAGGATTATGAAACAACTATGAAAAATTATACATCAACAAACTGAAAAACCTAGAAGTGGATTAAATTTCTAGAAACATACAATTTTCCAAGACTAAATCAGGAAGAGATAAAAAAAAAAAAATGGAACAGACCTATTAGTAGTAATTAAATTGAATCAGTAATGACAAAGTTCTCAACAAACAAAAGTCTAGGACCAGACAGCTTCACAGGTGAACTCTAGCAAACATTTAAAGAAGCATCAATACCTATCTTTCTCAAACTATTCCAAAAATAGAAGAGAAAGGAATGCTTCCAAATTCATTCTATGAAACCAGCATTACCCTGACACCAAAACCACACAAAGACACTACAAGAAAATTATAGACCAATATCCCTGATAAACAAAGATGCAAAAATTCTCAACAAAATATTAGCTAACAATATATTAAAAGGATCATTCACCACAATCAAGTGGAATTTATTTCAAGGACGCAAGGATGATTCAATATTTGTAAATCAATCTACCTGATACACCATATTAACAAAATGAAGAATGAAAATCATGCAAGCCTCTCAATAAATACAGAAAATTTTTTTAAAAAAATTCAAGATCTATTCATGATAAAAACTATCAACAAAATGGGCAAAGAGGGAACATATCTCAAAATAATAATGGCCATATATGACATACCCGCAGCTAATATCACAGTCAATGGTGAAAGGCTAAAAGCTTTCCCTCTAAGATCAGGAACAAGACAAGGATGTCCACTCTCACCACGTTTACTCAACATAGCACCAGAAGCCCCAGCCACAGCAATCAGACAAGAAAAAGAAATAAAAGGCATCCAACTTGGTGAAGAAAAAGTAAAACTGTCACTTTTGGCAGATGGTATGATATGATAGATAAAAAATCCTAAAGGTTAAAAATAATGAACTGGCAGAAAGAGAAAGAAAACAATCCCATTTACAATTGTATCAAAAAGAATAAAATACCTGGAGTAAATTTAACCGAGGAGATCGAAGACCTGAAATCTGAACTATAAGATATCAATGAAACAAACTGGAAATGACACAAACAAATGGAAAGATAGGTCTGAAGAATTCATACCATTAAAATGTTCATACTTCCCCAGACAATCTACAGATTCAATGCAATCCCTATCAAAGTAACAATCGATTTTTCACAGAACTAGAACAAGTCATCCTCAGGTTTGTATGGAATCACAAAAGATCCTGAATAGCCAAAGCATTCTTCAGAAAGAAGAACAAGCCTGGAGATATCATGCTCCCAGATTTCAAACTATACTACAAAGCCATAGTAATCAAAACAGTATGATACTGGCACAAAAACAGACACATAGATCAATGGACAGGACAGAGCTCAGAAATAAACCTGTACTTACACGGTCAAATAATCTATGACAAAGGAGGCAAGAATACACAATAGGAAAAAGACAATCTCTTTAGTAGTGTTGGGCAAATGGGACAGCTATGTGCAAAAGAATGAAATTGGGTCACTTTCTTACACGATACACAAAAATAAACTCAAAATGGATTAAGGACCTAAATGTAAGATCTAAAACCATTAGAATCATAGAAGTAAACACAGAGAGTAAATTCTGACATCTGCCTTGGCAATATTTTTCTGGATTACATCAAACTGGGATTACATCAAATTAAAAAACTTTTTGCACGGCAAAGGAAACCATCAACAAAATGAAAACACAAGATATTTGAGAGAAGAATGAATGGATGGGAGAAAATACCTGCAAAATGATTTATCTGATAAGGGGTAAATACCCAAAAAATATAAAGAACTTGCACAACTTGACACCAGAAAAACAAATAATCTGATTTAAAAATGAGCAGAGGACCTGAATAGACATGTTTTTCCAAAGAAGACACACAGATGGCCAACAGACACATGAAAAGATGTTCAGCATCACAAATAATTACAGAAATATAAATCAAAACCACAATGAGAAATCACCTCACACCAGCCAGAATGGCTAGTATCAACAGGACAAGAAAAACAAGTGTTGGCAAGGATGGGGAGAAAAGAAATAATCCTTCCTGTATTATTGGAAGGAATGTAAATTGGTGCATCCATGATGGAAAACGGAGTTTCTTCAAAATATTAAAAATAGAAATACTATAAGATCCAGTAATTCCACTTCTGGGTATTTACCCAAAGAAAACAAAAACATAATTTAAAAAGATATATGCATCTCTGTTTATTGGCGCATTATTCACAATAGCCAAGATACGAAAGCAACCTTTGTGTCCTTGGATAGATGAATGGATAGAGAAAATGCAGTTATTACACAATGGAGTATTACTCAGCCATAAAAAAGAATGAAATATTGCCATTGGCAACAACATAGAGGGATCTAGAGGGTATAATGCTAAGGGAAATAAGTCACAGAAAGATAGATACTATATAATTTCACTAATATGTGTAATTTAAGAAACAAAACAAATGAAGAAAGAAAAAAAGAGACAAATAACAGACTCCCCTTATTTTTTTTATCTCCAGAGTACAACTGACTGTCAAGGTAGTAAAATATATAATAGGGTTTATAATAGATATAGCATTAAAATGTGTACGACAATAATAGTACAAGGGATGGGATGGGTAGAAATAGAAGTATACTTTTATAAGGTCTTTATACCATACATGAAGGGGCACAATATTATTTGAAGGTATATTGTTATAAGTGGAAGATATATATTGTAAACCCTATCACAATCGCTAAAAAGTAAATGAGAATCGCAGCTAGTAAGTCAATAGTGGAGATAAAATAATACAAGCAAAAGAGGTAAAAGAAACTTAGATAGGACAGGTAAAGAGCAAAGAGTAAAAAGTTAGATTTAAATCAAACCATATCAGTAACTACATTAACTGTAAATAGTATAAGCACTCCAATTAAAATGCAGAAATTGTCAGATGGAATTTTTAAAATGACTCAAGTATGTGCTGTCTACAGAAAGAAAAAAAACCCCACCACTTTAAGTACAAGGACATAGGTAATAAAACAATGGAAAAATAGATGCACTACATAAACGGTATATAAAAACAGTCTACAAAAAAGAGTATACCAGACAATGTAGACTTAAGTACAAAAAATATTACCAAGGTTAAGAAGACATTTCAAGATGATAAAAGGGCCAATTTATCATAAAGACAAAACAATTCTAAATGGGTATGTGCCTAGTAGAGCTTCAAAATCATGAAGCAAAAACTGATAGAACTGAAAGGAGAAATGAATAAATACACAATTACACCTGGAGACTTCAACATTCCCCCCCTCAGTAACAGATAAAACATCTACGCAAAAAATCAGTTAGAATATAGAAAACTTGAACATTATGAACTAAATTGACCTAATTAACACTTATTATTAAACACCCAAACAACAGCAGAATATATGTTCTTTGCAAGTATATCTCACCAAGAGAGACCTTATCCTGGGCTGTAATAAGATCTCAACAAATGTAAAAGGACTGAAATGATAAAAGTATGTTGTCTGTCCACAAAATGATTTAGAAATTATATATATATATATCTCCATAAGAAATTAAGCAACACATTTCTATATAACCCATGAGTCAAAAAAGAGATCACAAGAAAAATCAGCACGTTTGAACTGAATGAAAATGAAAACACAAGACCAAAATATGTGGAATTAAGGTAAAGTGATGCTTTGAGGAAATATATGGCATTATAATGCTTATATTAGAAAAGCCAAATCTCAAAATCTATACTTTTACCTTTAAAAAAAATCAGAAAAAGAAAACCAATCCCTGAGTCATCATAAATAATAAACATTAACAGTAGAATAAAATTGAAAACAAACTTAAAACATTTTTTTAAGTTTACTTATTAATTTTGAGAGAGAGAGAGAAAGCACAGGGGAGGGGCAGAGAGAGATGGAAAGAGAATCCAAAGCAGGCTCCGTGCTGTCAGCGCAGAGCCCGATGCAGGGCTCAAACTCCTGAACTCTGAGATCATGACCTGAGCAGAAACCAAGAGTCAGACGCTGAACTGACCCACCCAGGCGCCCCCCCTCCTTTTTAATTTAAGTTTATTTATTTAGAAAACAAATTTAAAAGTAGAAAAAATAAACCCAAAATTTAGTTGTTTAAAACAATTAAATTAATAAACCTCTACCCAAAGAAAAGAGAGGTAACACAAATTACCAACATTAGCAAATGACAAAGGGGGTATCACTAGATATTCTAGAGACAATAAAAAAAACAATATTATGAAAATTTTATGCCAAAAAATGTGATCACTAAGACAGTGTGGATAAATTTCTTGAATGATTATCCAAGCTCACTCAAGAACTATATAACCTAAATAGCTATACATACCTATTAAAGAGACTGAATTCATTATTTAAATTTTTCCCACAAAGAAAACTTTAGACTTCATTGGTAAAAATCTAACAAACATCCAAGATGTAATACTGATTCTATAGAAAACAGAAGAGTAGAGAACACTCTCCAACTCATCTTATAAAGCCAGCAGTATCCTGTTACCAAAGACAACCCAAGAAGAGTACACACCAATATCCATAATGAATAAAGATGGAAAAATCTTTAACAAAAATTTTAGCAAATCAAATCCAGCAACATACATTATAACCAATTACAGTTTATCCCAGAAATGCAAAGTTGGTTCAACAGTAGAAAATCAATGTCTTTCATCATATTAAGAAACTAAAAAAGAAAAACCATATGATTGTCTTAATGCCGGAAGCATTTAGCAATATTCCACATTCCATCCATAAAATCTTTGTGTACTCAAGGAATGAAAGAGAAATTCCTGGTAAATAGCATCTATGAAATACCTACAGCTAACTTTATATTAAATAGTGAAAGGCTAAAAACTTTACCCCTGAGGTCAGGAACAAGGCAAGGATATTCACTCTTACAATATTTATTCAATACTGAGTGGAAGTTCTAACCAGAATTTTAAGGTTAATTAACTCATTAATATAAACGTGGAAGGCAGGGGCACCTGGGTGGCTCCGTCAGTTAAGCGTCCAACTTTGGCTCAGGTCATGATCCCACGTTTGTGGGTTTGAGCCCCGCATCAAGCTCCGTGCTGACAGCTCAGAGCCTGGATGGAGCCTACTTCAGATGTGTGTCTCCCTCTCTCTTTCTGATCCTCCCCTGCTTGCATTGTTTGTCTCTCAAAAAATAAAACAAAACATTAAAAAAAATTTTTTTAAATAAAAGTGGAAGGCATACAGATTAGAGAGAAAGAATTATAAATGTGCTTATTTGCAGATAACATGATCATCTACAAAGAAATTCCCAAGGAATTTACAAAAGGTACTGGGAATTAATAAGTGAGTTTAGCAAAGTCACAGGATACAAGACCAACATACAAAAGTCAATTGTATTTTTGTATACTATTAACAATTGGAAATTTAAATGTAAATGTAATAAAAACTGAGTTTATTTTTGATGTTTGACCTCTGGCAAGTTTAAACACCATCCCTTCTTCTTGCCGTGTATCTGAGCAAGTCAATAAGACAGCCCTGGCATTTCTGCCCTAACTGTCAAATGGGGAGGGGGGAGAGGGGAGTTCATATCATGAAAAGCCAACCCATACACAGGAATCTTCACCTTGCTCCTGTTCCCCAACCATAATAAAAACCAGCACCACTCACCCTTGCCTTCACTCAATCTACCCCAGAACAACTCGTGTGGCTGCACTGCTCTCCCCAGAAAACCCCATTCTGTGAAAAACAAGCCCTTTCATAGCGTCTTGGTATATGTGTTGCGTCATCAGTCTCAACATTCAAACAAATTTTGGGTGGTGGTAGGGTTGATCCCATCTTCTGCGGGGCAACCACAAAGCAAAACAATATCATTTACAAGAGCATCAGGAAATATGAAATGCTTAGGAGTACATTTAGTAAAATATGTGCAAGACTTACACAAGGAAAACTACAAAAACCCACTGATAGAAATTAAAGATAACCTAAATAAATAGAAAGAGATACCATGAACAGGAAGACCTAACACTGTTACGATGTCAATACTCTCTAAATTGATTTATAGATATGATGCAATGGCAATCAGATCTTGGCAGGATTTTTTTGTTGAAATTGACATGCTGACTTCAAAATGTATATGGAAATACAAAGGACATAGAAAGTTGTGGTAGAGTCGTACAAAGAAACTTTTCACAACAGTGAAAATGAAGGAACACAGAACTTCACGTCAACACAAATGAATCCTAGAAATATATTCAAATATAAAAAGCAAACTATGAGTGGAATGACCTAAATAAGACCTTTATGTAAATAGTTTTAAAACATGTACTCCACCTGTGCACCTATCATCAGAGCCCCAAAATATATGAAGCAAGCATTAACAGATTTGAAGGGATTACCAGATAATTCAACAGTAATTAGTAGAGACTCTATACTCAAGTTTCAGTAATGGATAGAAAAACCAGATAGATCAATAGGCAGTAGACGACTTAACTCTACAAACCAACTGGACCCAGTAGACATATACAGAATATTCCACCCAACAACAGCAGAATATACATTTTTTTCAAGTGCATATGGAACATTCTTCTAGGACAGACATATGTTAGCCTACAAATCTTAATAAATTTTAAAAGACTGAAATCATACAAAGTGTCTTTTCTAATCATAATGAAATGAAAGTAGAGATCAATATCAAAAGGAAAACAAAAATTCACAAATATGTGGAAATTAAACAACACTCTTAAACAACCAATTCGTCAAAGGAGGAATCACAAAGGAAATTAGAGACAAATGAAAATGAAAACAACATACCAAAACTTATGAGATGGAGTAAAAGCAGGGCTAAGAGGGCAGTTTTTAGTTGTAAATGCATACATTTAAAAAGAAGAAAGATCTCGAAAAAATAACCTAATTTTAAAACTTAAGATACTAGAAAAGAGCAAACTAAGCCCGAAGCTAGCAGAAGGAAGGAAATAATAGATTAGAACAGAGATAAATGAAATAAAGAACAGAAAAATAGAGAAAATCAAGCCAAAAGTTGGTTCTTCAAAAAAAAAAAAAAGGACAAATCTTTGAGTAGAACGGCTACAAAAAAAAGAGAAGACTCAAATTAGTAAATTCAGAAATGAAAGTGGGGACATCACTACTGATTTTACAGAAATAAAAAGGATTATAAGAAAGCACTATGAATAACTGTATATCAAGAAATTAGATAACCTAGATGAAATTCCCAACAATTTCCCAGAAATAGACCATCTGTCAAAACTGAATTATGAATAGAAAATATGAATAAACCTATAACTACCAGGGAGATAGAATCAGTAATCAAAAACCTCCAAACAAAGAAAAGCCCTGGACAAGATGGCTTTTCTCATGAAATCAAGCAAATGTTTAAAAAAATTAACATCAATACTTCTTAAATTATTCCAAAAAGATGAAGAGGAGAGAAAATTTCCTAATTCATTATATGAGGCCAGCATTACCTAGATACCAAAGTCAGACAGATACTAACAGGAAAACTATAGACCAATATAGCTTATGAATATTGATGCAAAAATTATCAACAAAATATAAGCAAACTGAATTCATCATATTAAAGAAGATTATGCACCATGACCAAGTGGAATTTATTGCAAGAATGCAAGGATGGTTCAACGTATGAAAATCAATCAGTATGATACACCACACTAATAAAAACTATATAATCATTGATGCAGAATAAACATTTGACAAAATTTTACATTTTTGTGATAAAAAACGACTCAGTAAACTAGGAATGGAAGTTCCTCAACATGACAAAGTCCATATATGAAAAACCCTCAACATCATACTTAGTGTGAAAAGGTGAAATATTTCACCTGAGATCAGAAACAAGGATGCCCACTTTTGCCACTTCTAATCAACATAGTACTGCAAGTTCTAGCCAGAGCAATTAGACAAGAAAATAAAAGTCATCAAATTTTTAAAGAAATAAGTATATCTGTTTGCAGATGATATAATCTACATTTAGAAAACCTTCAACATTACACACAGAAAAACTATTACATCTAATAAGCAAAATCAGCAAAGTTGCAGGATATCAAATCAACGCAAGGGACATTTCCATACACTAACAATGAACAATCTAAGAAGGAAATTAAGGAAACAATTCCATTTATAATAGCATCAAAAAGAATAAAACAGTTAGAAATAAATTTAGCCCCAGAGTTTAAACACTTGACACTACAAAACATGTCTGAACATAATTAAAGAAACATAAAGAAAAGGAAAAAAAATCCCACTTTCATGGACTCGAAGACTTAATATTGTTAAAATGATAATACTACTCAAAGCAATCTAGAGACTCAATGTAATCTCTGTCAAAAGCCCAACAGTGTTTTTTTGCAAAAACAGAGAAACCTATCCTAAAATTCATATGGCATCTCAAGAGACCCCAAGTCACCAAAACAATCTTAGAAAAGAAGAAAGTTGGAGGACTCACACTTCCTGATTTCAATACTTACTACAAAGCTACAGTAATCAAAACAGTGTGGTGATGGCATAAGATTAGACATGTATACCAACAGAATAGAGAGCCTAGAAATAAACCCTAGCATAAGTGGTTAACTGGGGGCGCCTGGGTGGCTCAGTCTGTTAAGCGTCCGACTTCGGCTCAGGTCATGATCTCGTGGTTTGTGAGTGCAAACCCCGCGTCGGGCTCTGTGCTGACAGCTCAGAGCCTGGAGCCTGCTTCGGATTCTGTGTCTCCCTCTCTCTGTCCCTCCCCTGCTCACGCTCTCTCTCTCTATCAAAAATAAATAATAAAAATAAATAATAAATAATAAATTTTAAAAAGTGGTTAACTGAGTTTTGACAGCATGCCAAGACTATTCCATGGAGAAAGGTTGATCTTGAATTAAGTTGGACCCTTACCTTATGCCACATACAAAACTTAAAATAGATCAAAAGCCTAAATGTAAGAACCAAAATTACAAAACCCTTAGATTAAAACATAGGGGAACATCTTCATGACACTGGATTTGGTAATGATTTCTTGGATAAACACCCAAAGCACAGGCAACAACAACACAATAGATAAATTGGACTTCATCAACATTAAAAACTGCACACCAAAGGACTCCATCAAGAGGGCTGAATGACAACCCACAGAATGGGAGAAAATATTTGCCAATCATATGTATGATAAGGGATTAATATCCAGAATATATTTTTAAAAAACTCCTACTATTCAATTACAGGAAAAAACAACCCAATAAAAAACGATGAGCAAAGGACTGAAACAGACATTTCTCCAAAAATATACAAATGGCCAATAACCATATGAAACGATGCTCAACATCACTAAAACAACTTAAATCCACAATGAGATACCACCTCACACACATTAGGATGTCGAAAATAAAATTTAAAAAAAGGAAAAGTAACAAGTGTTGACAAGGATATGGAGAAATTGGAACCCTTGTGCACTGTCAGCTGGAATGTAAAATGACAGTTACTGCCAAAAAAAACAAACAAACCAGTTAGGTGGTTCCTCAAAAAGTTAAACATAGAATTACCATAGGATCTGGCAACTCCACTCCTAGGTAGGTACCCAAAAGAACCGAAAGCAAGGCCTCAGATACTTGTATCCCACTGCTTTTAGCAGAATCATTCAAAATAGTAAAAAGGTTAAAACAACAAAAATATCTATCGACAGATGACTGAATCAGCAAGATGTGGTAGATACATACGATGGAATATTATTCAGCCGCAAAAAGGAACAACAGTCTAATACATGCTACAACATGGATGAATCTTGAAAACAGTGTGTGAAGTGAAATAAATCAGCCACAAAAAGACAATTATTGTATGGTTCCACTTACATGAGATAAATTCACAGAGACAGAAAGTAGATTAGAGGTGACCAGGGGCTAGAGAGAAAGGAAATGGGGGCCTACAGGCATACCTCCAAGATACTGGTTTGGTTCCAGATCATTGCAGTAAAGCAAATATCACAATAAAGTGAGTCAAAGTTTTGCTTTCCCAGTGCATCTAGAAGTTACGTTTACATGATAGTATAGTCTATTAAGTATGTAATAGTATTATGCCTTAAAAAAAGAAAGCCCAAGAATATCTTATTACTAAAAAATGCAAACTATGGGGCACTTGGGTGGCTCAGTCGATCATGTATACCAATTAAAATTGCACCAGCATTCTTCTCAAAGCTAGAACAAACTATCCTAAAATTCGTATGGAACCACAAAAAACCCGGAATAGCCAAAGTAATACTGAAGAAGAAAACCAAAACGGGAGGCATCACAATCCCAGACTTTAGACTCTACTACAGCTGTCCTCACCAAGACAGTATGGTACTGGCACAAAAACAGACACATAGACCAATGGAATAGATTAGAGAGCCCAGAACTGGACCCACCAATGTACAGCCAATTAATCTTTGACAAAGGAGGAAAGAGTATCCAATGGCAAAAAGATAGCCTCTTTAGCAGGTGGTTCTGGGAGAAACGGACAGCAACATGCAGAGGAATGAAACTAGACCACTCTCTTACACCATACACAAAAATATGTGTCCGACTTTTGATTTCAGCTCAGGTCATGATTTCATGGTTTGGTTTGTGGGATCAAGTCCCATATCAGGCTCTGTGCTGACAGCATGAAGCCCATTTGGGATTCTTCTCTCCCTCTCTCTGCCCTTCTCCTGCTTGTGCTCTCTCTCTCTCTCTCTCAAAATAAATAAACATTTAAAAAAATAAAAAGAATAAAAAATGCTAACCATCATCTGAGCTTTCAGCAAGTCATAATCTTTTGCTGATGGAGGGTCCTGCTATGTTGATAGCGGCTGACCGATCAGGGCAGTGGGCTGCGGATGGCTGGGGTTGCTGGGGCAATTTCTTGAAGACAGCAGTGAAGTTTGCTGCATTGAGTGATTCTTGTTTTCACAAACGATTCCTCGGTAGCATGCAATGCTGTTTGGTAGCATTTTACCCACCACAGAACTTCTTCCAAAATTGGGAGTCAACCTTCTCAAATCCTGCTGCTACTTTTATCAACTAAATTTATGTGATATTATGATGTGTTTTCATTGCAACAGTCTTCACGGCATCTTCACCTGGAATGATTCCAACTCAAGAACCCACTCTCTTTGTTTATCCCTAAGAAGCAACTCCTCATTCGTTCAAGCTTTATCGTGGGATAGCAGCAATTCGGTCCTGTCTTCAGGCTCCACTGCTGATTCTAGTTCTCTTGCTGTTTCCAGTATATCTGCAGTGACTTCCTCCATTGAAGTCTTAAACCCCTCAAAGTCCTTCATGAGGGCTGGTGTCAACTTCTTCCAAATTCCTGTTCTAAATTCCTGACCTCTGTCCATTAAGTCATGAATGTTCTTAATGGCATCTAGATAGTGAATCCTTTCCAGAAGGTTTTCAATTGACTTTGCCCAGATCCATCAGAGGAACCACTGTCTACAGCAGCTATAGCCTTATGAAATGTGTTTCTTAAACAATAAGACAGTTGAAATTATTCTTGCTCCATGGGTTGAAGAATGGATGCTGTGTTAGCAGGGAGGAAAACAACATTCATCTTGTTGTTCATCTCTATTAGAGCTCTTGTGTGACCAGGAGCTTTGTCAATGAGCAGTAGTATTTTGAATCTTTTTTTCTGAGCAATAGGTCTCAATCGTGGGCTTAAACTATTTAGTAAACCATGTTATAAACAGATGTGCTGTCATCCAGGCTTTGTTGTTCATTTACGGAGCACAGACAAAATAGATTTAGCATAATTCTTTTTTCTTAAGTTTTTTAATTTATTTTGAGAGAGACAGAGACAGCATGAGTAGGGGAGCGGCAGAGAGAGAGGAGAGAGAATCCCAAGCAGGCTCTGCGCTGCCTGCCAGTGCAGAGCCCAGTGTGGGGCTTGAACCCACAAAATCACGAGCTCATGACCTGAGCCGAAACCAAGAGTTGGACGCTTAACCGAGTGAGCTGCTCAGACAGCCCAGATTCAGTATAATTCTTCAGGGCCCTAGGACTTTTGGAATGGTAAATGAACATTAGCTTTGCCTTAAAGTCACCAGCTACATTCACCCTAAAAAGAAGCAGCTTGTCCTTTGAAGCTTATAAGCCAGGCATTGACTTCTCCTCTCCAGCTATGAAAGTCCCAGACTGGACATCTTTTTTTCAATATAAGACGATTATATCTACACTGAAATCTGGTTAGTGTAGCCATCTTCATGAATTGTCTTAGCTAGACCTTCCGGAGAACTTGCTGCAGCTTCTACATCAGCACTTGCTGCTTCACCTTGTATTTTTATGTTAGGGAGACAGCTTCCTTCCTTAAACCTCATGAACCAACCTCTGCTAGCTTCATACTGTTCTTCTGTAGCTTCCTCACTTCTTTCAGCCTTCACAGAGTTGAAGAGAGTTAGAGCCTTACTCTGGATTAGGCTTTGGCTAGAGGGAATGTTGTGGCTCGTTCAGTCTTTTATCCAGACCACTCAAACTTTCTCCATATCAGCAATAAGGCTGTTTTGCTTCCTTATTGTTGGTGTGTTCACTGAAGTACCACTTAAAAATTTTTTTTTAAATTTTATTTTAGAGAGAGAGGGTACACACGAGCAGGGGAGAGGGGCAGAGAGAGGGAGAGGAAGAGAGGGAGAGAGAGAATCCCAAGCAGCCTCTGTGCTGTCAATGTGGAGCCCGACGAAGGGCTCGATGCCACGACCCTGAGATCATGACCTGAGCTGAAATCAAGAGTCAGATGCCCAACCAACTGAGCCATCCAGGTGCCCCTAAGGTAGCACTTTTAATTTCCTTTGAGGACTTTCTTTGCATTTACAGCTTGGCTAACTGTTTAACTCAAGAGTAAACTATTAACTGTTTAACTCAAGCTTTCACCACGCCTTCTTCACTAGGCTTAATCATTTCTAGCTTCTGATTTAAACAGAGATGTGAGACTCTTCCTTTCATTTGAACACTTAGAGGCCACTGTAGGGTTATTACTAGGCCTTGGTTCAATATTGTTTTATCTCAGGGAATAGGAAGACAAGGAGAGAGAGAGGGAATGGCAGGTTGGTGGGGTGATCAGAGCACACAATTTATAAATTAAGTTCACCATCTTATACAGGGATGGTTCGTGGCCTCCAGAACTATTACCACAGCAGCAAAAATCACTGGTCACAGATCACTGTAACACAATGATAAAGTCTGAAATACTGCAAGAATTACCAGAATGTGACACAGAGACATTAGGTGAGCAAATTCTGTTGAAAAAATGGTGCCAACAGACTTGCTCGATGCAGGGTTGTCACAAACTTGCATTTGTGAAAAACACAGATCTACAAAGCACCATAAAGTGAAGTCAATAAAACGAGGCATGCCTGTACTGTTTAGCGGGTACAGAACTTTTGTGTGGGGCGAGGAACGTTTTGGAAATGGAGAGTAGTGATGCTTGCACAACACTGTGAATATACTTAATTCCACTGAATTGTACAATTAAAAATGGTTAAAGTGGTAATTTTCATGTTATGTATATTTTGCCATAATAAAAAAATGCAAAAAAAAAAGCCTTCCCATATTACAGGCAATACAATTTTGGAGGCTGAGTGACTCAAATCTATGACTGAGGAAAGTATAAAGAAATCCTGCCTCGGAGTAGGGGGTACCCACGTGTTTCTACTTGCACCCACCACGTTTTGATTCTTAATCTGGGGGACAGGCTAGTATGTTTGTATAACTCCAGTGAAGGTCTGACGTAATTGATAATCAAAGTCGACAAGATTAGGAAGCAACATGGCAGCTTTACCAGGAGGCACCAAGCTTACTGTGAAGAAGTGAAGACAGGTCCCTTATTCTTGGGGTAATGCCCGGATACTTACTTTCCTTAACCCCAGTCACTCCAAACCCCACCTCCTATCACAGCTCTGCCTTCAACACCCACCTCCACGTGCTCCACCATGGAGGAACCTTTAAATACTCTCAAAGTTCTGGGCCTGGCCTTCAACCAGGCACACATCTCTCCAGCCTCTGGGCTGGGGTAGACTAAACTAGGGCTTATCTGTTTGGTCCCTGCCTCTGTTGAAATTGGGAAAGTCCCTTAGGCATCTCTGCCTCCCTAACCCCCACTCCCAAGAATCCCCAGCCCAGGATTTGCTGAATAATGGAGACAGGAGAGCACAGGGCACTTGCCCACTCACGTGAACCCCCTTTTCAGGATGCATGTGGTCCAGCTCTCCACCCCATACCACAGCCAGGAGTGGGGTGGGCTTTCCTCTTCTCTCCAGGAAGGCTTAGTGCCCATGCCCCAGGCAGGCTCCTAACTTAGATCAACATTTCCTTGCTCTTGAGATGTATCCAAGGTGGGCTGGCTCCCCCGCTCCCCTCAGGAGGCAGGCCTTGGGCCAGGGGAAGCAGAGTCACTCAGGCTCCTGGCTCAGTGTGGGAACATGGCTGACCCTACAACATGCTGACCGCATGCAAGGGAGTAAGGGGGTGGAGGGAATTCGGTTGAAGAGGGAGGGCCCACTACCCAAAGAGAACTCCTTGGGGGCAGGAACCCCCTAACCCCTAGTACAGTGTCCTCTCAGCCTTCCAGACTGGGTGAGTAGACAGACCAATAGGGGGAAGGAGTCACAGGGAAAGAGCTCCCTGGCATGGACAGTGTGGGAAGTGAGGGCTGGGGGTGGGGTAGCATGTGTGTTCATTTGAGGGTGTATGTTTGGGGGGGGGTGGAGAGTCCTATCATGGGTGGGGTAGCATCCAAGGCTTCCTTCTAAGTCTGGATGCCTCTACTCCTGACTTGCTGTTTCATGGGATGGACCTCAGCTCTGTCTAGGGCCCCGTCTGGCCACTCCTGTGGCTCTGGGTAGGAAAGGAAGGGGCAAGCAGAGACTTCCACCCTTCCTGGCTCCCAGTCCAGGGGAGAAGACCCTCGTGCCACACTCGTCTTCCTGGGGCAGCCGCACCGAACCACCCCTTCCGTCTGGCCGGACAGCTTGGAGATGGGCACCTGGTCCCTGTGGCACTTCTGTTTGGGAAGCAAGGCTTTGGTCGGTTCAGGCCTCCACCCCCAATGCCAGCAATGGACACAGTGGACGGGTCAGGCACAGAGGTGACATTCAATGAGAGGCAACAAATGTAGGGACCATATGACCCTATTAAGTCTTGCTAGAGGCCTTTGTCATGGTAGCACTTTGTAGAAACTAACAATTCTCGTTTCCAATTCTAAAATCAGTAGGCGAAGATGTGCATTGCATAATCTGCCAAACTTCATGGTCAGAATTTCTCACATAATGACAAATTTCCATGTAATTTTGAGCTCGTGACCAATTGCACAACGAGCAATTTGGTAATTTTGGTAGAGTCAAGTTGCAAAAGAATTGGGCCCAGAATAAAATGCTTACCTGCCATCTCAGGAGTGTCCCACACTTGGGACACAGTCTGTCCCCAAAGTCACACAGCTGGAGAGCTGACAAACTTTCTGAAACAACACTTGTAACAGGTTCTCACAATTTCCTGGCATGCACGTGTCTCTGCACGTGTACATGCATGCACACACATGTCTGTGTGTGTGTTTCCTTTCTAGCTTTGGGCCAGTGCAGGGTACTGGGCTAGGGTCAGACCCTTTGGGCCATTAGAGTCCTGGCTTTTGTTGGTCACCCAAGAAGTGACAGAACTCTGGAGAGGGACCAAGCAGTGTTAGCCAGGCTTGAGGCACAAGACCTGCTTCAGCCTTTCAAGAAGCTCAACCAGGACGAGGCTGATGATCGTGACTCTGCTTTGGACACAGCTGGTGGCATGTAAACCTTTCCAGAAGGTAATGTGCACATCACGACTGTACAGGTGCCAGCCCTCTGTCTCCTCAATCTTACTTCTAGGAATTTAACCAGAAAAGAGTGCTTCACAACTACCAAAAAACAAGCACAAGAGGTCTGTCCCGAGTTGTTTATGTTGGTAAACAATGATAAAGGCTTAACTGTCCACCAACAGAGGATGGTGCAGAGAAACAAATGGGCCCATCCACATGAAAGGAGCTGTTAGCCCATTTCAATAGTGACCATGTAACCTTGTACTATAGACACAGCTTGAGCAGACTCGAGCACGAAGCTCAGCTACTCATGACTGAGGCCCTTGGTGCCCAGGTGCTAGCACTGTCCCTGGAGGTACTGGCTCGCACACCTGTCTCTGTGTCCTCGGGCCAGGTGGTGACAACAATCCCAAGAGAACTGCAGAACGTGTGGTGGGGGCTGTGGCCATCCTTGCCGCTGTGGGGGGTTTTGAGGGGATCATTCTCAAATGGAGGATTTGGGGCAGGTCGCCCACCTGTGACCTGGCCTTCCAGTCCTGGCTTTGACCTGCTCTCCCCGCAAGGCTTCCAACGAGGTTCTCTACCTTCTAGGCGGGGCTTTGTGTAGGTAAAATGAACAGTGCTCTGTAGCTGCCTTTGTCTGACCATGAAGCTCCATTAAGCTATGGAACCAAAGAATTATAATTACACCAGTGATAATAGGGGCACTTAACATGGGTCACCATGCACATGTAATCCCCCAGAGACAGATGGGGGTCTCCTTCTCCATCCTCCTCCTCCTCCTCATCATCATCAATCTCATGTTACAGAAATGGACACAAGCCTGAGGGATCATCATCATCATCAATCTCATGTTACAGAAATGGAAACAAGCCTAAAGGATGAGACCCCTGCCCTGTTTCAAACTGGAAGCCAGGACCCACCCCACCACAGGCCTGACAACAAAACCACATCACAGGAGCCAAAAAGTCATGGTCAGCACATGAAAAGGGTGCAAGGCACCATGTGCCCACACCAGGGCTCTGGAGGCCAAGAAGTGGTGAGGGATCAGCTTGGCAAAGCCTTCCCAATGGCACAACCATCTAACTGCCCGGCCCTGTGGCAGGCTGAGGTGAGTGCGGGGTCATGGCCCAGGGTAGGAATCTTGGGCAGAGATGAGACCTGGCTGGGATGTGGAGGTCTAGTGAACAACCCCAGGGAGCTGCCTCCTCCCCTGGGACCCTCACTGCTGCCCCTAACCCAGGCCGTCCACCCTCCCCAAGATGGTGGAATGAGCTTCCTCAGGGCCCATGGCTCCTCTTGTCCCAAGAGCTCTGACTAGTCTGCCCCCTGCCCACTCTGTCACCTTCCACCCCACCATGAGCCTTGACGTCTGGGTTCCAGGTGCGTGACTACCCTCCCTTCCTCCCACGCAGGGTCTCTGCATGTGCTATGCCTCTTCCCAGATATGCAACCCCATTTCCTTTCACCTGGGCCACGCTTTGCCTTCCCTCAGGCCCCACTCAGCCATTACTTCCTCTGGGAAACCTTCCTGGGCCACTGGCCACGTCCATCTGGGACTTCTCTTTGTACTACACTTACTGGGACCTCAACAAACTAAGAGTGAGATGAGCTGTCCAAGGCCCATCCCCTGAGCCAAGGGCTCTGCAGCTTCACCCCTGCAAGACTGGCCTGAGGCTGGCGTTCTGGAATGCTGGTTGGCCAGACACCTGAGGAGGATGGGCCTGCCTGCAGCCTACAACTCCCCAAGCCTGGGCAGTATGAAACACGGCCACTGAACTCATGCACCTGTGCCAGGGTGGACAGAGGGGCTCACGGAATGTTCTGGATCCTGATGTGGTGGTGCTCCCGGTGATACACAGATCAAAATTTACCACCGGTACACTTTACTCTGTGTATGTCGTAGCTCAATTTTGTAAAAATTATAACAAGAAAATTATAACTTTCTCCAACAGTCAAGTTCTTCTTTTTAGAAATCTCATCTGCCATGTATTGGTGCATGATAAATAAATCTGAAATTCTCTTCTCACCTCTTCTAATGGCTCATCATTTGGGGCTTTAGAGAGGACCCTGGGTCACCTGGGCAGAACCCACCTGGCCTGGGGGCCCCCTGGTGCAGCAGCTGTGGCAGGCTGGTTGGGGGGTGCTGCAGGCTGCCAAAAAGCCCCCCAGAGGGAGCCCGCATGCCCGAGGCCACACCGGAGGCCAGGCTTTTGTCCCCAGCTCAGCCAGGACCTGCTGCATGACCTGGCCTGCTTTGGATTCTGTGACTCTCTCTCTCTCTCTCTCTCTCTCTCTGCCCCTCCCCAGCACATGCTCGCTCTTGCTCGCTCTCTCTCTCTTAAAAATAAATAAATAAACTAAAAAAAATTTTTTTAAATAAATAAAAATATGTTCACTTCAGGAGAGGAGACAAACATGGAAACTGAGGCACAGAGGGCCAGTGACTTCTCTTACAAGGGCTGGGGCCAGCATTGCTAAGTCTGTCCACCCCACAGATACGTACTTAGATCAGGCTCCATCACGTCCCCCTGGGACCCTCCTGATGGTTCTTCATGGCATCTGTGCCACCAGGACCCCCTCCTCTTTACACCACCCTACGATTCGCTCCCCACATGGCAGCTGAGGGTCAGCCTGGGCCTCATCAAAGTGACTCCACGCAAAGAAAACAGTCAGGACGACGAACAACTCCTTCGGGTCCAGAGAGGGATCTGAATGGGAAAACACAACACTGCCTACTGCAGAGGCCACTTTGGGGCAGCCGGGCCATGGAATGTGGAAAGGGCCACAGTAACGTCCTGGCTGAATACAGACAGACCCATAAGGTGACCCACCCCAACATATCCATAGGCACTAGTTAACCAATGGGCTATTTACAACCAGGCAGTTACCAAAAAAAAAAGGGAAAATTCAGTCTGTCACCATACCTCCTCATCTTCCCCCTTTTAAAGAGCCCCACCCACTACCTCCTGCCCAACACCCTCTCCTTTGCAGTCCTGCCCTGCAGCTCCCTTGTGGGGTATTCAATAAATTTGTTTCTCCTTTGTTCTGCCTCAGGTGAAGCCTAGGCCACTGGCTTCCACCCAATCATCACCCCACATTTGGGGGGGCCATCCGATTGGGAGAGACATCACACCTACAAAATACCCTTGCCCAAACATTCAAACCTGAATCTGCTCGGATCCACCAACTCAGAGGAAAGTCAGAGGAGCGTAGGAAAGGACACCCAGAGAGCCCGTCAACAGAACCCAAGTTAAGGGAAGATCAAAAATACACAAGACAGAGAGCGATGGAGGGAAATCTATAGAATAGTGTGTGGATCTTCCTTAGATCCTGGCAAGGTGAACACTGGCTGGATTTTTGAGGACACTAAGGACATCACTGCTTGTCAGATGTGACAATGGCCCTGTGGTTACGTTGTGTAAAACGACTCTCTCAGAAATACATACTAAAAAAATTGAGAGAAACAAATACGATATTTGGGATTTGGTTTAAGGCAACCCTGGGTGTCATTAGAGCAGTGGACGAAATAGGATCACAGCCGCTTTGTGATGGGGACATGGGGCTCCGCAAGGGCTCCTGGCTAATTCTGTTGTACGTTTTCCATAAAGAAAAGGGTGTTGCTGTTGTTGTCTGTTTTAAATCTCAAATATCCCCACCAAAGGAGTGAAGGAAAGAAAGGAGGGTGGCCTAGAATGCCCCCAGGCAGGGGGCCAGGTCTAGGCTGGAGGATTCCCAGCTGTTACGCTGCAAACGCTCTGTGCACCCGTAACAGTTTTCAAGTCTCAATTAAAAAACAGCCACCTCGGGCGCCTGGGACTTCGGTGCAAGTCATGATCTCACCATTCGTGAGTTCAAGCCTCAGGTGCGTGGGCTCCGCAATGACAGTCAGAACCCATTTGGATCCTCTGTCTCCCTCTCTCTCCACCCCTCCCCCAGCTCGCTCGCGCGCTCTCTCTCTCTCTCTCTCACACACACACACACACACACACACACACATGCATGTACTCTCTCTCTCAAAAATAAATAAACACTAAAAAAAAAACCACCCACCTCACACCCAAATATGGCAGGATTCAGGGCCACCAGTGCCAGCCCACGCACTGTTGTGGGTTGTCTGTGAAAGAGAAGAAAGTCAGAGCTGAGAAACTTTTACAGCAATGTCACACAGTGACTATGTCTGCTGGGGTCATTGTTAAGATAATGGCTTTAAAAAGTGAAGGGGGAGCCTGGGTGGCTCAGTCGGTTAAGCAGCCGACTTCGGCTCAGGTCATGATCCCACCCTTTGTGAGTTCGAGCCCTGTGTCCAGCTCTGTGCCAATAGCTCGGGGCCTGGAACCTGCTTTGGATTCTGTCTCCCTCTCTCTGCCCCTCCCCTGGCTCGCGCTGTCTCTCAAAACTGAATAAAAGTTCAAAAAAAATTTTTTTTAATAAAATAAAAAGGGAGCTGGTGGTCAAGATCTTTGGATTGCAGCCCCAATGCTGTCACCACTCACGGTTTATTTAGCACCTCTGGGCCTCAGTTTCCGTATCCATAAAATGGGAACAGAGCCACCTCTTTTGTAGGTTTGACAGGAGAACAAAAGAAAGAGCCAAAAACAACCTTCGAAGAATGAAAAGTGCAAAGCCAAAGCACTTGGTGATTTTGTTACACTCCCAGTGTGTACTGGGCCCTGTCCCCACCCTACTCCCTGCATAGCCTCACTCACCCTGTTTCTTCCTCCATCAGGTGCAACCATGGCCAAAAACAGTATTACTGATAATAGATTAATTAAAGTATCATTGATCAAAAACTAGATCACCAATGCTCCTGTGTGTGCCCGACACCTCCAGGAACCGTCCCTCCAGTCCTGTGGGGCCCACTTCATAACCTCATGCACAGATGGGGCTCTGGGAGAACAGCAGTCCCTGCCCCCTCTGTGTTCAGACTTGCTTTGAGGTCCAAGTGTGACAACACATGCAACACCAACGCAAGTGCACATGGGCGGTGACTTCACAAGGTTTTGTCCCAGAACACACAGAAGTCATATTAACGTGGAGTTCATGGCTCCCCCCCACCCACCTCCCCGCACCAGAGAGCAGACAACAGCAGTCCTGTGGCCCTGCTGGGAACAGCGGGATGCAGACCCTCTGCAAGGTGTCACATCCTGACTCAAAGCAGGCATTACCCTTGACCCTGCAAAGCCCAACCAGCTGGAGCAGCACACGGGGGCGGGGGACAGAGGTGCTCCCACTAGCTCCAGGACCCAGCTTGGGTGGGCCGATGAGACCCTGGGAAGCAGCCAGAAACGGCTTGCTCTCCATGAGACAATGAGTCCACTGTTGACTGGCCGGGGCCTTGATTAATATTTGCAAAAGGAGCAAAGTGGAAAATTCCACCTGGGCGGAGGCAGGGCCCAGGGAAATGTCAACAACCTCAATGGCCTTGTTCTCCCTGGGATGGACCAGGCAGAGAGACAAAGGCCTGATAAAGGATATAGAACCTGAGAGTGTCATTGCACTTGGATCCAAATGAATTTCCTTATTTGAGTCATAGAGGTATTAATTTTTTTGTCGTCCTGACTTCCCAGCCCCTAAACTTGACACCACACCTCGAAATCCTTCAACTCTCTTCCTCTCTCTGCAGTCTCCTGATAGCCCTGCCAGACCAGCAGAGCTGATGCTGGCCCCATGTTACAGATAGGGAAACTGAGGGTCCCACACACCAAGAGCTCCTCCCAAGGCCAGCAGCTGGTGAGTAGCACAGCCAGGCAAACCCCGGTGTCTCAACCTCCAGCGGTGGCACAGAACCCGTTCCAGGGAGTCTGGGGTCAGGTGTCACAGGGACGAGAAGGGGCAGTCTTCTGGGCTCCAGCAGAGGCCCCGACCTCCACTCCACCAGAGGAGGAAGAGGAGAAAGAGGAGGAAGCCCAAAGCAGCTCTCCCGGGTAGGCAGGTGTAAGCACCACCTTGGGGTGGGTAGGTGGGGGGGCATTTAACAGTTTCTCCCAAATACCGGACGTGAAGGCGCACTACGTGGTGGCCCTTTGAGAAACCCAGACCTGGCAGAATTCAGGACTGCAGGGGGAAGGTCCGAGTATCTCCAAAGGATGCTTCCCTCACAGGCTCAAGTCACCTCATTGGGCCACTTCATGGTCTCATCTGCCCCATTTTACAGAAAAGGAAACTGAGGCCCTGAGAAGGGCAGCAACATGCCCCAGGTCACAGAGAGAGAGGAAGCTGAGACTGCTGGACGCTTAGTGGCCCTGCCTCCAGTTTATAAAGCCAAAACATTATTGGGCTTAGGTATTCAAGCAAACGGTGTCCCTTCCAGCAGGTCTCTCGAAGGCTGCATGCTTGATCAACAAGGACCTCTCATGAAGAACACTTTTTGGAATGACCTTCTGAGCCAGCGTGGACCCCCTGCCCCCCAGAAGACAAGCAGGCATAGCTTGCTGCCTATAAAGAACACCAGCTGCAGCTGCAAGGCCCTCCCCTCCACGCCCCAGCCTGTAGTCCTGTCTGCAGAGCTGGTCGTGGGCATCATCATCATCCCAGAGCCCCAGAGGGTCAGGGCGGTGTCAGCGCTGTGCCCCCACACCCCAGGGTCCCTCCTTCCACCCCTGCTACCACATGCTCAGTGACCTTCACACCACACTCGCCTCCCCTTCGCCTATCAGCTCCTGCCCCGGGAGAAAGAACCTCCAACTCTCCTTTTTTCAAAACCACCCCAACCCCACTCCCATCTCTGAATGCATTTCCTTTCATGTCCCTCTCATCCCCTCTTGTCAAAGCCACCCCTGAATGCCAGTGACGTACCCTGACCTCTCTGCCCCATTTGATCCCCTGGGGCTGCTCCCTCATCCCTGGGTTTTTTCACCCCCTATAAATGTCTTACTCACAAATCGTGTCTCCAGGCCTCACCTCCACATCCTGCTTGTCCCCGAAACCCTCGCACTCATGGTCCCAACACACAGCTGTAAAGCCAGCACAGCTCCGAGCCTGGCCCACAGTAGGGACTCACTTGTTCATTGAGGGAATGCACATGGGTTAGCAGCTACCTTCTTGCTGGACTCAGAGGAGCTGCCCTCCCCCCGCCCAGGGCCCTGCCCAGCCATCCAGGTGGCCTTTCTAAAGCTTAAACTGACCACCACCTAAACCTCGGCTGCTGTTCCTTGGCACCCCAGGACAAAGTTCATGATCTCCACCTGGCCTAGAGACTGTCTCCAACTGCAATTTTACAGCAGGGCAGGCACACGTGCCCATGAACATGCACTCACCACATTCACCCCCGGTCTGAGAGCGCCTGTCAGCCAGCACCTGTGTGTCATTCACCTTTGCACCCCAGTACTGGCACCCTGCAGGTGTTTGCTGGGAAGAGAGACAACTATCAGAGCTGGAAATGGTCTCAAGGACCACACAGCTCAAAGCAACTCAGAGAGGTTGAGTAAGGGGCCCAGGGTGACCCAGCCCCAGGCAGCGATGAGGTAACAACCTCCCCTCAGCCATTCTCCTTCATCAGACACCAGACCAATCCTCTGGAAACGTCACCTGGAGCCCCACATGTAGGAATGCCAGAGCTCCAGCTGACCTTGAGGTTGAGCTCCAGTCCACCTAGGCCCAAATCTGAACCCAGCAAGTGAGCCGGGTAGGCATACAGTAGGACCTCAGCAGAACCAGCTGCTTGATAAAGGTGCTCTCACCAGCTGACAATTCCCTCCATAAGTTTCAGGGCCCTCTTTAGGCCTTAGTCTCTTCATCTGTAGAATGGCGCTAACTTGGCCTGCAAGTTTAAGTGGCCTTTGGTCAACCTAACCTGGTCCTTTGCAAAGAGAGGGGCTGCAGCAGCCCAGATCTGAGCTCTGTGATCCGCTGTTAGCCCAACTAATTTTTGTTAACCGCCCCCAAATCACTATGCCAGCCGCAGGCGTCAGAATTACCAGGGAGGGCTTGTAAAAGCAGAGCCCAGCGGGGACCCAGGGGTCGGATCGGAGTCTGAGGGCGGGCCCGGGATATGCATTTAAGGCTGCGCGTGACTCCTGGGCACAGCGAAATCCGGACAGCGTCCAATGCTTCCGCCTTCGGAGATCCAAGTGTTACTTTCAGACCTCGTTTTGCGGCAGTAAACATACCAGGGAACCCGGGAGGAGGGAGGATTTCCGTGACTCTAACAATACACAACTTAGTTCCCGCGAAGAACTCAGCGAGGCTTCGGCTGCCTGCGTCCCACCCTTTTGTCTTGGGGGGTAGGGGGGCGCCCGAGGCGGAAGGAGGGGCTCCAGCCTCGGCGTCCAGCCCGGGTCCTCCCGACTCACCCACCCCCGGCCTGAGGCAGCCCAGGGCTCCGGGTCTGCGGCCGGGGCCGTGCGGGTCGGGGCGCGTCCCCAGCTACTCACCCTCGGCAGCAGGGATGGCGGATCGGCGGCAGCGGCGGCCGGGTGCTCGCCCCGCTACCTTTTAACTGGCGGCGCCCGCGCACCGCGCGCTCTCCGCGGCCTGGAGGGGAACCGCGGGCGGGCCAGAGCGCGCGTGTGCAATCCTGCACTTGGCTCACTGCTCGCACGTGTGCACGGGGCCCAAAGCGCGCCGCGGCCGCCGGTGCTCTGCCCACCAGGCGCCCCGAGGCTCTGGGACCCGGCCCATCCCTGCGAGCCCCGGCAGGCGGGCCCCGACGCTCCTAGGTTCCTGAACCAGAGAGGGTCCGCCCCCCGCGCGGGGGGCGGGGCGGGGGCGGCGCTGCGGGAGGCGGGGCCCCGAGGGATGGCCCCGGGCGCCAAGATAAGAGTGCGGCAGCCCGGGGGCTGGCCGGGGTCCCGCGATGTCGCTAGTGCTGCTGAGCCTGGCCACGCTGTGCTGGGGAGCGGTGTCCACGGAGCCGGTAAGCCTCCGCCTGCGTCCCTTTCCCGCGTTCCCTCCCCGGACCCCGACGGCGTCCGACGCCCCAGCTCATGCTTGTTCTCCTAGGGCCGCCTGGAAGGGGCACATCTGCGCCCTCTGGGGCAGCCCGAAAGGCCGTCCCGGGCTTCTGGCTCGAGTCAGGGGCGTAGGAATCAGATGGACCGGGCTCAAATGCTTGCCGGTGCTCTGCATTCAGTCATTTATGTTCACTGAGGCTCGGTGTCCTCATCTATAAAAGGAAAAGTTATAGCCATAACTCACTAGGGTCTAGTGAGGAACAGCGACAGGGCTTGCATGACAGCAAAGCGCCTGGCACGTGGTAGGCACTCAATATTGTTCATTGTTACCGCTTGCAGTCTTGAGGTCTGCCCACCTTTGGGTACAAGAACTGCTTTTTGGGGTGTCTGGGTAGTTCAGTCGGTTAAGCGTGGGACTTCGGCTCAGGTCATGATCTCGGGTCCGTGGTTGGAGCCCCGCATCCTGCTCTGTGCTGACAGCCTGCTTCAGATTCTGTCTCCCTCTCTCTGCCCCTCCCATACTTATATTCATATATTCTCTCTCTCTCTCTCTCAAAATAAACATAAAAAAAAAAAAGAACTCCTTCTCCAATACCGGTTGCCTTTCTGTGCCATGTTGCTTGGTGCTGTGTTGGGGTGCCATGATGGTAGAGCTGGTAATCTGTTGAACTCTGGCAGGTTTCCTTTCTTTCCCAGTGCCTTGAAGGATTGAGGGAATCTTCTGAGTCACCACTGAAGAAAAATCAAATAGCATTTGAGACTATATCCCTGCCCTCAGCATAAAACTTGGTGGTTACTTGGTGATGGTTATGGAAAGATGAATCCCATTCATGTGCTCTGATGTCTCCAGCTACCCTCCTTGTTGCTTTGCTTCTTCCTAAAATTTCTCACCAGCCCTTTGACAAGAACTCAGCGCCCACTATGGTGGCTTACTTGTTTACAAAATGTCTGATATTACTTGGAGTTCAGCTTTAAAAAGACAAAGATGAGGGACTAACAATTTCACTGAAACCCAGATTAATCGAACCATCAAATCTTACCTTCTGTCTTACAAGATGTTTGGAAATGTACAGGCTGAGAGGGATCAGATTCCAGAGCTGGTGCACTTTTATCCTAGAGGGTCTTGTCACTGGAACTTGCTGCTGCCTGAAAGTTAAATATTTTAGATCCAGTGTTTTATTCCAAAACAAAACTACTAATTATTTGTTTCTTAAAATGACGTTAGCTGTTAACTGCAAAGGATTTAGTACTAGCCTTTCTGGACACTGATGATCATACTTACTTTTTAAAAGCTCTTTTCAAAAGATAACATAATGAAATCACAACTGCTTTTTGATTTTCTGAATAGCCGGATCAGGTGAGTCCTTTTGTAGCAGAGGAGGAATATTTTAAAGATACTGGGACAGCACCTTGGATTGCATTCATAGCTTTCCTCTGTTTATCTTCTTGGCACAGCTAGTCCTTAAACTGGGGAGAATCAATACTCTGGATGGTCCTCAAAATTTACACTTGAACAAAAGAGTGGGAAGGGGTCTTCATGATGGTCCAGAGTCACCCCTGCTTATAGCAGGGCAAGGGTGTGAAGCACAGAGAGGAGTGGAGAACCAGCTCTAGTTTTTAAGTGTGGTGATGAGCAGGTTTGAGGATCTAAGTATATTGATAGCTAATCTAAGGTCTATTGTACCCTACCCTGGGCCAGCTTAGTCTCGCCTAAACTGAAGTGGAACCAGCCTAGCTTTTCCCTGAGAGTTTGCCACTTGTATATGCATTTGAAGAAAAAGATGGTGTTTTGTCTAATTTGGCAAATGAAGGCTTATGGTTTGTTGGCATTCAACATGATACTTTATTTCTTTGTCTCTTGCAGACCATTCAGTGTGGCTCTGAACCGGGTAGGTATGCTAGGGAATGGGTATTTGGGGCTTTCCACTGAGAGAAGAGTGGACTTTTAGGGGGCCCACATCCAGGCAGTGGGTCACTGGAGACCAGGAACAGGGTGAAACACTACTTTGTTAGCTGACGTGGATGAAGCCTCTACTGGGCAAAGCAGAGCTCCCAGTGTTTCAGATGGGCTGGCTTCCTGGCCGGTAAGAGGGGCACAGGCAGGACAGGAATCCCCGTTCAGGGTGGGAAGTAAAGCCAGACACTCTGGGCGATCAAGTGCCATGATAGGGAGGTCACTTATGGTTGAGAACAGGAAGCAGCTGTCTTAGAGAGGGAGTGTTTGAGATGGTAGCATTTGAAGAATGGGTGGGCTTCGGCCCAGGAATTGTGGATGGAAAAGATGAACTGGAGGAGAGCTGAGGCCACCAGCGATTAAGAACTGGGAATTGTGTGGGCCAGCTGACTGGAGTCCAAGCTGAGACATGATGGACACGCATGTCAAATACGCTAAATACATCCGTACATGCACAGGCACATGGGGTGGTCCCGAGTGCCCTGCGAGGTGGGGCCAGGAGATTGCCCATCTCCTTGGCCATAAACCAGCCAGCACTAAGAGATGTGCGCTGCCTTAGCAGGAAGAAGAGATGAATAGTAAGTGAAGGATGGATCGGGGTGGGCCACTCAGAGGAGATGGCATTGGGTGGGGACAGGGAGGAGAGTGTCTTAGGCAGTTTTGCCTCTTCCCAGGACCGTCTCCAGAGTGGATGGTCCAACACACTCTGACCCCAGGAGACTTGAGGGACCTCCGAGTGGAACCTGTTAGAAGCAGAGTTGCAATGGAGGACTATTCAATTTTGATGAATGTGAGCTGGGTACTCCGGGCAGATGGTAAGTTTGCATCAAATAATAAAGCTTAAAGTATCTACTAAAGCAGAAAAGTGCAGATTATGTGACCCATTAATTTCACCCCTGGCAGGAACTGAACAGAATACTGTAAATATGTAAGTGCACCAAAAGCCACATACTGTGGTCCTCCCTTGTCTGTGGTTTTGCTTTCCATGGTTTTAGTTACCCACGGTCAACCACAGGCTAGAAGTAGATGATCCTCCTTCTGACGTATCTTCAGAAGGTCCATAGTAGCCTAATGCTACGGCACAGCACCAGCCGCATTCACTTTGCTTCACCTCATCACGTAGAAGGATGAGTACAGCACACATTTTCACATAGAGACCACAGTCACATAACTTTTATTACAGTCTATTGTCATAATCGTTCTATTTTATTATCATTTATTGTTAATCTCTCACTGTGCCCAATTTATAAATAAAAGTTCATCATAGGTATGTACGTATAGGAAAAATACCTAGTGTATATAGGGTTCGGTACACTCCAGGGTTTTAGGCATCCACTGGGGGTCTTGGAATATGTCCATTGTAGGTAAGGTGGCGGGGGGGGGAACTGCTATACTAGATTATTCATAGTAGCATTATTCATAATAGCGAAAAAATGGAACGCATCAAATGCCTGACAGTAGAATTGGAATCACAAAACCAATCCAACACATCAATGAGGATGAATGATCTGTCACTAAACACAATATGGATGAATGAATCTCACAAACAGAAGACGCCAGATTCAAGAGTCCACATTCACATCTGAATGCAAAACTAAGTGGTTGGAAGTCACGGTAGTGGTTCCTCTTGGGTAGGGAGTAACTGACAGCACAAAGGGCGTTCCTGATGTGTTTCTCAGCCTGGCTGGCTACATGAGTGTGACAACCCATCACGTGGTCTACTTAAGATCTGTGTACTCTTCGGTATATTATGTTTCATGGAAGAAAACAAAGTGCAGAGATGATTTCCTCCAACACCACCATCAAGTTTAGAAAAAGTGCTGGCTCAGGTACATTTCTGTTTCCCAAATGGCACCATTGAAGTCCTGGCATTTCCCCCAAGGCAATTTGTGTGTTCTTTCCATGAACCAGTCCTGGGGGCCTAAAGCCCATGCCTCTGATTTCCACCCGCTCAAAATGCAGTTCAATTCAGTAATCCAGGAATGCCTGGGACAGAAAGGTGAGGTGGCCACAGTTCCCACCAGCAGGGCTCTCAGAGGGCAGGGGGAGGCAGGCACAGGGGCACAGGCTCAGAGTGTGGGGGAGGGGGAGGGGGTCCCGGAAGGAGCTGTGTTGCATCTGAGTGCGGTGGAGGCAGCAGGTAGCGGGGAGCTGGAGAGGGCCCTCAGGGAGCTCTGTCACTAGGTGGTGCGGTAAGGCAGTGACAGAGTGAGCTTTTGTATTTGTTTGCTGTTGTTACTAGGAGAGCTGGGCTTGAGGGATGGTAAGTGAGAGACGAGGAATAGGGGGAGGGAGGGGCAGTCAGAACAGGCACGGTTTGGTGATGACACCCTGGGGGGGGGGGCCTGTTCCTCTTAAAAGACACGCACAGTAGTGCAGAGCTAGAGTCCCCTTTGTAGGATCCTGTGAAATTGAGGCTTACCCATGAGGAGGAAAGAGCTCGGGTTTTGGAATTGAATCCATATCTGCTGCTGCTGATGCTCCCTGAAATCCCCCGAGCCTCACTCACCCTATCTGTAAACGGAGGACAGTAAGGGTGCCTACCTTACAGGACTGTTGTGAATATGAACTGAGATGAGCCATGTAAACGCTCTAGCATCGAGCTGGCCGCGTTCTAGGTGCTGAGTAAACACTGCCTTCTTGCCTGTCTCTGCAGCCAGCATCCGCATGTTGAAGGCCACCAAGATCTGCGTGACAGGCAAGAGTAACCTCCAGTCCTACAGCTGCATGAGGTGCAATTACACAGAGGCCTTCCAGACTCAGACCAGACCCTCTGGCGGCAGAGTGAGCATGTTGAGGCACCTTGGCTAATTGTCGTTAAAGCTCACCCCTTTGCTTGGGGGGTTGGATATGATGTGGTGTACACACAGGCCGCGGAGCGGCCGCAGCTCAGAGCCTGGAGTAGGATGCCTGGGTTCAAATCCTAGTTTGGGCCACTTCTGGGCTGTGTGCCATGGGCCAGTCAGCATCTCTGGGCCTCAGTTTCCCCTTCTGCAAAGTGAGGGGAGCTGAACTTAAATTATATCCTGGCTCTAAACGTTTTCACTTCTCTGATTCTGTGACTTACGCTGGCAAGTTGTGTGAGCTCCGTTCCCGTAGTAGACATCAGCTGGAGACACAAGTTTCAGCAGTAGGTTAAGGACTGCAATTATAAACGGAAAGGGCAGCACGCAAAGGTATTACATTTCTGCATTGCAGTGTTCAGAAATTCAGGGGGTCTTTGCTTTGCCTTTCAGTGGACATTTTCCTACGTAGGTTTTCCTGTGGAGCTGAACACAGTCTACTTCATTGGAGCCCACAATATCCCCAATGCAAATATGAATGAAGACAGCCCCTCCATATCTGTGAATTTCACCTCACCAGGTAAACTCCCTCACTCCTCTGTCCTCCTCTGTCTTGCTGGGATTCTTGCTGGGGGGTATGTGGTTTGGCACAGAGAGGCCGGCGTACCTCGACAAGGCATTTGGCTTTGTTGAGTCTGGTTTCCTCGTCTGTAGTACACAGGAGTAACTGTCCCTCACTCACAGAGCGGGGGAGAGGAGGAAGTCAGATAAAATGTAGGGAAAAGCCCATTCCTGTGTGTCAGGCACTGGCTGAGCACCTGACACGCATCCTGTCACCGAAGCTTCCAACAGCCCTCAGGTTATTGGACAGATGAAGACATTGAGAGCTTAAGTGACTTGCCCTGGGTTACGCACGCAGGAAAAGTGAGGCTGACGTTCCAACCCTGGTCCTTTTCGATCAGTGACTTTAACCATCTGCCACTGATGCAGAATGTGGTGTGTACGACGTGGGCTCCAGTCTTCGCTGGCTTCCTTGCTGGCTGTGATGTTTGAGGAGCAGCTGGGTTTCTGAGGACGGATGGACTCCGGTCAGCCCCGGAGCTGTCAGTGAGAGGCAGTTGGCCCCAGGTTGAACTCTGGGTTATTTCCCCTACTTCACAGCACACAACCGGCTCTCTAGTATCACACCTTCAGGGTCACACGTGGGGCTGCCGTGAGGGCGAGACAGGATCACGTGTCATGTGTGGAGGCGCCAGCACAGTGCCGGGCCTCAGCGACTCCCATGCTACCCTCACCTGGATGGGTCACCTGTTCTGTACTCCACTCCTGTCCTGTCTCTGGCATGGTGTCCAAGCCAAATGGGGCAATTTCTGATTCCTTACTGTTCTTTGAGAGTGTGGTCCAGGGAGTTCTTGGTGCCCCACAACTTACTACACAGTAGTTTCCAGCTTCCTTGATACAACCAAACCCCATTTTAGGAAACATAAATGTTTTATTTTGGAGTAATTTTAGCTTTACAGAAAAGTTGCAAAGATAATACAAAGAATGTGTAGATGTCCAAAGGACCCCCATATAGCTCTCTCCCAGTTTCCCCCATCATTAACCCTTTTATGTCACCACAGTACATTTGTCAAAGTGAAGAAACCAACATGGGTACATTCCTATTAACTAAACTCCAGACTTTATTTCGATGTCACCTGCTTTTACATGAATGCCCTCTTTCTGTGCCAGTCCCATGTAGTCCTCGTGTCCCTCAGCCTCCTCTGGTCTGTGACAGGCTTTGGGTCTTTCTTCGTTCTTTATGACCTTGACAATCTGGAGTGCTGGCCAGGCATCTTGCAGAACACCCCCTAGTCTGCATTTGTCTGATGTTTGTCTCCTGATTAGACTGGGGGTGGTAGGTTTTGGAGAGACAGTGCAGAGGTGGAGTGTCCTTGTCCTCGCCTCCTATCAGGGGCGGGTGACATACACACCACGTCACTTGGTTGAGTGGTGTCTGCCAGGTACCTCCATTGTAAATCTACTGGATTTTCTATTTCTCTACTATGAGTTTTTTTTTTTTTTTAAACAAATGACTAAATCTCCCCCTACTCCGGGGTAGGGGGGTGGGGTGGATTGAGTTCCACTTCCTGGAAGGGGCAGTATTTACATATATTATCAAACCTCCTTTTCAAAGGTTTGAGTCTTCTTGTGGGGATCATAGATACTATTCTGATAAAGGTTGTATTTAAATTAGACTACGGTTATCACTTCGTGGGTAATCTTCTGTTTAACCGCCAAATGCCAAATGTTACTGTCTCATTTAAATTTTTTATCTTACCTCACATCTTGAATGTTCTGGCAATTTGTTACGAGTGTGGAAGGCATGTGTGTGTATGTGCTTCTGGCAAGGGAGTGGAGCAGAGATGCCTTCTTCTAACATGGAAAAACTTCCATTTAAATCTCCAGGCTGCCTAGACCACATAATGAAATACAAAAAAAAGTGCATCGAGGCAGGTAAGTAAAGACATGTTTGCCTTTGCTATTAGAAGAACTTGGAGCCAGCACAGCCCAATCTATCTTCCACAAAGAAACTGAGGCCCAGAGCAGGGGAGTTCTGTGTCCAAGTTGCAGAGAGGGCCGATCCCCAGCCAGCACTGTGCCAACTCCATTGAGCAGCTGTCCAGAGAAGGACTGATTCTGAGTAGGTTTAGATAGTGAGCCAACAGTCACAGAAAGACACCCACTGTCCAAACTGCACTTACAGTGGTGCTGATTGAAGGCCCTTCCTGACTGGAGGGAAATCTGTAAGTCCTTCCACTGACCTCTGACCTTGGGGACCCTGGAACCTTCCGTTTGGGTCAGCAAGCATTCGAGGTGCGAGTGTGAGCTAAAGTAATGACCTAGAAGGATATTCTCAACCTGTGTCTTCACTGGGGTTCACCTCTCACTGGCTAGACTATTAGAACCTGCCTCTAGCCTTGGAGTTTTGAAATAAGTGCCTTTAGGATAATCAGTCCTAAGTGTCCAATTTCCAAGGATTTTACAAGGGCGTGTGTACATTTCTGGGTCATACAGTCTTATGATGCTAATGAGGCTAGTGGCACATGAGGGAACCTGTCCCGACCTTTTAGACATCCCCACCCCACCGGGCATCCCTGTGCACCCCGTCAGACTGAACTGCACACAGTCTCCTTGGGGGAAGGCAGACTTGGAGCTTTATGCTTCCTCTCTTGCCTCCCGCCACGAGAGATGTAGAGTGTGGAGGGCACCATGGGTGTGGGGAGCTCTGTGGGCCTACCATCAGTCCTAGACCCCCAGTCCTAAAGACAGTTCTGAGCTAGGGCCTGACATGCCCTCCCACATGGGGAAAACTCCGCACGCTCCCGTCCCTTCTGTTCCTGGAAATTAACCTGGTGCTGATTTGCAAGTCACAAGAATCAAACAACTGACCGTGTCTCACTGAGTAGGCCTGTCGGGGTATCCACTAAGCAGTGAGGCATTTCCTTCTTTCTTCATATCCAGTAAAGCCAAGAGAACGGTCTGATGGATGAAACTCCTGGAACCCAGCATGTTCTAGTAGCTGTAGTCCTGCTTCAGTTATTCTCTCACTCTATAACCTTAGACATGTCTTCTGGCCCGGGGCTCCTCCTCCCCATCCTGAAAGGGAGAAAATGCTGACCTCAACCCTTAACTTAAAATGGATGTTAAGAATTGAAAGGAGTAGTAGAACCCCATCTGTGCCTTCCCCCCAACCCCCAGCCCAGGGAAGCTATCTCAGTAAAGCGGCGACATGGGCCCTACACTTTCTTGGGCAGCAGGTGCTTTGACATGCTGGGAGCAATGACTCAGTAAAAAGTACACTGTGCAGGAGAGCCCTTGGAGGCACGCATGCCTGAGAACTTAGATTTGTTTTGGTCAAGCCCTTTGGGAGACTTAAATAAGGGGCAGTTGGCAACTCCGTCCATGTGATTCTCTCTCGACTCAGGAAGTCTGTGGGATCCGGATGTCACTGCCTGTAAGAAGAACAAGACGGCGGTGGAAGTGAATTTTACAACCAGCCCCCTCGGAAACAAATACATGGCTCTCATCCAAAATCGCATAGTAATCGGGTTTTCTAACGTGCTGGAGGTACCTCTTCCCTTTGTTTCGTAACACCACCCCCAGCCTTGCTCACCTTGCTGATGAGAAAAATTCAGGCCCCCTAGGAGTCCCTGGACAGGCTCTCTGTTGTAACAGAGCCCAGACGGGACGGTCTCTGGTCCAGGTGTGCGGGGCTGTTTTGACTCATTTCACAGAGAAAAACAAGTCCCTGGGAACATCCCTGGAACTGTCCCTGGGAATCTAAAACCAACAGTAGGTAGACGTGTCCGAAGTAGGAAATGAATCCTTATTCATGCAGCCTGATGAGTTCAGAGTCCATTTGGGAAGAGCGGTCTTCTCACCGGCAGTCTTTGTTCTCGCTCCCCTGGCTCATGATTCTCAATTGGTCTCACCGAACTTCTGCCCTAGAACAAACCCCCAACGCGCACTTCTGTGGTGATTTCAGTGACTGGGGAGAGTGAAGGTGCAGTTGTCCAGGTAAGGCTCACCGAGCTGTCCGCGAGGGCGGGGGCGCTGGCCTGGCTGCTGCACCGTCCACCCCTCTGATGCGCTCCCTCCCCCAGTCCGCTTCTGCCTGCCACCCGCCAGCACTAAGCAACAAGTGGGGAACCCTTGCCTCAGTCCTTATGGAGGCAAGGGGAGAAGCAAACCTTCGGGTCATGATCCCTTTTGCTTTCATTACTGGCCATCGACTTTCCGTTTTAGTCCCAGAGCCTCAGAGAACTTCTGAGACAGGAGTACCATTTAATTGTTCCCAAGCTCAATCTTAACTGCAGAATGAAGCAACAAAGGACTTAAAATCAGAAGGTTTGGGTTTCGATCAGGGTATGAACTTTGGGTTCCTCTCAGGGCCCTCATGAGTCTAGTCGGCTGGAAAACAGAAAGCTGGACCGGGCAGATGCTCTCAGGTCTCTTTCAGCTCCAAGTTTATGATATGGGGACATGGAGGGTCACAGAGGGACATAGCCACACCCAAGATAATGAGGAGCTTTTGTTTTTCATTCCCCGGAACATAGAGGTAGTACTCAGACACGCCAGAGGGAGCAGATACCTGACAGCATATTATGACTGCACCTTTTCCAGGGAACCAGACTTCCCTAGTCCCGGGGAATGTATCTGTCAATAGGAGCTCTACTGCTTGGGTTTTTTTTAGAGGAAATATTTGTATATGTATTAGCCTGTGACCTAACCCTTTTAGATAAGAAAACCAACATGTTAGCAACACATACAAAGTTTAGATTCACAATTCAGGAGTCAGGTGTTTGGTCTCGGGTTGCTGGTTTGGATTTTAGGGCGTTGTTATGGAAGTGTGACCAAGGCAAAAAAAAAAATGTCCTATTACGATGCTGGGGTGGGGGTGCAGTTCAAACCAGGAGAAGAAGGGGAGACATTTGGCGGAAGTAGGCATCATGCTGAGCTTTTGCTCTGAAGCATGATGGGAGCTTTCCAAACCTCTTGTTTTTCCCTCAGCTGACTCCGTATTTCCGTACTTGTGGCAATGACTGCATCCGACGCAAAGGAACAGTTGTGCTTTGCCCACAGACCAGCGTGTCCTTCCCCCTGGATAGTCGTAAGTGCCGAGCCATTTGATCAGAGAGGTTATAGGCCAGGGTGGGCATGTGCCTGCCAGAGGGTGCGGGAGTCCCTGCTGTGTACACGGTGGGGGGCTGGGGTGCAGGGGAAGATGTCCAAGCTGGGCCAGAGGGCCTGCCACCTGACTGGGAATGGAGGTTTATCTGTGAATTCACCACAAGATCCTTTATGAAACAGGATGCACACATGACGGGGGAAAAATAAACAGTGCAGAATGGATGCTCATTGTGCTACAAGGACCTGCTGAAATGTCAGCGGTGTTAAAGGACTGAGTACATAAGGGAACGTGCATTTCACTGCACTGTGATTTTCTTACCAGCCTCAGTGGCCCGGCCTAACTGTTACTGTAACTTGATGAGGTCATTTGGCCAGAAATTAGGAATACTGGCCCCCCAAAGATACACCTCGCTGATGCCTGAGAGCAGCATGTTTGGGAAAATGTCTTTCTGGATCTAGAGATGGTAGTTCTCTCATTATAGACAGACAAATAAAATGTTCCCAGAAGTACCCCAGGGTGGAGTCAAACGTTAGAAAGTGTTACTCTCAGAAACAGCCCAACAAATGGACAACCCAGGTGCCTAACAGTCCTGCCTTCTGTGCAGGCACAGGGCACAGGGCCTCTGGACTCCTGAGCTTACCTGGCTGACATTCCTGTGGGAGGTGGCATTACCCCCCTCCCCGAGTTTGTCGGTCTAACAAAACAGCCTTGAAAAATGGCATGTGCGTGTGCCATGTATTAAGTAATCACACTGAGTATAACATTAGTTCATCAAAGAACAAAAAACCTGAATGCAAACTCTGGTTACCAGGGTGAAAATGCCTGTGTATACATGGCAGAACTTTCTTAACCTCCTGGGTCCCATATCCCTTTTTTTTTTCTTAAATGTTTATTATTTATTTTTGAGGCGGAGAGACACATAGCACGAGCAGGGGAGGGGCAGAGAGAGAGGGAGACACAGAATCCGAAGCAGGCTGCAGGCTCTGAGCTGTCAGCACGGACCATGATGTGGGGCTTGAACTCACGAACCGTGACATGACCTGAGCTGAAGTCAGACACTTAACCATCTGAGCCACCCAGGCGCCCCTCCCAAATCCCTTTAGAGAATCTAACGAATGACCTGGACACTCTATGGAAAAATGCACCAATCTGCAGACCTCCTAGAGATCTACTGACCCTTGGTTTTATAGCAATCTAAACTTCTACAGAGTATGGAGTAAAAATCTGAAGTTTCCAAATAGGAGACAGATTTGGTTTTGTTTTGCTGAAAGTAAATCAACTTGGTTTTCTCCAGGCAGAAGCATGTTGGGTGGCTGGCTGCCTCTCCTCCTCCCAGCCCTGCTGGGGGCCACAGTGGTGCTGGTGGCTGGGATATACCTACTGTGGAGGCACAGTAAGTGTTATAATTAGTTCTTTAAAGAAACCTGAATGAGGAAATAACACTTTGAATTTTTTTAAAGAAGACTCCTCTAGAAGCAGTTACATTTTGGCATTAAGACAAGAGTCAGGTAGCACTGATGTAATGCTGTAGAACTCTCCAAAAATACTGATAATGGCGACTGGGTTACAACTGCCAAGGCAAAGCAGGGATGGGGACCTCTCGATCCAGTGACTGCCACCAGTTTCGTTTTTGCCACTGAGGCACCTCCAAGTACTGTAATGGGCGAAAGACAGCAAATAGCGAATTGCATTTTGCCTGTAACAGCCACTCCAAGCTAGTTCCTACTTTTTAAAAATAATTGTTCCATAGCATAAGAACAACACTCACTTGAATTCATGTACCTCAGGGTCCTTGCCAACTCTTAAAACGTCAAGGACTTGAATACAGAAATCAGAGTATTTATACAGATACACAGAGAGAAGCCCACTGCTTCTCCTCTTGTCCACATGGAGAAAAAAATGCACCCTTTGAGTCCTTTGTGATGTTGTGGATAGAACAAGATTAATCTCATAACCCAAGTAAGAAAGCCATGTGAAACTCTGACCGTGGGAAAACTATTTAGGGGATATGATCTGGCCTGTATTAGTTACAGTACTTTCATATGTAGTTTCTGTTCTGTACCACATACAGGACAGAATTCCAGTTTCCAGCTGAACAGGGTACCAGTTAACCTAATACAACCACAAAAAGACTCTACCACCTGCAGACATCAGATGGATTAATTACTGAGTTGACTTAATTCAAAATGTGATGTGAAGGGCAGAGATCAGGTAGCCCTGTTTATATAGGAAACTAAAATTACTAGCTACAACCACCCACCTAAAACAAAGTACCTCAAACCTAAACAGTTTCTGTGACTTTATTTGAAAAGATATAGCTTAAGAAGACTGACTTAGTGATGGGGACTTAGAAAATACATCTTTTAGAGCATCTTTAAGGTTTAAACATCAGTGTGTTTCAGGTGATGTGTTCAAAAGGAACATGGCGGGTATTTTCCTTGCTGGCAGTAACGTCGCTGGTGCTCAGCCAGCATTCCCTAGCAGGGGCTCATTTACTAGTGGTGGTTCAGATTCGAGTGACAGCCTGCTGTGTACTGCTCCTAGCTAACAAACGCTCTCTTCCCCCACAGAAAGGATCAAGAAGGCCTCCTTCCCTACTGCCACCCTACTGCCCCCCATTAAGGTTCTTGTGGTTTACCCATCTGAAATATGCTTCCATCACACAGTCTGTTACTTCACTGAATTTCTTCAAAACCACTGCAGAAGCGAGGTTATTCTTGAAGAGTGGCAGAAAAAGAAAATAGCAGAGATGGGTCCAGTGCAGTGGCTTACCACTCAGAAGAAAGCAGTGGATAAAGTCATTTTCCTGCTTTCCAATGACATCAATACCATGTGTGATGGTACCTGTGACAAGAGTGAGGGCAGCCCCCACGAGAACTCCCAAGACCTGTTCCCCCTTGCCTTTAACCTCTTCTGCAGTGATCTGAGAAGCCAGACTCCCCTTTGCAAATACATGGTGGTCTATTTTAGAGAGACAGATACCAAAGACGAGTACAGCGCGCTCAGTGTCTGCCCTAAGTACCGCCTCATGAAGGATGCTCCTGCTTTCTGTACAGAACTTCTCCGTGTCGAGCAGCACGTGTCAGCGGGAAAGAGGCTGACAGCCTGTTCCTTGTAGGCCACCCGGGAGAAGTGAGGGGCCCTGAAGCCTTCCTACTCCTCCACATTACAGGGGGAAAGCATCTCAGGATTCTGAAGTTTCCTGTATGGACTGCGTGCAGGGAGGATTTTACATACACCTGCTTTATTTAGCAATAGGAATAGGGAGGATTTCACAACTGAATACATATGCCTTAGTTTAATCAAAATTTGTATGCCAATAAAATTGTTACAAATACTAACTACTGTAGCATTAACTAATGGACAGAAACTATATTTATAATTATAAAGCTAAATCAGTTGCATACCTGAAAATCAACGAAGAGTAATAATGCAAAACTATAACCATTCTGATAATGGAAGGATGAAGCCTCTTCCAGCCAAACATCCAGTCTTGAACAGTCAGTCCATGCACTGCACTGTAGGTAAGACTGTTTACTTCTGTAACATTCTAAACTTAATGAGTATCAAATTTAAGAAGCCTTCACTAATTCACTCAAGTAACTTCACAGGTGAAAAACCCTTTATTACATACAAAAGCCATTTTTAAGAAAACAGAACAGGGAAGAACGAGCTGAACTCATCTCTGCTGATCAGATGATGTAGCATACGTGTAACCACTTGTACTATTTGGCACTTGCATAGGACCTCTCTGAACCAGATTCGTCCTGTCTGATTCTTGTACAGGCGACTTTTAACATGGACACCAATATACATCACTTGCAGACCTCATGTCAACTTTTGCCCAAAATTACCTATTAGAAGTCACTGTCAAGAGTTGAGTTTCTTGATTATTAACTTTTCATGTTCAAAACACAAATAGTTCCTGCTCTTTAGAAAGTTAGCCCTCTTGAGTCATTAGTCTTTTTATAAATCAGTTTTAGTGGTTTACTTAAATTACCATAGAGCTCCACGACAGAAATGTATGGTATTTTAAGTCTTCCAACTTCTTTCTCTAAAAGCATCTTTTTCTTAATGCAGAGGTTACCAAGGGGCTATTTTTATTATGCCCATTTTTCTAAGAATGCTGGTCTTTCACACATGCCATACTGTATCTGCCCTAGAACGTGGCTAAGTTTTAGGTGGATGACTGTTAAAATGTATTTGTGAAGCGTCAAAACTATCCTTAAAGGGCCAGGCCAGCCCCTCTAATACATGTCTTATGGATAAACTAAAAACCAAAATAAGGAAGCACAGAGTGAAAACTCACCATGTTCAGCTCCCCAAGCAGATACTTAATAATGGCTGAGACGGTATGTTTAATGTGGTTAAGCTCACTTGTCATGATCTGTTTTCATGGTGCTTATTAACGTCCTGGTAACCAAGACGGACATGGCTTGTATCAAAACTTGGATCAGAAACCAACTTCCTCTGAATCAACATCTACCAGTTATAAAAACAATAAGTTATTATGTAAAAAATGTTTTGCTTTTGGAATTAGGTAGCCATTAATAGTCTTTTGAAACAGCCCAGAAACATAGATAAGATCAACACTGTATAAATTTATTTTGTTAAAAAATTTTTTAAAATAAAGAACACACAATTTTCAAATTGAAGGCACACATCTTCAGTAGTACCAACGTGTTAAAGTTGTTTTGTTATACTGGTGGACTCTTCTCTGTCCCTGTCTTACTAGGCAGGTATGTAAGATGCTATTTATGCAAATGATCTGGTACCAGCATTTCTCCACATCCTAAGACTTCTAACCACCCTTATTCTCTCCATATGCCACTCTTCCCTCCATCTCTTATCCATCCCTACTTCTGTCTCTCCGTCCCACTCCATCTCCAGTTCTGGATGAGCAGGTGCCCAACAGGGGGTGGTAGGGATCCGGCACTCTCCCAGGCTCCCAGGTCTCTGAGCCTCCAGCGCTGTGCTCACTGACTGGCTCCAGTCTCCAGACAATGCCTTCTCTTCGTGGGGCCAGGGGCTCAGAAAGCTTCACCAAGGCCTGGATCACTGGTGCTACTAGCTGTCTGTACTTAGATTTTGCTTCAGATCGCTCACAGATTAAGGTCAAATAATCATACTGAGCACAAAGAGCTCCAAAACTTTCTCGGTTCCTCAGGTATAAGAAATATGGGGGCTTGATCATTAAATTAGTAATTACAACACAAGTTAACAACTCTATACCTGAATTGCTTCTATTTGGTTTTAGGAAGAGAACGAATTTTCCTTCTTAGTTTTTGTTTTGGTCATATGATTGTTTTCTTTCCCCAAGCCCACCCTGAAGCATGTCGGGTAACAAAGCCAGCCCACCCAGCTTTAAATCTTTGCCTCTATCCAGACCTCAACTGGTCACAATCTTTTTTGTAATCCAAAGACGAGAAGAAATTAACTCTTTTTTTTCTTCCTATTTGGAATTCCAAGAGCACAAAGGAGTCACAGCATGTGTGCCTGCTGTAACACATGAGGGAAAGGGCATGACCAGACAGTTCTCAGGGTTCAGGTACACGAGTCATACACCCGCCCCTATGGCTGCATGAGATTGTCTTATGACACTGAGGTCAACTTAAACCAAGGCGTACACAGAAGAGCCACACCAACAGAAACATTTCCCGTCATCAGGGAGCTCCTGCGACCCTGAGAAAGGGGCAGGAGAATTTACCACTGAAGATTAAGTTTGCATTTATTCTTAAGTGTCCTGACTACAAAAGCAGCTTATAATTTCACACCAAAGTCCTGCTGTCGACATAAAAGTTAAAATTCATTTATTTTCCATGAAACTTAAGCATCTGAGTCAACAAACTGAAATACATATATTCTTTAAGAGTCTTTATACCAGGATGCTTATTTTTGGTCTTCAACACTGACTTCCTGCCCCCTTTCACCACACAAAAGCAGCTCGCTCTCGTAACATGCGGACACCAAAGCGCTGCCATTCTCTCTGATAGATCCACAGTTCCTGTGTCGTGTCCAAACAAGCCAGCACGGCCCCTCCTTTCCACGCAATCAGCCGGGGATCCATGTCCTAGAGCAGTGATACAGCAAAAGCAGATAAGACGTATACTTAATAATTTCCCTGAATTTGGGAGTAGAAAAAACCTGCTGAATCAATTCTTGAACAGCCAGATTTTCAACCTGCATTAAAGACTCATCCATGCAGGACCCATGAACTGCAGACATCTCTCTGTTCTAACTGATAGGAAAACTTTTTAGTGTTTGTTATTGAAAATACTACTATTCACTATTATTCCACCAATAGGCTCCATATGCAGAAACCGACAAGGAAATTACTTATTCTGAAGTTAGAGTGTAATAAATGTATCCCATAATCCCTCCCTCAGGATTAAAATTAAATAAGAGCATTCCCAGGAATTGTTTGTGGAATACAATGAAATACAGATACTATCTCTTTGTAAATTCCTGGGTTTATGTTTCTTTCTGAGATAGTTCAAGCCAAAAGGATCCTTAAAGATGCCTGGTCCGGGGACCAGCAGCAAATCTTTAACATGAAAGCTAAAACTAAAGTTTTTCTGGTGGAGACCAGCCGGTCTTCTCCTTGCCCACACAGTCCTTTTTGAAAGGCCTGGCTTCTGGAAGTCCACCACGCTGGTCTGGAGAGTACAGCAGGGTCCAACCCCCAGGAATCCAGGAGCCCCATCCAGAGTTCCTTGTACCAAATCTGTGACCTACTGAAAGAAATCTTCCCACTTGCCCACACCCTCAAGAGCTGTCCAGATGCAAGCTCACGCCTTTCAGTGCTGGTTTCATTCATATACAATCCAACTGCACCATGAACAACAGACCTTGGGCCTTGTGATCACGTCCACATTCTCGATAATTCGCCTGAATGAGGGTGGCATTTTGTTGAGAATTCTGTGCTGCAGAAATTCTTGAGCTTTATGAAACATCAAACCACCTCCCACCACCAGGATGGAACTGTACATCTTCTTTTTGGTATCATCAGATGCTGAAAAGACAGTAATACTCCTTCCACTCTTTTCCTCCATATCCAACACTGCGCCAAACCACCACCATCTCGTTTGGACAACTGAGCCTCCTCAAAGCTCTCTCTCCAACCCACCCTCAACAATGCAGCAAGAAGAACCCTGCAAAACACCAATGTGAGCATGTTGCTGCATCCCCCACCCTGCGACTTGCAGGATTAGGACCAAAATCTTTTACGGGGTCCTACAAAGTCCACTGTGATGTGTACTCCCCGTTTCTCCAGCCCCATCCTGGCATCTTACCTCCCAGCCACATTGGCCTCCACACAGGCCTCTCCCTCTGCCTGGAATGCCACCCAGTGACCCACTCACCTCCTAGATCGTTCTCAAATGGCTCTTCCCTAAGAAAAGACTCCCTGCCTCCCACCCTCCATACCTCCTCCTACCAATAAAAATCCCTTATTAAATCCCTCAAGCAGAAGCTAAGTCAGCTCTTCCCTTTTGTTCAACTCTGTAGCACCTGTCATAGTTGTAATTTCACATTTGTGTGACAATTTAACTTCTTTGGTTTCCTCCACTAGGCTATATGCTCAACGAGGCCAGGAACCAATTCCTAACACCGAACAACGCAAGCACAAAGCATGTGCTCAACAGTTTTCAATGCATATGCTACGCAGCACAACCACACCCTAGCCTGAACCAATTCACCTAACTGCTATCTTACAACATGCTTACAACAGCAGTCTATGCTGTGAAGAATGGCTTTATCCAGGCCCAGGGCCTTCCCTTCAAACAGCGAGATGGCAGTCTTCCTGGACATCAGTGCTGTGAGAGCCTCCTCAGATTCATTGCCGGCCATCAGACAGTCTCCCTGGGAGGATCCCAAATCCACCTCCTGGGCATGGAGTCTTTCTGGAAGATCAGAGGACTGGCCACGGAGATCCCCTTCAAATCCAATGGGTTTGGATGCAGACTTTCGGTCAGCAGTAGCTTTTGCAGACTTTAAATCAAACAAAAGGACAACCAAGTGGATGGTATGAGTATAACAGAGCAGTGCTGATGTTCTCCATCTAGACCCCACCCCTCCCTACTGCACTACTTTATACTATAAAGCAAAGGTCCATCACTGTGGTGCAGAGAGGTAATACACCCTAGCATGTGGCCAAGCACCTGCACTCACTCCAGGTCACCTGGGAGTGAGAGGTGGTGTACAAAAGATGAGGGTGTGCTGACAATTCCAAAGCAGCCATTGGCAGGCAGGGCAAGTCTCACAACTTTACTATTACTGGTTGGATTTTAAAATTGAAATGACAGTGTACATGGACATTTCCCCCTTGAGTTTTTAAGTGGAGTATTTCGGTAGAATTCGTGTGCCTGTGGTTACTACCTAATCCTCATTTTCAGACCTTGTCCAACCACCTCTTGCTCACCTGTGGGACAGGGACAAAGACTAGAAAATAGAAAAGGTTTATAAGCCCTCCTCTATCATGAGCTGTTTCACTTGGAGAGAAGAGCTTTCATTTGTGCCCCTGCATCAGACATCCTATTACTTGGATCATCAGCTCTGGACAAAAGAGTTCAGCTTTTTGCCTAGGCCACATACCTTTTACATTATAATTTTAAAAATAGGTGAGATTTTACTAAAAATACTCACTACTGGATAAATATTCAAAAGTAGATAATTTACACACCAAAATAAATATCTTTATTAAATTAACTTTTAAATTTGTGGACTGGTATTCTGAAAACTGGATTCATGTCTGCTGAATGAAGAAATCTGTCATCTGATTTTAAATTTAGACTTCATTATCTCCAGTTCTAAAACCAGGATCAGCTTCAGTATGCAGTCAGCCTGAAGTGACTGCAACGATCCACTAAACGTAGGCAAACTTCTGCAGGGACAAGGCAGTCTCGTCTCACACCAGAATGACTGCAGACCTGTTCTTGCTTGCTCTGCGTGGCTAGCAGGTAATGCTCATCGTGAGGATCCTCAGGGTCACCCTGGGATCTGTGCTGCAAAGTTGTCATCTTTTGTCCAACAATTCCAAAAGTTGCTGGGTAAAACAAAGCCATTGGAGCCTATACAAGGAAGGAAAAGAATGATCAACCAAGGACACTTGACCTTCTGAAAAAAACTGATCCATTAAATTCTGTTCTTCCCAAAACAAAACTGGCAGATCAGATCCTAGAAGGCAGACTCAATAAGCATTCTCTTTTGGGAGTAGCCTTATTCCTTCATTGCACAGGAGGCCAGAAAACTTACAGAAATCATCCTACTGAATGAGTGATGTGACACCACAAAGAGAAATGTCAAAGCAAATGTAATGCAAATGCCTAAAAAGCTACTTTATAATTTCCTAATAAAAACAGTCCTTCCCTCTCTAAATAATACAAATCACACAGCAGTTAATTAAAAAGATGGTTCTCATTATCTATTCTAATCTGTACTTTATCAGTGACTTAAAAGCTGGTTTAGCATGGGCGCCTGGGTGGCTCAGTCAGTTGAGTGTCGACTTTGGCCCAGGTCATGATCTCACCATTTGTGGGTTCAAGCCCCACACCGGGCTTTGCACTGACAAGATGGAGCCTACTTTGGATTCTCTGTCTCCCTCTCTGTCTCTGCCCCTCCCCCACTCACGCTCTCTCTCTCAAAAATAAACACTAAACAAAATGTTTAAAAAAAAAAAAAAAAAAGGCTGCTAATCTATACCAGTTGACATTCTAACCTCATGAGGTTTCACACAAGTGCATATTCTCAGTCTGAGTGAACCAGGTCGGCTTTCTTTCTACCCATGGAAATATACACCCGTATGTTACCTGGAGTTTTTCATCTCCTAATCGAAACTGGTAAAGCAGCGCAGGGGAATCTGGATGTCGAATCTGAAACTCATGATCCTGAAGGCCAGAGATGTCCTGATTCCAGGAAAAGATGCTGTCAGTGAGCCAGTAAAAGTGCATGTAAAGTCCTCAAATTATAGTTAAGCCTCTCCACAATCCGCATCTCACTTATAACAAGGCTGCCCTGAAACTCTGTACCATTCTACCTGGAACTTAATAAAATAAGAGTCAAAATGTACCTTGCTTCCTTTTTAACATTTCTGAAATTTCTACCATTTGCATTTTTTTTCTTCATTATCAAGACATACAAATACAAACAATTACGCAAATCAAAAAGCAAATTTTGTCAATAACTGGGAAATGCTACCCAGTCTTAGGTTGCTCAAAATTTCTTTATTCAGAATTAGATGGTTTGAAAAATGTTAGGAAAAAAAGTCTGAAACAACACATAAAAAGGTAGGAATCCACATACAACAATGTTTGCAACACTAAGTGCTTTAAATGCCATTTTATTAAATGTCTGCACCTATATATTACATCTTAAAGATGTACCTTCAACCTTTATTGGAATGATCTAAGATCCTAAAAAGAGAGAAATTTCTTAAACACTCTTTCTTTAAAAAGCCAGCTGTATTTTCTAGAGCCTGAGACACATCCTGACGGCTCTGACCTTTTACCAAAACACCTTTGCTCCCTTAAGAGCTTCCACTTCAAGGCTCTGTCAACTTGGGTGGAAAGGGAGGCATAATAGTTATATTTTTAATTGCCTTTTAAATATCTTAAATTTTTCCTGGAAAGAAAAATAATCAGCGATTTTGATTTTGCCCCCACCTGATCTAAATGACAGAAAGTTTCTTTAAGGTGCTGTAGAAGAAGACAGTCCATTTTATTTGTTAGCTGGCATTCCCGGTAAGGGAACCCGGCTCGCTGCATCAGCCAGTAGAAACACCTTGACACGTCAGAGCCCCCATACGCCAGACAGAGCCTAGAGTTAAAAGAAAAGGCAGGTGGGTAATCTGTTGGTCAACAAGGTGTGAAGGGCATTTCAAAAACTCCATCACCCCACAGTGAAACATGACAAGTCTCAAAAGATGTCTGCCGCAGGAACAGACTGAAAGGACAGGATGGTCGGATGGGATGGAGAAATGGACTCCAGCACACAACCAGGGGTGGGCACCTTTGCTATTTGCAAAAAGTCTCCAAGAAATGGAATACACATGACTAAATGCAGTTCATTTCTAAGTCACTATGTTTATCATATGCTAGCCATTTGCCTGTCTATACTCACCAGCACAAGTTCATAGGAGGTGACATCCTAGGACAAACTCACGGGAAGAAACTTTAAAGAGTGTGCTACCCACTAACTGAATGGTTCGACAATTTGGAAAGATCACTGCTATGTTATTTTAAAAGTGGGAGACTAAGTCCAGTATTTTCTCCACCCTTTGAGAACAAATGGCATCAGGTAATGCAAACAATGGATGAGCCAAAATAACTCACACTGGGTTTTCAAATGCACCGTTAATTTGGGGTGGGAAGCAACAGAGATTACCTTTCTCATGGACTGGTTAAGCTCTCTTTCCAATGTTTCTCTACCCTGTGACTCAAACTACCTATGTGAGGGATAAGAACTACAGCATCCTGAAGAAGCCATCCTGGGAGCACAAAATGCTGCAGAGAACCTGCATGTGCACCGCCTGAGTCTGCTTACCTGTGTTGGGCTTGTCTCAGGAAGTACAAGCAGCAAACCTGAGCTGGATAATTATTTTATTATCTCTTATATCAGTGATGACATCACAAAGGGACTGGACAAGAAAGCTACTCATTACTCACTCAACAATTACAACAAAAGCAAATACTCAAAATGCTAGCTAGGTAGAGAATTCAGACCTGAAAACCTATTTTCCCCTACACGACTTGCCTAAATAAAACTTTGCTATGAGCATAATTGGTATCTTTACACCAGACCACAGCAAGACACAGAGCTAACACTACACTTCCTCTGTGGGAAGACATACGACACAAGCTGGGCTTTTCAGGAGCTGCTGACGTGAACTCACAGCAGAGAATTCCAACAGGAAAGGTAAAATCAGTGGTCTGTAGCCTTGCTAAAAGTTGTACTTCCACATCTGTGAATATAATTCCTTATAAAAATTTCATTTCTAACTTGTGATGCTTTATAGCTGAACAGTCTGCGAGGGGAGAAGGAGCAGAGAAAGCCACCTTCCAAGGTCCTTACCGAGTATTCCGATGAGAGACCCCATCCTCCACACAGCACACGCTTGTTTTCTGGTCTCCAACATCTACGATACATGTGCTGCTTAAACCACTTCCAAAGGTGGCACACACAGACTCCTGATGGACCACAATCCCTGAGACACAAAGGCAGAGGAGCCATCAGCTAGGCAGCAGTCAAGATGCTAAGACAAATCACCAGTTAAAGTCTGGAAACCCCCTGAGCAATCGTCCAAGCACAGCAGATCCTCTCAGAATAACCATTTCAATAAAGCAGTGAATTAGATTAACTCTGTCAATAAAAACAGAAAAACAATCTCATTTCAAGTAGATTTCTCTGGAATACTGGACATACCTGAAAAACCCATCTTCATTAGGATCATATTCACTAGTTCTTTCACATGCTGTTTATTATAGATATCAGGAATTAGCAAGATACATCTATAATACTAAAAAACAAAGAAAAAAAGATAAAACAGTTAATACTAAAGTCAGGTCAAAATAAATGTCACTACATTTGTCTTCAGAGAGGATTCTCTCTAAAGGATGGCAGCAATGATTAGGGGCATGAAACAAAAAGCTCAAAACCCTCTGCTATCCTTTGGGTTTTTGAAAATAGGAAACGTTGAAGTTGTGTGAGGATTTTTTTCCCTTTAACTTATTAAAAACTTGTGAAAGGGTATCACAACCCTAGATTTCAAAATATACTACAAAGCTATAATAATCAAACACAATGGTACTGGCACAAAATTACACATACAGATCAATGGAACAGAAGAGAACCCAGTAATAAACCCACACATATATGGTCACTTCGACAAAGGAGGCAAGGATATGCAATGGGATAAAGTCTCTTCAACAAACGGTGCTGGGAAAACTGGATAGTTACATGCAAAAGAATGAAACTGGACCACTTTCTTATACCATCACAAAAATACATTTGAAAGGGGTTAAAAAACATAGATGTGAGACTTGAAATTATAAAATTCCTAGAAGAAAATACAGGCAGCAAATCCTTTGACATCGGCCTTAGAAGCATTTTTCTTGTCTCCTGAGACAAGGAAAACAAAAGCAAAAATAAACTATTGGAGCTACACCAAAATAAGAAGTTTGCCCAATGAAGAAAGCCATCAACAAAACGAAAAGGCAACCTACCTGATTGCAGAAGGTATTTGCAAATGATATATCTGGTAAGTGGTTAACAGCAAAAATATATAAAGAACTTCTACAACTCAACACCAGAAGAACAAATAATCCAATTAGAAAATGGGTAGTGGACCTCAACAGACCAGTTTTTCCAAAGACATAGAGATGGCTAACAGACACATGAAAGGATGCCCAACATCACTAATCATTAGGGAAATGCAAATCAAAACCACAATGAGATATCAGCTCACACCTGTCAGAATGGCTACTATCAAACAGACAAGAAATAACAGGTGTTGGCAAGGATGTGAAGAAAAAGGAACCCTTGTACACTGTTGGTGGGAATGTAAATTGGTACAGCTGCTATGGAAAACAGAATGGAGATTCCAAAAAAGTTAGAAATAGAAATACCACATGATCCAGTAATTCCACTACTGAGTATTACCCAAAGAAAATTAAAACAGTAATTTAAAAAAATATATGGATTCCTAATTTCAGTGAAGCATTATTTACAATAGCCAAGATATGGAAGCAACCTAAGTGTCCACTGATAGATAAATGGATACAGAAGACTGGTACATACATACAATAGAATATTACTCAGCTATACAAAAAAATGAGATCTTGCTATTTGCAACAACATGGATGGACCTAGAGAGTATTATGCTAAGTGAAGTAAGTCAAAGAAAGATAAATACCATATGATTTCACCTACATGTGAAACCTAAAATACGAAACAAATGAAAAACCAAAAAAAGGAGAAACAGATCCGTAAATACAGAGAACAAATTAGTGGTTGCCAGAGACAAGGAGGGTGGGGGATGGGCAAAATGGGTGAAGGGGAGTGGGAGATAGAGGTTTCCAGTTATGAAATGAGTAAGTCATAGGGATGAAAAATACAGCATAAGGAATATAGTTTTCGGTACTGGAATAGCACAGTATGGGGACAGATAGTAGCTACACTTGGGGGTAAGCACAGCATTATGTACAGGGTAGCCAAATCACCGTGCTGTACACCTGAAACTAATGTAACATTAACGTAACATTATATATCAACTATACTTCGATTAAAAAAGAAAAATAAAAAAACAAAAGAAAAACTTGTGAAATTAAAAATAAGACTTTTTAAAACATATGTCCTGAAAAAGGTCCAGAGAGAAGGCATAAACATGACACGAGCAAGTTTGCTGGCTGCAGAGCAGTAGAGAGACACCAAAGAAACAGCAGGAATAAGAGAAAGCACCGGACCTGAAATCAGTGAAGAAGAAGATACCCTCCATACCTTAAGGCTGAGAATGCTTCAAGAACACTAGATTACAAACAACTCAGTAATATATACGTTTACTGACGAAGACTCTTAAAGACAATCCAAGTAACTGGGAGTTTTTGCTCACCTTTAAATCTTTCAGTGGAATTTCCAAGTATTTTTGTATTGCATGAGACCATATTACTTCAATATCTGCCAGAACAGCCGTAAGGGAGCCCCCAGGTCCTGGGTGAATATTTAACTGGCCTCTTCTGATAGGCCAGTGAATATTATAACAGTCCAATGGATTAACATACAAGGCCTAGAAAAGACAGGGAGATGAATACATTGTTAAAACTTTTCTTGGGCATTTCTGGACTCATATTTAAAAATCTAAGGCCAGAGTTATGATTAACATTTGCTCATTATTCTAATTTATTTAATGTTTATTTTTTTGAGAGAGAGACCAGATTGACCCGGGGAGGGAAAGAGAGAAAGGAAGACACAGAATCTGAAGCAGGCTCCAGGCTCTGAACTGTCAGCACAGAGGCCAATGTGGGGCTCAAACTCACGAACCGTAAGATCATGACCCAAGCCAAGTCAGACGCTTAACCTACTGAATCACCCAGGCGCCTCCATCTGCTCACTATCTTAAATGTTGAGAGTGGAGTATCTAACATCACAGGAGCCTGTGTGAGTACCTGGGCCTGCAACAAGATGATGAATTCTAGGAAATAACTAGAACTGGAGGGTGCTGCAAAGTTCCCTACCTCTTCTCCCACCAAAAACTCAGGGTGATGAGATGTGTTTGTCCACTTATTTCCAGAACAGTGATCTAAAATTGCAGGTCGCATCTGCTTGTTGTAGGACCGTGCCTAAAACAAAAGACCATCAGAAAAGTCTCTGAATTTATGCAAGAAAAAAGGAGAGGGGGGAAGGAGAAATGTAGTATGAATCCTCTTTTCTCCTCTCTCACAGACCAGATACAGTAGCAAAATGTAATCACAAGCCTTAAATATTTGGCAAAATACTGACTGGTCACTGAAAGATTCTCTTGGCCTTTTCCACAATTGTCATTTTCCCCCCATAGTTTTAATACCTGGGCTGTGATTCATAACCAGTCCAAAATTACTACGGCACTCTGCTTAAAGCTGAATACATATTTATGTATCATACCAACTCATGTCCACTCCTAATAGTATCTTTTATCATATTAAAATGACAAATGTAGTAAGAACATAGCTTCCCATGTTCTTACAGATCCTGGAATTTTACACTTAAGACTCTCAGGTAAGCTATAAATTTTTATCAACTTGCCATATGAAACACCATCTTTTAAATTCTTCAGTGTGCCCAAGCATTTGTGACACTGATTTGGGTATTCTGTTGGTGATTATGAATGGTTTTTCTTCTGTTTTAAAGGAAATCCCTTTAATTTGCATACTGAAATTGAGAGAGACATGAATGGCATTATGACAGAATAGCAGTTAAAGAATGAATCTGAAGAAACAGTTAAAACTGAACCTGTTCAGGGGACACGGGAATCCGTCTTGTACCATTTGACATCTTTTTAGACCATATTGCTTGATCCACCATTTTAAGGCCATTTTGTCTTTGTTCATTACTTTCTGGTTTCTGGGAGAAAAAAGTGAAAGATGAGCAGTACTAAGGATTCAGTGAAAAGAGAAAGCAATTTGGAAATCTACTAATTTAATCCACCAAGAAGAAATGCTCCCTCATCAACAAGAAGCAGTATTTCCTTAATTTTTGCCATATGTATCAATCTTAAGAACTCAAAGTAATCTTTTTACAATTTACAGATAAAAAAGTCAGAAAGGAACCCTCACCATAAACCCAACTATTTGCAAAAATCTATAACCTCAAGGAAGTCGGAGAGACAAAATTTTTCATAGCACTAATCAGGACAGCAACTTTGTATTTATAAAGTATTTCAGAGACTTTTCCATACATCTACATAAGTCTCATATTTTTGATTTTGTAACAATGCTACATTCACTCATGTGCCATTTTGTTTAATCAGCAGGTATTCAAGTTGCTGTGACATTATAAAGAACATATCTGTAAATACTCTGTGAAAAAGTTATTTTTTCTATCGACCTTTACTCCTGAGATTTATGCCCTACAAAAGAATTGTAAGATCCAAAAATACAAATGAATTTAGACTCTCATATTCTCAAGTTACATTTAGGCTTAGAAATGGACTTACATAGTCTTCCAGTTATGCTAAAAAAAAAAAAAAAAAGGGAACCCTAAAGTTTACTATTTTAAGTATAGACACTGCAAATTCCTAAAACTGCCTCCGATCTAAAACTTAAAAGTGGATTACAATGCAAAATATATGTATTTTAACATCTACCATGAAATATTTTTCTCATTATTACTATCTGCAAGATAGGATAAAGTAAATGCTACCTGCAAGGATATATGTAGTTTTGCCTTCAAATTATAATTTGATCTAAGATTGTAGTAACTGATGATAACAATTCAATTTACTTATGGATTGAAAATACAAGCTCAATATACACTGTTAAGTATCTGGAAGAGAAAAATACGGCAGTCAGTTAATAGAGACCTTAAGATATTATTTTAAGTGAGTGACAATTCTGTATCATCCATTAAAAATCACCTTCGTCAATACTCAATTCATATTGATGGGTGAAAAAATTTTGATTTACTTGTGTTATTTCTTTACAATCTAATACTGCTAGCTCAGATGAAAAATGCTACTTGTAATCCTGAATGATGTTATTATTTTAAAACACATTAAAGGGGCACCTGGGTAGCTCAGTCGGTTAAGCATCCAACTTCGGCTCAGGTCATGATCTCACAGTTCGTGGGTTCAGGCCCCATGTCAGGCTCTGTGCTGACAGCTAGCTCAGAGCCTGGAGCCTGTCTTCAGATTCTGTGTCTCCCTCTCTCTCTGACCCTCCCCTGCTCGCGCTCTCTCTCTCAAAAATAAATTTAAAAAACATTAAAAAAATTTAAAAAAAAAGCATTAAAGCTATAAAGATGAAGATGTTTATTCAAGTGTACTGTGTATACTTGAATGTGTAAGCTCTCCCAAAGAAACCACCTTGGGCTTTCTTCTCCAGATCCTCCATTTCTGACTTACATTTAGTCCTTCCCTTAGGAGCCAGCTGTCCTTGTACAGTGGCTGCCCTTGTTGTTTGTGTCTTCGTGCGATTACATGAGGAATGCTAGCAGGAAGTGTGTCTGTGGCTCGCCCAATCCTTAAGGTTGTTGATCCTGGGTGTATGACAACGATGAAGTTGCTCTGGATTTGCTGCAAATAGAAAACACAGGAGTGTGACAATAGTAAATAATATGCAGGCAAAAAGTTAAATAACATACGGGTAACAGACTAGACTAAGAAGTTAGTTTCCTATAATGACTATCAGACTCAAAGGTATCAAGTAATTCACTGAAGGTAGCTCTATGAGAGGCATCCAATTATTGCTCTCTGCCTGAATGCAAACTCCTTTTGTACTTCTGTGCTTCCAGGATCTGACTCACAGTACACAGGTCAATATTTGTTTAAATGCACAAAATCATAACTATCCAATGCAAGTCAACCTATAATTACTGGGCATTTCTGTGCCAGGTACTGGAGGTTCAATGGTGACCAAGACAAAATTCCGACCACCAGAGAACTTTCAGATTACCAGGGGTCACAAACAAGGAATACATGTGGGGGAATACCATGACTAGTGAAGAACTAAAGCTGAGTCACTTAAAGATGCTTATAAACAAAAAATAGTTGCTACGCCTCCGCTACAAATTTTGATTCAGAATTTCCAGAGAGAGCCACCATTCCTGAACGATTCCTTAGCTAGTACCTACTCTGCCCTGCCCTTGAGCTACAGATGTGTCTTCTTGCATGTCTCCATTTAAAACATTTCCATAGCTGCCCATAAGACAGAGTCCAGAACATCTGAGATCAAGACCCACTCTACTTCTCTAGCCTTACATGAGAACCACCTCCCTTCTCCTTAATCTTCCTGATCTAGATCTGTTGATTTCTTGGGGCACTTAAGTGGTTCAGTCGGTTAAGCGTCAGACTTCGGCTCAGGTCATGGTCTCGTGGTTCATGAGTTCAAGTCCCACATCGGATTCTGTGCTGACAGTGCAGAGCCTGGAGGCTTTTTCGGATTCTGTGTATCCCTCTCTCTTTGCCCCTCCCCCCCCTTACACTCTCTCTCAAAAGGAAATAAACATTAAATTTTAATTTTTTTAAATTTATTTTTCAGAGAGAGAGAGACAGCATGAGCAGGGAAGGGTCAGAGAGAGAGGGAGACACAGAATCCGAAGACGGTCTCCAGGCTCTGAGCTAGCTGTCAGCATAGAGCCTGACGCGGGGCTCGAACCCACGAACCGTGAGATTATGACCTAAGCCGAAGTCAGATGCTTAACCGTCTTAGCCACCCAGGCGCCCCAGGAAATAAACATTAAAAAAATGTTTTTTTTAAATTTTAGATATCTCTTGATTTCTTAACTCACCACTCTGACTTCCAGGTCTTCGCACAGGCAACTCCCTCTGCCTGTCATTTCTACCTGGTAAATCCTACTTCCCCCTTCAGTTCTGAAGTTAAATGTCATCAGACTAGGTTTGATTGTTCCCTTGAAATATAATCCTATGATACCCTTTTTCTTGACACTTGTCATCCCTGTAATTATTTACTGTCTGCCCTCCCAACAGACAAAAACCTTCATGGAAGAAGGGATCACTCCTGTCCGGTTCACTAGTCTATGCCCAGCGCACAGCGCACAGGAGCCTAGGAGGTATTTGTTGAATGAATCGTTTTCACATGGCTGGTGTGATGTTAAACACAAGCTTTTTTGTGCTGTGGCAGACATGTGTCCAGCAGACTGGAGTAAAACACGAAGCTGCTTGCCATCAGAGATACCTGTACCCCATTAATGGCACACAGGCTGCAGCACATTGATCGGAAAGCTCTGGGGTAGTAATGGCAGTTTTCCAAAGCTTGAACAAGTATTTTTTAACAACTACATATTTATTTTAACACGTCAGGAAAAAACTAGCCAGTACACCCCACACATCACTTCCTGAATATTATTACTTAAATAAGACCAAGTAAAAAAAGTTAAGCAAATAATGGATATGAAAAAAAGCACAGAGAACACGGGGAAACTAACAGGTGTTCTACAACGGACTGGGCTTCCGGAAATGTTGCTATAGTGGTTAAAGGCCCAGGCTCCAGATTCACAGATTTGGCTTCATACTGCACCACTTCCTGGCTCAGGATGAGGTTCCTACCTTACAGAGCTATTGCGAGGATTAAGCAAGTTAATCCTGCAGCCCAGGGTCTGTCTAGCCCTTCCAAAGTTCTGCATTGCCTTCGGAAGAGACCAGACTCTTTGGCTTTATGCCTCTCGTGATAGGCCCCACTAAGATCTCCTGTCTCACCTCTCGCTCCCTCTTCCACGCTTCCAGACATCCTGATCACCAACACTTGATCTCCTCTCCTAGCCCAGGTCTCTTCCACACTGTTCTCCTTCTGAGATTCCCTCTGGCTAACTCTTAATCACTCTTCAGGTCTTGGTCCACACATCACTTCCTTTAAAACCATCCCAGACCATCAGGGCCAGAGGAGGCACCTGCTGTGTGTGCCCAATACTTCCCTATGGCCTTCTGCACTAGCCCATCCGATACCATATGCCCTAATACCTGCTGCCCCATGCCCAACTGTGAGCTCTACCCTCCTGCCTCCCAGTCACAGAGTGAAAGAATCGCACAGGGGGGGAATCTGCAAGGCCCATACTGGACCATCCAGTCTGCCCCCTCAACTAGATGGGCGGAGAAAAGGCCTGTCCAACAGTAAGCATCACCCTGGGGGGTTACCGGGAGCCAGACGGTGCTGTACATCCCACAGCTGCCTGGACAGTGGGGTGTTATCCTTAACCCATCCACCCGTTAGGAAGCTGCCTCAGAGATGTCCAACATGAAATTCTGGCCATTTAAATTTAAATGCCTTATTTTTGATGTGAATTTACCCATTTTCCGATGGGAATGGTGTTTTTTTACTCATCAGTAGGAATGCGCGCACACTCACACACACACGTCCTTTGCCTGTCATGCTACAAGTAACTTTTTCTGGTTAGGACGACTTCATCTTGTTCTGATTTTGACACACAAACTCTTCATGTCTATTCAGACGATCGTCTGCCCTTTCCTTGCTTTATGCTGGAAATGGCCTCCATTCCTAAAGACTTCCTTCACAAAGGAAAACGCCTGCACCGCCAAGTGTCCCTACTCGGCGCTAAACTCCACCTGCGCTGACACTCCACAGCTGCTTGGAAGGCAGGCGAGGGCCGAGGCCCGTCCCGCGGCCGGCCGGGGAGGAAACCACCCCGAGTGCCAGCCGCGAGAGTGGGGGCCGGAAACCTTGCGCCACCGCCTGCCTCGTCACCCCCGCCCGGCCGGAAGGCCCTTCTCGAGACCCGCCCCTGGCGCCGCACCTCCTGCAGCGACTCCGGCACCAGTGCGGGCACGATGGGTCGTTTCACGCCGCGCTGCTCCTTCTCCTTCTCTCCGCCCTTCTCCTTCCCGTTCTCCGCGTCCCCCTTCTCCGCCTGGGTCATCGCGGCCGCTGACAAACACCGACCCCCAGCCTCAGGGATGCGCCGCACCCGCGGGAGCCGGCTGGGCCCCCGCGCGAGCCGGCTGGGCCCCGGCGCACGCGCAGCCTCCCAGCCTGGTGCTCGTCAGCCAAGATGGCCGCCAGACAGCCGCCCCAGAGGCTTCCGGGAAAGCGGAGGGGCGGGGCTGTCCGGAGGAGGACGGGGCGGGAGTGGGGCGTGGATGGGTGGGAGTTGCTGTGATTTGTCCTGACGGTGGGATGCCGGAAGCCTACTTGTTTTTCATTTTGAGCGCTCTACCCGGCATCGCGTTTTGTTCTCACGATAGGAAGCCTCAATTCTTGGCTTCCTAGACCTCAGAAGTTCCTGGTTCTCCTCTTACTGCGCTGGTTAGGCTCAGTCCAGCTTCTGATGTTAAGGTTTTGTTGAGTTAGGGCGCCTCTCTCCACACCCCTTGGGTGCCTTTATCCACTTTCATAGTTTTGCATATGAGTATAACTCCCAGATACATAATTCCTGTCTGGAAGTGTCTCTGAGATCCAGACTGATAACCAACAGCTTATTTGGTGTCTCCACTTGGATGTCCACAGGCATAGCAAACTTAAATGCGCCCAAACTGGAACTCTTGATATCCGCCCCATCCCCTCTGCCCCCAACCTACTCCCATTTTCACCATCTTAGTAAATATCACTTTGATTCTGCAGTTGTCCAATCTATCAGTAAATCCTGCAGTCTCTGAAATATATCTTGAATGAATCCACTTCTCCATCCCTACGGTTACCCTGTCCAAACTATTATCCTCTCATCTGGACTGCAACAGCCTCTTAACCCAACTCCCTGCTTTCATCTTGTCCTCCTGCAATCTGTTCTTAATGCACTTGCTCAAGTGTCAACTTTTAAATTATGAAGTAGTTAATCAATACCACGTACCCAGCATTCTACTTAATACCTCCTATGGGTTATCTTGGACAAAAATTAAACCCATGCTTTACTCTTAGGTTTCCCCTTGTTCATGGAACAGAATCTAAACTCACCATAGTTTAGAAGGCCATTCTTAATACAGTTTCTGCTACATCTCTTGAGTTCACCTCCTCTCTCTCCTTCCGTTAGCATTTCCAGTTACCCTTGCTTTCTTTCAGCTTCTCACACATGCCAAGCCCTTCCCTCCATTGGGACATTGCTCTTGTTGTCCCCTTTGCCTTGGGTGCTCTTCCTCAGCTGGTTCATTCTCATCCTGTCTTAACTCAAATGTCACTTCAGAGAAGCCTTCCCCAGTTAGTTATCTTGTCATCTTATTTCCTTTAGAGCAGGAATTAAGCCTGTTCTTAGCTTGCTCACAGTAGGAGAGCTAAATATCTGATGAAGTCAGGACTATAGGATAAACCCAAAAGAAGAGTACCTGCAGAATGGTTCTGGGCAGAGACAGGGGGGCAGGGACCACAAATCACAGGCACAGTAAAGCCATCACTTCCTGAGACTCTCTGCCCTGGTCTCCTCCCCACTACAGCCTTAGGTGATTTGACAGAATGACCCTGCCATTCACCAGCCATGCAATTTGAACATCACAACTTTGCTGAGCCCTTGCATGTTATCTGCATAATGCAAATATCATCTACCTAACCCACTGCATCAGAATTAACAATCTGTGAAAGATAAAATGTCTTACAGACTTGAGTGATCAATAAACTGTCTTTATTATCCTTCTTAAAATTGTGTTAGAATTGCCCCTTTCCTTATATTTGAAGGAAAGTGTCTCATGCCACTACATCCCCCATTTCCTGGCAAATAGGGTTAAATAAATGCTTCTAAATAAATATAAGAATGCTTTTACCTGAAACTTTGTTTCAAAGACTGTTAAACACAAAGCAGAATTATCTGTATTATTCATTTTCCCAACAAATATTTCAATGCCTATTACATGTAGTCACTATTCAAAGCACTGGAGTAAAAAAGACAAAAATCCATAACCTCACAGAGCTTCCATTCAAATGAGAGTATGGGAGTTACTAGTGTTCATGGGGGTGAAAGCCAACAAGGCAGTATCTTAAGCAATGGTTTAGAATTCAAATTTGTCAAGATAGCACAGAAGTCTATGATTTTAAAACCACCTAGCCAATCTTCATTTTGTATGTAGCTCAGATTTGTGGGTTATGGCTTTATAATACCTAATTATATTTGGTAGCAAATCTGAAATTTTGTAGTAAAGATTCATAGAACAAATATGTTTCGAGATAAAACTATGCATACTACTGAAATAAATACAATGTGATTTATTTATAAATGAGAACAATTAACAATGAATAGTATTTCAGAAGTTAAAAAGGTGACACTAGTTGTACTGAATACACAATCTTTATTTTTCTTCAAATTTGGAGTTTTTTAATTATACAAAGATGACAAGTCAAGTTTGGTAACCTAAAAATATTTACTTATTAAAACTATATTAATACTTTCATAAACTATACAAAAAAGATAATGAGACAAACATTTGCCATTTATAGAACTGCAGGTCAGTCATGCCAGATCCCTGGGGCGGGAATTCCCAGCACGGCCTCATCCGTCTGTGAGCACACAGAGCAATCCCTGTTTAGACGTACATTCATTTGCTTGTCCAGCATGGTCAGCCCTCCACCTCTTGATGGTTTCCTTCTGCTATGAATGTGCACGTCCAGTTGTCTGCTTTTTAGAGCAGACATTTACCTAAAAGAAAGCATTATAATAATCAGGTAAGAGTTATTACTTTGGATCTGCACAAAAAAGTCCAACTATTTTTTTTAAACCTGTTTTCAAAAGACACTTTGATAATAAAATTCAATACATTTTTCAACGGTTGAGGTATTTTTCCAAATAAGATGTCTGAATAATTATAAAATATTGGGCACCTTCTGTTTTCCTAAAGAAAACTTCCCTAAGAAGGTATTATCGAAATGCACTCTCTGCAGAGTAATTTCAGACTTCCAAGTTACCTTCCTCATCCACCAGCCATTGGAGGAGGACTAGGGCCACGCAGATGATTAATTCGACCCATTCTTCTGGGTGGGTTTCCTGGTGGCCTAATAAAAGAAAATTTATGTTTAGTAGACATCAAGTGGTTCTTTCAAACACTCAAATAGACCCTCTTCTCTATTTAAAATAGGAATTACCAACTAGGTCAGGAGTTGAGAAAATTCAAACACTTATAGGGACCAGACACTTAATGCACATGAGGGAAGTGGGTCAAGCAAGACTGTGATGACCTGAACAGTATCTCCCGTAAGTAAATGCCCAACTGAAACTCCGCTCCATGGAAGTGCTGCTTGGTCTTCTCTGGTTTTCCTTAGCAGCGGAAATCCAGATTCTAAAGTGAAAATCTCTAGATTTAATGTTGGTCATCAGTTTCAGCTTCTAATTTAGACTTTTCCCATAGGATATTTGATATACATTTTAGCCTTATCAAATTGACTCTGGTTATCAAACCAGAAGCAACTTGATTTAATTTACAGTAATGAATTAATTTTGTGAAATAGAATTTAAACCTTTTATTTCCATGAGCCAAACTATGTCTGTCCATCCATAATATCTAATTTAATTAAAGTTACAGACTGGTAAAAATATCTATTATCAATTTAGAAAGCTCTACCCTCTTCCATCATCATATCTGGAATCAGAGGAGTTTCCGTAGCCTCTTCTCTTTTTCACATCTTGCTGAAGCAGAGTCTTGAAACTGAAACAAGGGGCAGAAAACACCAGAAATACCACTTTCAACATTATAAAATGTATTTCCATGGTTTCAATGATGTCTGTGAGAAGATAACTAAGCCAACTTAGTTCCAACCCCACACTTCCCAAAGCCAGCTGGACAGCACCATGTAGCACAAGCACATGTCTACATTTGTGCGATGTTCTGGGCCAAAGCCACCACTCCTTGTCTTTCCCTGACAGAGCCTAGGAGTGACTCTTGAAACCAGAGCCATCCCCAACTTCCTTCCTCCACTCTACGTCAGCTGTCAGGTCCCAGGATCTGTTTTCACAGCACTGCACATTCATTTCCCCTGCCAACAGCCTACATGATGGTACCTTGCTGAGGGAGGAGCCCAAGGTGGTGTGTGTGCCAGAGGCACAGGGCTTCTGGGAATCCATCTGGATGGAATTTTCTTTATTTGTGGAGGGGGACAAATTTAAGTTAAAACAATGTTTTATTTTTTTTAAGTTTGTTTGTTTAGAGACAGCACAAGCAGGGGAAGGGCAGAGAGAGAAGGAAAGAGAGAATCTTTAACAATCTCTGTGCTGTTAGCTTAGAGCCTGATGCAGGGCTCGAAATCACGAAACATGAGGTCAGGACCTGAGCAGAAACCAAGAGTCAGCTGCTTAACGCAATGAGCCACCCAGGCGCCCCTAAACCAATATTTTAAATAAACAATAGGGAGTGAGTGGAACTTGTAAGAGACTTTAGTGAAGTCTTGCTAGGTAAATAAGGACTCTCTGTCCCACTGTGTTTTTCTATGGAACCATCTCTTCCATTTTTTTCTTTAACTCCTTCAAACTTATGCTACATGCAACAATCAGATTATTTTTCTAAACCACATCTACAGTTCAAGTAAGTATAAAGATCGCAGTCTGCTATTCAAATGTCTCTCCTGAATTTTTCTTGTGTTTTTCCCACCTCTCACAATCACATCCAACCCAATATCCATTGTAATAGGAATTAAAGTCAATGAAGGAAGGGGCAATCTCCCACATCTCTGCATCCCTGCAGTTCTCTGCTATGTGACACTCAAATGTCTATTCAAACTTAGCATGAGTAAGACTTGTTGGTAATTGATGAGCAATTTTCACAAAACAGCATGGGAAGGACCAAAAAATGCATTTAACTAAGCATTGCTTGGAATTAAAGTTTAAATTTTTGTCTCCTGTGTTGATTTTAACAATTGAAAAAACAACTTTACTCCTTGGGATATTTTTTTATCAAGATCTAATTCCCCTTGTGTGTTTATTGTATAGCATGGAGTAAAAGCTGCACATACACACCAATGCTGGAATAGTGGAGAGAAAGTGAGGCACTGGAATAGTGGAGAGAAAGTGGAGTAGAATAGGGAGGCCTGGCTCCGGCAGACTGAGATCATTACCACTAAGGTTAAGACGCAGTCAGGCTCACTAACTCAGCTATCAGATTCCAACTCATAAGATGTTGGGGGGGGAACCTCTGCTACCACAGAAGTCTTCATTTCCCTTAGAAAAGCTAATGATAATAATAAAAAAACTTACAGTGAAAAACTGCTTCAGGAAAGCTCAGCTTGTTTAAAATACTCCACATAATGGATCTAATGTACTTCTGTTAACTGAAACATCATGCCTATTAAGAGCATTATTACACTTACAACAAAACCACGAACTCTGCTATTCCCCAAAAGAAATCTGTTATCAAAGATAATCTCCATGGGGACTGACTCCGGTTGTCCAACACTTGTCCTAGAGACAAGAAAAAAGAAACTTCAGTTAGTGCTACAAATCCCTAACACAAGATATATTACAATGAATCACTTAGGGAACAATGAGACTCAGTTTTCAATTTGCTCGCTGTTCCACATGGTCAGCACAAGGCAAGACGTGTTATGTGTGCATCCTTCTAAAGAAGGGTTCAGGGAAGTAAGCTCTATGATCTAGGGGTCATACTTTTAATATGTCAAATGCCTTCCAATGTTCCTAACTTTGGTGAGCGACACTTCAAGCACTTTTTCTCTTTTTAAATTGTGGTAAAATAGATATAAAAATTTTCCATTTTAACCATTTTTAAGTATACAGTTCTATGGCAGTAAGTACATTCACACTGTTGTGCAACGATCACCATCATCCATCTCCAGAACTTTTTTACCTTCCCCAACTGAAACTCTGTACCCATTCAACACTAACTCCCCTTTTCTCCCTTCTCCTAGTCCCTGGAAACCACCGTTCTACTTTGTCTCTATGAATTTGACTGCTCTAGGAACCTCATTATGAGGAATCATACAGTATTCTGACTTTGGTAACAGGCTTTGGTCTTCAAGTTTCATCCATGTTGCGAATGTGTCAAAATGTCCTTCTTTTTTAAGGCTGACTAATATTGCATTGTACATATGTGCCATATTTTGCTTATGTGTACATCCTTGGGTTGTTTCCACCTATTGGGTACTGTGACAATGCTAGCATGAATGAATGCTGGTGCATGAGTCTCTGTCTATTCAAGTGTTTTGAGGAAACAAATGGAATGAGTGAATATAAAAAATGTTTACACCACTTGCATTTTCCTAAGTGTGTTCAAAATAGATCTTTTCACCTGGAAAGTCTCTTTCCTGTATATATAAAAAAGTTGTGTATATTATTTTAAAATTTTCATAAATCAAAGAGTCTGTGTTCTCTAAGTATGGAAGAGAATTTGCCCTGTTCATTAAAATAACCACGATTTTTCTGTAATGGGATGTTGTTGATTCTAATTATAGACTCCAGTTTTATCTTAAGCACAAATGAATCTATTTCTCAAACCACTTTAAATAATGGAAGCTACAACATAAAAAGTTAGTGATCTAAGGTTTTAGCCTTGCAAATAAGGAGGTCAGAATATTTTTGGAAGAAGAGCTGCCTGTCAAACTCTCCTCTCCATGTGCTTCAGGGCTTCACCATACTCACTTTCAACCCCTCAAGCAGGGTCTACAATTCCTCTTCTTTCAGGGAACTGCCTTACTTTCAGGGAATCACTTGGACCTGAGCACTCAAGGGAGCTATTGAGAAAAAAAGGGATACACTTCAAGACAGAGTGTGGCTGCCTCTTACTAGCTCTGCTTTGTTGGCTGGTGGGGCATTTTCCTTCTCTAAGAAAAAGTATTCCAAGGCTGGTCATATAGGATTATTGAAAAAGAAGTCATTTGACAGTAAGAAAAATGTTTTGTTGACACTAAAGTGTTGATAAATTCAGTCCTTCTAAAAGAGATCTAACTAGAACACACCAATTCCCTCTTTGTGATTCTAAAGAACCCTTTGCATCATTCTATCTCATTTGGGGCACATTCCCTCCTAGTTTCTGAAGGCAGAAACCTCACCTCCCAATATATGCAGAGGGAAGTAACTTGCTTGGATGCAACTGGCATTTCTCAACTATAAAAGTGAGATAAAGGAGCTTAAAAGGACCTTTGTGTTATTTATGTGGATCCAATAGCATATACAGGAAGACACACTACAAAGAATTACTCAATAATGCATAAATAGAAGCCGCCAGCCTTACCCACAAAGGATATAACACAAAGTTTGCAAGTGCCCAAAAGAAGATGAAACTTTAATGCTTTTGTTTAGTGTCCATCAACCTACTTGTTTCAAAGATTAAAAAAAAATTTTTTTTTTAAGTTTATTTATTTTGAGGGGCACCTGGGTGGCTCAGTCAGTTAAGCGGCCGACTTTGGCTCAGGTCATGATCTCACAGTTTGTGAATTTGACTTCGAGCTCCAAGGTGGGCTCTGTGCTGACAGCTGGGAGCCTGGAGCCTGCTTCAGATTCCGTGTCTCCCTCTTTCTCTGCCCCTCCCCTGCTCTTGCTCTCTTTCCTTCAAAAGTAAATAAACATTAAAGTTTATTTATTTATTTAGAGAATCCCAAGCAGGTTCTGCGCTTGGAGGGGTTGGGAATTGGGGATGGAAGGTTTGAACTCAGGAACTGTGAGATCCTGACCTGAGCCAAAATCAAGAGTGGGATGCTCAACAGACTGAGCCACCCCAGCACCCCTCAAAGATCTTTAATTGGGAGAAGAGGAGGCAGAGGTTTTGAAGAGCAAAGAACTGCAAAGTGCACCCAGCCAGACGACTTCTCATTGCTCACACCTTAATGGTCTCTGAAGGTGAAGAGCTGACTCAAATAGAACAAGGACCCAGCTCCAATGGTCCTGCTTGTGAAGATTGCACCAAAGCACTGATCCCCCCTGAGTCAAACAGGTGGGCAGGCACTTTGGGCAGTGGTCTGCCCCAGTGATCTTGTGTCCTTCCTTTCCAGACACTTTCTTTGTGGAGTCCCTGAATTAAGTCTCTCCCTGATTCTCTACTGCAGGAACAGTTACCTTTGTTCCGATAGGGGGCGGGGCTTCTTCCTGTGCCCCTTGGAATTAGGGCAAAACAATTACGTGTGTGACTAGCTACCTACTTCTGGCAGAGAAAGGGGGGAGGGGGAGCCTATCCAATTTTTAAGTTTATTTTGAGAGAGAGAGCAAGCGGGGGAGGTGCAGAGAGAGAGGGAGAGAGAGAATCCTAAGCAAGCTCTGCGCTGTCGGCCTAGAGCCCGAGATGGGGCTCGATCTCTCAGTTCCTGAGCAGTGAGATGGAAATCAAGAGTCGGACCTTAAACGACTGTGCCACCCAGGTGCCCCCTTATCCTATTTGTCTAGTTCTCTTTACAGGTTTTAGAGAAAGACCGTCTAGTAGATACCAGCAAGGGCTCTGACGACAGTCACGTCTCTTCGTCTGTGATGCTGGGAAACCTAGTGGACCCAGCGGCGCGGCGGTCTCCACCCGTAAACGGGACAGTAAATTACTACCTGAATAGGGCTGCCATGGAGGCTGAATGGGTGGATAGGGGAGAGCGCTATCACTGCGCCCCAACGCAGACACACGGTGTCAACCCTCGTTAAAGACGCGGGCGCCTTAGAGGAAAGACCACGTTCGCGAGACCCAGAGTCAGAAGCTGGGCGAGGGCGCCGGGCAGCCGGCACCGTCGTCACCACCGGGACCTCGGCCCCCGCCCGCGGGCTCAGGGACGCTCGGCTGGCGCGGCGCAGGCCCGGGCGACGTCGGGAAAGCCGGGCCGGCGGGCGAGGATGGAAGAAACCCGGCTCGAGCCTCGCAGGCCAGCGGTGGCCCTCGCAGACCCTGCAACTCACCATTCGAGATGTAAACCATCTTTGCCCCTTGTTCCCCGCCTCCGTAGCGACTGAGGGGCTTGGCCCCTCTCGGCCTCTGTACCCCCCTCCGCGACCCGCCCTTGGACGTCACAATCCGCCGCTTGCACACCGCGGCGACGGAGGAGGGAGGTGGACGGAGCCCATTGGCTGCTGAAAGGGACACGACCACGACTGGCGTTTTTTTGCCTCGTCACGCCGGCAACTTCCGGTAGAGCGAGGGCTGCTGGGCAGGTGAGCGGAAGTGATGATTGGGTTTTAACCCGTGAACGCGCGCTTTCGTGTCTCCTTTTGGATTTGAGCATGAAGAGCTCGTTTCCACCGCACGGTGAAGAAAGGCTGTATTCTGGCTGCTTGATGGGCCCGTGGGCCCAGGTTCGGGAGCGCGAAGCTGCTCTATGTGCTCTTTGTGCATGAAGAAAGCGCTGGCAGGAGGGAGGTCCTCACAGTATTCCAGAAGTGTTGATATTTGAGGGTGTGGAGGGAAGTGCCTTCGGGCTGAGGCGGTGATCGAACCCTAGGCAGCTCTGATGTCATTTAGGAATGCACAGGCACCCTCTAGATGTATTCATTCTTTTTAAAACCAGTGTTTCTGCTCTTGGTTCGCCGGAAGTGGATGGAATTATTAGCTCTTTTGAGGCAGTCGTGAAGAAATACTGCAGCGCGAGACCTTTCTGTTCTTGTTTCTTATTGATGGCCACTGCACACAAGCATTGTGAACGTGACAGATGTGTAAGAAGATATTAGGTGGTCACTGATTAAATATGGACCACGTACTATGTGCCTTGATGGGTTTTACTCTGTGCCAGCCAGTGGGCGACTTTCTGTTCCTTGAACGTGGCAATCGCTTTCCTGTCTCAAGGACTTTTGTACTTGGCTGGCTGTCTTTCTAGGTGGAGTCCTAATGGCTGTGCTCCCCCTCCCTCCGCCCCGGACCCCCAAGTCCGGAGTGCTCAAGCCGTGTGTCATCTCGAAAAGGTTACCGATCATCTCATTTAAAATGAAGCAGGAAATTACATTTTGGAGATAATTATATCTTGCATTTAGTACTTTGGGTTAGGATTTTAAGTATGTTCTAATATTTAGAATAGATATTTAATTTCACGTTGGATTTATTTGGGAGCATTCACCCCCCCCCCTCCCAAAAGTGCATAATAGGACAAGACAAGAACCTTTACTTCTTTTGTGATTTTTGCAGCACAATCATGGATCGTTTATGCAAAAATATTGGAAAGGATCATTAACTACCATGGACTTCTTAAACCTGTCATGGTCATCTCTCGTGCCCTACTGTCCTTGTGTTGTACCTGAAATCCCAGCTCCCACCTTTGTCAGCCTTAACCAGTTTTTCACACTGCAGCAAGAATGATTTTAAAATGAAATTCCTCTCACTCGCTTGTCTATAACATTTGGAACGCTAAAATTTAGTGATTTCCTATTGCGCTTAAAATGAAACCCAGTTCTGGGGCGCCTGGGTGGCTCAGTCGGTTAAGCAGCTGACTTCGGTTCAGGTCATGATCTCACGGTTCGTGGGTTGGTTCATGGGTTTGAGCCCCACGTGGGGCTCTGTGCTGACAGCTCGGAGCCTGGAGCCTGCTTCAGATTCTGTGTCTCCCTCTCTCTCTGACCCTCCTCGCCTCAAGCTCTGTCTTTCTCTGTCTCAAAAATAAATAAACATTTAAAAAAATGAAATCCAGTTCCTTTTCATGGTCTTCATGACCTTTTCACTTGATTCCGCCTTTCACTGTATCTTCTACAATCTCCACCCATGTTCTCTCTACCAACATTGTGCTTTTAGTTTTTTGAGCACCCCAAGTTCTCTTATGCCTCCAAGCCTCTGTGCATGCTTTCCCCTCCACCTGGAGCACTCTTCTGGCTCCTTGTACATCAGCCGCCTTTATCCCTTCGATCTCAGTTTAAGTATCACCACTTCTGAGTACCTTTCCTTGGCCACTCATCTCTATGATTATTCATAGTGCTTAACACAATGCAAAATTATTTTATTATCTGATAATTGATCTTTGTCTCTCTCAAGAAAATATAAGATCTAAGAGGTCAGGAGCCCTACCTGCCTTGTTCCCTTTTATCTCTTCAAGGTCTATCATAGTCCTTGGCGGACAGTAGGTACATAGATATTTGCTAGTTGGCTGAGGGGGATATCTTTCTGAAAACTTCCCCAGTCACCAAAGGAGGAAGGGAACTACCATGTGTATCTCCTGAGTACCGGACTCTGCTGAGTTATCTCTTCCTTTCTATTTCTCAGTCTTGATCATTTCTAAATGAGATTTAATGCAGTGATTTCCTAGCCTGTCCCACTCCATTTCATGGTATACATAGCTGCTAGTTTAATCCAATCTTGCCTCTTTCCTGCTCACAACTTTCACTTTCTCCCCTCCCTACCCACTAACAAATAATGCCCAGCCTCCCTGGTCTTGTACTGAGGGACTGACCTCAATAGATCTCACATTGATCTCCCTGACTTCTAATTCCCTGATAGATTCTTTGTTTTCCTGTCCTATTGCTTCTGCTTCTGTTCATCTGTTTCCTCTGAATGGAAATGTTTCCCACCTCTTAAACTCTAATCCATCCTCCAAAGCAGATATGTTGTTATCAAATGAAATAATGTGAAAGGACTTTGCAAATGGAAAAAAATAGTGTAATTAGTAGCAAGGTGGGTGGGGGACAAAGATAACATTTCCTTTGTTTCCCTGACCTTCAGTGTCTAGAACTGCATGTTAACTACTAGCCACATATGACTGTTGAGCAGTTGAAATGTAGTTAGTCTGAATTGATATATGCTCTGCATACAAAATACACACTAGGTTACCAGGACTTAAAATGAAAAAAAAAAATATGTGAAGTATCTCAATGTTTTATATTGATTACACATTGAAATTATAATATTTTGAATATTGGACTAAATATTTTATTAAAAGTACATTTAACTGTTTCTTTTTACTTTTTTAATGTGACTGCTAGAAAATTTAAAATTATGTGCTTGGCTTATATTTATGGTTCACATTACATTTCTGTTGGATACTGCTGGTCTATAATGAAGACATCGGCCTGGCATAGAAAAAGTGCTCAGCAAATATTTGTTGAATGGAAGAATGAATGAATGGTCTTAATAATGACTAATATTTTAGTATATATGCTGCCAACATCAGCACAATAGTGAATACTACTACACAGAGTTTACTATGTGTTAGGCACTGTTCTAAACACTTTCTATTTATTACTTCATTTAATCCTTACAATGACAAGAATAGTGATAACCAGCATTTATATGGCACTTACCCTGTGCCACGCAATATCCTAAGTGCTTTTCATGTATTAATTCATTTAAACTTCAACCTTACTACGTGGGTTGTACTATTATTCCCATTTATAGATGAGGAAGCTGAGTCATAAATAGTTCAAGTGACTTACCCAAGGTCACATAGCTAGTTATGAAGCAAAGCAGGGATTAAGACCAGGTCTGGCTCTATAGTTTGTGCTTTTGACTCCTGTACTATACTGCCTCTCCACCCAATAACAGTTATTTAAACAATACTACTCAGCATAGAATGGGAAGCGGTTTCTGAAGATTGTATCTCAGTTTTCTCAAAGTTGCAAAATAGCTCCCCCCATTTTTTCTTTTCTAGACATCCTGTGCATTAAATTCCCCTAAGCAGCAAAGTTAATTACCTTCCCACCTCTGCATCAATCCCTTGGCCAGAGGGATGGGCTATTCTGAAAGACAGCTACCTCTGGAGCTGGAGTCGGTCTCACTTAAACCACATGGTTTGACAGCTGAAGAAGGGTAGTGTTTACCACAAGACAGTAAAGGGATACGGGTTACATCCAAATAATAAGAGGCCCTCAATTCTGCCTTTAGAGAACATGGGAAACACTTGGCATTTATATTCTTTATTAACCTTTTCTGTGTTTGTTCTTACAGTTATTGCCTTGTATTCTTTATTGCATTTGGGCTCAGAAATCTTAGCCCTTTATCTCATTTTTTTTTGACTGATCATTAAAAGCAGATTTTTAATATTATTAGACTTGTATTCCCTAGTACAAAAAAAGTATTGCTTTCTAAGCCTTATCTCTAGATCCCTAAAAAATGGAGTAAAGAAATAGAAATGTACATTCTAGTACTATGTTTATAAGTCTTAAGATAACACCAATTTTTATATTTGGAAAAATTAAGAGTATAGATATGTACCCATTGATTTTAAGGAACATATGGTTTATTATTCTTTTTTTATTTATTTTCATTTTGAGAGAGAAAAAGAAAGCATGCCTGTGTGCAAGTGGGGAGGAAGGGGCAGAGAGAAAGGCAGAGAGAGAATCCCAAGCAGGCTCTGCAGTGTCACTGAAGAGCCCAACATGGGCCCCAAACTCACAAACTGTGAGATCATGACCTGAGCCGAAATCAAGAGTCTGACACTCAATCGACTGAGCCACCTGGCACCCCGTGATTTATTATTCTTATTCACTAAATGGTTCAGAGCAGAGCATTTAGTAGTCTTTAGATCTGTTTTTGTTTTAATGTGATACCTGGGCATAATATAAGAAATCAAAAGATACATACGGATATTCCATAAAGAATAAGTCACCTTTCTTTCTCTATTACTCAGGATGCTAAATTTTGATCCTCTAACTTAGTCTGTTCTAAGCACTTCTTGGCAAATTCTTCTTGGGCAATAGTAACCTTCATGACAGACTCGCCTCTCTCAAGTTCTGTCTTCTTTTGGGTCTTTATTAAGCAATTTCTCACTCACTTGTTAGCTCTCTAATATTTTGGGGAAAAAATTCTCATTGTTTTGGCCAGATTCTTTTTAGTTGTCCTCTGAAGGAAAGTTAGTACAAACTACTTAATCCTCCATCGCAGAAGTGGAAGTTGATGCATTTATTTAACAAAATTAAGGTGAGGAATTAGGTTAAGTCTTAGATTAGACACTGCTTTGCCTTTGACTTAAAAAATTCTGTTACATATGTATAAATAAATTTTCTACAACAACTGCTTTCCTAATATAGTGAAAACACATTATTACTTGTGAACAGAAAGGATCATTATAAGCAGTAAATTAAAATGTGTGGGTGATCAAAAAATTATTTTGCCAATAAGCATTCTGCTTTTAATCTTTCCACTACCAAACAGATAAATAAAACCTTACTTTGGCTTGACATTCTGGGTTCCTTCAGTGGTGGGTTCATTAAAAATGGGTTTATTTTATAGTCTCTTAGGGGCAAGTTCTTTATGGCCCAGTAACGGGTGTTCCTTGGAAAGACTGTTAACCAGGCTCAAAAGGATTGAAGGAGATCGCTATCACCGCACTTCAATGGCTAGACAGGCTATTGCTGATGCCTCCCCATCACTTCATTTTTCCTTACTAATTGTATAACATGGCAGCTTGGTTAACATCACCCAAAGTCAAATATGGTTCTTAACTTCATAAAATCATCTTTCACAATTATCAGTTATTCCTCTCTTTTGCTATGAAACCCTAACTTGTTTTTGATGGGAAGTATGAAACAGAGACTCTGAAAATGGAATCTGGCAACTGAAGAAGTGTTGCTTGATATTATTTTCTCGTTTCATCTTGAACGCATTTAGCTACTTCTTAGTGGCACCCAGTCTTTCACGTTCAGACTGAGATATTTCACAAGTGTGTTGGAGACCATATGCCCAGAAAAGTGGAGAAGCAAAAGTGGAAAAGGATGGAGTCACCTTGGGTTGCTGACCTGTTTGATCTCTCCATTTCCTGTGCTGGCTGGCCCACGCGGGGCAAACGTGGAGGTTGCCAAGGGGCTGTCACAGGAGACAGAGGGCTGGAGCTCAGGCTTACCCACTTCAGCAGAGGGGCAGCATCAACACGTCCCACGGGGACCTAATAGGCTAAACTGGTACCGGGGAGTTCAGCTTTGGGACTGTTCCTGCAGAAGGAAGCCACCCAGAATGGGACTCTAGTCATTTCACTGGAGTCACTATTTTTAGAAATGTGAAATTCCAAAGAAAGCATGCTAAATTACACTTCCCATCGTAAGCTTTGAAAATGTTCAGATCCTTAACCCAGTGTTTCCATTTCTAGAATTTCTAAAGAAACAATGAGAGAGTTCAAAGAGATTTATGCGTGAGGATATTTACCCCATGTTATTTGGAATGAAGAAAATGGTCACCATATAACTGCAACAATGGGGGATTGGCTAAATTTTAGAATATAATAGCATATTGTACTTTAAAGTAATGGGAAACCATTCATGAAAAGTGAAAAAACATATTACAAAGCAGTATGTACAGTATATCAGTGCAAAAAAAAAAGAAAAATGCATGTATATGGAAATATGCTAAACATGGATTATGAGAGCTGTAATTTTTCCTTTGTGCTTTTTTATAGTTCTCAAATGTTTATGATAAATTTGTATTCCTTTTGTTATTAGAAATATAACTAATATCAAATAGCAATAAAAATCAGTCAAAATAGCTATAATTTTTTAAAAGTTATGTTTGTTAGAAACTGAGGGTTCATCTTTAGTTTCATTTAATGGTCTGAACAATTCTTTGAAAAATTGCCCCCAAATATTTCTTTCTAGCAGAAGTGATAGAAAATTAATAACTAAAGGATTTGCACAGGTAGTTGGTAACTTTTGGATACAATTTAAAGGCCATTGTATTTAATACAGTTACGTTTGCTGTGCCCGCATGGTCTCATACACAAAGTTATTGTAGAATAACACATGATACATATGAAAGCATCGCATGCAATATATCCCCAGCAATTAATTTCCAAAGGACCACAAAGGACCAAAGAATTTCCAAAGGACCCACAAGAGCTGGGTTCAGAGAGCACCAACTCAGATTACAGAGAAGAAGCTTTCTGGTCCTCCTTGCCTCCCCTCCCATCCCTGGAGGAGTCTGAAACCACAGTAAGCCAGCTCCAGGAGGTGGAGGGAAAAGTTGGGCTGGAGGCAAGAAGACGGAACCACCTCCCCACAGAATCTCCCTGCCTTCAGCAGGCCTCACAAGTTCGTCAGTATTTTGTGGTTTTCCTTAAGTAGGAATAGAGTCTGGTAAGAACCAAGTAAACATAGTTTCAAATTCCTTGCTAGTTAGCTCAAAATAATCCTGAAAGCTGATCAAAATCCAGGCTTACATTTTGTGAATGATCCATTGGCAAGGTTACTGAACAAAAACATTCATTTTAAACATGTTTTTTCAGAGTCCTATCATACTATTCAATTAAAAAAAAGCTTGTTTAAAGCATTAAAATAGGGCTATAGGCCTTTATAGATCTTTAGCCCTTCTTTTGGGTAGCTGATTGTTGACAGTAAAATCATCTTACCAGTGTTTGGACAACGATGAAAAAAAAATGGACTGTGAATCAAGAAAATTTATGGAATTTGATATGATGGCAAATAACTTTGAAGCAAGAAAACAGATCCCCAAAAACAAAAGAACAAAAACTCAAAAGGTTGTGTGAGTGTTTCATCTAAGATCCTTTCCTTTAATAGAATTTAGATGCTACAAAAAATACACTGCAGCAACTTTCTTACTTTCGGGGGAATAAATTAGAGTCCAACTCAATGATTTTTGCCTCCTAACTAGAAGGCACTCTCTGAAAATAACTTGCAGGGAGTCAGCACTGAAAATAAGTTAAGTTCTTTTAAATATGTATACATAGTCAAATGCAAGATTTAAGCTGCCTTCTCAAACAGAGTGGAGATGGGCTGCAGAGACCCAGGGTTATGCCTACATTCTACAAAGGCCACAGGAATCCTGGCAGGTGTGTCCGCACGGTGCCCACCAAGTGTGCTCTGGCACACCCTCTATGGGCAATTTGTTTTCTTTAGTTCTCTCTCAAATAACCAGTATTTCAGCTTTCGGGGTAAAGAAATTGCTTTTGAAGTTTAAGACTAGTGATGGAAATGGTTTCCTTTGATCCTCTGTACGATGTGAGGCCTATTTCAGAGCTTGTCTGGTTTTTATGATATAAGGCAGGGAAAGAAAAAGACCTTTGGATGCTCTTTGGTATTCTCTTTTCTATCCTTTTTAATGAGCTGTAGATTTCAGGAGAGATCCTCAAAAAAATTCTGGACACTTACTTTTTGCTCTAGATCTTAAAGATCTATTAAATTGTTTAATCACTTCTACTATGAATTCAGTTTAACTTGATAAAACATTTATTAGGCTCTTACTGTATACAAGTCATCATGCTAGACAATGATGATAATAATAGCTAGATAATAATAATAGCTAATAATAATAGCTAATAGAAAATTATTTACTTAGCACTTATTATGTACTACTTACTGTTCTAAGCACTTTACATACATAAATATCATATTGAGCAAGCTAGAACTATGGGGGAGCGCCTGGGTGGCCCAGTCGGTTAAGTGTCCGACTTCGGCTCAGGTCATGATCTCACAGTTCGTGGGTTCGAGCCCCGCTGTCTGTGTGGACAGCTCAGAGCCTGGAGACTGCTTTGGATTCTGTGTCTCCCTCTCTTTCTGCCCCTCCCCCACTCATGCTCTGTTTCTCTCTGTCTCAATAATAAATAAACATTAAAAAATTTTTAAAAAAGATCTATGGGTTCTGATAATAATTTTATTTTTTTTGTCTCCACTACTCCTTTACATTTTGTTTTGTGGAGCTAGTTCTTCTAAGCTCCTAAATGAAAATTTGGGCAAGTCCCATGACTTCTCTGGTTTCTCATAGATCAGACTACCTGAATTTAATAAGAAAAATGTTCATTTTTAAGTAATAGTTAACTCCTGATCTTGATTGAAAATTAAGGCTTTTCCCTTCCCCAGGTGAGGCTTGCTGTGGGCAGGAAGTGTCTGTGATGAGGTGATTCTCTTTTCTTGCCACCAGCCCAGGTTTTCCCTCCACCTCCTGGAGCTGGCTTACTGTGGTTTCAGACTCCTCCAGCGATGGGAGGGGAGGCAAAGAGAACCAGAAACTTCTTACCTATGGCCCTTCATAATCTGAGTTGGTGCTCTCTGAACTCAACTTTTGTGAGTCCTTTGAAAATTCTTTCCATTTCTGTGGAATCTATCACAAACAGCTCCCTTGATAAACCAGAAGCAACTCTACTGTTCTTGGATTGCTCACAGATCATTCTTCTGTTTCTGGTCATCCACATTTTACCCTCATCCTTTTCTACTGATGTCCCTGTACCTGCCAGGCTGCCTGGTCAACATAATCCCAGATTCCTCCCACATCTTCTGTCTGACAAATGTTGGGAGTGCCAGCCAAGTCCAACATAATAGCAGCAGCGTCTTCAGTCTTGCCTTTAAGGTAGCCATCCAGACCATTCCTCACCTTTTAGGTTTTCCAGGCAGGAAGCAGACACCAGCTTTGTGTGTCTCTGTCATGTGGGAAATTACTTTGATGCAGAGATAACTTCTAGTACACAACCTGACAAGCTATCCCAGAGGTTACAAAATAGAATCACTCGAAGACCAAATAGGATGGTCAAATGGCATGATTTATTCAATCAATTTAAAACACACAACGAAGAACAAAGAGAAACAGATGGGTAGGTTTATCACATCCTAGGGTCGTATGGGAGCAGAGTGGAAGGACTACACCATCTGAACCCTTTGTTTCTCATTGTTTGTATGTCCCCTCTTATCCCTGGCCCCTTGCCACATCAATTTCCCCATTGATGGTGTGGTTGGTTATAAGTACCAGATCTGAAAATGAGCAAAGGGGCTCAGCATATAGAAGGTGCTTGGAGCCAACATGCTTACTCTGTCAGAGACACACTTGAGGCTGGCCATTAGCCATGGCTTGCCAGTTAGCCTGCTAAGCAGCAATGGTTTGTTTTGTTTTGTTTTGCTTTGCTCTGTTTTGTGTCAGGAATGGGTTTTTTGTGCATATCTTGGGAAGAGCATGGTGGGTTCACAGTGGGACCATAGTGGGTATCACAGGTGGATGAGCAATTTAGGGATAAAGTAGTTGTCAGTCTGGAGGTGCCACGGTCCGTTACCTACCTATGATTTGTCTTTCCATCCTTTTCTGTCCATAAGACATACTTTCATTTATGCCATTTAAAAAATGATAGAATCCATTATTCTCTTTATCTTTAACACACTTTAGATGTTACTAACATACTGTCTTTTAACATCCACACTATTTGTTCCTCTTCTATCACAGAGTTTCATAGTTTAAATATAATAAACACACACAAAATTCCTTCTAAAACTTAGGGGTACATATTCATCTTTATAAGGGGTTCCTTAAAGCCTCCCTCTTGTGATTTAAGATGAAAGTAGTGAAGCTCTCTACCCATTGTTCTCAGGGTGGGAATCGTAGAATAATTATCTCCAAAGAAATTTACTTTATTTTTTATTATTTTTTAATGTTTTATTTATTTTCGAGAGAGAGAGAGAGAGACAGCATGAGCAGGGGAAGATCAGAGAGAGAGGAAGACACAGAATCTGAAGATACAGAGCAGGCTGAGCTAGCTGTCAACACAGAGCCTGACGCAGGGCTTGAACCCAGAACCATGAGATTATGACCTGAGCCTAAGTCAGACGCTTAACCAACTGAGCCACCCAGGCGCCCCCAAAGAAATTTACCTTAAAAGAATTTCCTCAATCTCTGCCCTTGAACCCTTTCATATTCCATGTGGAGAAGGGCTTAGGAGTTCAGGAACTAGTTTTCTGACACATTCAGGGTGGTACAGCTGGCGGCCAGCAGTAGACAAGGAGCTGGTTTTCAGATGGCTTCTTGGAAAAGATTCATCTTGGGGTCCCTGGGTTGCAGTTGGTTAAGCGACTGGGTCTTGATTTTGGCTCAGGTCACAATCTCAATCTCGTTGTTCATGAGTTTAAGCCCCGCTTAATAAGTTAAGTGGAGCTCTGTACTGACAGTGGAGACTGCTTGGGATTCTCTCTCTCTCCCCCTCCCCTGATCATGTGCTCGCTCTCTCACTCACTCTGTCTCTCAAAAAAAAAACCTTTAATAAAAAAGAAAAGATACGGGGTGCCTCGGTGGTGTAGTCGGTTACGTGTCTGGCTATTGCTTTCAGCTCAGGTCATGATGTCACAGTTTGTGAGAAGGATCCCCCCATAAGGCTATGTGCTGACCACGCAGAGCCTGCTTGGGATTCTCTTCTCCCTCTCTCTGCCCACCCCCCCTCACTAGCTCTCTCTCTCAAAAATAAACATTAAAAATGAAGAATTTTTTTTAAAGAAAAGATACATCTAGTTCTTTTTTCAAAATGTTGTATCTATTTTATCCAGACCCTGCAGTCTAAATTTCCATTTTAACATCCTATTACATGTGTATGACTTCAGTGAATCCTCCAAATGACTCTATAAAGTTGGAATGATTGTCGTCCCCATTTTGTAGATGAGGAAATTGAGGCTTAGAAAGATGTAGTAATTTGTGCACAACTAGCAAGTGGTAGAGCTGAGATTGAAACCCAGGCAGTCTGACTGCAGAGTCTCTGTGACTGAGGAACTTCCATTCTCCTCAAGGGAAAGGGGGATTGGCAAAAGCACGAATCACTAATGTTAAGACTGAGGAAGGTCCAGGGCCATAAGGGAATCACACACTAAGTGTCCCTGAGATGTGGAAGAGGGAGAGTACATGTTACCTGGTGGCAAACAGAAAAAGATTCCCAAGGGTCACCTGGGTGACTCAGTCAGTTGAGTGTGAGCTTCTTGATTTCAGCTCAGATCACGATCCCAGGGTCATGGGATCAAACCCTGTGTTGGGTTCCACGCTAGGTGTGGAGCCTGCTTAGAATTCTTTCTTCTCTGTCTGCCCCTCTCTCCTGCTCTCACTCTCTAAAGTAAAATAAAGTAAAAAAGAAAAGGATTCCTGTGAAGTGACAGTTGAAGTGTATCTTGTAACATACAGAGTATCCTGAGAGAAGTGGTAGGAGCTAGAAATGAAATGAAGGATGCATGAGAATGCATATGTCACTCAGAAATCCTTCCACTTCAACCAGATCTCCAAGTGATCACATGTCTGAGAGAAGTAGTGGGAGCTAGAAATGAAATGAAGGATGCATGAGAATACATATGTCACTCAGAAATCCTTCCACTTCAACCAGATCTCCAAGTGATCACATGTCTTAAACCTAGTAAGACTTATGATGAGATTAATTTGAATTGACTGGGTTTTAAAAAAGTTTTTATTTAAACTCCAGTTAACCTACAAAGTAATATTAGTTTCAGGTGTACAATACAGCTATTCAGGACTTCCATGCAACAAGTGCCCTCCTTAGTCGAATTGACTGTTTTTTTAAGCATCCTATTTCCATAGTTTATCTTATGAAAGACAATTGCTTTGTCATTGACTTACCTTTGCTGGCTACCAGATGAAGCCTAGCTGGTTAACTGTCACATTAAAAATGTTCTAATTGGCATCAAATCTTGCATAAGCTATTCTCCTGTCTCTTTTGAACACTTCTTAGATGGATGAGATGTTGTATCTTAAACCATTTTTGTTCTTCAGAACCAGCTGTCTGGCTGCACTGTATATTGATTAAACTCAAGTTTATTGATTACTGTTCATTGTCATCTCCCATTGTCAACAAGGTTTTGAAGCACAGTAAGGCAGGAATGGCACACTTGGGTGACTGTAAAAGCCAGGAAAATGGGCACTCTGGCAAATGGAGAGTCACTTTCCTCTCTTAAGAGTACAGAAGCTTTTCCACTCCAGTCAGTTGTCACCATGTGGCTGCAGGTCCAGTGTAGTAGCCAGAGCTTCTGATGGTTTCAAGAAAAGCTTGAAATCTGGATGATTGTCTGAAATTTTCCTGTTTTAAAGTGTTAAAGTGTTGGTAACTAATTCATACTGAAAAAAAAAAAACAGTGCTGGCTAAACAAAACATGCCTATGAGCCAAATGCAACCCAAGGATCACCTGTTTACGATGTTTGCTTTAAGATATACCCACTAGAAATTGCTAAAATTCCTCACAGGCCCAGACTTGAAGAAACATAACATCACAAACAACAACAATGCACCAAACCTTTTATTGTGGAAAATTTCAAACACTGAAAAGCAGAATAGTATGATGACTCCTTTGTACCCATTATCCAGTTTGGACATTTATCAGCTCATAGTTAGTCTTGCTTCATCCATACTTCCATCTACTTTCCCTATTTTCCTCAGATTATTATTACTTTTTTATTTTTAAAATTTATTTATTTCTTTTTACACTTATTCATTTTTGAGAGACAGAGTGAGACAGAGCACAAGCAGCGGAGGGGCAGAGAAAGAGACACAGAATCCGAAGCAGGCTCCAGGCTCTGAGCAAGTGGTCAGCACAGAGCCCGATGTGGGGCTTGAACCCGCGAACTGTGAGATCATGACCTGAGCTGAAGTCAGACACTTAACTGACTGAGCCACTCAGATGCCCCCTCCTCAGATTACTTTGAAGCAATTTCTAGACATCATATAGTTTTATTGTAAAGATTTTGGTAGGCACCTGTAAAAGACAAGGACTCTTAAAAATATATGTGAAAAAAAAATATATGTGACTGCAATGTCATTTTCCCACCAAAAAAATATTAACAATAATTTCTCAATATCGTTAAATATCCAATGTTCCAAAACCCCCTCCTAATTGTCACTTTATTTTTAGTTTTCATTACTCAAATCAAGATTGAAATACATTGGAGTTGGTTGATATCTCTTGATAAATGTCTTTTAATCTATACACAAATACATTTTAATAAAAAATAAAAATTTAATAAAGAAGAGAAAACGACAAAACTTGTACGCATGGGAGAAAAATCTACTGTTCTGGTAATTTGATGAATGATAATGTGGTAAGTTTTCTGGGAACTCATAAAGTACCAAATACCATGGAGACCCCCACCATCACCTTCTTGCCACAGTACTTTTTAAGAAGTATTTTTAACAATAAATAAATAAATAAATAAATAAATAGTACCCTAGAAAGACATCAGCAAAAATAGTAGAGTAAGAATCTCCAAAAATTATCTTCTCCATAAAAGCAATGAGAAAATTGGCAAAAATGGGCAGAATCAACTTTTTCAGAACTGTGGAAATTAACCAAAAGCTTGCAGCAATTGGGAGAACATTTTTTTATATTTTATTTGGAGAACATTTAATCAAGAAAAATGGCTGAATCTCAGTAATAACAATCTTTCTGGCATGTTAACTTGCCCTGTCTCCATTCTAGTTTTGCTCCTCTCTAGGTCTGCAGTGGTCTTGAGAGCCCACAGCCTGACCACCACCAGAGGGGCAGAATGGGGTTGGTGCATCATTAAACCCTCATTCATAGAAAATTGTCATAATTTGACCTGTCTGAAGATTCCCTTTAAGACACCAATTGCAATGCTGCCAGAACTCACAAAGTGCACAAAAGAAAAAGTGCACATTGTTTGTTGAAAACAATGAAAAGCAGTGGGTTAACTTTGTGACCAACCGAGGCAGCAAATATCAGTGGGGACAAACAATAGGCCACCCAAAAACTTAAAAGGAAAAACTGGGTAATGAGATGACCATAGGGACTTTGAAAAGCTCTGACATGTTCTTGGGAATCTAAAAGGTCACTTGTATGAATAGGACCGTGCTCATGCCTAGGGATAACTGCATGCTCAAGAAAGACCCCAAAAGGCCCTAAGCTCTCAACCCTGGCTGATCTTGAGACACTGCACAAGCAGGAAGTCTGAACATTGAAGGCATGCCTGAACACACACAGTCCTTCAGCACAGTGGGAAACTTATTGGTTCCAAACATTTAAAGGAATCTCTAACCATTAAGCTAACTAAGCAGGGACTTCAGTGACTACACATGACCAGGAATACAGACAGCCTTTATGGAATTTCTTCTGAAAAGCTACTAAACAACAAACATATCAGAGCAACATAAACAGCAGCAACATATCAGAGGAGGGAGAAGAACGTTATTTGTGGGGTTGCCACTTTAGGTTATTTGAAATGTCTAATTTTCAACAAAAAAATTGGTGACTTATGGTCATATTTAACCCGCAAGCTCTACAGAATAACAATTCACAGGCCAACACGTCCAGACAATACCTTTTATACCTGAACAGTTAGAGGTACCAAGTGTTTTGTAGCCAGTTGGGATCTGCTTCATGCCATGGGATCCTGTGACTATCTGGCAGATTCATTATTAGGGTTATGATAAATCAAATTCAAATCAGCACATTTACTGTACATCTACTATATGTGAGACAATCAATATGTTCTAGTTCAAAACTGATTTTGCTGAGCCTAATTATATTTATTTATACATAGACTCTAAAGGAAAAAGGGTAAAGGAAACATTAGGACTGTCCTATCTTGAAATGTATCACAAAAGAGTTTTAGAACTTTTAAACTGCTTATTATGGGTTAGGTTGTGTACCTCTCAAAAATCATCCATTTTTTTTTAAGTAGGCTTCATGCCCAGCACAGAGCCCAATGTGGGCCTTGAATTCATGACACTGAGCTCAAGAGTCAGACGCTTAAAGGACTGAGCCACCCAGGTGCCCCAAAATTCATGTTTAGGTCCTAACCCCCAGTAAAGGAGATATGGTCTTTACAAAGTGAATCAAGTTACAGAGTGAATCAATGATAGGTCATTAGAGTAGGGCCTAATTTAATATGACTGGTGCTTATACAAAAAGAAGAACCTGGGCACAGAGATACACACAGAAGGAAGATGATACAGAGATACATATGAAGAACATGGCCATCACAAACCTTTGAGGAAGGCATAGAACAGATCCTTCACTCAAAAGAAACCAGCTCTGCCAGTGCTCTAATTTTGGACTTTTTGCTTCCAGAACTGTGAGACAGTAATTTTCTGTTGTTTAAGCCACCCTCCCTCCCCCAATCCCCCCCGCCTCGCCCCGTTTGTGATACTTTGTTCTGGCATCCCTAGCAGACTAACTCATTACTTACAAGATTTCTTTGAAGCCACCCAACTCTCCAACGAAGCTCTAGAAGACTATAGAAATGGGAATATTTTGGACTCCTGGGTGTCTCAATAGGTTAAGCATCTGACTTTGGCTCAGATCATGATCTCATGGTTCGTGAGTTTGAGCCCCACATCGGGTGAGCTGTAGCCCCATTTTGGGTGAAAACGAGCCTTGGGTGAGCCCTGCTTCTCTGTGTGTGTCTCTCCCTCTCTCTCGCTCCACCCTCGCTCATTTGCATCTTCTCTCTCAAAAAAAGAAAGAAAGAAAGAAAGAAAGAAAGAAAGAAATAGGAATATTTTGTGACAATTTTCATTTTGCCATTTTTAAAGTTCACAAGAATTTACAGATTATTTCTTTGTCATCCGTCTTTTCTTAGTGGAGATCTACTTTGATACAAAGAGAAAATAAATACTGCCCTCGCCTCATTTCTTCCCATTACTTAAAAAGAGTCCTATGATGTAATGCTGTCAGCTAAGTTTTCACTTGCATGTGTCTTGTTCAAAGGGAAACTCACTTTTGAGGTTGTTCTGCTTACGGCTCATCAAAAGTGTCCGAGCATCTGTATATCACGGTTCTGGGCAGAATTCACCTGCAATGTAGCTGAGGTCTGAAAGCCATCTTCCTCACAGTGCCTTGCAGATTGATCTGTAGGGTGCTGAATGCAGCTAAATTGAAAACTGCTCTATTTGAAAGGAAATGGATGTCGTCAATCCTTCCAGAATACCAAAAGCTACAGAACAGATTGTCACGAGATATAATGACTGCCTAGACCACCACCTGTAGAAATGACAGCAAGTAAAACCTGCTGAATTTTAATCATCCACTTGGCATATTTGCTACAGAATCATTTAATTTTGAGAGCCCCTGTTTTCATTTCACAGCCTGGGGGATAACTTGTGTAGAGAAAGAAGGAGAGGCCTCCCAGCCTTGGCGGAATCTCTCCATGATACTTTCATTAAACTGCCTGTTTTGTACGATAGTCCTCAGAGAATAGACAGACAGACAAACAAACAGGAAGAAATTAGCCAGTTCCAACTGGTTATGTGACTCACTTGGTTGACTGTGGCAGCGAGCCTTTGAGTCTCCCATTTCCATGTTCTTTGATGGAATTGGGCCTCCAAACTTTTTTTTGGGGTACCTGAGTCTTCTGGACTCTTAAATTAACTCAAAGGCACGTGCATTTGGGAGGAATGGGGGTGGTGGGTTTGTCATATCCTTTCAAATGTATCAGGACTATCATCAAAGCTACAGAGGGAATGTCACTTGCGGGAGGATGTGAACTTTTAATACAGTGATTAAGAGAACCCAGTCGTATGTTGCAATGCCCAGGATGAGGCCATGGAATGTGAATGCTATTTGCTATGGAGATGAGTGACTTGGGGGTACAGGTACACATTGACATCTCTTGGGAAGACTGGGGACAGGACTAGGAGGAAGACAGGGGAGTTTCCCCATATTATCCTACATGTTTCAATTTGCTTTGCCTTTTTTTTTTTTTTTTAAATGAGAGTATTTGTGTTATGTCATTTAAAATTAATGGAAATAAAAATATAAATCGTGAACTAAAATGAAAACAAAACCAAACTACTTGGGTAACTAACACCAAGCATTTTAGATGCTTTTTGGGAAAATTAGTGGGTGTGGACTAATGAACAGAAACAAAATTTTCTCTTTCCTGATTCTCATGTTACACTTAAAAAGGTTTTTTTTAAATATTTATATTTGAGAGAGAGAGAGAGAGAGAATGAATAGGGGAGGGGCACAGAGAGCTGGAGACAGAATCTGAAGCAGACTCCAAGCTCTGGACTGTCAGCACAGAGCCCCACATGGGGCTCGAACTTATGAGCCGCGACATCATGACCTGAACCAAAGTTGGACGCTTAACCAACTGAGCCACCCAGGTGCCCCTCATGTTACACTTTTTGAAATGCTGTCTCCACAACCCATAAAAAAAATAACAGTAGTCTGCACTAACTGAGCACTTAATATGTTGGACACTGTGATGCTGTCTTCACCTTCAGTCCTCACCAGCATCCTAAGGAGAAGAAAGGGTGAAGGTCAGAGAGTTAACCACATAGGTATCATCCACAGCTACTGCGTCAAATGCATTATTCTTAGGACTATGCCATAAATACCAAACTCCACAAAACATCATTTGGACATACTATCTTTCTATTGGATTTACTATCCATTTGATGGACTGTTTAAACAGAAATAGACATAATTTTTAATTCTCTTTTAGTCATTCCATTGCTGCTAGAACATAAATCCCTGATGGTCACATTGTGATGTCTTTCAATATACCTGTAGAAATAGCTGATGTTTTGGAGTCTTAGCTTGAAGATCATATGCCAGGCTAGAAGAAACAAAATGTCAAGCTGTATTCAGAAGTGAATTTAGTGATATATGATATTCTGAAATAGGCTGACCTCTCCCACATAGTAAATTCTTCAGATAACTGATAGTCAAGCATCAGAGCCTTTAAAGATTTATTCTTTCTATTAGAAGCCTTTTGAAATTATTTATAATGCCTTGTGGTAAACAGTATACTACTTCTAATTTCATCTTGATAACACAAGCTTATCGTTATGAATACCCATTATTGTTCTGTGCCAGAATGTGAAATAATGTAATTGTTTTAGAAAGCTCTTTTAATGAATACCTATAACTGGATATGGTCCTTTTCAAAATAGTTATCTTGTGAGCTTTTATACTATTCTGATAATGTTGTTACTGTGTACAACATGATTGAAACTCTTCCTTCAGAATGTCCTACTTAGCCTTAGTCGTATTGCTTCAGATTTCCTTAGTGGAGGAATGATCTCATCTTTTGAAGATAAATTTGATTTTGGGAAGTAGATTGTAGCCACTTGGAATCAAGTCTAAGTTACCATCTGAGGTCAGAAACACTGTGACTTTGAGGAATGTAATTGGTTACTTGCCTTAGGTCTTTGTATTTTTACTTGCTTCTACCTTTGATATCTTCATTTGAGATCTCTCTTTTTATTAAAACAAAGTAGATACATTTCCTCACATTCTAGAACAGAATGATGCATGACTATAATGACAAGCTAGGTTTGAGACTTTAGGAAATAGATGAGTAGAGGGTTTTTAGAAGGTTTTTCTGTGCGTTGGGACTTAAACTGTTCCTCCCAAAAGACTTCCAATAAAGACTCATACAAGTTTTCCCCAACATTTTAAGATGAAAAATTTCAAATGTATAGAAAAACCTAAAGACTGTTTGGTGAACACTCATATATCTACTCCCTAGTTTCAACTGTTAACATTTTATTATTCTTACTTTATCTCTCCATCAATCCATGCCTGTACCCATCCATGAGTATTTCATTTTTTTAAATTCATTTCAAACTTCCAACTTTGTTCTTCCTTTTCAACGTTTCTTTGGCTATTCTAGGTCCTTTCTATTTCTATATACATTTTAGTTTTGGCTTTTCAATTTCTACAAAAAAAATTGCTGGAATTGTGTTAAATCTATAGATCAATGTGGGGAGAATTCATATGCTAATAATACTGTATCATCCAATCTGTTAAACATGGTATGGTTTTACTTAAATTCTCTCGGAATACTTCATGGTTTTCAGTATAGAGATCTTACACATCTTTTGTTAAATTGATCACTATGTATCTAGCTTCTTTAAAAATAGCATTGCTAATGGAATTATTTTAAAGTTTTATTTTTCAGTTATATATAAAAATGCAATTAATATTTGTACATTCATTTTGGATGCTGCAATCTTGCTAAATTCACTTATTCATTGTAGTTGTTTTGCAGATTCCTTAGGATTTCCTAATTTACCTATAGGGGAAGAAACCTTCCTCCTACTCTCTTAGGTTCCATGCTGGACTTAAGAATCAAACTATATAAAACAGATTAATAGGAAAAAAATGCACATTTTGTTTGATACTTTTACATGTATATGTGTCTTCAGAAGAAAAATGAAGACCTGAGGAAGCCATTAGAACCCAAAGCTTATATACCTTTTTAAACAAAAACAGTAAATTGTGGGAATATGAAAAGGCAAAGGGTCTTGGTCAAAGGGCAATAAATTGTGAGACAGTGACTAGGGAATATCTGGGGGAAGCTATTAGACGATGAAGTTTATTTTAGTAGGTTTTTAGTACTGATCCATCCCAGTGTCTGGTGGAGGGAATGTTTTCTTTCTGGTGCAGCGAGGCCTCACTGGAAATTTTATAACCTGCTTTTAGGTAGAAGGTGGGAGGTCAAAGAACCCTTCCTGCACCTGTTGTTTCTCAAATGCCTTCAGATCAAAATAGTCAAGATGCCAAAGTGGCACATCATGGGGTGGCATGTTCCTTCATAAACAAGAATGTTCTGTAGAGACGGTTTTCCTTTTTCCTTTTCAATCTGTGTCCTTTCATTTCTTTTTCCCTGCCTCATTGCACTGGCTGTGACCTCTGGTACATTGGTGAATAGTTGCAGTGAGAGGAGGCATCCTTACTTTGTTCACAATCTTAACGTTCAATATTTCACCATTAAGAATGAACTTAGCTGGGGGCGCCTGGGTGGCTCAGTCGGTTAAGCGTCCGGCTTCGGTTCAGGTCATGATTTCACGGTCCGTGGGTTCGGGCCCCGCGTCGGGCTCTGTGCTGACAGCTAGCTCAGAGCCTGGGGCCTGTCTTCGGATTCTGTGTCTCCCTCTCTCTCTGACCTTCCCCTGCTCGCACTGTCTCTCTCTGTCTCTCAAAAATAAATTAAAAAAAAAAAAAAAGAATGAACTTAGCCGTAGGTTTTTCATGGATATACCTTATTAGATTGAGAAAGTGGACTTCTATTGCCAGTTTTCTGAGCTGTTAAAAAAATCATGAGTTGGATTTTGTCGAGTGCTTTTTCTACATATGTCAAAATGATTATATGGATTTTCTCTCTTATTATCTTAATATTCTGAATTACATTGATTAATTTTTGTATGTTAAGACAACCTTGCACCTTGAGCCAAACCACCTTTGATCATGATATATTATTCTTTTATATACCTTCGTACTCAAATATTTCATACAATTCACAAGCCTATTGTAAAAAGAGATTTCAAAATACAGCAAGCAAACCTAGCTAATTGTCTCTTAAGATAGGGTCAGGAGGCCATAGGGGAGGAGGGAATTTTGCCTGTGACCTTCTTTCTTGCCAGCTGCAAGCCCTTAGCCTGGACTTAACTCCCTCTTCACCATGACCCCTGAATCTTAGGCATTCTATTGGGTTGGCTTCTTTCACACACCTCACTGGGAAAAGAGCTAATGTGATTTGATAAGTTTCAATCCTTCATTTGCATATTAACCCAACCAATCCCCGTTAACTGAGTTTCAATCCCTATTTTGCTTAGACGACCTTTCACCCCTGTAACTCTACCTCCTCTTTGTCTTCCTTGGAGGAGGAGTCAGGTTTCTACCTGAATTCCTGTCTCCTGAATTGCAATTCTAATTGCCCAAATAAATGCCTGTTTGCTTAAATTTTCAGTGAATTCTTCTGGGTTGACACTACTCTTCAGCTTCTGAGGGCAGATTTGTCTGTTTTTATAAGTAATTAAAAGGTTCAGTTAAGTAGTCTGTACCTGGCAAAATTTACTGAGCAAGGTTTTTATTTTTAATTTTTAATTTTTTTTTAGTGTTTATTTATTTTTGAAAGAGAGAGAGACAACTGAGCACAAGTGGGGGAGGGGCAGAGAGAGAAGGAGACACAGAATCCGAAGCAGGCTCCAGGCTCTGAGCTGTCAGCACAAAGCCTGACATAGAGCTCAAACCCATGAGATCATGACCTGAGCCAAAGTTGGATGCTTAACTGAGCTTCCCAGGTGCCCTACTGAGGAAGGTTTTTAAAAAAACTATTCTGGCATACTTAAAGGTGGAACCTGAGGAGGACCATGGGGGAGTGTAATAAAATAACAAATAAAAATTTGATCTTAGTGCCCAGTTGCTGGCACACAGCTTCTAAAACTTTTAAAATCTCAGGAATGATGAGTGTCTTTTGTATGCTAATGAGATGATTGGTGATCCGGGGTTCCTAGATCCTGCCGGGGTGAGAGCTGGTCATCACCCCAGAAAGACCAGGCATGATGTGAAGACTGGAGCTCTCAGTCCCATTCCCTGACGTCTGGGGAGACTAGAGAGGCTAGAGATTGAGCACAATTACTGATGGCCAATGATAGCCAACAATTGATTACTCAGTTGTGCCTGTGTAATAGAACCTACATAAACTCCCTAAAAGATGGAATTCAGAGAACTTCTGGATTGGTGAGTCCGCCTGCATGCTGGGAAGGTGACATGCCTCAACTCCACGGGACAGGAGCTCCTGTGGTCCAGACCCTTCTAGACCTGGTCATACGTACTCCTTCATCTGGCTGTTCATTTATAATATATTGAAAGGGCTGTATCCTTTATAATATCCTTTGTAATGAAATGGTGTTTCCTGAGTTCTGTGAGGTGTTCTGGTGAGTTACTGAAACTGAGGAAAGGTTGTGGGAACCCCTGAATGTATTGCCAGTTGGTTGGAAGTGATAACGCAGGACTTGTGACTGACATCTGAAGTGGAGCCAGTCTTCCAGGACTGAGCCTTTCACCTATGGGGTCTGATGCTATCTCCAGTTAGATAGTGTTAGAATTGAATTGGATCATAAGATACTTAGCTGGTTTCAGAGAGCTGGAGAAGTGTTATTGAAAGGACACCATGCATTTGGTGTTAGAATTACTGTGAATAACCAGTCTGGAGGTGACAAAGGGTCTTGGGTTCCTCCTACCTTTCCTCTCATTTTATAAATAAATAAATAAACAAACAAATAAATTTATTGAGAGAGCGTGTGTGTGCCTTCAAGCAGGGGAGAGTTAAAGGGAGAGACAGAGAGAGAACCTTTTTTTTTCTTTTAATGAGAGAGAGAGAGAATATTAAGCAGATGTGGAGCCTGAGGTAGGGCTCCATCTCACAACCATGAGATCATGATGAGCTGGGATGCTTACCCAAGCCACCCAGGTATTCCCCTTTCTTCTCATTTTAATTCTCATTCCCCAAGGCTTTATACTTTTCCCCACAACTGTGTTTGGTCCATTTTCATCAGGGTCTAGACCTCAGGTAATTTCTATAACCATACAAGGAACTCTTGAGGGCATCCAATTTGACCCAATGTATAAATTCCCCTTCTAGCTTCTTTATAAGTCATTTGGTCTCAGCTTTAATTTCCCTTCTTCCTCAGAATATTAGCAAGCTATTACCCATGTCAGGGTCATTTGCACTTAGCATGTTTTATGAAGCACTGCAGAAAGTTGTCCAGTGTCAAAGGGATGATCTGCCAAGAGATGGAAATCCAGGTAGTGATAGTGAAGAAGGAAACATTTGGGAGACAGAGAAGGCTTTCCAGCTTCCCTAGTATGAGACTAAATAGGCTGTTTCCTAGCCCGCCTGTTCTTAAAGCACCCTGGCCAGAGGTGAGGTTACTTGCTTTAACTGCCTTAGGCATTCCAGCCTTTGAATGGCTGTATTGGGGCTTCTCCTGGGCCTAAAACAAATGTCATTTCTATGGGAGAAGTGTTCTGGACGGAACACGGTTTACTAGTGTCTTCCCTCTCTACGTTATTTAGGTCACAAAGATTTTAAAAGGAGATAAGGCTATACTTGTTATAGGCAGTGGAGGGAACAAACAAGAACTTTTAAATTGGACCTGGTGGCCCCACCCACCCCAAGGTGCAGTTTCTATAACCTTCATGGAAACAGTTACCCAAAATACAAATTTTGTCAGGCTCCTTCTTGGGTGCTGCCCTTCTTTCTCCCACTAGGTGTCACCACATTACACAACAAATGAGAGGAAATGACTGGTGGAGTGTGACCGGCTTCCAGACTTTAGAGAAATGGTTGCGTTTAGGTTAGCAGCACAGTGGGCATAATTTGTTTATTTAATAAACTGTATCTTTAAGATATGAAAATCACATAAAATCAGGCAGAGAGTAAGTTACCTCATTTGTTCACTCTCTTAAAATGCCATCAGTCCCGGAAACCCAAGCAGAGGGGAGTTTACAGTCACTTACTCTATCTGTAAAAAACCTGGCTGGATTAAATCAGCCGATGACCCTGCAAGGCTCCGTGTATCTCACCTCTCAGGATATTAAGCCTCTTTGTTGAGAGGTTGGATTATTGCTAGATCTTTTTATCACCAGAGTTGAGCTCTTACGGCTGCTGGGCATTAGACAGGATCCTTCTCCATCCACAGTGCTTTCACATCCTTCCTCCTCCTGGCATCTCCTCTGTGGTCACTCTTCTGTGAAGGCAAAGATAAGATGCCAGAGATAAGGGAGTGAACATGGCAGCCTCTGCAGCATTTCATTTCCAACACCCCAGTTGCCAAGCCATCCTGCTGGTAATATAAAAGATCCTTCCTATTCCCTGAACATCCAGCCTCCGCAGGCCAGGCCTGTGAATATCAGCTTGATCTCAAATCTAATTTAGGATATCGGGATGCTAAATGGAAAGCAAAACACAGCTAATTCTATGTATCTCACAGGATGAGTGATAAACACTTGTGAATGTATCTAAATCGAGTGAAGCTTAGCTCCACTAGTCTGACCCCTTCCATCTCCAAGACAGAGCTCCCTGGGTACCATTATCTAACTTCCTATGGATGATAATTTGACATCCAGGGGTCAAAAGCTGGTAGGCCAGTGATTACTCTGTGTTCTGCTCTTGGACAAGGACAAGATGCCGCTGACATATCTGGCCTTGCTTTTGGTGCGAAGTTTAAAGTGTCATTTCAGCTGGGTCATCCGAGGTTGCTGTAAAAGTGTCCTGAAAGTTTGCAAGCTCTTAGGAGTATTGGGATTCAGCCACCATTATTAGCATCAAGCAGCATTTATAAGGTAACTCTCTGTGTCTAATGTGGGACGGGAGGGGTCTCAAACTTGTTTTACACTAAGTAGAACACCTTCCTCCTCCACACTTCTAAATGAAATGTCAGGCAGAGCCACCGTTGCCATATTGAGTTGTGCACAACTCTAGGGGGTGCTGTTTGCATTGTTGTCTGCATAACCGTAGCTGGTGCCTGGGCAGTACCCCAACATGTAAAGCAGATAAAACAGTATCTTGTTGATATAAAAATTGTACGTTCCACTTTTGAACCTTCATTTAGTAGCCTGTCAGTGGGAAATAGCCTTTTGATGAACATAAAAATTTGAAATCATGAGCTATGGTTGAAAATTTTATCAGCATCAGCATCTCAGGCCATGCAGATGATCAGGTGAATTTTTAAGGACCCTTGAGTCAAACAGATTCAGATGCTCATAAATAAGAATGACAGGGATCACATATTTTGAAATTTGAGTGATCTCTGTGGAGGGGAAGAAGAGAATATCTATCCAAAACACGTAGTGTTTAACCCAGCAGTTCCACTTCCAGGATGTTATCAGATGTACTCGCAAACATGAAAAATGATCTATAGACAGAATTATTCATGGCTGCATTATTGGTAACAGCAAAAGGTTGAAAACAACCTAAATATCCAATAAAGGATGTATCACACAATGAGAATTTGGCAGCCCTCACAGGCAATGAGGAAGCTCTATGTATGGGGTGGTCTCCAGGACAGGGTCCTAGGACAAGAGCAAGGTGCAGAAATGTGTGGGAAATACGTTACCTCGAATCTGTGTGTGTGTGTGTGTGTGTGTGTGTGTGTGTGTATCTGCTTGTATATGCATGAGAAATTTCTGGAAAGATATCCAAGAAACTAATAGCATTGTTTTCTCCAGGGCAAAATGCTCACTGCATGGGCATAGATAGAAGGCACTTATTGCATACCTTTCGTACCTTCTGAATTTTGAACTACATGAATGTATGCCCTAATTCAATAATAGTAATATTTAAATGGCCAGATTTCCCTTGTGCCCCCCTCCCAAAAGAAAAAAAAACACCTCACCCAAGATGTATGATAATCACTGTAGCAGTCTAATGCACAGTATTCTCACCGAGTGGCCAACCCATTGCTGATTCACTTGGGTGGCACAGCTTCACGACTAACATGACAGTATAATTTAGTACTGGGGTTAAATTCTGTCTCTGTTGCTTATTAGTTGTGTGACCTAGGGCAGATCTTCTCTGTGCCTCAGTTCCCTGTTTAATAGATGATGATAAATCCTACTTTGAAGGGTTATTGAGAGGAATTGATGAGTTAGGCTCTGTTAAGTGTTCAAAGAAATGTTTAAAAAGAACAAAAGAGAACAAGAATCCTACTGTGACTGGCATTAGTTGTGATGTGCCTGGATGTGGCAATATGATTGATAAGACAGAGGATATAAATGTAGCCCTCAACACCTAGTAGCTACTTAACAAACATTCATTCCTTCCTCACCCACACTTAATTGGGCTGCCAGGGGCTTTATAGACTCTCTCTGAGCAGACTGAGTAGTAACTTTCTAGTGGACATATTTGTGATCTCTTCATTTTAGTCTGCAGATGGACCCTTTGAGCTGTCTTAGACTGGGTCAGGTGTTTTAAAGTGGAGAAACTATTTTGCTCTATTATTTTCATGTCAGTTTCTCAGGTCTATCTAAGTAAACATTTCCATATTTCTTTTGTCTGAGATTTATATGGATTAAATTGTTGCAGTGGAAATCTGCCATGCTGTGAAGTGGAAAATCTGTGGCTATATGACTATAGGCATACATTGAAAGAAAGGTACAAGGCAATCATATGAATAATTCTTAGGAAAATGAAAACAAAACCAAAAATAAATAGCCAACATTTGTAGAATGTTAGGGGTCATGCCAAATCTTTACAAGCTTTAGCCTTAACCCCTTTGAGTTAATATGATGAGTCTCAGTGTACACTTGAGGGAACTGAGCAACTTGTTCAAGGTTACAAGGAAGTGAATGGCAGGGATAGGATTTAAATCCTAAGTCTGGATAGTTTCAGGTTCCAAGTTTTGCATATATTCCTTTTTCTCAGAGCCAAATCATCATGAAATAAAATTCATAAGCCTTAGAAATTACTGATTGATTTTAGGATGTAGTTTTCTAAGTAAGGAAGGGAGTCTCGTACGTATATTATTTTTTATAATTCTTAGATTCACTCTGTAAATTAGGGATTGTTCTCATCGTTCAGGTAAGGAAACCAAGACTCAGAGAGGTTAGGTTACTTGCCCATGGTTACACAGCCAGTAGAGAAGAAGGCATTTAAACCAAAATCTGTCTACTTCCATAGCCCTCAGACTTATGTTCTTAAGAACTTCAAGTCATCTTCAGTCTTGTCTTGTTTTCTCCGAATCCCCCTGCTGGGGCACAAGTGCAAAGAACATTTTATGCAAGGCCCCTGAAATTGGTCTCATGGAGTTCTGTTTCTCCTTGTCTAACACCCATGTGACTCAAAGTAAAAAACAAAGCTTCACATTGAGATGAGTTTCTGTCTTGCTGTATCTAGAATCTAGATAGATTCTCTATCTGATACAATATATATTTTTAGAATATATATATATTTGTGACATGATTCTTAAAATAATGCAATAGTTTCTGTAGTTCTTCATAGTCTACATTGTCAGTGCCTTGAATTAGGTGGAATACAGAATTCCTGTCAGATTAGGGTGTCTGACAGGGTCTGTTTGGATTTTCTTGACACAGCTGTTTATAGCCAGATTCTCCCTGTCTGAGCCCACAGAACCTGAGAGGACTGACAAGTGACAAGGGAGACACTGCAGCACAGAAGATGCTCTGGGGAGAGAAGTCCCAGAAGGGCTGGAGGGAGACAGGAATGGTGGTTGGCGCCCTGGGCTCTGGTCTGAGCTTCACCATCGTAGCTCTAGGACTCCAGATCTGTAGGAGGAGTTGGGTCAGGTGCTCTGTAAAGTAGGTGTGAAACCAGGAAGCTGGGTTATCACCTCTGCCAGAAGGGGGAGGAATTCTTCCCATATGATAACAGCGCTTGCCATGTGCCAAACGATTCGCTGAGCACCGTTCAGGGACAACTGACAGAATCCTCATAGCAGCCCCATGAGGTGAGTTCTTCAAGTCCCCTTATTTCACAGATGAACAATCTTGAGACTCTGAGAGTTTTGGTCACTTCGCCCAATGTCCCATGGCCAGGAAGAGGCAGAATGAGGATTCAGACCCAGGCCAGCTGGCACAGGGACTTGCTCCTTAACCACCTAGCTCTAAGGCCCGGAAGCTAGTAGAATTACCTAGCATTCTACTGCCCAGAGAGAGCCCATTCTCCGTGCAAAGGCATTCACATGCATACAGTAGACCAAACTGGATCCTACTATGGGTGCTATTTCTAATTGTTCTTTCTCTTAGCAATGTACTGAAAAAATGACCATCTTTAAGGTAAATCCCTCCCTCCCCTCCTGTGGGGTTCTCCCTGTACAACTAGGCAGACCGTGGGGTGGGATGCTGAGAAAGACACCAGGCCAGTGTGGGGCTCACTGCTAACGATACGTCCCAGGGCCTTCCAATGACCCCCAAATAGCCAGATCCTATTCAGCAAAGGGAGAAAAAAAGAATTTTCTTGGCTTTGTTTTGTAGCTTCCATTAGCTTAACTGTCATCAAGAACAATGCTGAGTCAGGGCCTGAATTATCTTTTTCTCTGCTGAGGTTCTTGCCTTTGGCTTGCTGCCATTCTCTGCATGCTACAAGGGATGAAGACAGGTCTCCACCTCATCCATCTCTCAAGAAAGCTGATAGGTATTATATATAATTTAATGGAGAGCAACATAACATATGAGTTAGAAAGATGCATTCCAGCCCTTGTTCCAACACTGTTGAGCTGCGTGTCCTTGAGCATATCATTTAATTCAGAGCCTTGATTTCTTTAAGCATCAAGTACAGATTCCAAGAATGCCTCCCTCCTAGGGCTGTTGTCAGGGTGGGATGAGATAGGCATGGAGGATGCTCGGCATAGTGCCAATTCTCCAGCCTTGGACTTGGCTGGGGAGATTCCACTTCTGTGCCCTTCAGGGTCACCTGGGATCATGTTGCCATTCCCAAGCCACTTGGTAAGGATTGCACTGTCCTGACAGATCTCACCACACAGGCCCTGGAGAACTCTGAGTCTTGTGACTACTGGGCTCCCTGAGGACAAGGGTATTGCTCTCCCTTTCTCAAATGTCCGAAATTATCTGGGGGAGGTCTGTCCTCTTCTTCACAGGAATTTGGCCAGAGAAACAGGATGTAGGGTCCCTTCTCAAGGGATGTATCAGTACCTTTTTTTTTTCTTCCCCTCTTTCCCACTTGCTCCATCTCTCCAAACCTGGGGAATTTTGCTCTAACCTGGAGCAGGGGAGGGGGAGTGCTGTTGGACAGGATAAGCCACTCCCTACCATATATTCTTGCAAATCTTTTGACTAACTTAAGGAGACGCTCTTGAAACTCAAAAGCCAAACATGGATCCTTGTATTTGTTGTGTTCTGCTCTTTCAAAATGGCACCCTGCCATAGTAGCAGGGCTTCATTTTATGGAGAATGCGAAGCGACTCTCTACTTTCGGTTGCCTGGCCAATACCCGTACGGGTTGGATTTAGAATCTTCGTGTGAGCACCGCCCTGAAGAGTCTGTGAGCTCCTCAGTCTCTGGCACCCAGCATAGTGTCTGTTACACAGTTGGCACTTCATACATGCCTGTTGAATGACAGCCTATCTAAAACAAGAGATATACTGCTCCTGTTTGTGAAATGTGATTTTTAAGGTCCTTAATGGTAGTTTTTATGCACAAAGGAGATTATTCATAAGTAACATTGATTTTTAAATTAATCTTTGATAAATTAAAGTTAGAATTAAAAAAACTTCGTATTTCATAGGCTTTTAAGTTTATATTATAAATCTTACAATTTTTGCTTGTAAACCGAGAAAGTCACTTTTAAGGCGTCTTTGATTAATGTTTGGTCCTATTTACAAACTTGGTTAAACTCCTTTTAAACTGCTTTTATAAATTTAATATATTCAATTTCCTTTTAAGTACTATAACTATCTGATTTAACAAAACCTTCCTGAATACTTATATAACTCTTATGAATCTAATACATTAAATTTATAAATATGGTAAGCCTTCAGTTCTATTAAATTATTCAGTTCCATAATAAACTTACTATGATTTGAACTTAAAACCACAAGTCTAAATCAAGTCCACATTTAAAATTAGAATTGCAAGGATGACCTCTTGCATCATTAGGCCAAATTCTTTTAAACATTATAAACACATAAAAGGCCAAAAAATGCACAGATTTCTTAACCTGAAAATATTAATATTATCCATTTGAGATTTTTAAATATTTCTATAGTTATTTTTAGGTCATCCCAGATTTAAAAGATATTGTTGATGTACCAATAAAATCACCATGCCATCCTGAACAACTTTCCTTGTCTTTTATTTTTCTCCTCTATACATCTGTTCCTCAACCGACCTGACTACACCTCAATGAAGACCTTGTCATCTAGTGCCTCGGTGACCTTGGCAAAAGCTACTTAGAGTTTCTATTCTCTTTACCTAGAAAGAATGGACAGAGTTAGCTTAGATTACCTCTAAGGTGTTAACCATAACATTCTGAAATTCATACTTTTCTATTTATTCACAAGTATCGTTTTCATTTAGGCTAATAGGAATGCACAAAACTACTAAAAATTGGATCATAGGGCGCCTGGGTGGCTCAGTCGGTTGAGCGGCTGACTTCAGCTCAGGTCATGATTTCACAGTTCATGAGTTTGAGCCCCATGTCAGGCTCTGTGCTGACAGCCCAGAGCCTAGAGCCTGCTTCAGATTCTTTGTCTCTCTCTCACTCTCTCTCTGCCCCTCCCCAGCTCGTGCTCTGTCTCTCTTTCTCAAAAATAAATAAACATTAAAAAAATTTTTTTAATTGGATCATAGACTGCCCATGAAAAGCCCCCATCATGGAAAATGCTCTCTATTGTACGTATTATGTTTGCAGCCTGCTCCTGTTCAATGTCACTCATTGGTTGTATGAACCCTAATGATTTGGGGGCCTTTTGACCCCAGAGCTTTGACAAATGGTCAAGAAGTCACATCTGGGAATATCCAGGAAAAGTTTTAAAATCGGGAGGAACCATGTGTAAAATATGTTCCAATTTATTTTGAAAATCATGTCCCTGGTAGATGGGGTCATATCATTGCTACAACTTCTGGGAACTGGACTGAACTAGCATCCATTGTGTCTGCCATTTGATGCCTGGTCTCTGCAACAGCATACTGAATAATAAATGAATGGGAGGCAGTATGCATAACAGTAAAGGTTGGGGGTGTGAATTACAAGGCCAGTGCTCTAACCCCTGAGGCATAGGGCCTTGTGTGTGTGGGGGTGTGTGTGAATTAGACCTCCTTTTGTTTAAATCCAAGATCCAGTCCTTAAAATCATGACTTTGAGGGTCAATTTTATACAAACAAATTTGTTAACTTGGATGAAATGGACAAATTCCTAAATAGACACACACTACTGAAAAGGACTGAAGAAGACATTTTAAAAATTAAATAGACCTTTAATAAGTAAAGAAATTGAATTAGTAATTAAAAATCTTTGCACACACAAAAAAGTCCTGGGCCGGATGGTTTCACTGGTGGATTTTATTAAATTTTACTGTTTACGGAAGAAATAATCCCAGTACTGCACGAATTCTTCCAAAAAATTCTCCCAACTCACTCTGTGAGACCAGTATCATAGAGATGCCACAGCTAGAAAAAGACATCATAAGAAAGGAAAACTAAAGATCAATACCCCACATAAATACAGATGTGAAAAATCCTCCACAAAATATTAGCAGAATCCAACAATATACCAAAAAGCTTATACAGTATAATCAAGTAGGACTTATCCAGAAACAAGTTTGGTTTAACAACTAAAAATCAACTAAGATAATACACCAAAAACCACATGATCATCTTAATAGACACAGAAAAAGCATTTGCCAATATTCAATACCAATTTGTGATTTTTAAAACAATTGGAATATAAGGGAACTTCTTCAAGCTGGTAAAGGGGATCTATGAAAAAATCTACAGTGAGAAAATCTCACTTAATGGTGAAAGACCAAGGTGAAAAAATGCTTTCCTCCTAACATGAGGACCAAAGCAATGATATCTTTTGTCACCTTTTTTTATTCCACAATATACTGGGGATTCTAGCCAGTGAAATCAGGCAAGAAAAATAAAAGGCATACAGATTAGAAAGGAAGAAGTAAAACTGTTTTGATTTACAGATGTTATGACCCTGTATATAGAATATTCTGAAGAATCTACATATACGCCACACACACACATGCACACACACAGTTAGAACCAATAAACAAGTACAACAAGGTCGTAGGATACAAGATCAATATACAGAAATCAATTGTTCTTGTGTATCTAAGCAATGCACCATCCAAAAATGAAATTAATATAATTCTGGGGCACCTAGGTGGATCATTCAGTTGAGTGGCCTGCTCTTGATTTGGGTTCAGGTCATGCTCCCAGGTTCGTGGGATCAAGTGTGCCATGTTGGGCTCTGGGCTGAGCATGGAGCCTGCTTAAGATTCTCTATCTCTGCTCCTCTCCTCGACTCTCTCACATGCTCTCTCTTTCTCTAAAAATATATAATTCCATTTAGTCTAGCATCAAAAATAGTAAAATATTTAGGAATCAGTTTTTAAAGGGAAATCCAAGAGTTGTATGCTGAAAATAATAAAACTTTGCTGAGGAAAATTAAAGAAGATTTAAGTAAATAGACATTTCATGTCCATGGACTGGAAGACACAATATTGTTAAGATGTCGATCATCTCCAAAGTGATGTGTAGATTCAGTGCAATTCTTGTCAAAATTCCAGCATGCTTTTTTGGGGCAAAACTGACAAAGGGATCCTAAACTTTATATGGAAATACTTAGACTAGCCAAAGCAATTTTGGAAAAGAAGAATAAAATTGGAGGATTTTCCTCTCCCAATTTCAAACCTTACTATTAAGCTGCAGTTATATACACTGTAATACTGTCACAAGGATAGATATATAAGTCAAAGGAATAGAATTAAGGGTCCAGAAATATATTTCTATATCTATAGTCAATTGATTCCTTTTTAACAAATGCCAAGGTAATTTATTGGAGGAATGGATAGTCTATTCAACAAAAGGTGCTGGGATAAGTAGATAAGCTTACACTTTCACCTCATACCATACACAAAAATTAATTGAAAATGGGTTACAGACTTAAATGGAAGAGTTAAAATAATAAAACTCTTAGGAAAAAAACCAACAAGAGGATCTCCAAGACCATGAATTAGGCAAAGATTTCTTAGGTACAGTACAAGGAAAGCATAGTCAATGAAAGGAAAAATTGATGATTTAGATCTCATCAAAATTCAAAACTTTTGCCCTTCAAAAGACACCATTAGGAAAATGAAAAGACAGGAATCAGACTGGGAGAAAATATTGTCAAAACACATGTTCAATTAAGGACTTGTATTAAGAATTTACAAACATATAAACACAATTGAATTATAAGTAACCAAATTAAAAAAGAAAGGGCAAAAGATATAAGCAGACATTACACCTTCCCCCAAAATGAAGGGTCAAGAAGTTCATGAAAAGATGCTCGGGGCACCTGGGTGGCTCAGTTGGTGAAGCATCTGACTCTTGATTTAGGCTCAGGTCATGATTTCACGGTTTGTGAGTTCAAGCCCAGTGCACCTCTCTCTCTCTCTCTCTCTCTCTCTCCCTCTCTCTCTCAGTAGATAAATAAAATTAAAAAAACAAATGCTCAACGTGATTAGTCATTAGGGAAATGCAAATCAAAACCACAATGGGATCCCATTTCACACTCACTAGAATGGCTGTAAGAAATAAGACAGAAGACAGAAACAAATGTTGATGAAGATGTGGAGAAGCAGGAACTCTCATACACTGTGGATGGGAATGTAAAATGGTACAGCCACTTTGGAAACAATTTATTTATTTTGAGAAAGAGAGAGAGAGCACGAGCAGGGCAGGGGCAGAGAGAGAAGGAGAGAGAATCTCAAGCAGGCTCCGTGCTATCATCACAAAGCCTCCATCTCACCAACTGTGAGATCATAACCAGAGCCGAAATCAAGAGTTGGATGCTTAAGTGACTGAGCCACCTGGAGCCCTGTAGCAGTTTCAAAAAGGTAAACATAAAACTATTATAGAATATGCAATTCCACTCCTAGGTAGAGAGAAATGAAAGAAAAATGAAAACATAAGTCCACATAAAGACTTACACACAATTGTTCATAACTATTATTCATAATAGCCCCAAACTAGAGAAACCAAAATGTCCATCAGCTGGAGAGTGGATAGACAAAGTATTACACACACACACACACACACACACACACACACACACACGGGAATACCATGAACTACTTACATATGCTAATTGAGAGTGAACCTCAAAAAACATTATGCTAAGTGAAAGAAGCAAGAAACACATATAGTATGATTTCATTTATATGAAATGCTCAGAAATACAGAAACAGAAAGTATATTGGCAGATGCCTGTGGCTTAAGATATGAACAAGGATTAACTATAAATGAGCAGCAGGGATCTTATTGGGGGGATTGAAGTGACCTGGAACATTATGGTGATGTTTGTGCTATTTGGTAAAGTTAACTAAAAATTATAGACTTGTACACTTGAATGGAGAGAATTTCATGACATGTGAAATATACCTCAATAAAGTTGTTTAAGAAAACACGTGACTTTGGGCAGGTGACTAACTTCTCTATGCTTTAGCTTGTCATCTAAAAATGAAGACAATGAGAGTATTTACCTCATAGGTCTTTGGACAGACCCAGTGAGAAAATATATATGTAATGTTTAAAGTCAGAGTGCCTGGCATACAATAAACACTCATTTCAATATCAGTTTCTATGATTATTTTAAACATCAGAACAAAGGTCTGAAAGATAAGTTTGTTTCTTTTATAGATGATCCCAGTATATAAAAACCACTTGAGGGGCACCTGGGTGGCTCAGATGGTTAAGTGCCTGACTTCAGCTCAGGTCATGATCTCACAATTTGTGAGTTTGAGCCCTGCATTGGGCTCTGTGCTGATAGTGTGAAGCCTGCTTGGGATTCTCTCTCTCTCCCTGTCTCTCTGCCCCTCCCTGCCACACACACTCTCTCTCTAAAAATAAATAAACTTAAAAAATAAATAAACTGTTAAAAACCACTTGAAAAGACATGGAGGAACCTTATATGCCTATTCCTAAGTGAAAGAAGTCTATCTGGAAAGAATACATACTGCATAATTCCAACCATATGACGTTCTGGAAAAGGCAGAACAGTGGAGACAGTAGAAAGATCAGTGGTTGCCAGTGGGTGGAGGGTGGGGAAAAGGGGATGAATCAGTGGACCACAGAGGATTTTTTAGGGCAGTGAAAATACTCTGTATGATACTGTAATAATGGATACATGCCATATATGTGTCCAAATCTATGGAATATATAATACCAAGAGTGAACCATAATGTGAACTATGGATTTTGGGTGAGTGTGATGTCAATGCAGGTACATCAGTTGTAACAAATGTACTGCCCTGCTGGGAGGTGTTGATAGTAGGGAGGTGAGCATGTGTAGGGCAAGGGTATGTGGGAACTCTATACTTGATTCTCAATTTTGCTGTGAACCTAAAACTATTCTTAAAGAGTGAAGTCTTATTAGTAATAAAAAACAACCTCCCAAAACCTACTTACCTGTTTTCCAACACTAAACTTTTATCTGTAGCACAGAAAAACTGGTAGGCAAGGCAAAGATACTTGTGGGAAACAAAATTTGGTTTAACAGATCAAATAGGCAAAAAAAATCACTTTAAGGAATAATGAAACTAGAAGGCTTCATCATTTCCATTGATGAAATTCCAACTTAGGTAAAGTGAAAGATTCTGGCAGCTAGAGTAAATTTCCATCCAGACACAGTAAGTGTTTTTGCTCATACAGTTCCTGAGTCAAAAACCACACAGTAATGTCATTCTAGAAGTCTAGCTTCAATCCCCATTTCCTCTACTTTGTGCCCTTCGTCCCTCTCTAGGTAATCACTTTTTTAGGTTTTTTTTTTTTATTATCCTTCCATTGTTTAATTTTTTGAAAATATAAGCAGACACATATGTTTTATTTTTTTCCTCCTCCTTTCTCACCAAAAGATACCATACTGTAAACCTCGTCCCCTGCTCCTCTTCCCACTTAACAATATATCCTATGATTGTGCCATGGGGGGAGAGACAGCACCCATTCCTTTGGCGTGGTAGTCCGTGGTGTAGATGCCCCATGGTTTATTCGGCCAGTTTCTTGGTTGTGTTCATTGGGATTGTTTCCAGTGTTTTGCTATAATACATAATGCTGCAATGCATAGCCTTGAACTTGCAATAAATTTAAGGTGTAAACTATGAACATCCCTTGGCATCTGAATAAGTTTGTCCTTTGGCAAGGCAAACCAGCTATGGCTTATATAACAGATCCGGCACTGTTTGTGAAGAAATTCCACTTGGGGTACATTTTGGTTTGAATCACTTTGATAGTATTCACTTTTCCTAAGCTCCTAAACTGTTTTGGGAAAGAGTCCTTGATAGCAAATGCCATTTCTTATTAACCGTCATAGGCAAATATTGACTTGTTTAATACCTACAATCAAATTGCTTAACTATCTTTAATTAATATTTCTGGAAATTTCCATTTTGTTGTACTAGTTATCAACTCTGTGGACCATCTTTCACTTGTTAAAGTGTGGACATTTGGGATCTAACAAAATTGATCAAGTCAAATGTCAGGTATTTGGAGTTGGACAGAGCTTTACATATATTTTGCAAAGACTTTAAAATATCCTGTCTTTTACAAACATTTGTATATTTTTAAAATTTGTTTTTAAAGTTTATTTATTTCTTTTGAGAGAGAGTCAGAGAGAGAGAGAGAGAGGGAGAGAGAGAGATTCCCAAGAGGCTCTGCGCTATCAGCACAGAGCCTCATGCGGGGCTCGATCTTACAAACCATGAGATCATGACTTGAGCTGAAATCAAGAGTTGGACACTTAACTGACTGAGCCGCCCAGGTGCCCCACAAATATTTATATTTTTAACTTTTATTGATTATTTAAAAAAGTAAGTTATCTGTGATCACTGGAGAAAAATTAGGAAGTTCAGAGAAACAAAATGAAAAAAAAAAAACACCTATAATCCTAACCCCTGAGATAACCAATATTGGCATTTGGATATCCTTGTAGACTTTTTCAGTAAGCATAAACAGCTTCCCTTCCCTAATATATGTGCATATGTATTTTCTTCATTTCTTATGCTATATGTAGTCCAAGGAAATTTCAACTTTTCCATTTAATGGGTCTTATCTGTGAACTTTGCTGTTTGCTTTGCACACCATATAGATGTTTTCTTCTATTTGTCCGTCAGAGTTAGCCATTTGCATTTCTCTCTGCAATGTTTACTTTGAAACAGAAAATCAAGTTGTTTTTTTATTGATAAATAAGTTAAAAGTCTGCAAGATTTGTTTCCATGGTGTCCAAGTCCTTGAACTACCCTCTGTGTGTTTGCCCAGGGCAGTTTACCGACTTCTAGAGGGAGATAGTATATGAGACTAGGTGGAGACTTGTCCTTGGAGAAATTGGTTATGCAGAAATGAAAGTCAAGCAGATTCTCCCTGATCATTTTTCTGCTATTCAAAATATTTGTTGGAAAAAAAATAATTCTTGCAAGTGCTTTCTGTGATCATGATAGCTTATATCTTATTCTAACTACTGACATTGCATATCTAAAACCTGAAAAGTTTAAATATCTGGATGTTTCAGCACCATGTACCCAAAATAATTTCTGATAATGAACTGAATTTAAAATTTTCTATGTGGATGGATTTTGACATTTTGTAACCCTAAAGTTGCATATCTGGGGTAAAGGTGGAGCATTTTTACCTGCTATGGGTCATTGAAATCAAAGGTCACACAGAAATAACTTAATATTATGTTTGTGGGTTCAAGTCCCATGTTGGGCTCTGCTCTGACAGTGCAGAGCCTGCTTGGGATTCTCTCTCTCTCTCTCTCTCTCTCTCTCCCCCTCCCCCCCTCACAATCTCTGTCTCTCTGTCTCTCTCTCTCAAAAATAATAAACATAACAAAATAGGAGGTGGAGAGTAGACAAGGAAAGAGGAAAGAAGAAGAAGCAAACAAAGGAGGGAAACATCAGAAGATAGGTGGGAGGGGCAGAGGGTAGGGAGACATAGCCTAAATACCGTGCCCAAAGCAAAAGAGGAACACACCTGCAGAGCAGAAGAAATTGGTTATGAAAGTCAGTTAGAGAGCTATTTGACAGGATTTATCAAATATTTGCATTCCTAAGTCTTCGACCCAGCAGTAGTACTTCTGGGTATCCGTACTCCAGAAATACTTATGCATATAAGGTTATTAGAGTGTATTTACAATAGCAAAAAACTCTAACAGCAAAGAACGATAGACAACATGTGGCACGGTGGGAAAGTGTTTAAATAGATAAAACAACATTTATCGGCGAAACTCTAGGCAGTCTTTGAAAAGAATAAGAGAGAGTTATGTATTGTGATGTGAAAAGTTAGGCATGCCGACCAGGCAAAAATCATCTGTTGCAAAAACATCATGTGCTGTGTGATTCCAATTTTGTAAAAACAAAAAATGTGTGTATGGGAGTATATATCGAAACACAGTCTAGATGCATACATGCTAAACTGTTGATAGTTTGGGATTGGAAAGTCTGAATGTTGCAATGGTATTTATTAGTCTCCGGGAAGATGAAAATGAGAGAGTCAGGTGTCTATGTGCATTGAGAAGATTTTGCAGCTGGGATAGAGTTGTTCTCTGACTTCCAGCAGGCATCCAGACAGACTCAGCTAAGGGCTGAGCCAAAGCTGTGGCTCTCTGTTTCCCTGTTTCTCTTGGACACCATAGACCCCCCGTGGACAGACGGCCCCCTCCTATGTAATTCTGGTTTTGCATATTAACAGACTATTTTCATTCCAGTTGTGGGGTTTGTAGGTTAGGCTCTGAAGGAAAGGAGGTTTCCTCATCTATCATTTGAGGATAATAATAATCCTTGCCTTAAAGGAAAGAATTATGTTGAATGTTAAATGTAGCAATATATTTTAAAAAATGCCTAGCTCAGTGTCCGGGACATAGTCACGATTCATTCATAAATGGAAGCCACTACTGCTGTTAATATTTTAGAAAGATTCAGGATCCAATCCCCATTTTTCTAGGCCTTCATTTTCTTTATTTGTGTTTCCCACTCTTGTAGCACTGAAAGAAATTTGATAAATGGAATTGGAAGTATACAAAATAAATAAGATTTCATGCTAAGCCATCACAGCTTATGTTCTATGTCTGTATGAAGAAGAATCTTTTGTTCAGTTTGACTTCTCTCTCATCACGGCTCGATTACTTATCTGATAATTTGTATTAGTCATTAAGGCAGCCCCCCCAAAATATTTGTTCCTTTCCTGAATATGGACTTTTAATTTTAAAAAGTCTTATAGAGATGCCTGGGTGGCTCAGTCGATTGAGCATCCGGCTTCGGCTCAGGTCATGATCTCGCAGTTTATGGGTTTGAGCCCCGTGTCAGGCTCTGTGCCAACAGCTAGCTCAGAGCCTGGAGCCTGTCTTCAGATTCTGTGTCTCCCTCTCTCTCCAACCCTCCCCTGCTCACGCTGTCTCTCTCTCTCTCTCAAAAATAAATAAAACATTAAAAAAATTAAAAATAAAATAAAATAAAATGTCTTATATAATTTTTGGACATTTTTTATTATTTTTAAATGAGCAAATTTTGACACATTAAATTTATTCCAAGAGGTGACCTCGGGCCATGTTCCCGTGTGTGCTCTCTCGGGTAGAATTAATGCACTTCCACCTTCTTAAAATGATTTTATAATAGCTTCGTAATTACAAGTGATGTGTTTTCAATGTGTTGCCTTACCAAAACAGAGTAACTCTGACTCGCAGATTTTATGAATTTTGTTAGTTCCTTAATGCTTCCTTCCCCAGCATGTAGGAAGAAAAAGGTCACGTGACACCAATAGCCAGTTCAGCTGTAGAAGTTATGAAAGCCAGGCAGCATCTCTACATGGTTATTGTGCGTCGCGGGAAAGAGGCTGTTGGGTTCCTGGCTGTATTTATTTAATAACTTTTTAAAAATTTTTAACATTTATTTATTATTGAGAAACAGAGAGAGACAGAGCATGAGCAGGGGAGGGGCAGGGAGAGAGGGAGACACAGAATCTGAAGCAGGCTCCAGGCTCCGAGCGGTCAGCACAGAGCCCGAGGTGGGGCTCAAACCCGCAAACTGTGAGATCATGACCTGAGCCGAAGTCGGACGCTTAACCGACTGAGCCACCCAGGCACCCAATAACTTAATGTAATAATTGAGAAGACTATGTACTTAGAAAAACAAGATTTAAGAAATGTAAATAGTATATTTATACTTTTGATTTGTTTCCAACAAAGGACCAAGGATTCCCTTAAGTATAACAATTATTCAGTACCGTTTCTCCAATATTATGAACATCAGATGCATTATCATTGGTTTGATACCTGTAACAGGTACTGGTTCTCCCCCTGTCAAGTCCTACGCCTACCCATTCCTTACCCCACACACCCCTATCCTCTCCCATCACCCCCAGCCCCTGCCACACATCCATGGTAGACATCACTAATCATTTAGTAATTGTTTTCCCACTGAGCTGAGCATGACCTCAGAATCCCTATAAATACGGAGTTCTTAGGATCCACTTCCAATCAACTGCTACAAAGGAGGAGACCCATCAAACTTCCAAGATTTATCAACTAGTCACAACACATATAGCTAGTTTAGGCCATTCAGCCCCCAAAGTGGTTAGTTCATTTAAAAAAATAGCCAAATTATTTTGGATATAATGTAAATAAAAATAGTTAATTCGAGGCAAATTCATTAACTTTTCAAACCAGTGTTTCAAGAAGTACAACACTGGTAACGTTTGAACAATATTAAATACAATATATGGTGGCATTACATGAAGTAACGTTAATTGCGAAATAGCGGATGTTTAGGCAGGATCTTATCAGCAAGTGTGAATGTGTCCAAAACTTCTACTTTGAAATAGATTTCTCACTGACCTTCGTTTTTTGCTGTCCTCTTGGTATATAGTATAGTTGTTCTTTTCCACCCCATGAAAATTCATCACCATGTCCCAGCCTGGTGGCAGATGGGAGATCTGTGGCCCAGCATCTTTTTTGGAGATCTTCCCTGGCTATTCACTACTGCTGAGTAGTTTTACAATGTAGGTTCATTTAGTATGGAAGGGGGAATAAATCTGACCTGCATGCCATGCACCAATCACAGGCATAAAAATACCTTACGTCCATCTCTAGCAGCGTGGTAGATGGTACACGCTGGATAGCTAGTTTGTGCAAGCATACCCTGAATGCGCCTGTTAATGACTATCTTGAGAATGTGGAGATCCTGTCCTCCCTCTATATTCCCATCAAGCGGAATGTGCAGAAGAATGCGCTGTTCAGTGTTCAAGGTCAGGGGCCCTAGAGTGGCGGAGTGTCTCCTTCATAACAGAGTGTCCGGATGGCAGGCGGTGATCTCCTTGGAACGCTGGATGTACAAGGAGGGGGGGAAGGGCTCTAGATAGTTGCTAGGCTAGTTGCTATGATATAAAAACTTGCTGCACATAGATTCCAGCAGTGGACGCTTTGTCCAGTTGGCTGCTCCTAGACTCCCTGTACAGGAGTAAGTTCCCCCAACAAACCTATGTCTCCATCGCTATCTCTGGGTCTCTTCTTTGGCCTTACCATCATCCACCTAAGCTTCAGAGTCGGCCAGGGTGCAGCTGCACATATGGTCAAGGTAAATGGCACTTGGAAGCTATGAAATGTGTTTCTTCCAACACTCTGTTGACTTTGTACTAGAATTTACAATCTCCTAGACTGGACACCCAGGGATTCAGAATCCCTTCTGTCTCCCTTTTGCTATGCCTTCTCAGTTTCCTTTGATAGGGACAGAAACAGAGTTGGGGGGAGCAGGGTGCGGCTGTTCCCCCAAGCACAGTCTCGAAGACTTTAGACTGTGGGGAAAAGGTACACAAAGGAATGGTATGAAATAAACACATGGAATGCAGAGAGAAGATGTTCAAAAGAGGGATTCCATTTTTAGGTGCTTCCTTCTTTACCAACCACCAGGGCTTGTCCCAGTCCCTGTGGGATTCCACAGGGGGGTAGTCATCTTCGTCTTACCCCTGGCTATGCCTCTGATTGACCTCTTTGTGTGAAGGTGCATGACCTATCTATTCATGTACTTGAGACCTGCTGCAGGTGTCCATGTGGCCCAGCACATCTCAGTCCAAGTGTACCCAGTATGCTGTCTGTGCCTTCTGCAAGAGCTGCCAGTTCCTCTCCTCTGCCCTTCCCCCTAAGGTGTTTTGGCAGCCTGAGGCTTGAAGCAGGCACCCCCACTTGCAGGTTCCAGGACAGCTCAATTCCTCAGGCAATGAAGGTCATGTATGACTAATTCGTTCTTTTTTATTTGGAAAATTAGGGAAGTTTTTATTAAAGTAAATTCCACACAACAGGATTTTTGATCTAAACTGTCTCTTAATCTTGTGTTCGATAAGTAAGTATTGGCTCATGGTTCATACTAGTCAATGATTACTAATGCGTCATTTGCATGTGGAATTAATATTCCATATGATTGGTCCAATCATTTAAGCCGGAGCCAACAGGAGGAAGCATGTTGATTTAATCAAAAGTTTGGGTTGCAGTGGGAAAAACTACTGAGTCGGTATTTGTATTTTGATGCTCTCGTGGCCAGTGCTGGAGGCATGGAACAAGGGAAAGTATTTCCTTTTGGTGGATAAAAAATGCAGTAACAGACTTATTCTGAATATCAGGTGCCATGAAGATTATCCTATCATTCAACAAGTATTTATTAGAATCCTTCCGTGTACATACCACTGTGCCCAGAACACCTGTGCCCAAAGCACCAGCTATTTTAATGATTATTAGGAATGCAGGAAAGAAAACAAAAAATTAACTCCACCTTAATAGGGAGTTGGTTTCTAGATCCCAACCACAGACTATGATCAGTGCTTTGAAATCCCCTGGGTTCTGGACATTTGTCAACATTTGGCAGTGAGCCCTTTAACCAAAAGGTTTTTCCCCTGAATCTTTAATGCATCATCAATAAGGATTATCAATTATGATTAAGTTCATCATCAATATTCTGTTAACAAGTGAAATACTTTGTTATATAATGGGGATTCTAAAGCTCAATTTTATCAATGTAAGAATATCTAGATTAATATTTATTCCTTACCATATTGTGGCGGACTTTCATAAATATTTTGAAAGTAGAATCTAACAGCTTAGGAAGTGTGTCAGATAAACTGTAGCTTGAGTGTAATGCCAGTAATGTCCTTAAATGATAATGTTATCACTTCCCTTCTTTTGGGGGTGGAATTGAAGAGGATACTTTTAGTTCATAAATAGACCATATACCAACCAAGGTAGGCAACATTATGTTACAGTAACTGTAGGGATAATTTCCCCCCTGCCCTTCTGAGTTCTTGGCTGAGACCCTCGTAATAAAAGGCAAATTCTCAAGAGAAAAACAAAACAAGTTTATTGACATATTGACATATATATGTCATGCATGCATGGGAGATACCCAGGGAAAATGAGTAACTCTCTGAGATGGCTGAGAATTTGAGATTAAATACCATCTTAATAGGAAAAGGGGAGGGGACATGTGGGCCTCTTAGGGGAGAGTAAATGATTTTTAGGAAAGATGAATGGGCCCTTAGAAGAGTAAGTGGGCGGCATGATAGTTTGTGACTAAGTTTGTCAGGTTGTGGCATTGACAGCTAGTCTTTCCTGTGATAAGTCAATCTTTCTTGGTTGATGAAACTCTCAGGGAGGGAATTTATGATAATTGGGTTCCTTTTCGAAGATCTGTCTTTAGGCAGGTAAGGGGAGATCAGAGAAAGGCTCTCCTTCCACATACTGTTTTCAGATGCCTGCCATTTAAAATAATCAATATGCAAAACAGGCATATTCTGTGGTGGGATGTCCTCAATTCCTATGGTCATGTATTGGGGTGACATGTTCTGTCGCTCCTCATATCAAGTAACCCCAAATATCCCTGGCTTAGCATAATGAAAGTGTATTCCGCATTCATGCAAAGTCTACTGTAAATCAGAGCAATTCTCGAAAGCAGCTGCCCTCAGTGCGTTGACTCATCAGTCATCATTCCAGGGAGTATCCATCTCCTGCCACATCTATGCTGACATGCTCTGCGGCAGTCATTGTGGCAGGGGAAAAGAGGCCTGGAGAACGGGGCAATGCCGATTAAATACTCTCACACTGAAATGCAGCAGAGCAGATGTGTGCCGCTTCCAAGCTCATGGAAGGATTGAGGGTCACTTGGCCATGTTCACCTTCAGAGGAGTAAGATCCCGAAAGCAGCAGATGTCCAGACATTGGTGGAAAGGATGCTTGTCAGTTGGCCTACATCAGGCCATTAGGAAATCCAGGAGAGGGGCCCCTGGTGGCTCAGTCAATTAAGTGGCCAATGTCGGCTCAGGTCATGATCTCACGGTTCGTGAGTTTGAGCCCACATCGGGCTCTGTGCTGACAGCTCAGAGCTTGGAGCCTGCTTCGGATTTTGTCTCCATCTTTCTGCTCCTCCCCTGCTCATTCATAGTCTCTCTCTCTCAAATATAAAGAAACATTAAATTTATTAAAAAGAAAAAGGAAATCCAGGCAAACTTTTGTCTCTCCTTTGATTAGTGAATTGGAAAAGCAAATAAATATTCCTGAATGAAATTTTCTTTAGTGTGATTTTGATGGAATAAATGTGGGAGATGGTTCTCAATTATTGAAATGACTATGCCACCGAAATCAAAAGTAACTACTGAGAATCTGCATATTTTGGTGTCTTCAGAAATATGAACTTATTAAATGCCTTAAGGGAGACTATGTGTGGATGTCCTCTTAGAGGACTCATGTGCTGTGGTTGGCAGACTGATTGATGCCCCTCTCCCCACCAAATGTCCATGCCCTAATCTCTGGAACCTGTGAATCTGTTGTGTGTGTTACAGGGCAAGGAGGGCTTCAGACTGCAGATAGAAGGCATCAGCTGACTTTAAGATAAAGAGATTATCCTGGGGGAAACTGGGTGGCTCAGTTGGTTAAACCGGTAAGCATCCGACTCTTGATTTCAGCTCAAGTCATGATCTCATGGTCTGTGGGATCAAGCCCCGCACTGGGCTCTGCACTAACAGTGTGGAGCCTGCTTGGGATTCTCTCTCTCCCTCTCTCTCTGCCCTTGCCTTGCTCATGCACGTGCTTCTTCTTTCTCTCAAAAATAAATGAATAAACTTAAAAACAAAGAGATTATCCTGGATTACTTGAATGGGCCAATATAATCGCAAGGGTCATTTAAAGTGGAAGAGGGAGATTGGCACCAGAGAGATGGCAGCCTGAGAAGACTTAGGCTGATAGGGCTGGTTTTGGAGATGGAGGAACGGGGCCACAAGCCAAGGAATGTGGGTAGGCTCTAGAAGCCAGCAAAAGGCAAGGAATGCAGCTCTTCTGACATCTTGTTTAGCCCAATGAGACCCCAACTTCAGACTTCTGACCTCTAGAACTATCAGATAATTAAACCTGTGTTGTTTTAAGCCACTAAATCTGTGGTAGTTTGTGGTAGCAGTAGTAGGAAACTAATATGCATCCTGACTTCTCCAGAAGAAGGATTGAGGCAGAAAAGTGGCATTTCCTGGAAGGCTATGCATGAAAACGATGGAATTATATTCTCTTCTTGTCAGTATCCCTCCAAGTGGCCTCAAACATTCCTGGAGGAAGAAGAGAAAGCTGGAAAAGCACATTTTCTGGGAAAATTGTAGAGATGAGTCTTTTCTGTTCTACTCTGAGAAGGCTCATTGATCTGTTGAGAAATGAATGCAGAGGGACAGGAGAAGAGAAACATGGAAAGCACCGATTTTGTAAGAATTCCACATTCTTTGGAAGAACTAAGCTTGGGGTTAAAATTCAGCAGGTGTTCAGAGGAGTGACTGATAGGCAGCTTTGAGGGCTGGGGTCAATATGCTAGGAAATCACCTTGTGTGTGATGCCTTATTTGGTTAGGCAAATAAAAGATTAGGGTTTGGGATACTGTGTACAACCCATTTATCTTGAATCTAAGGTGCAGCCAAGGTGGAGAGCAAAGTTCGTAGTTTCCAGAGAAGACTGTGTGTGCCAAAAATACCCCACAAACCATCTTTGCATTACTGCATGACTATATATATAGTCTATATATGTGAATATATATGACTACCCATAACTATATATAATAAATATACACAATAATTAATATATTTCCCTCCCTTGAAAGGATTTCCTCTCTTGAAAGGATTCCCAAAAATAGAATGTAAAAGTACAGCAAAGTTTTTACTTAGAATATATATAAATAGTGAGATAGGAATTTGGCTCCAAATAAAAAACTGTTGAAGACTATTTGTTGAGTGGCCCCAAAGATCACCAATGCTAGACACCCAGCTAGTTGGTTGTAACATTTGTCTTTTACCAAGTCCTGATATACAAGCATCCTTTTCTATTCTATTTGCTAAAACAGAACAGAATTTTGTAACTGAACAGAATTAGAAAATACTCCTAATTTGTATCATAATTACCAGGAACCAAATAACTCAAGAGAGTTATATTTTGGTCATTAGTAACTGCTTTCCAATAATGATGGCAAAAGATAGCTAATAGTTCTATTATTTATTTATTTTCACTCCTACTTTGTTCCAAAAAGGATTTAAGGTGGGTTGCAAATATACATGCACTGAACAAGATGAAACAAAGATTAGCAAAGTGAGGAAATTAGAGCAAAGGTGGGAAACATAAGAAAATGAGAGTACAAAATGTGCTCCATGAAACTCTGAGTATTTGCCAGGGAAATTTGGGGCCCTAGTTTGGCCCCGGCTTCCTAGAAACTAGCTCAAAAAGGAGGAAACGATCAGTCCCATGAGTCACACGTCAGTCGGTCTGAAGCAGCTCAATAATTCCTGGAACTTAGACCAGAGAGAAATTTCTCCCACTGGGCTGCACACACAGGACCCCTGCGGAATTCAGCGAGCAGAAACCTCAGCAACATCCTCCCAGAAGAAATGACGAATTCTTCCGGCCTGTGTCATATCACTTGTATCTGCCTGCGACATCAAACCCCAGAAGAATTCAGCAAAAACTCCCTACAGGGATCAAAGGGAAGTATTTCAGGTTGTCCTATGCATTCATTGCCGGTTTAACCGAGGCATGGGTTAAGAGTGTTTAGAGGAGTGGATGGGCAAGCAATCCTCCATAAACACTGTCTCTTCTCAGCTGAGCCCCTGTGGAAGTTGAATGTGCGTGCTCACGTTCTTTCCTGTGCTTTAGTGCAAGGGTAAGTGGTCAGAGATATTTGCAGAGAGCTTCAAGGTCTGGGAAAGAGCTTCAATCTCCCTTTTTGGGTTTGGGAGCTTTAAAAGGAGAAGCCACCAGGCCCAGCAGAAGCACCCAGGATGAAAGGTGCATGGGCATGTGTGATGTGTTGCAAGGGGTTGGAGGTGGAATGGTGGTAGTTGGGTCTCATGCTTCTCCAGGTGGGGACAGCCATCTTCCAACAGCAAGAACATTCGGCTCTTCACGGTTGCCTTGACAGGTGCCTGGGTCCACCAGTCAGCAGGCAGAGCAAGTTCCCTTGGTGTGCCAAGCATCGTGATGGGCGCCCCACGAGCCCAGCTGGCTGGTGCCCCTCAGCCATCGGTGAGGGGGCTGGAGGTCCTCATGTCAGCCTCCCTCCTACATGCAGGCCTCCTTCAAGGCCCTGGGTGTTCACCTGGTGCCCTGGCATGTTGTCAATAAGGACCACTAATGCTGTCCTCCAGAGACCCAGCACCTGCTTCTCCAAACCTCCTGAGGCCTTCCTGGGGTTTGGGAACTCTTCCAGGCTCCAGCAGCAGGCCACTCATGCGGCATTGTCCTTGTGCATGTTTGGCAGGAAGAGGAAATAACCAACATGTCTTCTTCCAAGAACACTCCAATTCCCTCTCCACACTGCAGGCGCTGATGTTCTAAAACATAAATCTCACCATGTCCCCTCCCTGATGAAAAGCCATGGCCCTCAGGAGCAAGCTGCAGGTCTGAGTGTGCTGGTCTGACCCTCGTCTGCTCTATAGCCTCCACCCTCGCCATGCTTCACCGCTGCCCCTCTGCGGCTGCCCATGCTTTTCAGCTCCTTGAGCTTCTCATAGTCTCCTTCTTCCTCCAGGCCCAGGCGTGTGCTATTCCTTCCTCTTGGAAAACTGTTTTTAGCCTTTCATCCATTAGATCGCCTCTACCTACCTCTATTGCAGGTTACAGCCCAGAAATTCATCTCTCTGGGGAGTGGTCCTGGAGGTGCCCCTGCTGGATGTTCCATAGCATCCTTTGCTTGGTCCCATGGTAGTGTTGTATTAGCTAGGAAAATGCCAGCTGTAGAGACAAACCTCCAAATCTCAGTGGCTTTATGCAATAGAATTTTCTGTCTCCCTCATCTAGCTCTCCAGGGCGGGTGTTCCTGCTGTTAGGCAGTTCTCTCTCCGGTGATTCAAAGCCCCAAGCTCTTTCCATATTATGGCTCTGTCGCCTTCCAGAGGCTCTGAGTCCTCCGCGTCCAGCCAGGGCAGGAGAGGGGGAGGGCTAGAGAGCACATCATCCCCTTACTGCCTTGATGTGAAGGCGCCCCGAGCCCCGCCCGCCCCATTCCATCGGCCTGAACGTGGTGTTGCCTGGTTGCCGGGGGCAGCTGCTGTTCAGTGACAGTTACAATACTGAAGGAGGGGCATGGCTTTGGGTCACAAAAGCTCCTGAGGCACTTGTTTTACTGGCCCGTGACTCCACTAGACTCTGAGCCCCGCGCGGGGAAAGAAGGTGATAGGATTCCCGCCGTTGCGCCTGTGGCCAGCACCGTGCCTGGCACTTGGGTGCGGGATTGCCTGATGAGTAAGAACAGCCAGTCCGTGCTCGGCTGCAGGAGGGAATGGGTCACGTCGACCAGCGGCCTCCTGAAGCTTCTCCCCCACACTGCGGAGAGCAGGGGGCGGGTGCGGAGAGGCAGCCAGCAGTCAGGCCTCCCTGGCTGCTGCTGCCAGGCAAGCCCCTCCGAAGGCGCCGCTTCTTTTTACAGAACGGCGTTCATTGTGAGCACAGAGGTTCGTAATCACAGGTGCCGGTAAAGGCACGAGCCTCCGCTCGGATGATGAGGCTTTCTGATTAAAGACTTGTTATCGGTACTTTATGGGGCCGAGAGAAAATGTGCTGCCGTTCGTACTGGCGCTGCAGCGCCGCGCCACATCTGGCACCTGCCTCCGCGTCCACGGAGAGGGGTGCTCAATGCATTTCTGTTCTCTTTATAAGCCAGCCATGTCTTTAGAGTGTCTCTTCAGAAGTCATTTTGCGTGTGCATGTGTGTTGGTGTGAGTGTATAATAGGAAGACCAAGACGGCAATCACCTATCAGATTGTCTGGGTAGAAAAGAAGGAATGAATAGACATGATGTCTAATTGATTTGTGAAATTGGGGAAATAGAATGCACTGTCTCAAGTAGTGTGGTTCTACTTCCGAACATCCTCAGGAGGAAGACTTAATGCCTTGGCTCGTGAGGCTGGGGTCTTCTGCTTTACAGTTCAAGGCCCCAGAAAGTGACCCAAGGCCCCAGAAAGTGACCCAAGGTAATGACGAGTGGAAACCGGGGAGCGCCCCATCCCCACAGTCCCATATGGGGAGGAAGTCTGATCCTCCTCTCCCCGAGGCTCCCTTCTAGTAAGTCTGGGAATCCCAGGGCTGACTTGGTTCAGGGGGATCAGTATTCATTGCCTTTGGTGTCACTGCAGACAACTGAAAGTCCAGGGGTCCCGATGATAGAGTCCAGGACCTGTTACCCAATTGGCATATTGAATACTTCAAGCAGGAGAGCCACTCTGATCTCCTCCCCTTTGCCCTTCATCCCCAAAGGAGGTCCTGGAACCTTCATGTGAGGGGGGTGCTCTGGGAAAAGGAGTGTCCTTATCTCCGAAGGCCAAGGGATGCCAAGAAGAATCTGAACAAACCCCCAGTTTGTTCACTTCAGACTCCTTAAACTATCATATTCCTCCACAACTGTCCACTTTTCATCAAACCTGACATAAAAATACAGTCTCACTGATGCTTAGGGCCTTCATTTCCTTATGAGGGCGTTTGTGTCATGTAAAACTTATACCAGATCCACGTGTGTGCTTTTCTCCTGCTAATCTGCCTTTGCCAGCTTACTTTTCAGACTGAGCCCGGGACCCTCAGAGGGTCAAGGGAAACTTCTTCCCCCTGCCCTGGATAGCTCCCATCCGGTACAGGCGGCCTGGTGGGGGCGAGCTGCATGGTGCTGTGTCTGGTCTCACCAGTTTTCTCAGGGTTTGGGAAGGAGAAAGCCTCCCCTCTCCTGGCTGGTGGTCCACTCATCTGTGGGCACCTCAGGCCCAGGAGACGGGAGTGAGGTTCCAGCCCTCTAGGGAGACTGCTGAGGGAGCAGAAGGCAAACGGATAGTTGCAAACACCGCCTCCCCCCAGGTGGGATGTGTGTGACCTTCCTTAGGCACTCCTGGCTGCCCACGAACAAAGGAAAGGACAGAAAACAAAAGGTTAAACTGATAGAGTCTCCATCAGTTTACAAATACCTTAGTAATATTACCAGAAAAAGGCAATCTTATCAATAGCCTCATCTCCAGAAACTCCCTACTATCTTAATGGTAATGCTTTGCTAGAGGGAAAAAAACCGTTATTCTGGACAAAAAGCCTCCAGTAATCTGTAAATCCTCTTTGGCATATGGGAATCCCTTTGAGAAACATCCTCTTGACTTTACCTCCCCAAACTCCACAGTCTATAACCAGTCAGTCTTCACAACCCAGTGCAGCTCTTTCTGCCCACTGGTCCTGTCCCCGCGCTTTAATAAAATCACCCTTTTTGCACCAAAGACATCTTCAAGAATTCTTTCTGGAATTGGTGGGGCTTCGAACCCCACTATCACCCTAAAACCCCATCAAGACTATCCTGTTCAGGATATGGACATCTCTGTCTCCAGGAGAGTCAGGGCAGTGCAGAACGGCCTTGCTTGATGCCCACTCTGCTCAAGGCTAGAGAGCCAGCCCCCTGGACCTGGTTCTGTGGACCCCGAGGTCAAACTAATGGTAATCTCCCTGCCCCTACCTGGCCCTCCGGCCAGTGCTTTGTATGTGCTTACTGCTAAATTCAGGCATTGTTTTAAGTCTTTTATATGGATTAGTTCACTTAATCTTCACACATAGTCTATAAAGCAGGCCTAACCTCATCTTCATTTTATGTAGGAGGAAATTAAGGCACAGAGAAGGTAATTGCCCCAAATTATGCAGTGTCTGGTTTGACCCCACAGCAGACGCGCTGGTTTCTTAGATGCTCTGTGCTGCTTCATTTACAACAAAAGCTGATTCTTAGAACACAGATGGACTCCAAAGCCTCTGGACCTACTTGCTATTGATGAGGGAGGATGGGGCAAGCTGAGGACAACATACAGGCTAACAGCACCCCTCCCCCCCCCAGGTGGGACATGTATGATATTCCTTGGACACTCCAGCCTACCTAAAAACAGGAAGGGACAAAAAACAAATAAGAATCTCCACCAGTTTACCAGAAAAAGGCATCCCATCAGGTCCAGGAACTCCCTACTGTTGTAATGTTAATGCTTTGGTAGAGGGGAAAACAGCCTAAGCTTGACAATAGCTAGGCCTCCAGTAAGTCTTTAGCATGTGAAAATCTCTTTGGAAACTCCCTTGTGACTATCTCCCCTGCCCCCATTCCACAAAAGGGTCACCCCCACACTTGCAGCTGCTACTCTTCCTGCCCACAGGTCCTGTCCCCCTGTTTTAATAAAATCACCTTTTTGCACCAAAAACGTCTTCAAGAATTTTTTCTTGGCCGTCAGCTCTGGACCCCACAACCCCCTCCATCACCCCCAAACTTCATCACTGTCATTATGAAAAATGTAAACGATGAAGAAGTTTAAAAAATAAGGAGTAAATCGCCCCACCGCCCACTTAATCATCCCTCACCAGAAGTGACCACTGATAACAGCTTGCTATGTGTCCTCCCAAACCTTCTCCCCGGCCTTTGACAAACATTCCCATATGTTTCTACAAAACTGGAATCCTTTCTCAAAACAAAGAGTGGAATAACTGGTGGTGTCTTTTGGAGACAAGTAGTTTGCAAGAAAGTCCAATCTCCTGGCACCTCTCTGTGTTTACAATTTCACCTTAATGAAAGTAGCAGTCTCGCTCTGTGGACTGGATATTTGTACCCTGCCCCCAAGTTCATATATTGAAATCCTAACCCCCAAGGTGATGGTTTTAGGAGGTGGGATCTTTGGGAGGTGATTAGATCATGAGGGTGGAGTCCTCATGAATGAGATTAGTGCCTTTATGAAAGAGACCCCAGAGAAGATTCCTCACCCCTTCCACTCTGTGAAGACACAGTGAGAAGATGAACCAGGAAGCAGACTCTCACCAGACACTAGCTGGCTGGCATCTTAATCTTGGGACTTCCCACCAGAACTATGGGAAAAGAAGGGTGTTGTTTAACCCACCCAGGCTGTGGTATTTGTTACAGAAGCCTGAAGGAACTAAAACAACCTCCCTCCACCTTTACAGTCTCTCAAGACACTGTGTGTTTCCTTTGTTATATTGGATTGGCTGGTGTTTGGCTTTGGAAATGGATGTACCAACAAATTAATTCCATCCGACACCCTGGGGGTGGCTCATTAGCATATGAAAAGTCCTAATCTGAATCAACCCCTTAGGCCTGGTTAATAAATGTAGGAAGATTAGAAGTAATGTTTGGTGAAATTAATGGTGGTTAGGGGCTGCTGGATGGGCTACACAATTTGCTGAGTTCAGTGTAAAACAAAAATACAGGGCCCCTTGTTCAAAAGGCAAGAAAAAGTGCCATTAAAGATACTGACACATAATGCTTTTTCTTTCTTCCAGGGTTTCTTTCTTGACCTGTCATGTGGTTTTAAAAGTTTCTAATTTAGCTCCATATTCCTTCAACAAGAGGGCAACAGGGATACATGTGGAGGATTCAAACCCACACAGGCACCCAGGTGAGGGTGAGGGGTCTTCCTCTAGGATTCAGTTTGCTCACAGGGCCCACTGATTTCCAGTTGCCTGCCAATCTCTGTCTCAGGGTCCTGTGCCCAGCTGGGAGCCAGGCATGTGCTCTTTACGTGGGCCCACTGCCTACCCCACACTGAGTGGGTGACACCTGAGAGGCTTGCAACTTCTGGCCAGCCAGGACCTGCTAAGTATCTGATTGGGCTGGACCCAGAGCTTGCCTCTGTGGCACTGCCAACTTGGGGTAGGGACAGTCATGCCATGTTTGAACCAGAAACACTGCAGGCCACCTAAGCCAACCCCAATAATCTCTACATTCTTGTCCTCGTCCCCAGTGGGGTCAAAGGGTGGCAACAGTCATGAAGGGGGACAAGGCCAGGAGGAGGAGGCCAGATGGTTGCTCCAAGCCTCTGGCATCTGCTCCATTGTCCCTTTACACTTCACTTACAAAACACACATTCAAAGATAAAATTATTGGGAATTCAGTATAGTGATTGCCGAACGTTAAGCCCAAGTGTGAGCTCTTCTCTGCACCTGTCCTGTTGGCTTGCTTGTGAAGTTGGCCCTGAGGGCACCCGATGGCTCAGTTGCAAGGTAGCCTGATTCCTGGCCTCGGCAGGATAAGATGTGGGAGGTGGGAGGCCCAACACCCGGCAGCAGCACAGGGCTCCTGGGGTCCTACTGCAAAGTCTATAGATCTTGTCCTAAGTGCACTGGGTGTCTGTCTCTCCCAGCAAGGTGCTGGCCCCCATTCCAGAGCAGACAGGGGACCCTCCTTGCCTACCAACAGGCTGAGGAGTTTTCCTGCGTGGTAATAAAATGTCTGCTCATGCTCAGAATTTGGTCTAGATTTGCTCTCACAGAAAGTTGGTAGCAGTGGGGTATACAGCACACCGACCTGCTTTTAACCACTCAAAGCTGTCCCAAAAGGAACAGAGGCAAGTTCACTACATCATTCTAGTCCTTCTCCCAATTGGTGATTACTTTATGTACCTTCTTGCTTAGGAGACATCAGTCTGTCCTTTGTACTGTGAATGTCCTGAAGGCAGTGGCTTCGGCTCTTCCCCATTGTCTCCTGGGGTCAGCAAAATGTCTGGCCCTGACTATGTCTCTGTACAGTGTCGAGGATCCTCTAGTGTGAAGCCAGGTAGTCAGATGCTCCAATTGTCATGGAAAGAAAGGAAGGGAAGCAGGTTTCATAAATGTCCTTAAGGACCATCCAACCTGCCAGCTGTCTGTTTGGTTATGTCTGTGAATTCACACCTAGTGTTGTCTTTAAGTTGTACTAAACTTTTAATATTCCAGACAGAGATCAAAAGAACGTTTGCTTCAATGTATAGAATTCTTCTGCCTTCATTCTTTTTTTAGACCTAAATTTGTCTGAGATGGAACAAAAAGGCTGACAAAGTTCTCTGTGCAATGATGGGGTGCAGTGCAAGAATCAGGAATATAATGTCAGATAGACATTATATTCTCTCCTTTTCATCAAAAATAGCAACAACAACATCTTGGGTACATGGTTAGCTTTTTGAATTCAGAAGCCTTCCATAAAGTAGGGAAAATGACATTCTCTTTGTGGGGAGATTAAATAAGATCATGTACATTAAGCTACCAGTATAGGTCCTGGCACATAGTAGGCAATCTCTATACAGAACAGCTAATATCATCTTTGGCTTAAGAAAAACTATAATTTGACATTTGATTTGTATTTCCCATTCGTTACTCTCTTGCTTGCATTACTGATATTAGCACCACAAATATAGAGCAGGCAAATAACCTAAAATATTAGCAGCCTAAGGCGAGATGTTTTTCTCCCTTATCCTACATGTCTGGATTAGGTAGACTGAGTCCTCTGCTCCACAGCACCATCATCCTCACTCTGAGACCCAGGCCGCTGGAACTCAGCTGGTTGCTATGACAGAGAGAGCTCTGGAGTGTCTCCTATCAGCAACCAGTGCTTGGCCTGATAGTGACATGCATCATTTGCGCTCATAGCTCAGTGGCCAAAGCTGGTCCTGTGTTTCTATTCAATTGCAGGAGACCAAGAAGTATAATCTCACCATGTGCTCCAAAGCGGGGGGGGGGGGGACCAGAATATTCAGTGAGCAGTGTTAATGACAAGTGCCTAATAAAAACCACTATTTATCGAGTGCTTCTGCTGAGGACTGAATGTTTGTGTCCCACCCCAACACCTAATTCATGTGTAGAAACCTAATCCCCTATTAATAGTATTAAGAGGTGGGGACTTTGGGGAGGTAATTAGGTCATTAGGTATTAGGGTAGAGCACTCGTGAATGGGATTAGTGCCCTTATCAGAGAGACCCCAGAGAGCTCTCTTGGCCCTTCTGCCATGTGAGGTCACAGTGAGAAGATGACCATCTATGGAGCATGAAACACGTTCTCATTAGACATTGGATCTGCTGGTACCTTTGTCTGGGACTTCTCAGCCTCCAGGACTGTGAGAAATAAATGTTTGTCCCTTAAGCCACCCAGTCTGTGGTGTTCTGTTATAGCAGCCAGAACTAAGACAGCCTCCTCTGTGCCAGGCACTGTACTATGTACTTTACACACACAGAACCACAGATTCCCCATGAGCCCCTGGGTTCATTGCCTGTTAGAGGAGGGTTTTTATTTTGCTTCATTTCTTTTTTTTTTAATTAAAAAAATTTAATGTTTATTTTTGAAAGAGAAAGACAGACAGAACGTGAGCAGGGGAGGGGCAGAGAGAGAGAGAGGGAGACACAGAATCCAAAGCAGGCTCCAGGCTCTGAGCTGTCAGCACAGAGCCTGATGTGTGGCTCAAACCCATGAACCATGAGACCGTGACCTGACTGAAGTCAGACACACAACCGACCGAGCCCCACAGGCGCCCCGCTTCATTTCTTGTGCTCTGTATCAATCTGGGGTACCTGAGCTCTCTGTTCCCTTGGCTCAGGGGTCCCTGGAGCTTCCTTGCTGTGTCTGGCTCAGGGGGCTTTCTCTCAAGGGTAACTTGTCTCCAGTCATGTTCTTTCCCTGTGAGATGTTCCACCAAGGACTAAAATACTAGAAGGCTGGAAACTGAACCATTTGCTTCCTGGTCATTGGAACTTAAGACCCTAGAAGGGTTACCCCCTGCCCTCAAGAGCACCTTTTTGGATTTTAATTCTCCCTTGTGCTTTTGGAAAACTTCATGGTTGACAGAGCTTTCTTGCCAGCATCCAGGAGTTGAGAGAAGGAGGCAATATCAGGAATGGCACAAGCTTTGTTCAGACTGAATAAGTCACCCAGACCCTAAAGAGGCAGGCACTAGTGACCGGATGTGTTCCGCCCCTCCCTCTTTGCACATATACACTTGAAGGCCTCTTCTGACGGGGTATTTTAAATGCAGCTAAGGAAGCTTCCAAGGGAAAATTCCTCCTCTTAACGTTTACTGTGTTCCCTCACCTATGGTCATTCTGGCTCCTTAGGATGTAATACAATTGTGATCTGCTTTGCAGAAAAAAGATTATTCTATTTAAGTGTCAAATTTACAAAAGAATTAAATTAGGAATTGATTTTAAAAAGACTCACCACAAGCTTTCTTTAAACAGAAAGGTACCTTGGAGGCATTTCAAATGATTTAATTTGCACACAACCTTTCAGGAAGATCTAAGGTGTAGAGAGGAAGGTAGACAAGTGTGATTTGTGTGGGCATAAATGCGTGTGCTGCTTCTAAACCCTGTACATATTTCTATGATTCGATCTATCGTAGTCTATACGTTGTGAGCATTTGTTTTCATGTCTGTTATTACCATTATAATGTGAGTCCCTTGCTGGCAGAGAGCACATTTTAATCATCTCTATATCTCCAATACCAAGTAGGGTGGTTGACAGTGGGATTCATGTCTTATTTTCTTTCTATCCTTGGCCCCTGGTTTAGGGACTAGCATTTGGGGCATTGAGAAAATATTTGTTGAATTGAAATAGCTAACTTTAAGTTTCCTGCTTTGGAAATAATGCAGATTGTTTGCACTTATAAAAATCCTCTTTTTAGTATAGCCCATTAAAACCATTACTGTATTTAATGTTCCCAGCCATTGGCCATCTGTAAGAACTCTGGCTTCCCACTGATGAGTTCATTTGTTGAATGCCTATCATATGCCAGGCACTGAGCTAGTAGCTGGAAATACAGTGAGCAAGGTACATGGGGGTTTCTGACCTTGTGGTGCTCATGGTCAAGTCCAGACAGAGTAAAAAGAAATGACAACAGTGTGATAAGTACCGATAGGGTGGAGCACAGGACAAAAGAGCAGAAGTGATGTTCGAGCTAAGACCTGTAGGGCAAGGAGGCATTAGTCAGGTGATATGGATGGGAAAGAGGTTCGAGGTACAAGGAACCAAAATGAGGTAGAACCAGAGCCTAGATAGAAAGGCATAGAGAGGGGAGAGGCAGCAGTGGAGGTTGGCCAGGGTAGATTGGGAGAAGCCATGTTACCTGGGTGGTAAAGTTTGGAATGGATACTGAGGAGGGGGAGGGGAAGCATGAAAGGTGGCTCTGACCACACAGCATGGAGGATGAATTGGAAAGACCAACAGCTGGGTCAGTTTAGATTTTTAATGTCCAAGGGAGCATTTTATTGTGGGAAGAAATGAAGACCAACCAACTGAGAAGGAGCAAAGGCTATTTATTCAGAGTTTGCTATACAAGGGAGTCAGTCAGACACTGTCACTTGCATTTGGGCAGAGACTCAATGGCAGGCAGAGTGGAAAAAAGGGGAGGGCTGTAGATGTGTCCTAACAGCCACAGTTTGCATGGGGAGCTGTAGGCAGACCAACTAGAAGTGGGGCATCCTATGTGATTGGTTAGGGGTACATATTTGGTTTATTCTAGTTGGTCCCATGTTGGAAGCAGAGACAACAATTAGGAAAGCTGTTAGTAATTTATCAAGTCTTGGCCATTTGGGGTTGACTGTTACAGAAGTTATTGTTTGGCTTCTTGGATTGTTACTAGAGATAGCAGTCTGACCTCCTAAAAGTCTCACTTACAGCAGGCTAGTCTCCTGGACTGGTTATTGCAGAGAAGGGGTTGATTTCTTGCACAGCTTGCTGCAGGTTGTGGGTCACAGTTTCATTTTTATGAAAACATATCTATTTTTATATATGCTCTAAACATCGTCTGTATATAGAGTGTCTTGTTATCTTCAGGGAGAACTATTTACAGTTGCAGGTATTTAAATTAGAGTTGCAAATAAGAGCAATCACTTTCATTAATGTGTATTAAATTCCCCTAAACATTTATCCTTAATTATACCATTAGCCAATTAAATGGTCTTAAACACATTATAGCACATGTATAGATTTATTTAATATATCTGACTTCTTTCAAGCACTCCAAATGCCTGCTTGGGAAGACTTATAACCCTCGCAGGCAATAGACTTCTTAAGCATTGAAGCATTTCTTGCAAACATAATAAATCAAAATTCTTAAGTATCACAGGCCATATTATTTTAAATATTCTAAAAACCTTTACCAACCTGGTCAAATTTAAGTACACCTTTTGAAAGTGTTTTTAAAAGTCCCACATCTGCAATGAATCACATAGTTTCACCAATATTCTCTATCAACCATTGCTTTTTAAAAAAAACAAAGGTACACCGATTGCCCTGAGAATTACAGAACTTAGTCCTCTTAGTTACTAGTATTAAATTATAGGTTTAAGGTACTTCTTCCAAAGCCATCTCAGTCTGTAAAGTTGTACCCAAGTTAGTTAAGAGATGCAGCTTTACCACAGTCAGGCAGACTGGGGTTGCTAGGTCAAAAAAATTAGGATCAAAACATTGTTACTTCTCAATCACAGGGACCTGGTGCTACATACCATCTACCATGGCCCTGGGGAACTCACTGGGCCCTTTCTTACAGTCAGTTTCTGACTTCTATTGGTTGATGCCTTCTGTGACCATACCTTCCACTGGGATTTTTTGCAACCCACTGCATTCCATTTCTTTTGGGTGGCTTTCGCCATTGTTCATCATTCCCCTTCACTTCCTTTAACTCATTACCTGTATTGTGGCTAATTTGTCACCACTTGACTGGATTAAATTATACTCTTTACTGTCCCATTGGATTCTGAATTCCTTGTATGTTTTGTTAGGGAACCTCTCTGGGGAGTCAGGTTAGGAGGCTGTCATGGTCAGGGGTAGCAGGGGTGGGTGACCCAGATGTGAAGATGGAGGCAGTGTCAGAGGTACTTAGGCTGAGACAAAGTAAAATCTAATGACAAATTAGATGTTGGGGAAGAAGGTATTGAGGGGAGGGGAAGGAACCAGAGATGCTGCCCAGATTTCTGGTTTGGGCCACTTGGTAGAAATATGTTTTACATAAAAATCTCTGACCACTTCTTAAAAATTAACTCCTTATGTAAGACTGATATAATTAGCTAAACATGTGGTAATTTGTAAACAGGCAGATGCTAGAGGCAGTGAGATGGGGCAGAGACACTCAGTCTGGAGGTCAAGAAAACAGATTCTTTTCCCAGCTTGGCCACTGGCTTTCTGGTTACCTGCTGGACAGATCCTGTCTCTTCCCAGGGCCTCCTTTCTCTTGAATAAACACATACATTACAAGTCTGAGTCCTATTAGCTTTAAAATGCATACATTTGCCAAATGAAAGAGTTGGATTAGGCTAAGTTTCATAAGCTTCTTTGATAATTTGATGAACACTGAGGACCCTCTCCCTAGGAAACTGCATGCAGCGTTCATACTCTCTTTCATGGAATTTAACCCTTCTTCTCAAGCTCAACACTCATGGATTAAATGGTCTCCAAAGCTCTTTTTCACGCTCTTAAATTCTCTGATTTTATGATTCTGTGAACAAAGGCATGCCTCTTCAGCATTTTAAATCACCTTATCTCTTCCAAAGAAACAAGATAAAAATGGTGCTGCCTTTCTTAGCTGCTGTGTTCTTTCTTTCCCCTTTGAATTACCTGGCCATCTATTTCGAGTGGAGTCCCTGGTGCAAAGGCTGTCTCTATCTTTGTATTTGTTCCAGCAGAAAGAATGCAGTTGGATGCTCAACAATGCCTAATTTTAATAATATGGTTTGTGGTATAATGTCGTCTGTAAACCTTGATAAATTTAGCACAGATTCTTAATATCTTAAAAACCTGTACAAAATAGATGGACAGCATGTAAGGGAATTTATAAGCCAACTTGTATTTCCATGTTACAATGTAGGATTAATGAAACATCCCCAAGAGCTTATCTCTAAGAACTCATGTCTAACAGAGTATCAGAATATATAAGAATATATATACAAAGAGAGAGAGAATATATATTCATGAATTATATATGAAATATATATTCAGGAATTATTTGAAGTTATCAAGATTGATCATTAGACTTACTATTCTTTAAGATTTGTTAGTCTTCAATCCATGAGTGTTGAGCTTGAGAAGAAGGGTTAAATTCCATGAAAGGGTGTATGAATGCTGCATGCAGTTTCCTAGGGAGAGGGTCCTCGGTGTTCATCAAATTATCAAGGTTAGCTTTCTATATACTACTTGGAGCCCTTATGGAAATATTTGGTTTAGATAGTGATATTTTCTTTCTTTTTTTTAATTTTTAAAAGTATTTATTTATTTTTGAGAGAGAGAGAGAGAGAGAGAGAGAGAGAGAATGGGGGAGGGGCAGAGAGAGATAGAGACACAGAATCTGAAGCAGGCTCCAGGCTCCGAGCTCTCAACACAGAGACCCATGTGGGAATAGAACTCACAAGTGGTGAGATCATGACCTGAGCTGAAGTTGGACGTTTAACCGACTGAGCCCCAGATAGTGGTATTTTCTAATTGGCTGAGGATTTACCCCTTTAAGTACTAAATCTTTCTTTTCCTTTAGCCATTTTACAGAGATATCTTTCTGAAATGTGCTATATATTTAAGTGCCTTCTTAAACAGATTATCTGGAACATACCCCCCCCCACCGTAGCATTGATAATTATATCATGTGATAGTCTTTAATAATCTGTTGGCTTAAGTAATCTTATTACCTATTGAAATATATGCAGAATTGTTTGCCCTTGGACTACAGCTTTTTAGTTTTTTTAATGTTTATTTGTTTATTTTTGAGAGAGAGAGAGAGAGAGAGAGAGAGAGAGGGCATGAGTGGGGAAGGGGCAGAGTGAGAGGGAGAGAGAGAATCCCAAGCAGGCTCCCCACTGTCAGCATAAAGCCTGATTCAGGGCTCGATCTCAGGAACCGTGAGATCATGACCTGAGCCAAAACCAAGAGTCAGATGCTTAACCTACTGAGCCACCTGGGCGCCACCAGATTTTTAGTTTTTTTAGAGTTACACAGGCACTACTTCAAAGAGACAAGTTCTATAAGGCTTGTTAAGAAAAGCACGGGTCCCCGGTCTGCCTTGCCCCTATTACCCCTTTGCCATAGGGAAGCACTTTTAAATGTTTTAGCCAACTTAACAATTTCCTTCCATATCTGTAAATAACATGGTTGTGTACTACTTGTTCATTTTCCTTTTTTTCAGCTCTATCTATTGATTTTCCACTATGGAAGATGAGGATTTAACTCTTGCTTTTTCTCCCATCCCTACCACACATACTCACTTTCCATCCTCCAAAGATAATTCATCATAATTTCAGCTAAATCAACATTCAGTGTTTACATTATTTTGACTCTATATGCTATTCACAGCTCAACCGTGGAGAAAACAATAATTACTTTTCCTATCCTGCACAATTTTGTTTTCTTTCAAGTCAATAATTGTCTTTTTTTAAAAATTTGCTTCAGTTTTCTGTGTATTTATTTCTGATTCAACCCATTGTCTAAATTAGTGCTTCTGAAACTGTGCTGAAGGACTAGCTTTTTTTTTTTAAATTTCTAATCTGTTACAGATAGATACTTTTATGATATTAAAAAAATACATTTCTGGAACAGTTTGTGTATAGCACCAGTCCATCAACAGTACCTTAACACTGAAAGATCTCCTATTATTATACATAAACACACTGAGCATTCTGTCAGTTTTGTCTTTTTTTTTTAATGTGTATTTTTTTTATTTTTTATTTTGAGAGAGAGAGAGAGAGAGAGCATAAGCAGGGGAGGGGCAGAGAGAGGAGGGAAAAGAAAATCCCAAGCAGGCTCCATGCTGTCAGCGCAGAGCGTGACACGGGGCTCAATCCCAGGAACCATGAAATCATGACCTGAGTGGAAATCAAGAGTTGGATGCTCAACTGACTGAGCCACTCAGGTACCCCAGTTTTGTCTTCTTGCCGACTGATTGCCTTCTGTTTACCAGGCATTCAGCTGTTTCATGGGTCTGAGTTCTCCTCCTTAAGCCTCAGTCTTCCCTTTGCCTCTTTTGCTCTGGTTCCCATGCCTTCGTGCTTGATTTACTCCTTTGTTTTTATGGAGCATATCCTCCAATAGTTTCCTGGAAAAGGGTGTGTGGAAAATAAATTTTCTGAGACCTTAAATGTCAAAAACTGAGAAAGTTTCATTTTACTCTCCAGACCACTTATTGGCTGAGTATGGAATTCTCGGTTGGATCTCATTTTTCCTCAGCTTTCTTGTCTTCTAACTCCCAGCGTGGTTGTAAAGAGGCCTAAAACCATGCTGCTTTCAACCTTTTTATACTCCCTGTTTTGATTTGTGGAAGCTTGTAAGATGCTTCACATGACCTGGAGGTACTTATATTCATTATGGCGGGCACTTGGTGAACTGTTTTAGTTCTAGGAAATGTTCCTGAATGATTCCTTCATTTTCTCTTCCTGGAAATGCTATTATTTGGATGGTGGACCTGCTAGAAAGCTCTCTCGTGTGGGGATTCTCCATGTAAACGGATGTAGTTCCTTGCTTTCTCCACTGCTGACTTAGAAATCAGCATTCTCCTGGCTACTGAGTGACCTGATTTGCTTCCCAAATCAGGTGTTATTGCCTCCTCTTCCATTGTCCAAATATTGTAGTAATTTTTTTAATGATAATTTTAGTAGGGTCTCAGAAGGAAGCAAAATTAGACAGGTGTGTTCAGTCGGCCACCTTTTACCCAATACCTGGTATCTGCTTTCTAAATACTGGAGTCTGTTCTGCACTGTGCTCTGGCTGCTGCTGTGCCTTCCCTTTAGCCTAGGAACATATTGATTGAGAATGTAGCTATGGGCTTTCAAATGCCTCAGAGCCAGCCCCACTCACATCACTTACCAGCTGTGTGACTTTGGCCAAATCACTTTACCTTCAGAAATTCACTCTCTTCATCTGTCTGATGGGATGAATAATACTATCTACTGCGCGATTGTAGTGAGAACTGGAGATCTGGACATAGCACCCAGGACAAGGTCACCACTCCATAAATGGCAGCTGGTATTGCTACTACTGCTAAGGCTTGACCCTTCCCCCTTCCTCCTCTCTATCACAAATAGTCTGTGAACTAGAAAATTGAACTGCCATTCACGTTAGACTGAAATAAGACTCCTAAGGGGGCTCTTGTAAGGTATGAGGGGAAATGTGATTTCATGGACTTGGTGGCATCTAGTTTGGATGCCTAGATACTCAGACATTGGCTTTAACTATTCTCTCCAGATCAGCCAGGATCCTCTCTCCCAAATGCAAATCTCCTGAGGCTTCACGATGCAGGGCAAGTCTATGCAAGATGGCCAGATGTCTTCCGGCATCTCCAGCAATGTCTCTTCCCCCCTCCCCCGCCCTCCACCCCCAACTTGTGGCTCACAGGTGCTACATCCTTATCCCCCAAGTTCCACTTGCCAGCCCTGTGGCCCCCAGAGCCAATCCTGTCCTCCCTGCAAGAATTAGATCAGCTTTCACCCCTTTCTGGGAGCTTTTCCTGGGGCCACCCCTCCCCACCCCGTCACTGTTTCTCGGACCCCACTTGGGATTAGTGAGTTTTCTGTGCCTCATCATATCCATCACACCTCCATCACATTTGTGACTCTACTGTGTCTTTGTCATTTACAAAATCGTAAGTGCTGTGTGGATAGAAAATGTGATTTTCTTATTGTCTCATTCTTGGCATCCAATATGGTGCTGGTGCATCTTAAGTGTATACAGTTCTAGAAGTAAAATAATATTTGTTGAGCAAATGAAGGAGTGAAAAGATCTCATATAATAGTTTGGCTTGCACATACTTGAAGAATGAAATCCTCAAGTCAAGGAACTTAAAAATGTAATTCTCTTCGCAAGGCTTCAGAGTTTAAAACCTCCCCCCAAATAATAACTTTTACTTGGCATTGCCCTTAAAAGACTTGAATAGTGAAATCTTCTGGGTAGTGAACTTGTGATTCAGGTGCTCTGAATGCTCTGATCCTCTTCTTCATGCCCTGTAGCTGCCCAATGCAGCCAGCACGAGAGCAATCACCCTATTACAATTGTCCAAAGCAGACACAGTCAGCTTTGTAACCTCTCTAATCGATCCAGCAATAATATTTCAGTCACATTTCTGGGTGCCCATTGCCCTTCCTAAAATACAAATGATCTGAATGCTGCTTCTAGCCAAATTAAGACAGGGCAAGCTTTACATGTCTAATGAAGGAACAGCTCAAAAGATTAGGAACAAAGCATTTCGGTCACACCAACATGCACCGCAGACATGTGAGGGCAGAGAGTTCTCTGTTCATCCACCAATAGGTTCTGTCAGCCCTGGCTTTTATCCTGGTTGCTCCTGAAGGAATCTGGATTAACATAATGAGAGTGCTCATGAACTAGCTCATTATCATTTTAGAAAACTTCAGGGCCGAATAAAATACCAGACTTTATGTTCAAGCTGTACTACCGACAGACATTTATTTAATGAACTATTTTCCGCTTACAGATGGAGGTTGAAGAAGTACTCACATGTTCTAAATGTCAGCCTACATCTTTAGACTTGGAGGGCGGAAGAAAAGATAAAACATGGCGCTCTGAACTTCGTTATGTTATCCCAAACACGGGCATCCAGCTTCTGGTAGCATATCATTATTTCTTTCTTGGCCTCTCTGACGGAGGGGTAGCCAAGACAGGGATTCTGCATATGGAGGCAGCTCCTGAAGCAATTCATCAATCGGAGTGTGTGGTTAGGACTGGAATTTCAGATGTAAATAATAACAAGTAAGTCTCTGGATTTTTCAGGTGAGAACTGCACTCTTCAAAGATGGTTTCTATCTGTGGCTGTAGTTAGTAAGTTGGACACTTTTGATTGCGTCAACTTTATATCCTTGGTAAATTGTTCACCTCTCTCTTTTTAAATTTTTAAAAAAATGTTTATTTGAGAGAGAGAGAGAGAGAGAGAGAGAGAGAGAGAGAGAGAGAATGAGCAGGGAAGGGGCAGAGAGAGAGGGAGACATAGAATCTGAAGCAGGCTCTAGGCTCTGAGCTGTCAGCACAGAGTCGGACGTGGGGCTCGAACTCACAGACCATGAGATCATGACCTGAGCTGAAGTCAGATGCTTAACTGAGCCACCCAGGCACCCCCAATTTTTCGTCTCTCAATATGTGTTCCTGTTTTAGCAAAAGAAAGCAAAGACCCATCCATAGCGATCTTTTAGGAAGGTCAGAGGAAATCGGCACAGCAAGATGAAAATTGCAAACTTGACATTGAGGAACAAGTGATCGTGTTAAACAGCCTTATCATTATTAAATGGAATAAAAAGTCATTAAATGCATATGAACCCAAAGCAAAATTGATCAGAAGAGTTAATCACCCTCATCAAGTTACATTTCTGGAGGTGCCCTCTGGGTGTAAGTTATCACTGCTCTTGGACATGAGCTGTTCATCTCTTCAAGGGCAGCACACTCAGAGCTTGGGAGCAATCCCGGTCTTCGGTTGGGGCTCAGGAGGAGGACAGAGAAGAGGATCGTTGGCCATATGGATTCCATTTTTGCTGCTCAAGACATCAGTGGTTCCACTGACTCCAACCAATTTGGACCCATAGATATATTAAAAAATAATCTGTATTTAAAGGGCATTTATTCTCATCTGGGGAAATGTGATATGTCTTTGTATTCCAGGTAAATTGGATTTAGTTATTTAGTGCTTTGAGCCACGTGCAGTCAAGGAGCTTTACTGAATAACGATGTTGATTGATTCACAATCCCTTGGCCGCAGGAAAGGCAAGAGGGAGAACTAATGATGGCCAGCCAACTGTGTCCATCCCACTGACTGCCGCCCCAGGCAAGAACCAGTGGACTATGGATCCTACTCTCCTCAAGGCATCCGAAGTCCCCAGACTTGTCCTGATGTTGCTTTGCTTTTGCTCATCACATAAATTGGACCTACAGAAGCATTGTCTTACATGTTTAAAATACAGTCCTCTACTGGTTTCAGAAAACTGAGAAAATAGTTACTATTTATCCATTGCCCATTCTGTCCAGGAACGTGCTAGTCATTTTGTCCAATTGAAACCAAATCTTCACGTCCTCAAGATGGATTTTATTATTCCCATTTTACAGATGAGGAAACTAGTGCTCAAAGAGGTGAAGTGATGTGCCCACGATCTAGTAAGTGGTGCATCCAGGGTTTAAGCCCATGTCTGTGTGATATCAAGGACATTCTCCTTCTACACTGAATCAAAAAAAGATTGTGTGTTTGTGTATGTGTGAGAGTGTGCAATGTGTCTATATTTATGTCTACATAAAATTGGGGCCATACCTTATATATGGAGAAAGTCTAGATTTCTCAAAAAGTCAAGCATAGAATTACAATATGACTCAGTATTCCACTCCTGGATATAGATCTCAAAGAACTGAAAATAGGAACACAGATACTTGTATACCAATGTTCATTGCAACATTATTCACCGTGGCCAAAAGGTGGAAACAACCCAAATGTCCACTGATGGATGAATGGATAAACAAAATATGGTTATACATGCAATGTAATACTGTCCAGCTTTAAAAAAGGGGTGAAGTTCTGACACATACTACTACCTGGGTGAACCTTTACAACATTATGCTAAGTGAAAGGAACCAGTCACAAAAGGAAAATATTGTATGAGTCTACTTTTATGAGGTATCCAGAACAGGCAAATTCATAGAGACAGAAAGTAGAATGAGGTTACCAGGGGCTAGGGGAGGGGGACTAGGGAGTTACTGGGTTCCAGAATTTCCATTCTGAGTCTTGAAAAAGTTTTAGAAAGAGCGGTGATAGTTAAACAACATTGTAAATGTACTTAATGACACTGAATTGTTTACTTAAAAATGGTAATGGGAAACTTCATGTTATGTATATTTTTATTACAATTTAAAAATAAAAAGCCTGACATGATGGAAAGAGTCAAGCAGGCGTCAGTGTGAATCTCAGAATGGCCTTTTACCTGTGTGAATTGGGCAAGTGACTTGGTGTCTCTGGATCTATTTTCTCATTTTTTTTAAAGTTTATTTATTTATTTTGAGGGGGGCGGAGAGAGAGAGCGAGCACAAGCGGGTGAAGAGCAGAGAGAGAGGGAGAAAGAAAACCCAGAGCAGGCTCCATACCCAGCTTGGTGCCTGAGTCTGATGTGGGGCTCTATCTCACCACCGTGAGATCATGACCTAAACCGAAATCAAGAGTCAGATGCTTAACCAACTCAGCCACCCAGGTGCCCCTGTTATCTTATTTTAAAAGTGGAGATAATAATGCCTAGTTCAGTGGGCAGGTAAAAATTATCTAGCCAGTGCTTAGCCCAAAGTGCGAGAACTCCATAGGTGTGGAGATGTCAGTGGAGGTAGTAAATTATCATTATTGTTAGCTCTGGAGTTCCACACCTGAAGCTGAAACACACGGATGGCAAGCATTTCCCACCACACACACGATGAATGGTTAAATGAGAACTGAGGTTTTGTTCCAGTTTTGGAAGAACTTTTTAAGACAAAATGCCAATAAAGAACCAGGTGTTTGAGAAATGTGGCTGTGTTAAGTTAAATGAGCCTTTTTTTGGGATGCCAGATGGGAACATAAAGCTGCTTGAAACCCCAACGGTCTTTCCTGGTTGATTTTCACATGTCTGAGAAATGGCTGACCACAGCACAGAGAGGCTGCCCACGAGTTCTTGCTGCCAGTTCCACTGCCTCTGTTTAGGAGAGGAAGAGATGTTAGAGCAAAAACTCATCACCCTTGAAAATAGGAGGCTTGTGATAGAAGCCTCTGAGGAGGCCCTTAATTATGGCATTGCTGAGGTGCCGTGCTAATTACAGGGCTCTGGGACCATTCCCTTCTGTTGAGTAGAGTCCCCGGTGGCCTCCTGCATCAGGAAATTTAGTTCTGTAGTGACAGAAGAGAAGATACCTGCAAAGACCCACAGAAAGCTTTTAAATACATCTAGTAAACTGTTTAATTTCTGTGTTCCATGAAGTGGATGATCAATCCCCCCCCTTTCTATACATATTAAATCTGCTTTCAATGCACGTTAACATTTTCTCAAATAAGTTCACGCCAAATTCTTATGGATATTGACTGTAGCTCCTTAATAAAGCACAGCTGTAGACCTGGAAACTTGTCCTTTGAACATTTGGAAACCACTCTCCAGGCTCCTTCCTTTGCTTGAGACACATATGGCCGCTGGAAAATAATACGCCTTTGTATTTAACCCTTTAAGTCTTTAAAGGAACTGTTTTGTGGAGTTGAGCTTTGATTTATTTAACAGCTCCCTAATGATCTGTAAGAGTGAATACACCCTCCTAAAAGTCCCCTAGCTCCCTCCATGTTCCCATGTGCCATGTGGTAGCACTGCCTTCAGGGAGGCTAAATATCTCTCTGTTTCTTTGTGTTCAACTGGAAGCGAATAGGTATTTGGATGGTACTTAGCATCTCACACGGATCAAATACATAATACCTACTCATGATACGAAGTTAACTAGATATTCTGCGTAAAAACATAGGCTAATCACTGTAGTACAACTGCTCTTAGATAACCACTGTCACATTTTGGTGAATAACTCTCCAGACTTTCTTCAATACATGAAGATCAATTTTCATCTTTTATAGAAATGAGATTACACTGTACACACAGTGCTTAAAAACTTTTTTTAATGTTTATTTATTTTTGAAGGGGAGAGAGGCAGAGCATCAACAGGGGAAGGGCAGAGAGAGAGGGAGATGCAGAATCCAAAGTAGATTCCAGGGTCTGACCTGTCAGCCTATAGCCAGATGCGGGGCTCGAACTCATAAGCCATGAGTTCATGACCTGAGCTGAAGTCGGACGCTTAACTGACTGAGCCACCCACGTGCCCCTACAGTGCTTTTAAATCTGCCTTTATCTAATACCAATATATTATGAACATCCATCCATATAGTATCATCATAAATGGCTACTTAGGATTTATTACATGAATTGCACATATTTTATTTAACTAGTTTTTTACTGTTGGATGTTTAGGTTGTTAATCCTCTGTACAAGCTAGAATTCAGCTCAGCTTCATTTACAGAAGACTCCAAATAGTTAGAGGCTTAAACAAGGTGGATGTTTATTTCTTCTTAATGTAAAATAGTGTAGACATGGGCTGGCACGGCAGCCATCCAGAGACTCAGGCTTCTTTCACCTTCTCACTCTTATCATTTTTCTGGATAGCTTCCATCCTCAAGGTCACTCCTTGGCCCAAAATGATTGCAGGAGCTCTCTCTGGACATCACGTCCAAGTTCTAGGTAGTGCAGTGGAGAAAGAAAGGAAGGCTCCAAAGGGCTCCTCCCCAACCTTTAAATAGCCTCCCCAGAAGTCCCACCTAACACATCCACTTTCTTGTAGTTGGGCAGATTCAGCTGCAGGCGAGACTGTGAAGGGAAGTCAAAGAGTTCTGTGATTTGACAAAAACAAAGGAAGAAAAAAAGGGAAGAATAGCTATCATGTATTAATGAGTGGCTTCTGCAACACTAGTTTTTGCCCTTACAATCAATGGTAACATGTATGCACTCTAGCTAAATGTTTTTATACATCCATGATGAGTTCCTTAGAATTTATGCTGAGGAAATAGTTGTGCAGGGTGAGGGGCACATTAAAAATATTTTCTAATTTTTTGTTGTTGCAAAAGCGATGGATTCTTGTTGAGGAAAAAGAACACCAAAATAGTAGAAACGTTACCTGTTTTAATACACATTGCCATTCTGAAATGTGCCAATCCAATTTAATTAGCAGCTTACAAAGAGATCAATTTCCCTATATGCTTACTGCTTTCTCTTGCCCCGTTGTCTTACCAACCGATCTAATAAGTAAAAAGATATATTAATCTGTACTTTTTTGATTACTCACCAATTGCCTGTTGAGATCCTTTGCCCTTTGCTCATTTAAAAAATAATATAAAGGGGTCTCTCATATAGTTAATATTTACTTGATGGTTATCACGTGTTCTAATGTTTTTCCAAATTGTCACTTTCTTTTAACTTCATTTACAGTGTTCTTGCCATGTAAAAAAATGCAAACTTTATACTCAAATCTGTTTATCTTTTCTTATGAGGCTTCCCCTTTGATATAAGTGCTAACACTCAAATAAAATATTTTTTATTTTCTTGGGGAAAATTAAAAAGTTCTGTGTTGGATTTGGGATTAAAGTCTAAGTGTTGAGAGCCAGGCATGGTAAGATAGGCCGTTGGTGAAGAAGGCATCTTCCTCTGTTTCCTAGCACAGAGTCTTGGATCGATTATTATAGGGGCCAAAAGTTGAGGGTGTCTCAACACTAAAGCAGTATAGATGAGGGGCGCCTGGGTGGCTCAGTCGGTTAAGTGTCCAACTTCGGCTCAGGTCATGATCTCACAGTCCGTGGGTTCGAGCCCTGCGTCGGGCTCTGTGCTGACAGCTCAGAGCCTGGAGCCCAGAGCTTGGAGCCTGTCTTTGGATTCTGTGTCTCCCTCTCTCTCTGACCCTCCCCTGTTCACTCTCTCTCTTTCTCTCTCTCAAAAATAAATAAAACTTAAAAAAAATTAAAGCAGTATAGATGAGCTTCACATTCTGCAGCAGTTAGGTTTCTGAGGCCGGAAATGGAAGGGATATATTTGTTTTACTAGAATGCTATTTTTCCTTTAACCTACGTCATGCCTAATTTTAGGGAAATATTCCACAAACTAGACACCTAATTATTTATTATTTTCAATTGAGCCTCCTTGTGCCTGGGAAGGGTATGGGATGGTGGGAAAGACGTGAGTCTTGCAGTCAAACAACCTGAGTTGAAATCTTACCAGCATTTATTACTTCAGACCCTCAGACCGGTTAAGTGACCTGCATGGGCCTCAGGTTAGCAGGAGGACAAGAGGGGATAATTAATGTGAAAGCACCTACCACCATCATTAGCTCATAGTGATGGAGACCATCAACAGAGGTTTCCCCATTCTGCCTAGAAACTAGAACTTAGATGTATTAGTGCTGAGACTCTCTTTGGTACTAAGAATTCCTTTACAATGCAAATAATCACCTCTTACTTTTTCTGCTTAGTGCTTCATATTTTTAAATATTAGGGTAGCTGAAATATAATAGGACCTCCCTGGCCTTCCTTGCTTTGTGAGGCCCGTCTTGTATGTCCTAGAGTACCCTCTTCTCTTCTCTCTGCGCCCCCCCCCATCAACACCAGTTAATGGCAGGTGATGGTGGGGTGGGAGAGATAGTTAGTAGGTGTCTCCTGAGGCCACAGAGCTAGCAAGTCTTTGAGCCAGAGATCAGCCTCTGGTCCCTCCTTTGACTTTTAAGAATTCAAGTGGTTCGCATCTCTTATACCCAATAAGATCTTGATATCCTGGAGGAGGAGAGGGCCAGGAGTTTTTGTTTATGCTCTGGACCTGAGGAAACTGAGGCACAGGGACAGAAAGGACTAGCATAAAATGCATAGTGCATGGTGAATCTGGAGCCGGGGCTGCAGCTCTGTGCCCTCGCTCCTTGCCCCTTGCTGCTTGCTGATGACCTGACTCAGTGAGTGGCTCCCGAATTTGCAAGTCAGAGGTCAAGACTTCCATTAGATGCAACCTTGAGAAGAGCCATTTCACGTCCAAGGGGAATAGTATGCCAGATGAATAGGAATATTAGTGATTTTCATTTGCCATGTGCTAATTTCTCTTGAGAAAGGTGAGCGGATTTTTTAAAGCCACAAGCTGGCAGATTTCACTCTGTGCTATTTCTGAGGTCTTGGCAGCAGAGCTGACTCTTCATCCCGGATCTCCGAGAACTCCAATGAATCTGGTGCAGGGTGTTCCCGTGAAGTAAGATGTTGATGAGCATCAACAGAATCTGGGTGAGTGGAGTGGCATGGGGACACGTGGTCAGCTGCTCAGGCCCCGGCGTCCACACAGGCTTCCGGCAAATGTGCGACAGCCAAAGGAGTCAGGAAAACCATCTGTGGGGCTCTTGCTGCCGAGATGGGCATGGGGGGTGGGGCGCGTGGAAGTGAGGCCTGCTGGGAGTGGGTGACCCGCCATGAGGCAGCCAGGTTCCCCCAGCTGTGGAGAATATTGTTCATAAATATCAATTACCAATTTTCCATCTGGGCCTGGCAGGTTCCATGAATTTACAAGCAAAATCGCTTTAATAATTTCGTGTCTGGAATTCACTCCTCTGGAGCTTTTGTTTACTCCCTAGGAAGTTCATATAATGCACATTTGTGTGATAAGTGGGTGGGTTGACCCAAAAATTTATTAGTAAATTTAGAATCGCAAAAAATGCCTCTGGCACTAACACGGTTTGCTCCGGCTTTTGCGTCTTTTTGGAATGCCCAGGCGGTGTAGTTGTTTCAAGTCATCCTGACTGTAAGCCCCTCATCTCTAGACCCTGCTGCCTGGGGTCGTGGAGGGTAAAAAGCTCTTGGAAACAGTCCAGAGGTCATGTTCGCTCTCTGTGTTTCAGAGATGGCCTTCTGAACCTCTCTCCCCTTGCACCCCCGTGCTTCATATCTTACCAAAAGTGCCCAGCCTCTCACAGTGATGGTGGCTAACTGAGGAGCAGCAGTCCAGGCCGGGCCTATGCTTGGGATTCTGACAGTTCAGGGTGTTCCTGATGAATTAGTGGGACGAGGTTGACCTGCTCAGAGAGGAAGCCGTACAGCTGGGAAGAGATGGGGCCGGGGAGGGGGGACGTGAAGAGGAGTACAGGAGAATGGTATGTTGTATATCTCAAGCATGGGTCCTCCTACTGGGCCCCTGGGCCTCATCCGAGCCCTTTGGGGAGGGCTGCAGGCACATGCCCAGCAGCGGTTTTCATTAGGGTGATGGCTTGCATCAGCAAAAGCCTTCAGGGCCCAGGAGACTCAGGAAAGCAGAGTGGGACAGAGGGCTGCCACAGAGAGCTGCTTTCCTGTGCTGAAAACTCCACAGAACCTGGCTCTGCCTTGTCACCCACAGGAGTATTGCTCTGGGACTGTCTCAGTGAGCACTCAGAGCCTGGACACGTTCCCACGGATGGTGGGCAGCGGCAACGTAGAGGAGATGAATCTTTGCAGAGAGTTGACATCAACTGGAGGCTCAGGTAGAACACCAAAGGGATGTTTGTGATTCAGACAAGACACCATAGGATGTCTCAGATGTCACTGAGTAAGACTTTGTGTGGGAAAAGAGCCAGTGACTCTGGGGCCCTTTTAATATGACTCGAGTGGTGCCTGGGGAAGGCGAGGTTATTTGAAGTCTCTCCCTTCTTCAAGAAGGAGAGCAACCAGTGAGTGTGGGTTGTGATGGCAATGGTAACAGTCTCCGACTCTGAATCCCCATCCACAGTCCTCTTTGGAACCCAACACCCTCAAGCCCTGTCCTTCCCTTCCTTTCCCAGGTTTCTGGAACTTCCTTCAGTTGTCATTAACGTTTTCTGCCTGCCCCGGTCTGCCACTTCCTCTTTCTCACTGCTGTTCCCCTGTACTTCTACACTGGCTTCTTGATGTTGCCACTGAGGTTTTACCTAATTGCTTTCTCCTGCTGCACGGACTCCGGTTTCTCACACCCATGTTGGTGCTTCTTCCTCCACTGTAGACCTTGATGCCAAACCCATCCCTGCCTAGGTAGGGAGCCCTCTAGTGCCATCAGAGTTAAACTTTTCCTCGGTTCCTCAAAATAGCATCTTTTGCTCCCCAATCTTCTGATAGCCTCCCCACGCAATGGGCTTAAGAGCAAGTTATTGCCAAGCATGGTTGCACGGCACGTGCACAGCTTTGCAAAGTGTCTCATGGGAAAGTTCTCTGCCTGCTCATAATAAGAGAGGGTCATCTCAGATTCCTTCTGCTACGGGGAAAATTCTGTACTTAGGCCCCTCTGCTTGTTGCTCATTTTTCACATGCATTTTAAAATTTCACAATCCTAAGCCTTTGGCATTTCTCCTTCCAGACTGGAATTCCATGAAACAATCTAGTACTCCGCCTCAAAAGATTTTCCTTATGAAATATCTGGCAGTTGCTTCTGTTTGTTTAAATTTAGAAAAAAATCAATGATTTCAAATTGCAAATTCGGTTAAAATCTACTTTGCGATAATGTTGTAGGATAATATTGCCAGAGTTTGGAAGCAGAAAGCAAATGAGGCAGGAAAACAAGCTAATCGAGAGGATGATAGAACAGGATCTCTGATTAGTGAAGCACAATTACATGGAATAAATACGATATCGATTTTTGTGTAAAAATCACCCACAGAAGAGGAGAAAAAGGAGGCTGTCATCTTTCCTTTTTTATTTCCACTTTTCAAGACATTTTCAGGTTCTCAGAACTGTATTAGTTGGGTTTTTCTTCTTTAAATACAGTTCTGAATTAGATGATTGATATTCCTTTAAGTGCCTCTAGTATTCCCTCTTTGGAAACTAGTTTCTTCTGAATCCCCGTCGCTCTGTGTCAGTTCTATTCTTTGGCCATTCCTCACTTCCTACATGGTGTTATTGGTATTTGTGTCCATGACTTCACTCCCTTGCTAGATTGTGAATTTATTGAGAGTAGACATATATGCGTATGTGCTTTATCAACAGTGACTTCTCTAGTGGCATGAGTAGGTGGGGTTCTTATTTTAAGAATATGATTTTTAAAATTTAGTTATAAAATAATTTTATAATGAGAATTTTTCTCATGGCATGCATGTTTTGGTGACTCTGAGATGAAGAATTCATACTCCATTTATATCTTTAATAATTTGTAGGAGGAGAAGATGGATGTTTCATCTGTAAACCAATTTTTTTAGTTACTTATATGTGTTTATGATTCCCAGGGATTATGTAAGATTTAAAGAGATACAGAAACACATACACACACACAGACCTTTGAAAGGAGTGGGGATCCTACGGTGCCCCTGTGGGAGGAGAACAGATGTGCCTCCAAATCCAACACTGAGTAGAAGGTCTGCTATTCTCAGAGGGCTGGGGAATCACAGCTCTCAGGTGATGAGTTTGGTTACAGGGGCCTGCTGGTGCTTACATCAGGAACCACCTGGGAAAAGGGAGGGCTGGCTGTGGCCCTGGTTGACCAGCAAGCCCTCCCAGCTGACCTCCATGTACAAGGGGATGCAAAGCTGGTTCCTACTTCCTTTCTCTACTTATTTTTTGGCACGTGATGAATTTGAATTTGTCTGGGGACTCTTCACCTGGTTTTTAGCTTAGCCATTTTGAACTCAAGGCTTCCGTGGAAATTGTGTTGTGTATGTGACCTTACAGAAATCATCTTGGATATTCCTGTGGCAACTTCATGGAAGACTCTTGCTAGAGGAGAATGTCTAATGTAATTGAAGTTGTACACTCTGTTTTGTTAGTATCTTAGATAGGCAATGTGTAGAGGTCAAGTGCTCAGGGCCTTGAGCCAATCAATTTTGGATTAGCGCTTCACCACACAATAACTATGCAAAGACCAGTTTACCGTGAAGCTAAAAATTCAAGTCTGGGATGCTTCCCTTCCCAGAGGAGCCCTAGCCATGTGGCCAACATACTCAATCAGTTCAGACTGTCTCTTTCCACTCTGACTGCCCTTGGTCTCCCTTTACCTGTGTAGGATGGTGCTAGAATGGCCAAGGGCATTTTGGGAATCTGGCTAAGGGGAAGTTGAGTGGAAAATACACCATTTTAACTGCAGTTTGGAGAGTCCTTTTGGAATGTGTCAATAAAACAAGTGAGAAATCACAGACTTCTGACTTGAGCATAGGTAAATGGGCCATCTTCAAACTTATAGAAGAACTAAAAGAAAATTCATATAAATATAAAAATGTGGAAAAGTGACAAAGACAAACAATAAAATCAACAGACACCGAGCAGCAAATTATAACAAAAATTTCAGATCCTATCAAATGAACTCATTGATTCACAGAAAGGTAAATCTTATTCCATTCCTTTAGCAAAAAAGAAATATGGACTAGAAATAATGAAGAAGGACTTGGAATTTTGATAATTCAGTTAATGAAGAGGAGTGAATCTTATAAGCATATTGGGAAATATTTAAATCATTTGCTGATTTGACACAGAACAAAGAGAACATAAAATTCATTCATGCATCATTATGGTGAGAACATCTGTCAACAACAAACAGGTTAATGAGTGTTATTAACTCAGTGGTGTTGATTCAAGATTGGTCATTGACAAAGAAACTTGAAGTTCCCTGAAATCTTTATGTCTCAGGTATGAAAGAGATTTGAAAGAGCTTTTACCTAAATCTGACGACAACCCTAAGGAATTGCCTGCTATCATCTATAATGAGTCATGAAACTGAAAGGTATTTCCTCACTGTCAATAATAAAAGCAAACTTTGATCAACCACAGTACAGGAAAGATACATTATCTTTCTTTTCTCTTTATAGAAAAAATATATGGTCAACAAATTTAGGAAAAAAATAGAGAGGTATGGCAGGCAGATGATAAAAATTACTGCTATTTTTCCAGATTTCATGATATTTGTAATACTTTTACACTTACAACTTGTTGCAATTTCTTTCCTCATCCTAAATAAATATCCTCTTACATACCTGAATTTATTTTGGGGTTTTGTGTTCCTTTCCTTAAAGCAGGAATCCTCAAACTGTGTAAGTTTCAGGCTTTATAAAATCCGTGTATTTAGCACAGAATCTGAGATGTGGCAAACAGTCCTTATTAATATCATCCATCCACCCATCCATTCAATGGACTTGATTAAGCACCTGAATATTCACGTACCATGGATTCAGCAGGGAATAAGATAGACAAAGTCTCTGCTCTTAAAAAACTAAGGTTCTAGTTTATTCTAATTATTATTATTTACTCCACTCATTATTGGGTCTCTTTTTACACCTCCTAAAAGGATTGTTGGCTCCTTACCTTTTTCAAATGAGATGGATTAAAGGTAATTTGTTTTGAAAATTATGTGCCACCCTTTAGATATGCGGTCCTTCCAGTGATGTTGCAAAACCAGAGTTGGAAAGTGCCAGTTCAATGTCCTGTCTAATCCTGTGGTAGGGTGGGGTGGGCATTAAGTCTGTGACTTGGTGTTCTGAGTGGTTCATGACAGAGATGGAGCAGCTCATCAGGGAGCTCATCAGAGCATCTTGAAAGAGGCCTATCCAGTGGCTCTCACTCCCAGCTTCCCTGGGAACCTCAGGGTAGAAGAGACTTCTTAGAACTAGGACATAGCGCTCACTCGCTTCTCTGTGGGGCTACCTATTTTTTGCAGGGTTTTCTGGGGTAACTCATCATTTTGGAACTACTGTTTTCTGCACTAATAGCTTTCTAAAGCTGGAGGGAGGTCAGGAAAGGAGGCAGCATGCAAATTCTGAGGACCAGAGGGTTGGTTTTCCACTTGGACTCTTTGAGTCCAAGCATCTGCTGAAATTTATTTATAGGTTTACAGAAAGGGTCTTAGTTATTCTATAGCAGAAGCCCAGTGTACTGGCTTTGGTCCAGTTTTGGAAAGCTGAAATGTTTGACTCTTTTTGTTTTATTTTAGGCGTGTACTATACTGGTGGAATCAAATGAGGAAGCAGCGAGTTGTGAGCATAATGTGGGATTTATTTATTTTTTATTTTTTTGCTTTTTTGTTTTTTGTTTTTAATATGGATGACTTGGTCAGAGGTCTGATAACCATTCGGTCCTTTAGCGTCAGCTACAGTGAGTTCTTAAGATCCGAGATCAAGAGAATCTATTTATTCTCTTCTTGTTCTGAGATTCTGTTTTTCACACCTAAAATCCCACTAATAGACTGAATTTTGGATGCCTCATCTTGAACAACTCCGATACAGACTGAGTCCCTTCAGGGTAGGAACTTCATCTGCTAAGTCCTCGGAACAGGCAGGGTGCCTGGTACTTAATAGGTACTCAATAAATATTTCTAAGTGGAGGAATGAAGGATGAATGAACAAAAGGCCATATAAGTTAATAGTGTTTCTTTTTTTTTTTTTAATGTTTATTTCTGTTTGAGAGAGAGAGAGAGAGAGACAGACAGAGCACAAGCTGGGGGGGAGGGGGCAGAGAGAGAGAGGGAGACACAGAATCCAAAGCAGGCTCCAGGCTCTGAGCTGTCAGCACAGAGCCCAACGCAGGGCTCGAACTCATGAATGGTGAGGTCATGACCTGAGGCGAAGTCGGATGCCCAACTGACTAAGCCACTCTGGTGCCCCAATAGCATTTCTGTGATGGGAGAAGGAGGTCTCCTCTACCCAAATAAACTCATGTAGTATTCATTTAAAGTGTGCTAAGGAAGACTCTGTTAAATACAAAGTTTATTTCACAAATAAATGTTGTGTTTTAAGAATAAACCACTTCCTGTATTGGTAGGGAATAAACTGCTTTGCAGCTCTTGCTATATTTCTCCAAATGGGAAACAGTCAAGTATGTGTGAAGGTAACTGAGCTGTTTGTTTGGAATTGGTATGGGTCCATAACTTGGCTCATGGAATTTAAGTCAGAGAACTTGGACTCTAAACCCAGCCATGATGCACACCAGCTCCCTGGTCTTGGGTAAGCTACCTAAGGTCTCCGAGTTTTCTCATCTATATAATGGGAATAATAAGGATGACTTCATAGGGTTGTCAGAAAGATTGAATGAGATAATGCTTGGCACAAAGTAAGCGTCCAGTAAAAATTTCTCCCCCTCCACCTCCTTCCCATTCCTTCTTCTTCTTCATCATCCTTTCTCTCCTGCTAAGCTAGGCATTGGCAATTTGTCCCGCTCACTTTCTCAGCTGATCTCGCCTGGAAGCAAGTTACAGCACGGGGAAACTTTCCGGAGGCCACTATTCAGCCCCACCTGGCAGTAACCTTTTTGCGTAGCTTTTGAATGTTCAGAGAGGAAGCACATAGAGATTTTGTATCCCTAGATTTTACAAAAAAAATCAGCACTTATATTTTTGCTCATTTACTTAGTGACCGTCCCCCTCCTACACCCACCCTACCCACCAAGTTGGATCTCACCAGCTTTCCAAATCCTCTGGGATTGCTCTTAGCTCCTTTTTCTTCTCGGAAGGCAAGCCTGCTTTTATTTTCCTTTTCAGGGATCTTACTGGGTGAGAAATTGACATTGAAGACAGTTTCCTTAGGGCTTGGGCCTTGAAGCTGACTGACTTTTTAAAAAAAAGCTATTAGTGACGTAGAGAAGCCTAGCCAAACCTGCCCTTCTGGAGAGAGCCCACAACTCTCTAAAGCTGCCCTTTCTCCTGGCTCCGCCCACCATGACAATCCAAGGTCAAGCTCAGCCATGGCGGCGGTTGGATTTTGCTCACTTTGTACATTATTTATGTAACATGCGGGTTGCGAGGGAGTGTGGATGTAGATGATTCATAGGCCCAAGCAGTTGGAAACAGATTGCAGATGCCCAGCTTCTTCCCTTGGGTGTCCCCCACCCCCTGCCCCCCCAAGCTGCTTCATGTGCTACTTCCTGCCTGCCCTGTGGTGGCTGCTCAGGCTAAATGCAGTCCCTGCCCCCTCTCCTCCCAGCCCTAAGGAGCAGGGGGCACCCTGGCCCTGGAGGCCCTAAACCTGCAACAGATTCCGGGGGCACACCTACTTCCTCAGATGTAATTCTCATAAAAAAAAAACCCTAGACCATAAAATAGCATACGGAATTCTGAAAAAGTTATGATGACTACTTCAATGCCTATTTTTTGAAATACCAAGTTCTTTAAAAAAAAAGTTTCATTTTCATGGCGCTGCCCCTCCTTTTCTAGCATGCCTGGCACCACGCTTTGCTGGCGTCTTGGGCAGCCCAGTAATGGTAGGCATGCTGCTCTCTATGGCTAAACTGCAAGGGGACCTCTTCTTTGTAAGCATTCTGCCCCCCGGGGAGACCTGCCCTCAGGTGACATCCCAGCACTGTCTGATGCACTGGGAGACACAGACTGTGGAGCTGGACAGGCTTAGTCAGACCAATCATTTGTTCTGTGTATCAGCCATCAATTGTGAAGATAATGCCACGGAACAAAACCAACCAAAGCCTCCATGGTGCACAAAGCTTTTGTCAGTCCCACTTCTGGGGTCATCAGCTGAGCAGCTCTGTTCATCTTAACAATCTTACATATCTAGGGGGTTGTGGACAGCTGATTGAAGATGGCCTAGGCCGGGGTAATGGGTGTCTTGATTCTGTGCCACTTACTTCCCAGCCTCCTGGGACATGCTCTCATGGAAGTGGTAGACCAAGAGTGAGAAGAAGCCCAGTCAGACAGACACTGTTTAAGCATCACATTTGCTAACATCTCATTCAAGCAAAGCAAGGCACATGGCTGAACCCAGAGTTGGTGTAGATGGAACACTACAGAGTTACATGGCTAAGAGCTTAGAAACAGAGGTGAAGAATGTGGGTCATTTTTGCAGTCTACTACGCTGTGTGACCTTGGTAAAGTGAATTGACCTCTCTGAGCCTGACTTCCCCCTTCATTTGAAGTAGAACATTCATGATCCCTAGCCATCATGTGTGAGGATCAAAGGAGAGCATTGGGTTGAATGGGTGTGATTCATGGCTATTTAAGCTTACAGAAGTGCTATGAAGCTGGTATTAACCATGTTTCCAGGCTAAAGAGGATACATGCAAAGTCCTGTGGCTAGTTTCTCCATTAGCAAGTTAGGTACTATATTAGTGGGGGTTCTCCAGAGAAAAAGAACCAAGAGGGGGTGTATATACAGAGAGAGTGAAATTTATTTTAAAGGAACTATTTCACGTGATTGTAGAGGCTTGGCTGGTCCAAAATCTGCACGGGAGGTAGGCAGGAGACTCAGGGGAGAGTGGCAGTCTAGTCCAAAGGAAGTCTGCTGGCAGAATTCCTTCTTGTTCAGTGGAAGTCAGTCTTGGTTCTATTAAGGCCTTCAACTGATTGGATGAGGTCCCACTCACATTATGGAGAAAATACCGGGCCGTTGGGTCACCTGGGTGGACCAACTGGTTAAGCATCCAACTCTTGGTTTCAGCTTAGGTCATGATCTCACAGCTTGTGGGATCGAGCCCCACATTGGACTCTGTGCTGACAGCATGGAGCCTACTTGGGATTCTCTCTCCCCCCTCTCTCTCTTTCTGCCCCTCCCCCACTGTGCTCACTCTCTCTCTCTCTCTCTCAAAAATAAATAAACAAATAAATTTGAAAGAAAGAAAAGGAAAGAATGAAAGAGAAAGAAACAAAGAAAGAAAGAAAGAAAGAAAGAAGAGAAGAAAGAAAATACCTGGGCGCCATGGCCTAGCCAAGTTGACACCTAAAAATAACTATCACAGGTATACTCTGGGCCCGGGTCTAAATTAATTATAAATTCAATGAATATTTCCTGAGTGCCTACTATGTGCCTGGAGCATATTCCTATGTGTTACCCATTGGAATAAAGCACTTAATAAGCTGCTAATCGTGCCTTCAAAGAAGTGACAGTCTTAAAAGCGGTAACTAAGCAGGTAAGACAAAGAGCCTGCCAAATGCTGTGGAGAGCTAGCACTGGTGGGGTGTGCTTCCGCCCTGAAGGAAGCTTTCGGCGTGCATGATCTCATTCAACCCACTCAGCCTGGTAGACAGGCATTGTCCACCCAATTGTGTGGGTGGGGCAGAAGAGGCTTGGAGGGATTGGGCGAGCTGTGTGGAGGTCACTTAGCTAGTAAGCGTGGAGCCCAGACCGAATTCCTCCCTTCCTGATGCCACACCCAAGCCTGTCGCTGGCTTCAACTTCTCACTCCTGCCCTCGTGCTGTGGCCTCTCATAGACGGGAGCGGAGCTCGGAGGCAGAGCAGGAGGGTGTGAGCCCGAGGTCTGCCTAGAAGGCGGGCACCAGGCGAAGCTGGGGCAGGCGGTTGGGGGGGAGTCGCTGGTCTTCCTGAGCCACAGGAGCCCTCCTGCCCCTGGCCCCTGCCGGCTGGTTTGTGTTGCCACTTCCTGAGCCTCTAGAATGTGGGCGGCAAACAGGCCACTGGTCCTATCCTAGAGTCTGCAAGTCCATCTTGGGAAACAACCCTCTCAGTATCCTCATCTTTAAAGGGACAAATGAGCATGTGTCTGTGTGTAGGTAGAGAGAGGGAAGATTTGAGCTCTTTCCAGGAAAGCCACCTCTTCATCCATTCTGCTCAGGGACATGCTCTGGGTGAGTGTGTGTACAGACATACATATGTAATATTTTCAGACTTTCTCTGCATCCAAACTGCTCGCAGCATGGTGCAGATGGAACTATATGCTAATGGTCGTGGGAGAAGTCTGTGCCCCGCGTGAGGACTGCTCCTATGTATGTTGAAAGCAAGCTCTCCTCTAAGGGGCTTTTCTCCCTAGCAGTTAGCGGGCCATAGGAGGCTGTGCACCCATTAGCCACTGGTTTGATGTGTGCTGGCCAAAAGCCTGACCTGGACCACAGATGAAGAACCTGTGGAGGCGAGGGAGAAGGGGGCGCTTTATGTAAGTGGTTTTTAGACAGATGGAAGACTCGTTTTAATTGCATAAGAAGTAATCTTTCTTAAGTAGAGATGTAGGTCCTTTTGCAAACCTGGGCTAGACAAGTCTTTGCTGCTGCTGCAGCTCTTCTAAATGCACCTTTATTTCCATGAGAGTTTCTCATCGGTGTGTTGAGTTGTGTCTGGGCCATTTGCTGCTTCCACAGAGGGTTGGCGATTCTCCGCATATCCTCCACCCAGTGCAAGTTCACCCCAGTGTTGATGATGTCATCTAAAGGGTCTTGAGCTAGGTCATAACCGAAATGGTGGTTTCGAGAATGGATTGGTGGGTGCTCACAACACAGGCCAGTAGGCTGTTTGAACAAAACAAGTCTAGAACAGCGATTTTCAAGTTATGATCCGATGGATGACCCAGCTTCAGGGAACCTATCGAGCTCTATATCTTTGCAGCATTAGAGCCCACCATTGACAAAATTTCCAAATTCTCCCAGAGGAAGCACTCGGAGACCCAGAGGACCCTGGGTTCCAGCACCTCCATCTTTAGAGCTCATGTTGGGGAACAACCTTAGTGTCCTCAGCGCAGGGACCTAAAAGGAGAGGCTGGCTTCCTGGATACGCTCTGGGCTGAAAAATTCTGAACATGACAAGAAACACACCAGCTTGGATCATGGGGTTCCTATATGGCTATACTCAAGGTGAAACCACGTATCCTGGATGCTTATTTTATCAGCAGCAAGTGAGTAAAACCTGATCTTCTTCAGCAGGAAGCAGTTTACACAAGCTCACTGCTCTGTGGGATGAGCTTTTTCCAAGAAGGGACACAAAGGTTTGGCCGAGGTAGTTGCGTGCTGGGTGGAAGGAAGTTGACCTCAGGCGTGGGTGTTTGTAGGCACCATGTCATTTCATTAATCTCTGCATAGCCAGTGTGCTGAAATTCATTGAGAGGCACACAGTAAATGTTCGGTAAATGGATGAATGACTCTATTGAGACTAGTCAGAAAGGAGGCAGCCTCAACAAAAATAATCCTTACCAACTGTAAACCAGTGTGTGAAACCAAGTTCTTGTGCAGGTTAATGGGGGTCAGCTATCTCAGGGAACAAGGAGGGGAGCAGGCCTGCTTCCTGGCCTTTGTCACTGGCCCCTCCACACTGCCAGTCACAGACATTTGAAGTAGAGATGTGCTTCTCAGGCCTGTCATCTGCACCGGGCTATTTCTTCCTTGGAACTTATGCCTTCCCTGTAAGTAGTACACTGGTTTGCATCTCTGTATCTTTGCGTGTATCGTCACCACTGCCTGGAGTGCCTCCCCACACCTGGCCGCCCCTCACCTGGCCTCTATTATACATCCCATGCTTCCATACAGGCAGGCTGGGGTGGGGGGTGGGGGCCCTCAGGCTCTTGAGCCAGTCTGCTTGGATTTCCCTGTTGGGTTGCCACTCATTTCTTGTGGCCTGTCCAAGTCACCCAATAATTCTGGACCCCCATTTTTCATCTGGAAAACAGAAATGACAGTAACAGTACCCAAGCCAGAGGATTGTTTTAAGATTGAGTTGGTGGGAACAGAGCCTCTAACAGGGCAACCTAGCTCCTATCAGCCTCTGTCTCTCTTGCGACTCTCTGTCTCCTGTACCCCTGTTAGAGTTGTTTTCTCCTCCGTCTACCTCCACCACTTTGTTCTCCCCTCCATCCAACTGAGCACCATGGCTGGTCCACTTCCTTATCCAACAACTCCCAGGGTCCCTCCAACACCCACCCAGTTACACTCAAAATCTCCTTAGCAGAATTTAAGGCTTTCCATTTTCCAGGCCACCAATGTGACCGAAATACTTCCCTTATATTTCCTGGCCCACACCTGATGTTTCTGCCTAAATGCACCCCATCTTTGTTCCTAGGCAGGTTCTGCGCTCTCTCTCTCACCTCCTTGCTCTGGTTGGCCCTTCCTGTCCCACCTGTCCTGTCCTCTGCCTGCTCAGACCTCTGCACAGTGGGAGGGAGAAGCTGCATCCCAGAGCGGCCGTCCTTGATCTGCAGGCTTCAGATACTCTTAGTTTGGTTTTGGAGGTCACATCCTGCACTCACATCAGAAAGGCATCCTCCGAGATCTTGATCCTATTCAGAGGTACCTCTTGTACATTGTAGCAAGCTGAAGCCCATCATCTTTCAAGCTTATAAAAGGTTAATGCTTCTCCAGCACCTAAAGTGCCCTAATTTCCTCGCTTCCTTGTGACATTGGTTTTATGATACTGTATTTGGTTACTTCCAGGGCCAGCATCAGTCATCTCGAGGGATTTTAATTTAGAAAATATGAAGGAGACTACTTATGCTATAGAGAGGGTCACTGCATCTAATTGTCCCTGAATACATATAGCTTTTAAAATCACCATTTAATGATTCGTTTGTAGCAGCAAATGCTTATCATACAACGTTGGCTGACAAAACCCAGAATGCGAAAGTGCATTTACAATATGATTATAACTGTACGAATCATGTGGGTCAGGACTGGAAGAGGCTGTGGGCAAGTGACAACAGTTTAATTTACTGGGGAAATGAGACTGAAGACAAATTTTTCTTCTTTTTACCATCGCTGTGTTAATGTTTCTGCTATTATGCAAAATAAAAATAGCAACTAATGTTAATAGTTACCATTGACTATTATATTAAGTATATATTAAGTGCAATAATAAGTGTATGCTCAATCTGGGCCACTGAGTTCACATTATCTCATTTAATCCTCCTGGAATATCTGTGAGGTGTGGATGTTTATCTCTGGCACATGGGCAAGAGGTAAAGGGGTCTCCCAGTGACATGACCACTGAGGACGCAGACAAGCACCTTCCACACCATGAAGTCTCTCACTTTCAACCTTATGAATAAAACAAAACCCAATAACTTTCCAGAGTCAATCTTAGAACGGTTACAGAAGGAAGAATATTACAAAGAGAAAAAGTCACCTTGAAATAAAAAGTTGTCTGGAATGTAAACACTGGGGTAGCCACTGTATACCTCTTGGTCATACCTTCGAGGGCACTTCCTCTTGCAGCTGCCACTGTGATCCTCCTGCAGATCTCTCGCAGGGAACTTTTAGTATGCTTTACTCATTTGGGAAGTGCAGAAGGAGAAGAAATACTTGTTCTTGAGGCTAGAGTCTAGAAAAACCATGGAACTACTGTTGGGTGGCAGAATTTCCCTTCCTAAAATCTAAGATAAGAATGACTGAGGAACTGGAGCTTTGGATGGAATGAGTCAATGCCACAGGATGGAATGAGGCGGGGCAAAGGGTAACCGTGTTCTCTCATACTTGAAAAGTCTGGGGAGCAGGTACATTCCAGGCCCTGGAGAAAATTTTTTTTAACTAGAAATTGAGCTTTAAACAAATTATGCATATCAGGAATGAAGACTTTTCATTCTAAAAATCCTAAGGAGTGTCTGTGTGGCTTAGTCGGTTAAGTGTCTGACTCTTCACTCTGGCTCAGGTTATGATCTCACGGTTCATGGGTTCGAGCCCCACATCGGGCTCTGCACTGACAGTGGGGAGCCTGCTTGGGATTCTTTATCTCCCTCTTCTCTCTGCCCCTCTCCCACTTTCTCTCTCTCAAAATTAATAAACTTAAAAAAATTCCATGATACTATAAGCAATTAAATAGCGCCCAAGGACTCATGGTTTTCCTACATTATTAGTACTATCAGGAGATAATCCAGACTTGTCTAATATTTTCATTGGATTAAAATAGTTAATATCATCTGTACTGTTGTAGTTTATGTAAAAAGAATTTCTTTATTGGCCTAGCAATGATTGCCATTCTTCATTTAGTTCTGTCATACTGACAAATTCATGAAGGGTTTCTGTGATGATATTGCAACTGAGCTGTTAGAGATTTATCTCTTATTCATTCATTCATTTACTTATTAATTCATCTAGTAAATATTTGTTGAAAAGCAACTATATGAAAATCCTTCCTTGTGCATTTGTTATAAAATTATAGTCAAGGGCATTGCCTATTGTGTATATTAATGTTGTATACAGGAAATCCACATGAAAACCTTCTTTAAGAGGGGCGCCTGGGTGGCTCAGTCGGTTATGCGTCCAACTTGGGCCCAAGTCATGATCTCATAGTTAGTGAGTTTGAGCCCCACGTCAGGCTTTATGCTGACAGCTGGGAGCCTGGAGCCTGCTTCAGATTCTGTGTCTCCCTCTCTCTCTGCCCACCCCCACTCGTACTCTGTCTGTCTGTCTCTCTCTCAAAAATAAATAAACATTCAAAAAAAATTTTTTAAATAAAAAAAAAGAAAGAAAACCTTCTTTAAGAATTAAGTTCCAGAGGGTGCCTGGGTGGCTCAGTTGGTTGAGTGTCTGATTCTTTTTTTTTTTTTTTAATAATTTTAGTTCTTGCACTTTAAAAAAATGTTTATTTTTGAGAGAGAGAGAGAGCACAAGGGTGGGGCAGAGAGAGAGGGAGATAGAGAATCCGAAGCAGGCTCTGCGCTGATAATAGAGAGACTGACGCAGAGCTCAAACTCACGAACTGTGAGATCATGACCTGAGCCAAGGTCCGACGCTCAACTGACTGAGCCACCCAGACACCCTGAGTGTTCAGTTCTTACTTCAGTGCAGGTCATGATCCAGGTCCTGTGATCAAGCCTCATATTGAGCTCTACACTGAGCCTGCTTAAGATTCTCTTTCTCCCTCTGCCCCTCTCTCTAGCTCGTGTTCTCTCTTTATTTCTCTCTCTCTCTCAAATTAAAAAAAAAAAACAATTAAGTTCCAGAAAAGCACTTAAACTCCCTTCAATTACACGAAGCTTTCTCCTTTCTGATAATAGTCATTTGTTGCTGTGATTCCTATTTTGCCCTGGCTGCCAGGAAGTTCAGAGATACTCATGGTCCTCAGTCACAAGCATTGTATTAACCTCATGGTTGGTATATTTCTCCCTTTCTCTTTTCATGGCTCTGATTTTATGCTTTATTAACCTTAGTATATATCTATTTCTTTGATAGTCCACCTCAATTCTTTTTGGAAAAAGGTGGGGAGTGGGGCATGAATTCAAGGCAGTGCTAGACATCCTCATCAAATGCCTATCAGTTGGAACTAGGTAAAAGTGATGTTTGCACAACATTGTGAATGAACTAAATACCAATGAACTGTACACTTGAAAGTCATTGATTTTATGTTAGGTGGGTTTTACCTCAATAGAAAAATTGAAAAAGCAATCATACCAGTGACTTTGATGATGGTGATACTGATGGTGATGACCAGGCACTAGTTGAAGGCAGTCTTTTCCATGATAGCCAATTGGAACAATGGGAAAGTCATCCAGGGAATCTGCCTCATCACTTTAGAAGAGCAATAATTAACATTGGCATGTGTACAAGGCAGTCACACAGCTGGTTTTGAGAATGAGAACTCTCCCATCTCTATCCCTTCTCCAGCCATCTTAAAAAAATAACAAACCAGCTGTGTTACTTTAAAGTTATATAAACAGAAATGTTCATTGAGGGAAAATCACAGACAATAATAATACTTCCATAAAAATCACCTATATATTTAATAGCCAGAAAGAACCATTGTTAACATTTTGTGTGTACCCTCTACACTTTTGTATTGATTCATTGATGCATGGATTCAATCATCCATCTATCTTCCTTTTCCAAAGTGTGGTCCTTAGGACACCAGTCTCATGATTAAATAAGTCTAGAAAATGGGTCATCAAAGCAATGAGATTCGTGAAGCACCTTAGCATACCTGAAGCTTTGAGAAATTTAGTAGCAGTGGACTTCATTTCACTGTGATTCATGTAGAGTTTTTCCAAGGAACTTGAGCATGGACTCATTATTTTCTGTAGCCCAAGGAAGGAACGAAATGTTGCATGGAAGCCAAGGGAGCTAAGGAATACTTGATCTTAAGTCCTAGTTCATATTTAGTCTATATGGTCATGCTAGAGAACCTGCCTGAATTGGTTCTATGGAGTGAATTTCTCTCCATGTCAGTTCCGTACTCCTAAAGCATAATTTTTCATGGCTGCATGGAATTCTGTGGTCTGGCTGTTCCATGGCTTGCAGAACCAACACCTCATCACTGGGATTTGGATTTTCCCCATTTTGGCACTCATAATGAACATTATTATTGCTAACTGAGGCCCACCCACCCCTAAAACATCCCCTCGTGTGAAGTTTGGTTTTCCTGGGGAGTAGTATCTGCACAGATTCTCCATGAGTGTTTTTGTTTGTTTGTTGCTTGTCTTTACCTCTAGTTTAAGGGACCTGTTAGTCAGGGACACTTTGTAAAGAGAGAGAGGTATAAAGCAGTAGGAGAAGAAGGATGGGGGAGGGGATAGTTTTGCTGCTAACTTGGATTTTTTAAACTTTTAAAAAAATATGTTTTTTTTAATCTTGTGTGTCTATGACCAGAATTCTGGTCTAGCTCCTGCTCACTCCAGGAAGGGACTAATGGTCTGGGATGGCTAGATGATCGGGTTTAGATGTGTAGGTCTGGAGTCTCAAGCCAGGGTTAGGAAACTCCAGGAATGTGGGAGCAACTTGTGAGTAGTGTGGGATAACCTTTCCGTGAACACACACCCCATTTCTAAAGCACAGCATCAGCCCCACTGGAGTATTGAGGGATTCCAGATGGTATAGAAGAGGGTTTTTCAGTGGAGTTCTGTGGGCATGGAGCATGTGACAAGAAAGTAATTTCCTTTTCAATTCTTGTTCAGCCTTCCTGATATTTTTTAAGGAGCCAGTCTGTTTGGTGCTGGGATAGTCTTAGCACCTGAAAATGTCTAACTTCCCTGTTTTTAAAAGAAGTTTATTTATATATTTTGAGAGAGAGAGAGAGAGAGAGAGAGAGAGAGAAAGAGAAAGAGAGAGAATGCATGTGAGTGGGAGAGAGAAGAGAGAAAGAATCCCAAGCAAGCTCCAGGCTCAGCATGGAGCCCGACTCAGAGCTTGATCCCATGACCCTGGGATCACGAACGGAGCCAAAATCAAGAGTCAGAGGCTCAACCAACTGAGCCACCCAGGTGCCCCTAATTTTCCTTTTTTAAAAAATGTTTATTTATTTTTGAGAGAGAGACAGACAGAGAATAAGCAAGGGGAGAGGCAGAGAGAGAGGGAGACACAGAATCTGAAGCAGGCTCCAGGCTCTGAGCTGTCAGCACAGAGCCTGATGCAGGGCTTGGAACTCTTGGACCGATAGATCATGACCTCAGCCGAAGTCGGACGCTTAACTGACTGAGCCACCCAGGCGCCCCTCCTAATTTTCCATTTTGATGAGGAGAGAGCAGACCTCAGGGTTGGAGTTTGGCAGGCTAAAATTTTGTGCCGTTTTGACCGCATTCATGTTTAAAATATTTGGTTACTTCCTGGTTATGGCAAGAGATCCTAATAAGATTTCTTTAAAAATAAGTGAAAAAAGCAGTAGACATGGAGAAAAATTGTTAGTAAGTAAGTAAAAAATCATAATACAAGTAACTGAAATTGGGTGAAAAGTGAGCAACCCAGGTGTCATGGTCACTAACAGTATGAGCTCTTACAACTGTCTCTTTATATATAGAGAATCATTCATGAATCCATTGTGGGTCCTTAGTCTGTTTTTGTTTTGTTTTGTTTTGTTTCTTTTGTTTTTTTTCTTCTTCTTCCTCATCTACTCTCAACTGCCCTGGGGAGCCAGGGAAAATTTCACACAGTAGGGACATATAGTTGGGTCTTAAAAAGTGAGTGAGCATTTGCCACATAACAGAGAACAGGCATACAAACCCCTCCAGGTGCTGACCTCTGATGCAGGTCACCGTCAGCCTCTCCATCATCACAAGGGAAATTGCTTATGATGAGAAGAAATAGCACTTGGAGACAAAACATATAGAAGAATTCACTGAAAACCAGTTTTCCCAATGAAACTCTCTGGGAATTGGAGTAATATTTTTCCTTTCTCCTCTGGTTGCTGGGACAGCAAATAGCCCTAACAGAGATCTGCAAATAACGGTAATAAAAACTAAAGCCCGGGCACAAGACTGAGGGTGGATGTCAGCTTTAAGAAGGGAAAGAGAAGGGACTAGAAGTGGAGCAGAGCAAAGAAATGTAGGTTTAAGCCCATGAGGCACAGGTGGGATTTTTATATTAAGCAAGTGAAAGACCACAGGGGGGAAAGCAGGCCGACTTTATTTTTTTTTTTTATGACAGAATCAATAGAATCTAATCAAGTTTTGAATGCAATCAGAGTAAGATGAGAAATACCAAATAGGCTCCTGGAGGCAGTAACCAGAACATAATCGTGTCCGGAAGGGATTACCAGAGTGATGTTCCACATTTCTCTCCAAACCCTGCTGGGGAAACTCTGAAATTAAGGAAGGGTGACACGGATTCAGGTTCATGTCCCCGGAGTTTTGATGCCCTGTTTTATGTTGGATTTTTCTTCTCTGTAGAGCTCCACTGGGGCCAGCCTTTCGGCTAAGAAAGTAAAGAAAGATGTCCTCCTGGAGGAAGGTAGTGATGACTGTCACAGATCACTTTGCGGGATACACAGACTCAGATTACTGACCCTCGGCAGGAAGGTAGTGAGAACTGGGGGCTCCAAGCTGCTTCATAATCTCCACACATACCCTCCCCTAGTCACCCCATTTACCAACGATCCAAGCAAAGAGAGACTGCATACCCCACAAACAGCTGTGCCTGTGCAGTCTACTTAAAACAAGACCACTGACCATCCCCTGCTGCTCTCAGCACCCAGGCAACCCTCTTAAGCACTGCCCCCCACAGAATTCTGAAACCACCAATGGAAGGTGGTTATGATTTGAATTCGTTGGTTATATGAGGAACAGGAAAAAAATGCAAAACTGCTTACTGACACTGGCTCTTGTAGCTACTTTACTCACACAGGATTTGTCTTATGATGATTTGGTGCCAGGTCCTGGGAGACGGGGCTAGGGTAGAAGCCAGTCCCATCCTTGAAGAGCCCTCTCAGAGTCTTAGAGGATGACAGACTCTTAGTTGAAAACGTAACCCAATCGAACTGGACTCTGATCAGGGACCTTGGCCGGGGCCTGTGGAAGTCGTAGGAGGCTATTACCACTATTGATTGGGGCATGGGGCAAGGAAGGGAAGTGAGGATGAGTGGTCATGATTTCTACAATGACTTTAGCCCCAACAGTGGTCTCAGGCCACACAACCCCCTTAGGGAGGTGTTATTACTTCAGGCACTTAGTGATTGCTCGAGACACATTTGTGAACATTCAGATGAATGAAGAAACGAATGGCTCCATAAAGAAACTGGGCCTCAGAGAAGAAAGAACTTACCTGAGATCACACAGCTCATCAGTAGCAAAGCTGGAATATCAGACCTAAGAAGCTCATTCTCTTTCTGTCACACACAGCCTTTGCTGGATCCCGGCGTGGAAAGAGCTAGAAAACCCAGACAGTCACCAGGAGAGCTTGATAGGAACCAACCAAGTTGGGATTTGCCGAAGAGAGTAGCAGCTGTCTGTTTCCTTCTCTTACAGGCAAGTTCACAAGAGCCAAGGAGCATGCTGCTGATGCATCTTAATATTTACTTCTAAAAAAACAAAAACAAAAAACTACTGTACTCTCCCTTCACTCTCAATGGGTGGCTCTGGTGCCATAATCTGAATTAGCCCTTTAAAAATATCCCCCTTCCAATCCACCTTTGTTTGGATATTTGATTTAGAAACAGCTAATGAAGTCCATTTGCCATATGGGTAAGTGAACTTTTTTAAGTAGGTGTTTTGCATCCCTGCAGCTCCAAGAGCTGTTGTCATAGTAACATTTCCCCCTCGACTTGCAGAAGGCACAGTCCATGGAGCCAATGGCAATGTAGGTCACGAGTGAAAGGAGGTTTGGTGGCTTTGCCTCCATTTGGCATAGCTGGAGATCGTTCATGCTGGGGGCTCCAGAGGGGCTCACATTCCTCAGAATGTTCTATAGTAGGACTGAGTCAGAAGAGATGCAGGCATGGAGGTGGTGGAAATAGGCACTGAAGTGGTGAACCAAGCCAGCAGGACCTGTGCCCTGTGTAGAGACTCAGAAGGTCTGAGAGCTCGGGATGACTGGGACAAGTCACAGCAGAGGGGGGACCCTGTGGAGCTCTGGGGGCTCTCTGTCCCAGTTGCTTGGTGGGAGCTGGTGCCCTCTGCAGTCCAGAGTCCTTTCAAAGGAGGTTTATGAAGGCTCATGTCAATTACCAGTATAGAAGTTGTGGCCGCAGGAGACCTCAGCTTTATATGCAGCTTGGGAATGTGTTCTAAGAACTCTTATTTATTCATCTATTTGCATAGCAAACATTTACCAGGCCCCCCTTCTGCACCAGGTACAGCGCTGGGCAGTGCTGGCTTCATGGGTGAACAACTTGTGCCCTTGAACCGGGAGGGCCCCATGCTCTTAGTTTAACAGCGCTTAGTTTAATGTTCTGCTGTTGCTGTCTTGAAATTCTTTTTAAAAAATTTTTTAATGTTTTTTATTTATTTTTGAGAGACAGAGAGAGACAGCGCGAGCAGGGGAGGGTCAGAGAGAGAGGGACACACAGAATCTGAAGCAGACTCCAGGCTCTGAGCTAGCTGTCAGCACAGAGCCCGACACGGGGCTCAAACCCACGAACTGTGAGATCATGACCTGAGCCGAAGCTGGATGCTTAACCGACTGAGCCATCCAGGCACCCCTGTCTTGAAATTCTTAATCACTTGTGAAGCAGGGCCCAACCATTGTGAGCATTGTGGAAGACCAACGCAGGCTTTCGAGAAAGGAGGGCAAGTTTCCCCTCAAGGTTATAAAGATTAGGCGGATATCCACATGCCCAGGCAAGTGCTTTGGGTGCAAACCTTTCTCTCATTTTAAGAGTTTTCTCTTTTAACTTTTTAGTTTGACATCATTTCAGTCTTACAGAAAAGTTAAAAGAATAGTACAAAGTATTCCCATATACCCTTCATCCAGATGTTACTTTTTATCATATTATCTTATCCATGTATCCATTCATCCATCCACCCATTGTCAAAAGGAAATTCAGAGAGCCTTACTAGATATGAATATTTTGATTTGGAAAAAAAGTGTTCATGAACGTGAAGATGTCAAATCCGAAAGTTGTAGGTAGCGCAGTGGCATGGCATTATGGGATGGCTTACATAGTGAAAATAAAGAAGTTGTTCAGGGCTGCCTGGGTGGCTCAGTCATTTAAGCCTCTGACTCTTGGTTTTGGCTCAGGTCATGATCTCACAGTCCATGGGATTGAGCCCCACATCAGGCTCTGTGCTGACAGTGCAGAGCTTTCTTGGGTTTCTCTCTCTTCCTCTCTCTCTGCCCCTCCCTACTTGCCTGAGCTCTCTCTCTCAAAATAATAAACTAAAAAAAGAAAAAGAAAATGAGGAAGTTGTTTAAACTTTAGAATGACTGGCTATTTCAAGGAAGTTTTCCAGATGAAGTGGATTGGTTAAACTTATATCATTTTAGGAAGATGACTTAAGTTTTGTTTATGATTATGAGAGGCATTGACAACAGATAACCTAAGTTTTGCTTATGTTAATGAAATAAGCTAGAATAAGCATTGCCTATGTGCCTTAGCTGCTTTTGTCTGCTAATGGGTTGGCAAGCCTGGTCTCCATTTTATTTTAACATTATCTAACCAGCCAGCCATTCATCTAATCTGTCTAACCATCTACTCTTTGATCTTAAGTAGTAGACAGGATAAAATGCCCCTTTACTGCTAAACACTAAAGCATCTATTTCCTTAAATATATATATATATATATATATATATATATATATATATATATATATATGAGAGAGAGAGGGAGAGACAGAGACAGAGAGAGAGGGAGAGATTTATATATATATATCTTACATAATCATAGTATCAGTTATCAAAATCAGGAAATTAACATTTATACAATATTATTGCCTATGTACAAATCTTATTCAGAGTTCACCCCTTGTCCCAGTAATGTTCTTTATAACAAAGGGAAATTATGTACCACATGTTGTATTCACTTGTCTTATCTCTTCAGTCTACTATGATATGGAATACTTCCTAGTCTTTCTTTGTTTTCCTAGACATTGCTATTTGGAAGGAGTGCAGGTCAGTGAGTTTTTAAAAATCAGGTGTATCAAGGTGTAGTTTTTATACATTAAAATTCATCCTTTTGGGATGGACACTTCTCAGGCCAGTTATCTGGGCCTAACTGGATCTGTCTGAGGTTTCCCTATGACTGGATTCAGACTGTGATTCTTTTTTTTGTAATGTTTATTTATTTTTGAGAGAGAGAGAGAGAGAGAGAGAGAGAGAGAGAGAATGTAGGGGAGGGGCAGAGAGGGAGGGAGACAGAAGAGCCAAAGAGGGCTTTATGCTGACAGTAGAGAGCTTGATGCGGGGCTCGAGCTCACTCACCATGAGATCATGACCTGAGCCAAAATCGAATGCTTAACTAGTTGAGCCACCCCAGTGTCCCCAGACTATGATTCTTCAGCAAAAAATACCACAGATGGGATGGGATGCATTTTTCTCAATGCATCACATCAAGAAGCACTTGGTGTTGGTTCCCCCAATACAATTGATGATGTTGGAGACTGCATAAATGTTCTGCTACTCCTCAAATTTTCACCCACCCAATGCGTTTTCATCCATTGATGGTTCTTGCCTAAAAATGATTAATATGGTGGTTACCAAATAGTGATTTTCCTAAATCAATCATTCCTTTTACATTTGTTGGTTGTCTTTCTACTGTAAGGAAGACAACATCTCCCCCAACCAATTAATAAATTAATTGAATGTGGGATTGTTCATTTTTATTTTTTGCAATGGGTTAAACTCTTCTCTTATTTATTATGATGCTCATATTGTGTCAAATTTGGCCCCTTCAAGCTGGGGCATATTTTGACATATCCCCATCATTCTTTGAGGACTTCCTGACTTCTGGCCCAAGATGTTCCAAGTTCATTTTGCACTTTCTCTGCCACAGCCTTGGAGCCAACCATTTCTCCAGGGAAGGGTGTGATTTTCTGAAGGTGCACATGGTGCCTGAATCATTTCAATCTTGAGATTCTTTCCCAATTCATGTGGTAGAAACAGAACGGGGAGACTTTCAATGTAAAATTTTATTCAGGATACTTGTCTGGCTCTTTTACTTCCTTGATTGAATTTGAAGCAACTTACCAAAATTTTTATACCAAAAAAATTATGGAATAAGAATTTTTTGAAGGGAAAAAATGGTTGAAAGAGTAGGAAAACAGATATGCCAGCAACAAAAGTTGCTGGGCTTGCCCAGAATAACTTGGTTTCAACATTCTGGCAGCCAAATTAAAGAAGGAACTGCATGGAGAGAAGATGCCCAGTGCTCAGAGAACACCTTCAGGGACTCTGACCTGCTGGCAAAGGCAGGTGTGGCAGCAAGGGGCCCGGCTGGCACTATGCTGTGGGAATAAAGAGCCTTTCAGGATGGCATTCTGGCCAGATAGACTTGGAATACGCAGTGGAGAGGAAGCGGTAAGGCCAGGACATATATTTTTTAACCCTTATTTATTTTTGAGAGAGAGAGAGACAGAGACAGAGCCGGTGAGAAACAGAGAGAGGGAGGCACAGAATCTGAAGGAGGCTGCAGGCTCCAAGCTGTCAGCACAGAGCCCATTGCAGGGCTCGAACCCACGAACCGTGAGATCATGACGTGAGCTGAAGTTGGATGCTTAACCGACTGAGCCATCCAGGCGCCTTCCCCCACTGCCTTTTTTTTTTTCCCTTGAAAGCACTTTGGGGTATATTCTAGCTCTTGGACTAGAACTCAGTGAAACCTCACAGCTAGGAGAGAATTGGTATTTAAGGGCCCCACAATAACTCCTTCACTCATACACTGTCTCACTCAGTGATGTTCTAGCAAATATTTGTTAGGAGACATGCAGCTATCAGGCCCAGGAGAGGCAGACACAGCTAAGGTCTAGACACTGCCCACCAGGTCCAATAGGCAAGGAGGCTTGACCATGAATGGTAGCGTAGCAGATTAAACACTAGCTGTCCTCTGAGGGGTGCCATAGGGATGGAGAGGCAGGCAACTGCAAGACATCTCTTATAGCTCCTTATGAAGGAACTGCTATGTTGCTAAAAAATAGAACTTTAGATCTGCAAAAGGACCTTCAAGGGAATTCTGGCCAGTGGCCCCATTAGGTGCTTACATCTATTCTGCCATCGGATCTTGTGGGTGAATTGCCATTTGACAGAAGTAGGGGTCTAGTAAAAATATACAAATGAAGGGAGTTGTCCGTATGTGAATAGCCATTCTATAGTTTCTTCACGTATTCATTCATTTAGTCAGTGACTATTTACTGAGGCCCAATGATATTCTTGGCACTGTGATGGATGTGAGGTATGTGGTGGTGAGCAAAAATGTACTCAACATCTGCCCTTCTAGTGCTTGAGATCTAAGGGGAAGGGTGGAAATTAGGCTAATCAAAATACACATGTATTACTAAAAATTTCTCCAAGTGCTTGGATTACGAGGGGTCAAGGGGAATTTCAGTTTTATCTGTAATGTCTTAATTTTACTATGGAAACTTTCAAACATATACAAGAATAGGACACTGTCATAAACCCCCAAGTCCCCGTCACCCACACATTCCTTCCCTAAGGATTATTTTTAAGGATGTTCCAGACATTGTAATCCATTCATAAACATTTCAGTAAGTATCTCTAACACACAAAGACCCTTTGAGAAAAATAGAACTATAATGCCGTGACCACACCTGAAAGTACTAACAATAATGCTTTAGAATGATCAAATATCCGATAAGTGTTCACATGCCCTTGTCTTGTGATTACAATTCGTTCAAATCTGGACCCAAAGAAGGTTCATATGCTGCAATTGGTTAATAGTCTCTTAATGTGTTTTTGTTCATTTTTGCCAGTATATCTCTGGGATAGATTGCTTGACGTGACTTTGTTGGGCCAAAGGATACGGGCACGTGTAATTTTGCCCATGTTCTAAAGCTGTCCTTTACAGAGCTGTGGGGACTTGTACTCCTCACTGGGAGAGAGTGTCCATTTCCCCAGAGCTCATCAGCAGACTATCTTCTCAAACTTTGGGATTTTTGCCAATCTGATAGATGAGAAGTAGTATCTCATTGTTGTTTTCATTTCTTTAAATGAAGTTTCAAAAGAAAATGGGTTCAGGGTGAATTCTGCATTTGCAGAGGAAAGAAGCAATTTGCATAGAAACAATAATATTGCCAACTACCATTCAGCACATGTGTTATTTTATTTTACTTAAAGGAAAAGACCGTGGTATTTTTGCTAAAGGATCATAGTCTGGCGGTGCTGGGGTGGCTCAGCTGGTTAAGCATTCGATTTTGGCTCAGGTCATGGTCTCACAGTGAGTGAGTTCAAGCCCTGCATTGGTCTCTCTGCTGTCAGCATAAAGCCCACTTTGTCTGTTCAGGAGCTGCTTCTGAGCTGCTCTGCTCACCTGCAGGACAGCGCAGCCCCAGGTGTGAGCTTTCCCCGAGATCCAGTCCTTCTTTCTCACTTGGAGCCACCTTACGGAGCTGCTGACAACAGCAATCATCTGTACCAGTGGCTTTAAGGGCAGGGAGTGGGCTATCATGGGCCATTCCTTGATGGTAGCAGCTCGACCCACGGTGGCCCGGGCCAGATCGTGGACAGGAGGGCTCAGGCCAAGGAGGATGTGGCCTGGATGATGGAAAATGGGGAGCCTCCCCTGCAGCTCTTCCATTGCACACTTTGGAACCCCATTAATATAGTATTAGAACAGGTGTCTTTCCCCCCCTCCATTTTTTAAAAAGAAGACATGAAAATAAGACAAGAATGGATTCTGGAAAAGAGGAACCAATTCAGAAATGCAAACAGACTTCTAAGTGAGCATCCTTCTGTCCTGTGCCTTTTGATTCCTGAAATACTACATTGCACACTTCACTATCCACATAAGGTACCTGGTTTTAGCCTTACATTGTACTCCAGTGAGTGAACATGGGGACTGGTTCTGGCCATTCTTCAGAGGGAGGTTGGGTTTCAGGTCCTCTCAGGGGCTCTGGCTGCCGGGGTGGGGGGAAACTATGATAAGACACACCCCCTGTAGCCTGTGCCAGCCGGGTCCTCCACAACATGGATTCTGGTCAGGGCTGGGAAATTAGAGAAAAAAAGCTCTGTGCTTGCTTCCTTTAGCACCTTGAGGGTGCTAAAAGGATTTCTTCAGTTTCTTTGTCTTCTGTCTTCAGTCAGCACCAGGCTGAGTCTGGGGGATACAGTGGGGATGGAGCTAAGGAGGGAGTGAGGGAGGCATAGGACTAGGTGGCTGCAATGAAAGAAAGTCACAGCCCAAGCCCCCTCCCATTATCACATGTGTGTGCATGCGTGCACGCCAGCCCGCCCAGTGCATACGTGCAGGACCAGCCTCTGGAGAGGTGGATTTGAGCTCTGGCGATGTTGCTTCATGGCCTGTGGTTTGAAGCAAGGCCTTTACCCTGCTGAATCCTAGTCCCCTCCTCTGGAAAATGGGCCTTCTGCCCTGGGGGGTGCTGTGAGATGAAATGAAACAAGTAGAGGAGGGCCAGAGGGCACACAGTTGGGATGGTGCCAGGTGCAGAGTAGGTGCTCAGGAAATGCCCACAGAATCCAACCCCAGGAGCCCCGTGGACCGCTAGAAGTGAAGAACTCTTGGAGGACCAGCATTCATTCTCTCCTGACCTCTGGGAGATGTGGGTGGGAGGAGACCTCCCCTTGCCTTGCTCTGAGCAGGGGACCGGCTGCCTCTAGAACCTGGCCTTCTGACCCTTGCTCCAGGCCCTTATTGCCACACTCACCAGGCCAGACCTGGAGCCTCAAACACACGTGGGATTCTGTGTGTGTGTGTGTGTGTGTGTGTGTGTGTGTGTCTGTGGGCTCACACCTCACTCCCACCCCTCTCCTCCAGCTGCCAGGCCCCCACCCCCAGCACACAGACCTTTTAGAAGCGGAACAAAGAACTGTTCTGCACCTCTGCCTTTGAAATGTGTTTTGAATCGTTTGCTTGTCTTTACCAGGTGGGATTTTGGTGTTTTGTCCACCTCTCACTTCTTATCTATCAATCGTGAATGCCCGCGAAAATTCATTTCAGGGTTGGAAAGAGAGGGCAGTTTAGTAGGGAACCCTCAATCTGTCCATGCTCCCCCTGCCCCAACAAATACTCCACAACAGTGCTCCTCCGTCCCCCAGATGGACAAACCAGGCCCTTCCCTCTCTAAAGAGCTCTGGGAGAAAGAGCTGGAGAATTACTCTGGGCTCTGGCAGGACTTCAGATTCTTTTGTTTTTTCCCAGTCAAAGCGCAGTAATTCTTGAGATCCAAATTTAGAAGCCTATATGGAGAGCCCTGAGAAATCAGTAGTAAGACAGCCAGGGTTTCTAACTTTTTTTTTTTCCCCAAGCAATCTAATAAAGCTATTGCACAATCATTTCCCAAGGTCAATTTTCTGCTTTTAATAGTTTTAATGAGCTGTTTAAAAGGATCCTCAACTTGTGCTCACCCAAGCTTGCACATGTTTGGGTGTAAGGAGGAAAGGAGGGGACGGAGAAAGGGGAATGAGGAGAATGTAGGAGAGGGGGTTCCGGGTCACTAGCTGCGGTGCTAGAAGGAGACCAGCAGGGGGGTTAGTGTCCCTCCAGGAGGTCCCAGAGATGCTCAGGCAGCACCATTTCACCCTTGTCCTCAGATCCCAATAACTCAGAGACCTGAGGGTCAGTCACCACTTCTGCCTGCAAGCGGAACCCCTGAGTGCTCCCCAATCTTAGAAATCTGCAGGGAGGTGAGGGAGATATCGGTGTTAGAGGGTGGGGATGAAGACAGAGGGACAGAGGAGAGAGAGGAGTTGCCAGTGTTCAGTGAATGCATGAGTTTGATGAAGGGGCTGAGGACAAGGGAAGAGAGGGAAGATAAAGAAGGCTCAGTTCGGGGAGAGTGATGCTCCCAGGACAGTTGAGACCCGTGTGTGAGGCAGCCTGATGCTAGCAGTTCACCATGATCACCATGTGATGCTAGTGATGCCCACTGCTGTCCACCCTAGTCACCGTGGACCAGGCCTGAGGCTACGTACATTGCAGATCTTAGCTCCTTCAATGCTCACACTGCCACTGAGGTGGGTTCTATTGCTCCCAGGACACAGTTGAAGAAAACTCTGGTCATGGAGGAGAAGGCATTGGTCCAAGGTCATCCATTTAGTAAGGCTGATTTGCATCCAGACAGTCTGACTCCAGAACCCCAGATTATTACATCCACTACTGTTATTTTGTACACCACCTGAGGGCAATGTGAAAATTTCAGAAAAAATCCAGATACCTATATAAAGAAGAAAATAAAAATACCCATAAGCCAACTTCATAGGATAGCCACATAAGAGTTTTGGTGCATGTGACAGATGCCTCAGATGGTCCACCAAAAGCCATTCTGTCTTCTTCTGCAATGATGGAATGACAGTCAGGCCTCAGCCGCTCAGGTGGACAGCCTGTGGCAGCCTCCCTGGCAGGTGATGCAGTTATCACCTGTGGAACATGCGAAGAGGCAAAGTGGGCCATCCATGGGCTTGGCGTGACAGCGGGGGCGAATCCTCTGCCCTCATTCCCCTTCCTGCTGGCTGGAATCTGCATGTGTAGCCACCCAGCATCCACCATGTTTGTGGTGGCAGTGCCGGGGGCCACAGGGGAGCACATCATGCAGAGAGGTGCCCATCTGCTGTGCCACTCACCTTCACCTTGACACTGTTATATGAGGGAGAAATACAATTCTTTGTTTTTCAGGCCATTGTCTTGGTGCATCTCTTTGTTACAGCAGTTTTCCCTGACTATTATGGTATATTTCTTTCTAATTTTCTTCCTGTGAAATATGTGTCGTCATTTTTCACAAGCTGGCTCTCTTAGTTATTTGTTCTTTTCCTCATATTTTATGATCCTCTTTAGGGACCCATGAGTCCTGACTCACCATTGAATTCCAGTATGATATAAATGAAAATGGCAATCAAGCTACAAACCACCCATTGTATACCTCTTCTTTGATTTGAGAAATCCTTCAACCTCAGGCACCTGCTGGCAGAAGCCAGTTCCCATGGGATCATCAAATATGTCTGAGGTTCTTAAGATTCTAGGGCAATGCAGCCCTCTTTTTACAACAAATAAGCCTGAAACTCTGTCCTTGTGTCTTGTGCCATGACACGCAAGCCCTGGGCACCGTAGTTCCTTAGGTTCAGTCTTCCATCAGGGCTCTGTGCTGACAGCATGGAGCCTGCTTGGGACTCTCTCTCCCTCTCTCTCTCTGCCCCTTCCCCCTTGTGCCCTCTTGCTCTATCTCTCTCTCTCAAAATAAATAAATAAACTTAAAAAAATAAGATTATCCTCTTTACACACTGTTTGAAGATCCAGTTTTCTTCCACCTAACATGCTGTGGACATCTCGATGTGTCTGTCATCTTTGTCTCCTGAGGGAGAGATCACTTACCTGGTGCTTAATTTACTCCTTCAGTACCTAGTGAGCACCTATTACAATGACAGCGGGCAGGATAGATCAAAAACAGTGGTGTGTCATGGGTCCACAAGGGATGGGAGGGGATGAGGAAAGGGCAGTCCTGGCATTGGGGAAAGCTTGGGGAACACCAAGGGGAGGGACTTCAGGACCCACTCCAAAAAGCAGGTGGCCGCGTGGTCAGGAGGCTGCAGAGGCCTTAGGGGCCCTTCGTGATCAAACTCTTGCTGCTCTGATTGTAGCTGCTGGCTCTCCGTCTGCCTCCACCGGGAGCTGTCTTGCTGGTGACAATACATACCTCCAAATCTGGGAGGAATGAGCCATGGGGTGGTTTCATTCTTGTGCTTTGTGCATAATGTAAATGTAATTAATCATGTCTATGGTGGTTTATAATTTAGTATTTTTTTTCATCTTTAGCAGTGTAATTAAATTCATTTGAGCTTTATAAGTAGTTATTTTAGTATTTTTCTTTGTACCCCCACTGGTAGAGTACTGAAAACTTACAATAAATATGTCTCAAGGTGGCCACTGCTGTTTTCAAAATGAATCTTAAAGGCTATTCAAGTGAAAAGTATTTTTGTGTTACTACAACTTAAATTAGCCACACACAAAAAATTGGAGAACTGCTTCTCATTTCTGTTCTTAAAAACTTTACAGTGCTTTCAACAGATGAACATAGGGGAATGAAAGGAAAAATAAGATAAAAACAGAGAGGAAGGCAAACCATAAAAGACTCTTTTTTTTATGTTTTTATTTTTGAGAGAGAGAGACAGAGTGTGAGTGGGGGAGGGTCAGAGAGAAACGGAGACACAGAATCCGACGCAGACTTCAGGCTCTAAGCTGTCAGCACAGAGCCCGACTCGGGGCCCAAACTCATGAACCATGAGATCATGACCTAAGCTGAAATCTGGTGCTCAACCAATTGAGCCACCCAGGCGCCCCAAACCATAAGAGTCTCTTAACTGCAGAGAACAAACTGAGGGTTGCTGGAGGGGTGTGGAGTGGGGGGATGGGCTAAATGGGTTATGGGCATTAAGGAGGGCACTTGTTGGGATGAGCACTGGGTGTTCTATGTAAGTGATGAATCACTGGGTTCTACTCCTGAAACCAATGCTACACTGTATGTTAACTAACTTGAATTTAAATTAAAAAAAAAAAAACTTTACAGTGCTGTAAAGATTTAGGATGGGAACTGCTAGGGGCAAAGGGGGAGCCGTTTGGCAAGGTCCTTACCCAGGATGGGTGGGGATGTGGAGGTGGTAATGGCTTCCAGGATACCGCTATGCCTGGACTTGAGGCTTCTGATTTGGAAAAGAACGACGCACATTCTTCTCTGTCTCTAAGACAAAAGCCCATTTCCAGATACACTGTGCAGAGCTCATCTGAATGGTGTAGTAATTAAGTTAGAAATATGCAGTGCTTAGTCCTTGTATGAATGCCCTATTCACCAAGTTTACAAATTCTCTCTTAAAGTCATAGAAAAATTATTTAAAGTAAGGATTTTAAAACCCTATTAATAATTAAAGAAATGCAAAGGAAAGCAGTGACAAGATGCCATTTTTCTCCCACCAAACTCAAAAATTCCTACCAATGATTCATACTCTGAAGTTGGCAGTGGAACTGGCAAAAGTTTGCATAGGTACAATCTTTGTGGGAATAATTTCACAGTAACAAGATTTGTATTTTGATAACTTTTTTTTTATATAACCTTAGAACCAGAAATCCCACCCCTCTGACTGCATCTTAAGAAAAGTACAGGGTTTAAGCAAAATACAGATGAGAATTCTCATTCATCTTCTTATTTATTTGCCAAAAGTTTTTAGAAAGACAGTTTTTAACAATTCTTCTTTTCTATGTTATCTTGTATGTAATAATTCACTTCACTTTCCCCAAAAGAGCCAGGTTGGAAATGCACATAAGTGCCTTTGAGAAGAATAACATGGGTACCCAGAGTCTGGCCCTGGGACCCATTATGTAAACTTGGACAATATGGACCAGTCTCCTACGTTTGATTTCTTCACCGCTGTTATTTGTTCCTGAAAGTATCGTGTTTGTTCTTTTGCCCATTTTCTGGCTCCCTATTCTAGAAAAGTCAGCTCCTCAACGGTAGGGACCTGTCAGGGCTGTTGACCACTGTGATTGTGGAGCTCAGACTGTTGACTCCTGACCGTGCTGGGTCTCAGTTTCCTCAGACACAAATAAGGGGAGTAACAGGTAGGTACCTACCCTGTGTTTTAGGAATTTAATACATGTAGAGTGCTCAGAACAGTGTCCTTAAATGCTCCATGAAAAGTGAATAAGGATTGAATTTTGTAGTCTCCCAAATATTACTGAGAAAAACCTGGTAGGAAATCTGGTTAATGGAGAGAAAAGAAAGAGCAATGAAAGCGTCTCTATGATCGTTCCTGTAGCCTTGGGGGCTGAATCCTAGTTGTTGTCTGTCCCCACCCCTCCCCCCAGCTTAATCCCGATTTGCTAGAAGCTGCTGAGGTGGGGTGGCTTCCGGTCTCCCATGATCCACAGTGACTCAGGTCTTCCGGGAACCTGTGTTCACTGATATTCAACTTCATGTAGAATTAGTGCTTGGGGTAAAGACTTTGTGAAATCATGTGTCCAGTGTGGACCAGCCTTACTTAGAAGGATTTTTTCCCTCTAGGAATCCATTTTGGGGGCCTCAGTGAGGAAGGTCACCGTTTGAAGCAAAATCTGGCTTTTTCACTTGGCTTCTATGATTTAAGCAGTCAGGTGCTTCCTGACTAAATCCATTGGGTTAGACCTTGGCATCAATCCCCAGAGGAGGAAGGAGAGGAGGGTCACTTGGCTGCTCATCTGGCCTCTCACGGTGGCAGAGGACTTTGGTGCTGGATAGGAACTGAGTCTCGTTAGCCCTCTGTTAGCAGAGTGGGACTCTGAGGACAAAGCACTGGCTTATCCAGGGGTGCTCACTTGGCTTGGGGCAGAGCGGGCACTTGGCCCCAAGTACTCAGACCCCGAGCTAGTTCTCTACCCACCAAGTTCAGCTTCCCTGTTCTGTCAGCAAGAAACGAGGGCAGAGGAAGCACCCTGCTGGCGCAGTAAGGGCTCAAGCCAGAGAGGAACTGCTGGACTTGGGGATGTTGTCTGGGCAAATACCTCAGCACCTGGCCTCACACACCTGTATCCCGAATGCTGGAAAACGTGCTGAGTCACGGCACTCAGTTCACCAAAACACCTGCCTCAACATGCCTTGGGCTACACTCCATTTTATCAGCACTTTAAAATTTAGGTTTCTGGTTCTATCTAAGAATAATACAAATTTACTTTGATTTTAGGCTCAGGTGATGTTGAAAGTGAAGACCCAAATTCAGTATTGCTTATCATGTCAGAATGGATTCATGTTAACTATTATTGCATTTTCTTTTGTGTGAAAAAAAACCCATGCCTATACGAATCCATTCATGTGTTCCTTCAACAAATATTTTTTAAACTTAAAAATGTTCCTTTTTCCGCCCCCAGCTTTTCTGTTCTCTCTTTCTCAACCATTCTCATTGATGCATCTGTCTGTTCTTTTTTTTTTTTCATTCAGTAAAATTAGTTGAGAACTTCCTTTGTGCCAGGCACCGTGCCCAGTCCTGGTGATGCAGGGCTGAAGTAAACACTCAGAAATAGGCTTTTCCTTCAAGGAGCCTCATCTTAAGGAAGAAAGACAGACATTAAAACATTAAAGCAATTTCAAAAAGCAAGTGTCATGAAGACGATGTGTATTTCTTTTTTCTTAATTATTTAAATGTTTACTTATTTTTGAGAGAGAGAGAGAGAGAGAGAGAGAGAGAGGGAGCGAGCAGGGAAGGGACAGAAAGAGAGGGAGACACAGAATCTGAAGCAGGCTCCAAGCTCTGAGCTGTCAGCACAGGGCCCAACGTGGGGCTCGAACCCATGAACTGTGAGATCACGACCTGAGCTGACGTCGGATGCTTAATGGACTGAGCCACCCAGGCGCCCTGAAAATGAATATTTCTAAGTAGCTTTGAGACAAGTCTTCCTAGATGACCCTCCATAACCTCACATCAGTTAGTCAAAAATAAAACTCATTTCTTTCCCTCAGTCAGATTTTCCTCCCTGACTTCTAGGTCTTTATTAACATGTTAGGATGTAAGAGTGATTCTTAATGTTTTAAGACAGGGACCACTTTAAGAACACACTAAAGGCTATGGGTGCTCCCCATTTCTTGCATACAGTCTCAGGGGGCTTCATGGGTCCTGGATAAGGATTCCTATCCTGGCGGAATAAAGAGACACGGGGAATAGGGCCCAGTTCAACCAGAGCCTCTTTTCCCTGGAGGTAAACACTGATGGGAGACATTTATGCTGACTTGCCTTTATAGCACTTAAGATTCCTTGAGCCCTTGATATTGAAAAAGCTTTTATATATGTCACAGATTTCTCAAGCCCTTCATATTAAAATTTTTTTAAGTTTATTTTGAGAGAGAGAGAGAGAGCACAAGCAGGAGAGGGGCAGAGAGAGAGAGAGAGAGACAGAGAGAATCCCAAGCAGATTCCACATAGTCAGCCCAGAGCCTGACATGGGGCTTGAACTCATGAACCACGAGACCATGACCTGAGCCAAAGTCAAGAGTCAGATGCTTAACCGACTGAGACACCCAGGCATCCCTCAAGCCCTTCATATTTAAAAACAATTTTCATGTGTCCCACAGATTATTTACTCATTACAAATGAAAAAAGTAACTTTATGATGGAGAAATCTGGTAGTTAGCACTTTAACCATGTAGTCAAATTGCCATGGCCAAAACCAAGACAAAACCAAGACATCAGGTACCTCCTGATGTCATGCACTGAGAAAAACGCCAGTCATGCCATACTCTTGCCAAAAAGTTTCACCTAAATCTAGTTATTAGGAATAACTCAGCAAATACAAATTGAAGGATATTATGTAAAACAACTAGTTTGAATTCTTTTAAAATATTGATGTCATGAAAAGCAATGCAAAACAAAGAAGGGGAACTATTTCAGACTAGAGAGACAGATAAGTAACTGCCATACCGATTAGATTTTGGATCAAAACAAAAACAAAAAAACAAAAGCCAACCCTGACATAAAGGACACTGAGGGAAATAGTAACTCACAGTTTTTGATGGGTAGTATTTAATGGTATCGCATATAGAAACTTAATTTGCAAGCCATAATCACTAGAAAAATATGAGCTCTTAGTATAATTTGTATTGCATTCGTGTGGACCTTATGAAGGACAGACACAAAATAGTTCCATATAATATTAATTCTTTCAGTCATTCAACATGTATTTATTGATCTGAGATGCAAAGGAGTAAAATGACTTGCCCAAGGTCACCAGTTCAATTACTAAGCAGAACCAGGTCTTCCTGTACTCTAGAGAATGTGGGGCAATGCTCAGGGAAGATCTTGGGTGTTGTTCATGGGGATGGTGGGAGGCAAAGTGATGGTGGTGATGATGGGAGTGGCAACAATGGTGTTGGTGGTTGGTCATGGTGGAGTGATGAGGTCGGTGGTGGTGGTAATAGCAGCAGTGATGGTGTTGTTGTTGCTGGTAGTAGCAGTGACGGGGTTCCTGGTGGTGATGGTGGTGGTGGTAATGGGCTGTTGTTAGCAGTAGTGGTATTAGAGGCGATATGGAGAAAGGTAGTGGGTGTCATCAATAACATCAAAAGGCAAAGTTTAGGAAATGCAAAAGCAGATATTGTTACTTTTCTAGAATCTATTTTCCATTACCCATTTTTTTCCTGTATCTCCCACATTCTTGGCATCACAGGTATCTGATTTCATATAGGGGTTCTCTTTACTTTGGATCTGCTTATTATGTCGAGAATAAAAATATATATTATTAGGATGGCAGACTATAGATCTTTGCTTTGCTTTATAAATCATGACAATGTTCTGTTGTTATGGAACAAATGGCTGCATTCTATAAAATGTGGTCTTTTCAGAACAAAGCTCTTAAATCTCCAGGACTTCCTTTCAACTTGTGTTTTGTTGCACATAACCTAACAAGCTGTAATCGTAGGGCACCCAGAATGGAGAGGCTGATAACTGCCATAATAATGACCCACGGGGTATGTTGAGCACCCTTTACTATTCCCTCCTCAGCACGTTAATGCTTGTGGGATGTATCCTGCCCTTCTTTTCCTGCTGGCATTGATACCAGAAAAGGTTCAATCCAAATGGGTATCAAGTTGGTATATTTTTGGAAACACTGGTGGGTCAGTTACCATTTGTTATCATTGTCAGACCAACTGCTAGTATTGTGTTTGCATTTAGTCTCTAGTTGCTATCTTATTCAATGTTGTTTTCTTTTTTTTCAGAGCTGAGTGGGTGAGTACATTGATGGCATGTTGATCAGATTTCCAGGCTGCCATGGGGCTGTGAGTAGAGCTAATAGACTAGAGGAAAGAATAATGAGCCAAAGCAATGTTTTCAGGCTCAGAAGCAATCTGGTCCATGACAGAGACCAACACAAAGTCCAGCACTTGGGTCCAAATGACATCTTGCAGGAAGAATGGCAGGTAAGGCTCACAGCCTAGGCATCTGGGAAAGCGTCATGTGTTGTAGCCAACGGCAGCCTCGAGGTGAGGTGGCTGCCAAGAAAGTGAAGTTGGGGGTGTGAAAATGGAGAGGAAATAGCTCTGTCTTGGGCAGCTGTCACTGGGGGGGGGGTAGCGTGTGGGGTTTTCTTCACCACATCTGACTAACAGGGATTGTATTGAGATGGGTTAGGATGGTGGGGCTGAGGTTGGGGCTTGAAAGGTCATGTGAATCTAGGCAGAGGAAACCCAGAGCTCTGGTGAGTTGTTATTGGTTAAAACATGTTCCATTACAAATTCTAGAAAGCTCCACTTGCAGTGGTTGAGTGATAAAAACGTGATTGTCTCATAGCACAAGATGTCTGGATATAGGCCACCTTAGGGTGAGCGGCCGTGGCTTACTGCTATCTTCTAAGGCCCATGCTCCTTCCGTATTTATGTTTGGCATTCTCAGCATGTCGGTTTCTTGACCTTCACCTTGTCACCTCATTGGACCAAGATGACTGCTGAAGATCCAAGCATCACACTTCACACAGCCACATTCACAGCATGGAGGAGTGAGAAAAGGCAGAGCCAGTGGGCTCTTGCAAGCATATTACTGTTCAATCAGGAACAAAAAACTGTTTCAGAAGTTTCTCTGCAGGCTTCCCTTGTATCGATAGCCAGGTTGTGTCATATTCCCGTCCCTTTGGTCCTTCGGTTTCAAAGACTGACTAAATCTCATCGCTGGGACTGGGGAAGGGATGTTTTTCATTGATGTGCATCTTTCTGCCGATCTTGGAAGAAAACAAAGTTGGCATCCTCTTAGCTCAGAAGGAGGAGGTATAAGAAATGGCTGTCAGGTGGGCCACCAAATGTATCTGCCCCGGGCATAGTTTACTTTTCAAATATGAGGAGACGCTTCTCCTTGGTGTGCAGAAAGGGGTTTGTTTATGAGGCTCTGAACACAAAGTTTGGGCAGATGTTGTGCCAACTGATGGACTTTGTGAGGAAGCTAATGTTTAGTCCTACTCGAGTCAAGATTTCCTGATACCTGGAGGTATCCAGAAATGGAAGGTGTTGCTTTGGTTAAGGTAGGAAGCAGCAGCATCCTCTGCCTGGGAGGGACACAGTAAAGGGGGTTCCTGTACCACTTGGGGGTTGGGAAGGGAGAGGGGAGAAAAGACATTTATACTGACCTGTGAGTTTCCTTCCAACCCAGAGAACCTCTGAACCAAGTAATTAGTTTTTCCCCTTTGAATGTTTGTTGGATAATTATGCTAAGTGGAGATAATGTTTTTCCTAAGTGAGGTATAATTTCAAGTTCAACGGTATTTTTATCTTTAGCATCATTACATTAGATACAAAGTTTGCCTTGGACCTGGGTCTGTACTTTGTTTGAAATTGTTACTTTTAGGAGGACAAAGCGAGTGGGACACATTTTTCTTTGAGTTGTATTATGGCACCCTGGTCCACTAACTGGCATCGTAAGTACCAGTGCCCAGGGCCCCACAAACATTATTGGACTTGTCACACTGAGGCAGAGTATCACCTCAGCAGAGCCACCTTCTTACACTTTCTCGTTATTCTGTGCCCAATGGGATAGCAACAACCACATACTGATTAGGGTATCAAGGAGAAAAGGATGAATCCAACCAATTAAAAGGACTTATTAAATTCATTTCCAAATGAGATGTATCTACAGATTTCCAGTGTTCATGGCAAACACTACCTCTTGTCTAAGATCTATCAATTCCCTTGCTGCTCCTTAGTAAAAAGAAGGAATGGACTCAATATAGTCACCCTCTGGGCATCCTCTTTACTCTCCTCTTTGCAACCTGTCCTGCCACTACCTGCTATAGTCTTAACTATCCAGTATATATGTTATATGGGGACCCAGATCCCCTCTCATGATCATTGCTGGTGACACCATGAGTGTTCATCTGACCAATCAGATTCCTCAGGGAATTTGGAATTGGGACACAGAGTAGCTAATCGGTTTTGTTAGATGTCTGGTCATAGAAACAATATGGGTCACCACCTCCTATTCTGAGCAGAGAGAAGCTGAAAGGAAAGGTACAGAGAGAGACCATGTAGCCAAGGAGAGGGTGAGGCCTTCCTTGCCTTCTGCATCAGCTGTACTCGCTGGCCCCAGTCCAGATTCCCCCAAAGCCCCTGGACATTTCTTAGCCTCCTATTCTGTGCCCCACTCCAGAGTCCATTCTATACCTCCTTTGCTATTTTGTTTAAGCTGGTTTGCACAGATATTTGTCATTTATAGCAACCTGGGAGAGATCCCATCCTCAGAAGGGCCCAACAGAAAGCCAATAGGAATTTTTTTAATGTTTATTTTTTTTTTTGAGATAGAGAGTGAGAGAGAGAGAGAAAGAGAGAGAGAGAGAGAGAGAGAGAGAAAATCCCAAGAAAGCTCTGCACTTTCAACTCAGCGCCTAACATGGGGCACAAACTCATAAACTGTGAGATCATGACCTGAGCCGAACTCAAGAGTTGGACACTCAACCAACTGAGCCACCCAGGCGCCCCACTAATACGAATTTTTAAAAGAACTTTGTTACTTTTTCCAAATACAAAATTATAAATACTTATTATCAAAAGACAGAAAAGTTTTATCTTTGAATATGGAGATTCCTACAACGCTCTTCCTAAGAGATAATTGCTCTTGATATTTTGGAGGCAGAGCAAGGAGCATAAGCACACACAAACTGGCAGGCTCCAATCTTGTTGGGCCCTGACAGGACGCAGTGTTTCAAGCCCTTCACCTGCTTGAAATGCATCAAGTCCTTACCACGAGGTCAGCGAGGAGGACTAGCTGGGAGGACTAGTCCTACTTTCATGCTAAAGATGAGGAAAGTTAGTCATGGAGAGGTTGAGCCGGGGAAGCAGAATCTTCACGTGGGCAGTTAGGCTCAGAGCCTGGGCTCCAGAGCCTGGGCTCCAGAGCCTGGGTCCACCAGACTATATAGCCTCTCACTTTATTATTGTTGCTGCTTATTTATGGTGTCTATTGCTGCATAACAAATTACCATAAACTTTGGGACTTAAAGCAAAGAGCACTTATCATCTGGCAGGTTCTGTGGGTCAGGAATCCAAGTGTGACTTGCTGGACTGGTCGCTCAGGGTCTCGCAAGCCCGAAATGAAGATGTTGTGTGGGGCTCCCTTGAGACTGGGTTGAGGGTGGACCCACTTCCAACCTCATGTGGTCGTTGGCAGTCCTTGTGAGCCCTTGGATTGAGGAGGACCTAATATCGTTACTGGCTGTTGGCCAGAGGCTGCCCTCAGTTCCTTGCTGCATGGGCCTCTCCATGGCAGCTGGCTCATCAAAGTCAGCAAGAGAGAGAGTCTCCCATCTGGAAGTTACTATTTGATGGAACCTAATCACAGAGGGACACCCCACTGCTCTTGCCATTTCTACTCATTGCAAGCAAGTCCCCACGCTAGGCTGCATTGAGGGGGCATAACCTGCATCCAATGATACAGGAGCATCCTCTCTTCTTTAACTTTTATATTTTTTGCTGCTTTCTGGTATTGGTTGGATTGGAGCAGTTTGTTCAGGGTCAGGCCAGAATGGCACCTTGAATTGGAGAAGGCCAGGCTTATTGCAGCACAGGGTGGGCCTGATCCCCACTCCCTGATGCAGGAGGAGGAGCTAAACCAGAGCTAGAGAAGGCCAGGTCTGCTCACCTCCTCTTGCTCCTATCCTTCTGGTTTTCTGCCTGGGGACAAGAAGCCCAGGGAAGGGCCCCTGAGAGATGGGGCAAGCACCTGCCACACCTGGAAGCAGGCAAGATCCAGCTCAAGATCTAGGAGGACTTGGGTTCTTTCTCCTACTTTCCTGCCCTTTAGGAACCATGGTGCAAGGGATGGCCAGCCATCCTGGGGAGGCATGAGTCTGGGACGAGTCAGGGATGGAGACAGAGATGGGAGGTATTTGCTGTGGGTCTCCATCCTGTATGTGCAGGGTGAAGAGGAGGAGGACAGGTAAGGTTCTCCCTGACCTATCTCCTACAGAGAATCTTGCACCTGGCTTTTGTCCCTAGACCATACATTTGGGTATCTTTTTATGTCCAAACATGGGGATCTGATTCGTGCTTTTCTGTGGCTGCTTAGTGGTCCACCATGTGGGCAGCCTGATGGATCTTTGGAGGCTCCCCCAACTCCATTTGAAATGTGTCATTTTTGGGGGGCCCTTAAGGAGGACCCGTTTGTGTATGTCATTGTCGAAGTGTGTGCTCTAAATATAAGCCTCCTCAAAATAGTCTTTCTGAGTTTGGTGCATGTGTATCCTCCAAGGACTCTCTCGCAGCCAAATGGGGCCTCCGGGGCCTTCCATTCACAAGGATGGCTCCCATCTCCATGTAGGTCCTGGGCCATTGAAAGAAACACAGTCAAGTCTCTGTCACTCCTCGGAAAGCTGAGGAACTCTCCATTTGAAAAAGCCAGTGTGCAAACCCTGGTTGACATCCTTTTATTAGCTCATCTTTCACCAGGTGAAAGGACGTGTTATTTCCACTCAAGCAGCTTCACCTTTTGCCCCCTACATGTGCTTCCATTTCACATTCAGCTTGCTCTTTCGCTGCACACACTGCAATTAGTGATATCTGCTTCACGAGCGCCGCGCCAAGAACGGGCTGCAGATAGTCTTTCATTTCCCTTTTGCTTTATTCAGAGTTCTAATAAATAACCTGTTCCCTCACTTATCTTTTTCCCCCTACAAAATCCAAAATCATCTAACATGACTTCTGCATACAGCTTGGCTCCCTTTCATGGCTCTCCTGTTTATTTCAAGTGGCTAACGTTTTGACTTCATTATTAGCAATAGTCAGTTGTTATTTACTGAGGTTTTAGTGTACACCCAGGCCCTGTGCTACAGACAGCCCTAAGAGATGATTTTTGTCACCCCCAGTTTACAGAGGAGGAGACCAAGGTGGAGAGAGGGCCTCATTCAAGGTCACCTTGCCAGAAAGTGGCCAGATCTGAAGCTACCCCTGCTAAGATAACCAAACTCTGAAGCCCTCTGCTATGCAGAATTATTGCCCTAACTCCTTTGCAGGTTCACAGTGGGCTCCGCTAAGAACAAGGTTATTCAGCTTCTTAGGAGGACAAGGAGAAATTGGAGAGCCTCCAGGGAAGGTCCTGGAAAGTGATTAAGAGGACAAGAATAACACTGGTGAGAAGGCTCAGAGGAATAAGAGTAATTTAATCTGGAGAAATAAATTCTAGGGGCTAATTAATGGCATTCCACTGATGTCTTCATGAGAATCAATTAAAATATTTTAAAACAGGAGCTAATCTGATAGTTTTATTATACAATGGCAAAGGAATGATTTAACTATTATTTATTTAATGAATTCAACAAATCCATTGCAAGCAGCCACCATGGCCCAGATACATAGTAAACAAGGACCCTCCTCTGGTAGGACTTATATTTTGGTGTCAGGGATGGGGAGGGTGGGAGGAGGGACGGACTGTAAGCTAGGAAACCATACAGAAACAGGATCATGCTAGTCAATGATAAATGCTGTGAAGACACCAAGGGAGAAGGACAGGAAGCAAGTATAGCAGGTGGGCTTCTCCACTTTGGGGGGTGGGGTGGCATTTGAGTTGGGACTGGATGTGAACCTATGGGGATGGAGTGGTTTGGAAGAGGGGTCCTTGGGGCAGGAACTTTGGCAGATACAAGGGGCAGAAAGCAGGAGGGTAAGGCTGGTGGTGGAGGGTGGTGGACGATGGACTGGGACATCCAATGGGCAGAGGAGTCATGTGTGAAGGAATGGACCATAGGAGGTCAGTGTAAGAGGTATTGGTGAGGGCTGCCATGGTGGCTTGGACTTGGGGGGAAGTGGGGCAGGTGGAAAGAAATGGATATTTGCATCTCTCTTGTGTTGGTTGACAGGTAACCATGGTGGATGAGATATGGGAGAGGGGGCAGAGATAAGAGGAAGAGAAGACTCAACTGTGGCCATCAGAGTTTTAGAAACAAAAATTAGCTATTTATTTTGTTGTCATTTTACTGGGAGAAGGAAGTTTTGAGGATACCTTTCTTGGCAGTTTTAAGCTGATACTCCTGGGCCATCAAGTCTAGGTAACATTTTGGATCTCGGTATGCTTTGTAGGGAGAAGGTCCAAACCTCTCCTTTGTTTCTTGGAAGGGAAAGCCTCCCCCTCCCCAGGTCCCAGCAATGAGAATGTTGAGTCCAGTACAAGCCAAGCTCTCCACATCCCACCCCATTTTGCAAGCAGGGAAACTGAGCTTTCGAGAACAGTTTGCAGAAGGTCACACCATGTCTAGCTCTTGGCAGAGTCTCTGGTCTCCTGACTTCTCAGCCAGGGCTCTCTCAACAGTATGAGCTGTCTCATGGCACAGGGAATGGTAGCAGAGGTTTGAACAAACAATTCCATCCCTCCTAGCCTGGACATAAATGAAAGTCTTTGCTATTTGAGGTCAGTTCTCAGAAGCTGAGTGGCCTCAGCCCCAGCCATGTCAGTGCCTTCTCTTTGGTCAACTAATAAAAGTTTAAACAGTTCTGTTTCTAAGAAGCATCCTCAATATTCAAGTGTCTATGAAATGTATAAGATCCAGGTGTGACTGGAGCTGAAATTGAACAGCAGTGAGGTATGTGTGTCAAGCTATTTTGGGGTACAAATACCAAGGTTTGGGGTCTGTGGGAGGAAGGTAGTGTTCTCTCAATCCTTTTTCAGTGAGCCCTGAATTATAGTCTATCAGACAGAATCTTGAATAGAAACCTCCACAGTGGTAATACTGCTATGTACCTTTTAAAAGCAGGAATTGGAGTGTTAGAGTAACCCAAGGTGAAATGAATACATGTTTCTTTTCCATTTGGGCTTTGCATACTTCAGGTATACTTTTATGGGTCAATCTCTGAAGGTCAGCTAAAAAAAAACAACAGAAGAGATAAAAGAAGTTCCTTGAAAAAGTGTGTGTTAGGAAGACAAAACCATAATGTTTCTCAAGGCATGGATTTATAAAATAGAGACTTCCTCCCAGAAATTTTCCAATGGGGGGAAAAAAATAAAAGAACTTTATAATGACATTTTATGTAGCCTGGTGAGCAAATGCACAAAATGATAAAAGCATTACAATTATAATGCCCCCTACCCAGAAGCTTAATGCAACATGATGGGAATTTAGATGTATCTGTAGTCACATTTCTTGTGGAATCCTAACTGCCTCAAGACCTGAGGCCAACTTTCATTGTATAGTATACTTTTAGCCAAATCTAAACTGATAGGATTTCCAGGACAGAGAGATATCTTCTCAACCAAACTTATTCCACCAGAATTTTTAGATGTACTTTTTTTACACCAACGCAGGTAGTTTGTCTCAAAGAAGTACACATTATTTGGGAAATTCTGTGATGGGCAAGCCATGAATTACATTATCAGGTTGATTGGCTGACTGAGTGGTTGGCCAAGATCTGAACGAATGATCCATACGACAGATAAGTTTTGATGTGTTAAGGAAGGGAAGAAAAACCCTGAGATTGGAGGGCTACCTAGGTAGGGAAGCTTCCACAGTGAGGAATTCTGGGGTGTCTGTTTCCAGTATTGAAAACCAAGCTAGTCACCTGGTGTAGCCCTACTGGGACTGGTCAGAGCTCTGTCTTTGCAAACAGCTTAGTTTCCTTTGAAAGGACATGGAAGCTTCGAGATAGACAGCTTGCTTAAAGTTTCAGGCATGGTGTTTACCACCCCAGGAGTGTGGATTAGGGTCTAATGTGCACAAATGGGAAGATTCATGTCTCCCACTAGGTGGCAGTCTATGGGGCATGGGCTTGCAAAGCACCTAGAATTCAGTTACCTCCCAAAAAGGGGCCATTTCCTCCCAGGAAAAGATTGCTATCCTCATTGAGTCCCAGAGAGATGCTAGTCTATCTCCATTTCTCCATTTCTTCATTTTTAGCTTAGCTAGCCAAGTTGTTGAACTGTGATGACTGTGTCAGCAAAAAACATTCTGGGAGTGAAATGTTTACTATACCAAGGCAAATTCACCTCTTAAAAGGGGTGGTTTCTCTCAGTCTCAGAGCTTATACAGTTCAGTTTCAGTGCCCTAGCCACAAAATATTGGGAAAATACACCCCAAGACTGTTAGATGACTAATTATCAGTCACACCTAGAAAACTCTAGGTATCCCTGATGTTGCAATAAGAAATAATGAGAAGAGAATGGGAATCTAATGCTTGTTGCATGTTTTCTCTGGACAGAAAGTGAACCGTGGCTCATAGAACTTAACTGCTCACTCAACCTAAAAACAGATGGAACTAGGGTTTGAACTCAGGTCCATCTGGCTGTAAAACCAACCCCATTTCTGCTATCCGATGCTTGATAAGAGCAAATGGCAGCGAGCCAGTAGCTATGGTGGGGACAGGACAAGAAGATGTTCCAGAGAATTTATAATACAGTCCTGAGCAATCAGAGCATTGCATCCCCCCCTCCCCCTCCGGCACAGTGACTGGTTCAGAAGGCATTTGAGCCAAGCAATGCCCTTGGGGAAGGCTCTTTTCTGCTAGATTTGAAGCTGTGATTAGAGCACAAGCTGCTGAGGGCTACCACATGAGCAGTGAATGGTCATAGAGGTCAGAGCCACGAGACAGGGAGCCTGAGACTGGGTGACCTCCTGGCACTGCCCAAGCTCTGGGTCCAATCACATTTGACCTTCCCAGGATGTTTCAGTTGCCCAGCCAATAGGTTTTCTCCCTCTTTTGATTATGTCATTTGGAGCAGGGGGTTGTCACTTGTCACCAAAAGAATATTGACTTATATAGGCAGTAAAGATGAGGAAGGGCTGAATGAAAATAAAACAAAAGCAGCTACAGGCTCACTATGCTGTGTTCCTTTGGCAGTCAACTTTCTACATCATCAATCTTTATCAACTGAATTTCAGAACAAATGAATGAATAAAAGGTAATAGGGGCCAGAGAGACATGGGGAGAGTAAACTAAGATTCAGCTAAAACACAAGAGCAATTGGGAAAAGGTCTTAGGATTACAACACCACCTGAGCTAGAGCTACACATGGTTTTCTACATAATGTTTGAAAATGTGATATATAGAAAAAATGGTTGCAACTTTAACTTACATACAGATATATATTATAATGCAGGATGTACAAATAAATGCAATACCTGTAAATTATTTGACAATCAGCCATGGTCCAACTTGAATTTGTCCTGAATGCCGAGGCTCAATTATCATTGCAGGAGTTATGGAACCATTATAGTTAGGCTTGATTTGGAAGCTTTATTAATTGTGAAAGAAGGAAAAAAAACAGCTTTCATAAGGCGGACAATAATATGAACATTTCAATAAGTATTTTCAGTATTGAATTTTCTTTGGTCCATTTTCAAATTCATAGTAATTGTTATACTTCCTTACTCAGCCAAATTCAGAATGGTTGAATGAATGAATAGCAAATTTGCATAATTTAGGATTGAAAACTCAACTCAAATTGGTTGAACTATAAGAGAGTAATACCCCTAAAAAAACAGAGAAGTCCAGAAGACCAGATGTGAGGTCAGTGTTAACCTAGATAGTAGGATGGAGTCCTCCATGACTCATTTCCCCCAATTCCCCAGATTTTCCTCATGGAGCAGCATCTCCATCTGCAGGCTTCACACAGCAGGTCTGGCAGGCCAGCTTCCTGGGGGGAGGGTGGCAGCAAACCAGCCACAGAACACCTCACAAGATGTATAGATGTCCAACAAGCATATGGCAAGATGCTCCACATCATAAGTCATCATGGAAATGTGAATTAGAACAACAATGAGATATGGCTACACACCTATAAGGATGGCTAAAGTCTGAAACACTGAGAACACCAAAGCTTGGAGAGGATGTGGAGCAACAGGAACCCTCATTCATTGTGCTAAGAACCCAAAATGGTTCAAGCCACTTTGGAATACAGTTTGATGGTGTCTTACAAAACTAAACGTACTCTTACCATACAATCCAGCAATTACGCTCCTTGGTATTTACCCAGAGAAGTTGAAGACTTGTGTCCACACGGTAACTTGCACACAGATGCTTATAGGAGCTTTATTCATATTACCAAAACTTGGAAACAACCAAGATGCCCATCATTGGTGAATGGAAAAACAAACTGTGGTACATTCAGACTGTGCGAATGTTATTTGGCTCTAAAAAGAAGTGCTATCAAGCCATGAAAAGACATGGAGGAAACATAAATGCATATTACTAAGTGAAAGAAGCCAGTCTAAAAACTGTACAAGTCTACCTATATGACATTCTGGAAAAGCAATAACTGTGGAGACAATAAAAAGATCAGTGGTTGCTGGGGGTCTGTGGGGAGGGAGAGATGATAGGAGAGATATGGAGGATTTTTAGGGCAGTGAATCTGTTCTGTGTGATACAGTACTCTGTGTGATATAATAGTAGATACATGTCATTATACATTTGTCCAAATCCATAGGGTGTTCAACACCCAGAGTGACCTCTAATGTAAACTATGGACTTTGTGTGGTGATGATGTGTCAAGGTAGGTTCACTGTTCATAACAAATGTACTACTTTGGTGTAGAATGTTAATGGTGGGGGAGGCTGAGCATGTATGGGGCAAGGGGTATATGGGAAATCTCTGTATCTTTATCTCAATTTTGCTGAGAGCCTAAAACTGTTCTTTACCAAAGAAAAAAAAAGTCTTGGGCGGGAAAAAAAGCTACAGAATCCCAGGCTTTAACGTCATCGTGATACACTCCCTAGGCTGAGAGAGAGGGTCTCTTGCACTAGCTTTAGCAGAAGAAGAGGAGTCTTTTCTTCACTAGAAGGACTCAATACTGCCTCTTACCACCCTTGTGTTTCACTGGCCAGTCCCTGGAGCCAGAGGGTTAGGAGTACTGGTTGGCTTAAGCCAATGTGAGACCGCACACTGATGGGGTTTCTGCCTCATCTAAATCACAAGTGGGTTCAGAGGAGAGTGGTTTCCCAAAGGAAAAATGGGGACACTATTCCCAGGAAGAGGCTGAATGAATGATGGGTCACGGGTAACAGAAAGGTTTCTATAAATGGGAAGTTTATCTACTGAATATCTTCATTTCTCAAAGTTTGATAGCTTTTCTTTGAAGAATATTTGTTTAATTTTGGTACATTGATCTTGTCTCTAAAGGATGTAGACAATCCACAATAAATATTATTGAAAGAAAGACTATTGGTAAAATAGCACTAGTTGTAAGATCAAATCCCCATGTTTCAGTGGCTTCATGCAACAGAAGTGAGTTCTTGCTCCTTTAAAGGTGCTGGATTGGAAGGTGATCTCTCACACTCTGATCAGAGACTGATTTTTTTTCTGTCTCATGCCTCATTCAAAGGCCTCAGAATCTTTACTTCCAGACAGTAGATGGGAAAAAGAGCAGAGCATAGCCTTTAGGAGGCTTTCATACACATCACTTCTGTTCACATTCTATTGTGCAGAACTCAGTCACAAGGCTGTGCCTTAACCAGGGGAAACTGGGAAATGTAATCAAGCTGAGTGTTGGGGTGGAAAGCTAGAAGGAAGGCAAAGAAAGCAGTCAATGAAAGAAATCCCATTCATCTGGTGCATTTGCTGTCCAGAAACTCTTCATCTAAGTGAAAATATATTCCTAGAACAGAAGGTGAGAATTGTTGCAGATTATATGGCACAAGCATGTGAATGCTATTTTAAAACTTTTAAAAGTTAGTCTGTATGGAGCTGACATGCACAAGTGGCAATGTCATGGAGTTCAACTTGAGAATAATTTGACATAAAATCTAGGACGTGGGGAAGCCAAAAACATATTGGGAGCATGTCCTATTGAATGTTCTGGGATCTTCATTTTTGAAACAATTTCTTTTGAGATAATTTATATATGATAAAACGCTGGCATTTTAGGTGTAGAGTTTGGTTTCAATAGAGTAGGGTTTCAATAACCTCATTACCTCTTTGATGAGGAAAATGTACAGGGAAGTAGGTCTATACTACCACCGTACAAAAGGGAATATGCAGGGAATTTCTGGAAACATCTATAAAATGATTTCTCTTTCTTTGAGTTAATTACTAGTGAAAAAGGAATTTGGTCCAAAACAATTGGATTATTGCTTCAGTTAGCTTAACGAGGATAGAAGTGACTTCAGCCTTTGAGTAGCAAAAATATGAATATTAGTAACAGGTTCCTGATAAACCACATAAGCCACATATGATAAACCACAGAGCTTGGGCTTTGGCCTCAAATAGATCTGGGGTTGGGTTCTGGCTCAGCCACTTTCAACCTATGTTGACCTTGGGTATTTTATTTTTTATTTTTAAATTTATTTGTTTATTTTGAGAGAGAGCGAGAGAACACACAAGTTGGGGAGGAACAGAGAGAGAGAGAGAGAGAGAGAGAGAGAGAATCCCAAGCAGGCCCTGCACTGACAGTATGTAGCCAGATGTGGGGCTCAAACTCATGAACCATGAGATCATGACCTGAGCTGAGCTCAAGAGTTGGTGGATTAACCAACTGAACCACTCAGGTGCCCCAACCTTGGGTATTTTAAACCTCAGTTTACTCTTCTGCGAAATAGGACTAGAAATAGCACCTACTTGATAGGGTTGGTTTGAAGATTAAAAGAAATAATGCATGAAAATATTTGGTACAGTGTCTGGAACATAGTAAGTGCTCAGTTTGCATTAGCTGCTACTATTAATTATTTATCACCTGTGAGAAGCTCCCCATTCATGGAGAATCTCTGGTTTTGTATAGTACATGCCACTGGCAGGCTCCTGATGAAGTCATGTTCAATTTGACTTCTGCATCTTTTTTTATTCACCATCCCATTATTTTTTTATAAGATATTCTGAATTCCCCGTGGAAGCAAGAACCATAGTAACAAGCTTTCAGCTTCATTTTGCTTCTGAGATGATCATTAATGGAGTTATTTTGATACTTTTTTTTTTTTTACAAGACAGCCTTAAGCTGTAACTACAAATGTCTTTTCAAAAGCCCCTGATTTATTTTTCTGTTCAGCTGAACTCTTGTGTCTTTGTCTTCATATGTTTTTGATGAATGGATGATGTTGTCTTTAGATGTTCTCAACCATCATGGGTGCATTAAAATCACCCGATGGCTCTCATCGAGTGGAAGACAAGAAGGGGAAATCCAAGAAAAAGACAGGCTCTGCTTCCTGAGACATACATGCACCTGCTAAGGGACTAGTGTTAGGAAATTTACAAAGTCAGCCTCTGATCATAAAGATTCTTCCTTAAGGAGAAAAGGAAAAGAGCAAAAGCAAAAAAAAAAATACATTTACTTCAAAGAACTCCTGTCTGATTGAGTGGAGAAAAAGTAGCCTCATTGCTTTGATCCTTTCACTGAGAGAAACAACATGAAAAGAAAAGAGAAAACAAGGCTCAAAATATGGGCTTTTGTTGAGAGCATCATTAGGGGTGTTTATTGGTTGCAGCAAAAACACATCATAGCTCTGGAACATTCTGTAGGGCTTCACCAGCTTCTGCCTGGAAGACCAGGTGGTTAATTTGGGGCCACATTTCTTTTTTCAAGTGAGGGAGCAGGGACTGTAAGTCTCAAACCCCCTTGACCTTTGGTGAGTTCAGTCTTTAGAAATAAACTTGGATTTTTTTCTTAAGGCTTTGGTTTGTTTACCTTTCGTAAACACTGTCTGATTCTTTTTTCCCCTTGAAGAGAAAAGCTCTTCAGAAAGCTGATGAAAAGGCTTTTTGCACATCAGCTTCTTCAAAACAACATTGTGATGAGTTAAGTGCAAACAAATCAGGATCAGATGAATTGCATTCTCCCTTTAAAACAGAGTTGAACAGATTTAAGGTGGTGAGGGAAGTGTTTTTCAGAAGTGCTCTTCAAAACCAGAATACTGAGTGGCAGTCAATAAACTCAAGAGTATGGACAGAATTTGCCTTCCTACTCTTCTGGAACATTATTCTTCAAATGATGTGCACGGCCTCAGTCCTTTACAGGTGAGCCGTCAAATTTTAATGAATGCGTGGAGTTAATTTGTTCTAACAAGGAGGAAATTCCCAGCATAGTGACTGAACAGATGGAATGTAAAGCTGAGTGCATGGTCACTGCCTGCTACAAGGAACTAAAAGGTACTATTTAATAGTAAATGGCACCAAAGAAAGATTTTGTAATATGGGGAGTGTGTGAGATTTGTGTTTAACAAGCGTATAAAAGAGTGTGGTCAGAGCAGGAAACAATTCCACACAAACAGCTCTGCTGTAAATTCCATGAAGGCTGAGTCGAGCTCAAGGTTTCCTGTAGAAATGGGTGCCCATTGCCTAGCATGGGGCGAGCATAAACACAAATCATGGCCAGTCAAGGGGACACATAAAATTAACCATCCCAGTGGCCTCTGTCACGAGGCCTGCTCTCAAACTAGGCCAGAAAAGCAAAAGGCTAAGAACATTTGTTTTGAGCAGGACCAATCTCTGTCTTTTCTACAGTCTTCTCCTGTGATGTACGTATTTTCTTGTTTTGCCTCCTTCCTGATCTGGAAGCTCATTGAGGGCAGAGTGTGTGTCTCACCAGGATTTTCTCCACCCCGGAGTGACTGGTGCCTGACACTTGACACTAAATGCTTCTGAACCCAGGAGAGAATCCAGTCTGTTATCATCTTCATCACCTTCTCTGTCGTCTTTTTCTTCTTTTTCACTGATTTTATTTTGTGTCAGCATAGTGCTGTGCTGATTTCTAAGTACTCTCATGTGCATGATAGTCCTATTGATGGCGTACATTTGCGCTGTCTGATGTGGCTGGGATTTACGGACTGGTATGTATTGATCTTTTTTTCTAGCACCTGCCACGGGTTCTGTTGGTTCTCTAGGTACATCTTTAGGCATGAGTAGCTTTAGGTGTAGGGAGGAAACAGGTCTCAGGAAAGAAAAGCTAATGCTTATTAGTTAAATTGCTTAGCAAAAAGAAATGACTCCAACAATCTCTAATCCAAAAGGGACTAGTGCTATATTGTGTCTGGTTGGAATATTCCTTTGGCACAAGTGCAGCACTTCGATGTTATGTCCAATTTGGTTCTTTATTCCCTAGCTCTTGACAAAGTAGCCCCACTGGGTGCCAAGAGAAATATAAACACAAATGTAAACCTGGGCTTTGGCATTGCCTTGCATAGGTTGGCCATCCAAGTTATGCAGAATATGCTAGTATTGATGGACATTTTTTTAGTCATCAACATGAAAACCCCAAATTAGAAACTCCCCTTTAGAAAGTTCACAGCAACCCAGTCTACGGCCATACCACCCTGAACGCGCCCGATCTCGTCTGATCTCGGAAGCTAAGCAGGGTCGGGCCTGGTTAGTACTTGGATGGGAGAAAGTTCACAGCAACCCATAAATTCATCCCAGTAACCTAGTTGATACAGGTTTAGAATTAAACTAAACTCGGGCTTATAAGGAAAAGGTTTTGATTATAATACAATGACCTTTAAGCATTTCTAGGATGATTTTATGTTTTTATATGGAGTTCATTGAGTTAACTTAAAGTTTACCAAATGGGGAATGAATGTTCCAACAGGAGAATGAACGGCCTTTGAAGGAATTCATAGTCTCTTTTCCATTTTTTTTCTTCTGTACAATCAGTACAGGCCTGGTTCTGCTGCAGTAAGAAACAACCCCCAAATCACAGTGGCTTACCAAAGTGCATTTCTCCAGTGCTGGTTGGAAGTGGCCCTCTGCTCACTGTGGTCACTTGAGGTCTCCCACTGATGAAGGGTTAACCTTGACATGTGCTTCCACCACCTCCCTGGCTATGGAAGGGGGTGTAATGACCCATGTCAGACGCTCTCAACTTCAATCTAGAAATGCCACACATCACTTGTGCACAGAAGCCATCTGCCACAGAAGGTTAAAGAGCCATACTATTTTCAGAGAAGTGCAGTCCTATCATGTGCTCACAGAGGGGAGAACCAGAATATTTGTGCCCCATCTTAGTGCCCACTATCTCTTTCTTTATCATCGCTCCCTCATTACAGAAGCAGGACCCACAGGGAGACTTACTGCCTTTGATGTACCTGTTAGGTTGTCTGGCTTTGTTATCTAAAGATGCCCCTGCCATTTTAGAGAGTAAAGGGTTACACAAGATAAGAAGTTCAATTTATTACTTTGGGGGAGAAAAAAGGAAGAAGTGCATAGCTGAGCAAAGATTGAACAAAAAATGCAAATTTTATGTTTAAAGGTAATTAATAAAATGATACCATCTTCTTTCCTGGAATGAAACTTACCTCAAATGAATCTGATTACAGGAAGGTTGGCTTTGGAATTTTAATCCTATAGTAGAGCAAATAGGGCCCTCCAACCCATAAGGGGTACATGAACCATTTGGAGGGGGGATATTTGGTAATTGTTACTTTTTTGGTAACTGTAGTTATGGAGAAAGAAAAGCTCCATGAGTATCTCATATTTTCACTTTTTAAATTTTATTTTTAAGTGGCAGTGGGGATCAAGGATAATTATGCATAGTTTGTATTTAAATAAAGCATTTGAGTGGAAATATCACTTAATTTTTCTCTCAGAAATCAGTTTTCAATCTCGGTGTTGGAATGTGCCATTAAAAGTATCTCATGCTATGATAATTAAATATTATGTTTTTCAAAGATGCTAAATGATATCTCCTGAGGGTCTCACAATTTGCAAGTATCTCTACTTTATATACTGGGGCTTGAAAATGAGCAAGAGTAACTATTTTATAAATGGAGGATTTAAAAAAAATTGGACATACTCATGCTCTCAAGATATTATATTCTAGTACATGACCAATGAAAAATCCATAACTATGGATATAGTATATAAAGACTAGAAATGTTTATCTTTTTAAATAGACGTGAGATGTGCTACTCTTTGCTTTTCTTTTGGCCATTGTATTTAAACAAATTAAAAGGCCTCTTTTTTGACAGGAGGTTTAAATTCAGATGGAAAACACACCTATTGCCTTTGATGTCTACATATAACAAGTAAAGTGGATTCATTGTAGGAAAGTCAGAAAGTACTGAAGAACATTAAGGACCAAACTGAATCAAACCTAAAAGAACTAAAACTCTAGTCATAATCCCACCTAGGAGAAAGACTTTAACGTAGTGCTTTTCTTGCTAGTCTTTTCTTAAGTGTGTATGCATGTGTGTGCCTGCACATAGGTGCTTAACTCTGTTGGGATGGTGTATAATTTCATTTTCTGCATTTTTCATTTAACATCAGAATATTTGGGGGTAGTGGGGGGAAGGAATGTACCAGATCCTGTTCCTAACTTTTTTCTCAGAATTATGCACTCTTCACCCAAATTCCAGAACAGTGTTCTGCTTGAGATAAAGGTAACAATCCTTATGCACAAGGATGTATCTAGCGTGAGGCTTTTGGAAGCAGGTGTGAGAAAACCTGGCTCAAACTTGTTGTTCCTTCAACAACAAGGAAATTTATTATCTCACATTATAAGAAGTCCAGAGGTAATTCAAGCCTCAGGGTTGCTTGATTTAGTGACATAATGAATATGGTCGAGGAGCAAGGTTCTTCTCATCTGTCCTCTTTGCTGTCCACCCAATTGGCTTCATCCCATGGTTGACAGCAGCTATTAGATCAACAGGCTTCCTTATTTATGCCTAGAGGGAGAGAAGCCTTCTCTCCATCATGGGATGATATTCTTCCCATCCTTTGGGGGTCTGATTGGTTCAATTCAGGTTATATTTTTACTCTGGTCCCATGGCAGTGCCTAAACCTGGGATCTGGGAGGATTGAGTTAGATCTGTTATAACCCATTCCTGGAGCTGAGGGTGATGTCCTCTCCTCCTGCATTACATAAGCTGTATGGAGGAGGTTGAATACCTAAACAAAATTGGAATTCTACTGAGAAAGGTGGGTTAGATGCTGGATAGGCATCCAACATTGTTCAGCAAAAGGACCCCTTTACAGCATTACTCCTGCCTACCCAAGCCTTCTAGTCTCACTTTGTACTATGTTCTCCCACCTCTTTCTTGATTCCAATTTCTATTAAGGTGGTTATAGTCTACACCTCAGGGCCTTTGCACAAGCTGTCTCTTGGACTGCTCTTTCCTCCTCTCCTGTTTTTTTCTTAGTTAAATCCTACTTATTGGATTTCAGCTCGGTTCCCACTTACTTCAACTAGGTGAAATCCCTTCTTTCCTTTCTAGCACATGTTATTGTCAGTCTTTAGTGAATAGAATTTTTTTTTTTATTAACATGTGTTTCCCCCCCCACTAACTCTGGACTTCCTCTGGGCAGAGATGACTTCATCATTATTTTTCTTTTCTGGGCTACCAGTGCTTGAAACGTGTAAGGTGCTAAATAAATAATTTCTAAATAAAAAATGAGTGATTGAAGCTCATTCTACTTTTTTTTAAATGTTTATTTATTTGATAGAGAGAGAGAGAGGAAGCATGAGTGGGAGAGGGGCAGAAAGAGAGAGGGAGAATCTTAAGCAGGCTCTGCACTATCAATGCAGAGTCCAATGTCGGACTTGATCTCATGAACTGTGAGATCATGACCTGAGCCGAAATCAAGAGTCTGAAGCTTAACAACCGAGCCACCCATGTACCCCTGAAGCTCATTTTAAACAGAGGTTAGGTGCCAGTGTATCAGGATGAAATATAATCTTCAAAATGTAACATAGTGTTTATCCTGTTTATTTCAAGTATTTTCTTACAGACTAATAGAGAGGATGTTTTACAGTTGACATCACTGGAGGTATTCAGAATGTGCAGGCAGGGGAAGGAGAGGATGTGGGAAGTGCTTGCAATACCATGTGGTTAAATGAAACTTGCCACACTATTATGTCAGCTCTCACGGGGACAAAAGATAACCCCATTCCCCTTTTCTCTTTCTTACTTTGTCACCTGATGAAGGTAGATCTTCCCTCTCTCTCTCTCTCTCTCTCTCTCTATTTTCCCTGTGAGGAAAGAGAAAACCATGGATATAGATTTTGATGAGAAATGAGAATATAGTCAAGGTACGGGATTTCTTGTGGGTACTACTTTTCTGTTTCATTGAATGCAAAAGTATGGGTGTTGGGTTAAGAAATTGAAGAGTTTATATGCTTTGAGGGGTGCCTGGGTGGCGCAGTTGGTTAAGCATCTGACTTCGGCTCAGGTCACGATCTCATAGTTTGTGAGTTCAAGCCCCGCGTCAGGCTCTGCACTGACAGCGAGGAGCCTGCTTTGGATTCTGTGTTTCCCTCTCTCTTCCCTGCCCCTGCTTACACTCTTTCTCTCTCACTCAAAAATAAACAAACATTTAAAATAAAATAGTTGATATGCTTTGAACCTTTAATATATGTGTATTGTTTATTAAAATACTAACAACTCATTAGGTTTCAAATAATTAATATCAAACTTCTATCAATAAAAAATACTAATACAAATGGTCATGGGGATAATATATAGAGGAAATTCATTTTGTATAGAAAAGCCATCTATCAATATTTTCCTATATACTTAAATACTCTTTGTTTATATTATTTTAATGTTTGCCTACTCTCTCATGTCTGGACATACAATATCAAACTTCAGTTGTTAGGACATGTCATTTCCCTCCCCCTTCACTTACTCTAATAAGAAATGTTCAGATGACCATCTCACACAGAAATCTCAGCATAAGTCCACATTCCAGGTTATGTTCTCCAGGTTCCCAGAAATAGCATTACTGGGATCTCCACTTTTAACGTCAGCTTTGAAAGCCTTCTGTGGATTCAGTATTCTAAAAGTGTGCTGGCTTACCGCAGTCCTCTAAGCAGAGGAGATGAGGTGTATCGCTCAGGACATGGCACTGGTTCAATGGCGCTACTCTGCACGCGTGCTGGACGCGGGGGTATCGGGACCTACCCAGATACGTGGATTGTCAGAGAGATGGCTCCGTTCGGAAAGACAAAGGGAAATTTCTCGCCCAGACTCAAGTCTGTGCAATCCCTGAGGGAAACCCAGGTGATGTCGTGTCAGCAGCTCACCTTTAAATATTGGACTTGGAATGTGATCAATCAGCAAGCCATGAGGGAGGAAGTATAAATAAAACATGTCCCTAGCAAAGAGGGCAAAGCTGCAATTTGCCAAGTGCACTGTAATTGCTTCTGGTTAATTATCTCAGTGGTGAGCTGGGAGCACCAACGGCACACACTTACATCCACATTGTGGATAAAAATAATGCCACTCCTTGGATAATTCTGATTTTGTTGTTGAGATGTGGACAATGCATACCCAGCTCCCTTGGACGGTAAGAGATATAGTGGCTTCATACAGCTCCACTTTTTGGGCTGTCAATTTTTATCATCATTGTAATTACTTATGAGCATTTTAGTGATATAATTATTAATAATCAGTGCTAATAATTACAATAAGACTTACTAAATTGTAGTTGCTGGACTGTACACTTTGTAGCTCACTAAATGTCCCCAACAACCCTAGGAGGGAGGATGGTTTTCTTGATTTTCAGACTTGGGAACTGAGGCTTAGAGAGGTTAAATGACTTGCTCAATGTCACAGCTGACATTAAATCCTAGCTGTTATGCTGGGATCCATAGAATTTTCTCGTAACCACTGTAGCAGATATCTCGGTGCCACACCTAGATCTCCCTGGACCCCTTTGACCCATTCCTCCCCCCCCCCCCCCGCCCCATACTAGAGTTGTTGCTGTTAACAGCTCATGCCTGAAACCTTTTTGGGATTA
>CM053574.1:20665447-20874527 GCA_028646485.1 Cryptoprocta ferox
AGCGTTGCTCTAGAGCTCTCTGCAGAATCAGGCTGTAGCTAGACATTACCATCACCTGAACTACATTCTTGCTTGATTTCTTCTCCCTCCTATTCTACTTCCCTCCCTACCATACAGCTTCTCCTGAGATCATTCCCTAATAAATACCTTTTAAACAAATCCCCTCTCAGGGTTTTGCTTCTAGGGAACCTGGCCAGAGACAACCACTCTGCTAAGTGTACTGATTTTCTGAAGAAATTCTTCCCAGGGAAGCAGTATCACCATGCCTTGTCTGTGTGACCTTGTGTAAGTCTCTTATATTACAGGTTGTCATGTCCTGTCTCTGAAAGATGAGCCAAATAGACTGGATGGTCCCCAGAGCCTCTTCTAATCCTGAGAGCCACCAATATTTTCACCTTCTAAAAATTCATTTGTTTGTAGATAGCTGTATGGTTCTTCCCAAAGAGGGACATTTGGTTTGGCAGTTTGCCCTTGGTGGGATGACTCTCAGAGTGCATGAGCTTCCTTTTCTTTGCCTCTCTCCATCCCCACCACAGGGAACTCCTGAAGAGAGTGGAGCCCACTCAGTCTTTGTGTGCATGACCATGAAGGCTGGAGTATTCCATTAAATCTGAAATGTCTTTAGGAGGAAATGTATTCCTAAGATTAGGCAACAAGGTCAGCCTCCCCCAGGGCAGGTAAGTTCCTGACTGAGGTGGGGGCAGCTTCAAACATTCCATGCGTGGAATGGGTAAGATGAGCACAGTGGATGGATCATTGGATTCATCAAGATGGAGGTCACTGGTGACTTTGACAAGAGTAGATTCAATGGATGAGTTAAATAGAGAACAACAGGAGGTAAGGAAGTGCAATAGGTCAGATAGGAGGGGGACAGGACACCCATGGAAGAAGGAAGGCAGTGTGCATGGTCCAGCTAACAAGGTTGGTGGACCAGATGTGGGAATGACAGGGTCCCACTCTTCTAAATGCTCTTCTGAACAGTCATAAGTTGAGGGTGAGAAAAGGTAGAAATTGGGAAAGGACTTAGCAAGATTTGCTTAGTTGTGGCTGCAAATGTCAAACTGGGGTTCTGAGGTTGAGTGGTATATGGACTCTTGATTGGTATCTGGGTGTATGTGGGAGTGTTTTTTCAGAATTGGAACTTGTAGGAAACACAGTTCAGTTATTAGCTATATGCTGATGCTTCCCAGTCTACCTGTAACCCAAACATATCTCCTAAGACCAGAGGTGTATATTCTAGTACCTTTTGGATGCCTCCACATCTTACAAGCATCCCAGACTCAAAATCTACAAAATTGAACTCATCATTGCCCCCTTAAAACCCACTATAAAAAATAAAATTAAGAGAAAGAAGAAGTTCTGAAAATAGTCTCAGGGGTTAGGAAGCAGATTTCCTAGGGAAATTTCTAGGCACGGCAAAGAGATAGAGTTGTGTAGTTAAAGTAAGAACTGTTTACATGGTGTACCCCCTGGAGCCAAATTCAGGAGCTCAGGTGCAGAGCTGGGTGGTTTGGGTTCAACTAGGATTGTGTTTTTGTTGAAGTGTTTTGATAAGCAGGCTAGAGAGGTAGGAAGTTGTTAATAAAGTGAATTAGCATAGTGATGAGCTGTGGTATCTAAGCAGGAAAGTAAAGGCAGAAAGGACATGATGAATAATAAAAAGAAAAAAGGTTAATGGACTTCAGCTCCTGTTAGAGTCAAAGAATGTGGGTATCACTGAGTAAGTGAACTGGAGACTCAAGAAGTGGTGTTCAGCAAGTAGGATGGATGCAGCTGAGACATTGAGGGGGTGCTGATATTGGAAATGACAAGGTGTAGGGTGTGCTGAGAGATGGCGACTGAGGTGGCGTGGAGGAAAGTGTAAGTAAAGGTCAAGGGACAGTGCAAGTGTGCTAGACGATTGTCTGTACAGGCATTAAAGTCCCTGAGGATGATGAAGAGAGTAGAGTGGAGAGGAAGACGGTGAGCAAGGTAATAAAATGTCTAATGAAGAATCATAATTGTCTAAAAAAGTCAAAAGATTCTAAAAAGAGGTGTCTAAAATGGAGAGAGAGAATGGTCTTGGATTCATAGGAGTTGGGATTTTGGAGAGAGAAAGGAGGGGAAGTGGTCTGGATCTAACAATGAGGAACTGTGAGGATACTGACCCCACCTTTGGGAAATAAAGCAGGTCCCACCTGAGAGACCTGAAGGAAAGGTGTGCTTCCAGAAGCAGGCAGTGTTCAGAGATTCCTTTAGCTCCCAGTGCATTCAGTGCCATCAGCAGGGAAAGAGCAATCAAACAGGGTGCCATTGCTATAGGATTTTTACCAGAAAAGCACTTGTCAGGCTGTTGTGGAAATAGAAGACTGATTCTCTGCATCAATTCTGATCTCTTTGAAGTATGCCTTCCTGTACTGCAGAGGCTGGAAAGGTAAAGATGGAAGAATTTCCCAGACTCCCTTGCAGCTAGGTTTCCACATGTGCTCCAACTTCAGCCACACACACATGCTCAGGGGAAATCTGAGAGGTAGAAATGAGGTAGAGGCCATGTTTCCACAGCATCTGATGACAGAAACAGTGATGGAGCTGTGGAGGGCCAAGTCTCTAATGATGCTGTAAGCCATCTGTTACCCTGAAATAAATCGTTTCTGCTTAGGATTGATAGAGGATACTCTATATTCTACAACTGAACTCTGATAGGAATATGGGCCTATCCCATGTCCAGGTGAGACAGTGGACATGAAGATGCCCTATAAAGATAAAGTAGTGCCCTCAAGATAAACCACCGGTTCACTAGGGAATAAGAACTTTCCAAGAGCAGGTCTTCTTAAGAACCCACCATGCACCAGGCATCATTTTGAGACCTCACATAGCCCTGCAGAGCAGACATGATCATCCCATTATGTAAATGAAGAAATTGCAGCAGAAAGAAGCTGCATCTTTGTTAAGATCACAGAGCTGGAAAGTAGCAGAACTGGGTTTGTGAAATTGTCATTATACCATGCTGCCTCATTCGGTAGAGACTACTCTATCTCAGATACAAGTACCTGAAAAAGTTCCAAAGTACAGAAAAGTGATTTTTGTGCTAAGAAATATCTCGGGGGCACATTCTTACCGCTTAAAAATGTTTGTAAATCGGAGTAACTTTATTATATGAAAGGCTAGACATGCTTCTTTTTGGCCATCTTACTAAATCACAAAGATTCCTAAACGGTAAGGATTTGAAGATGAGATAAGAAGGGCTGTTGAAATCCTGAGCTCCCAAGAATAGGGATGAAAAGAGAGTATTGTTTTAGTAAAAAAAAAGAAGGGCCTGGAGCCACCAAAGGTGCTGAGCTCAGCTCTATGGGAGGGGTGATGTGACAGATACTCAGTTAAGATTTAAGCGCAAGGCAGAAGAACAAAGACTCATGGGCTAAGTGAAGAAGTGAGAGATGGCAGGGGAAAAGAGCCAGCACTCCTAGGAAGGTGCTCTGCACAAGAGGCCACCACCCCAGCTGGAGAGCAAGGAGAGTCCCATGGGGGTAGGAGTCTGCTACAGAGCCAAGGAAAGGAGAGGAGAGGAGCCCATGGAGAACAGCCCATCAGAAAGGACAGCAAAATAATGAAGCAGAGGAGAGAATGACCAAGAAGAAAGGCACTTGAGATGTGATGAAGCTTTAATTGGTCCTTTTCAGCATTTTTCTGTCAGAGAAAAATGGGACTCTGACTGGTTTGGTTCAGCCATCCTGGACCTGAGTGTCATTACCTTAATCCTAAATACAGCCTTCTGGGGCCCCATGCCTTCCTTGAAGGCAGTACGTCCAGGTCACCCAGCTCTGGATTTTCCAATTCGTTAGCTGCTAATAGTACAGAGGCATGGACCCAGGATATATTAGGCTGGACCAGGCATGCCACTTCGGGAGAATTACCCAGCTTCTCTGAACCTGTTTCCCATCGGTAAAATGAGAAAGATATTCATACATTTTGTATAGTTTAAATGAGAGGGTGCCTGAGAAGGGCCCAGCAGAGGGCTTGGTACACAGAAAGGTCTCAATCAATACTTTTATTGTCATTATTTAGCGCCCTCTACTTTCTCTCTACATTCTTAGCTGGAGATAGAAAATATTAAGATGAAAGGATCTGGATTATTACTTGGCTCTACACTTACTTGCTATGTGATTTGGGAAAGTCTCCAGATCTCTTTTGGCCTCAATTTTCTTATCTCTGAAAGAGCACAGATGAAAAAGTTGAAATGAATGAGGTCTGTCCTTGACAGGGGCTTGTAATTTATATTCCCACAGAAATACTCTTGGAAAGTCAGAGTTAGCGCTTCCCTTCTTTGTCTTGGGCTCTGTGCCGAGCTAGTGTGATTCCACAAATCATTCCACCAGGCTTTCTTTGTGCCAGGCATGGGGTCAGATGCTGAGGGTAGGAGTGGGCAAGACAAGTCACTGCCCTTGATGTACTCATGTCTAGTGGAAAAAATAGGAAGAAATACAAGGCTAATTCCAACACACAGTGGTGTAGGCAATGATGGCCAATGCACAAGATAGAGACAGAATGCAGAAGATGGATAGATTTGCTTCCTGCAGGGGTGGGAGAGGGCTTCTCAGAGAAAATGAGAAAGAGCCCCTTCACTGTTCGTGACACTAATACATGTTCAGTAGAAAAAATATAGAACAGTAGAAAACATACAGAGGGGAAAAATCCCATTTTGGTGCATATATGTTCTTCCTGTCCTATGTATGGTATGTGTGGGGACATATCCAAACTTTAGATTGAAGTTCACATACTATGTTGTTACTTGCTCTTCAATTTTAGCAAAATGCCCTAAAAATCAATACGAGTTGGTTTAAAGGCAAGCAGGAAAGGGAGGAAAGGGGGCAGCAATCTTCCAAGCAGTGGGGACAGCATGGGAGGTAGTAGCTTCAGCTTTGTACTTGAAAGTTCGTGCATTTCTTTCCCACATACAGCACAGTAGTGATGGGAAATGATGCATTTATCTCCACTGAGTTTCTGGGTATAGGGTATTGAGCAGCAACTGATTCTCTATGTACTCAGCACTAGAGAAGCACTTAATTCAGAAACCAAATAAGCCAGAACCTTCAAGTGGCTCCATAGCCCTTCCCCAGCAGGACGAGATGAAGGAGTTTCAGTGGAACAAAGGATGCATGGGACTCCAAAGGCCTGACATGTCTGTATCATGTTGTGAGGAAAGAGGTCCCAAAAGGCTCACTCTGCTTCAGGTCCTTAGGCTATGTGTGTTCCTGGGAACTCTGCAATTTCGGGCACAACCAATTGGACCAGGGAGTATGGCCCGAGCTGTGGGCTGGTCCTAAGGGAGGCCAGCTCAGCCCCAACGTATCTTGGTGCAAAACTCTCCAAAAGACACATTCTAAAATGTTAGGTGTTCAGCGTTGGGTCACAAGGGGTCAGGCTGTCTCCACACCCATGACAACTGATCATTCCAGTTCTCCAAAGGGCTCAATATCCATTCCACTCCTAAAAACCCCAGTGAGCCTGTGGCTGATGAGCCAATGTCTGGGCTACCTCACATCCTATCACATCATTACCCTGAATCCCTGCTCCTTGGACAATCCATGTCTGATTCTTCCTGAAATATGAACGACTCAATTACAGTTGCCTTTCCTGACCTGTTAGTGATGCACTGGGCTGGCTCATGCCAGCTTGTAAGAGCCATTTATTAGATTTTTGGAAACTCTATGAAGTAGTTATTAAGCACAGACATTATTAAACATTAAATTATATATATTTGCAATTAAAGAAATTAAAAAGAAAGGTAATAAATACTCAAAACTCATTTCTACCCAGTTATTTTATACATTTTACTCTTATCTATGCCCTTGAGTCTGTTTATATCTATTTATATTTATATTTTATCTATATAATGGTGTGCTATGGCACACCTCTTCCCGATTTCACGTTCAGTGACCTCATGTTGGTGGCTTGAAATCAGGCATGGGTGGGAGTATTCACACCTCAGAAATCAGCAAATGTTATAAATCATGGCTTTCCCCCTTGAGAGCTGGTTGTTAAACATTTACCAGCACACCACTGCCCATAGGCACCAGAAGAAGGTGAGATTCCTGAAGTTACATTATCAGATTACACATAAGCCATGCTCAGTTCCACTGGCAAGACAGCATGGCCTGCGGGCTGGAAGCTGTTCTGTATTTGTCACCCATTTATTAATACAATTTGCTCACAGCAAAGGTTTCCCAGCCTCTTTCTAAGAGGCAGATACACTTGATTCACCCACAGGACTGTTATCATTATTGCATTCCTGTTTGGCTCTTTACAATTTAATTAGCATGGAGCAGGCTGGATACATCTTCTCTATCTCCATGCTCGCCTGAGGCACTGGCTAAGCAGAGACTAGAGAAGTCTTCAGTGCTTGGGTCACTTGCTGCTAAGTGCAGATGGCTTGTGGACCAAAGCGGGCTTCATGGGGAAACAGTTCCACACTCCTCTCCCCCCTACTGAGATGACAGTGCCCAGACCCCTCCTCCGCCTTGCCAGCTGTGAACTGGAGGGATGTCAGCCATTCCACCTGCTGGCCCCCTCTTCCCAGAGGGATAGGATGGAATTGCTTGGGATGTCATGGAGAATATTAATTAACTGGACTATTGCAGTCTCCCATATCCACATCTGGGCTGCCAGAGTGCATAGAGATAGCAAAGTACTGGACAGCCTCAAAGACCCCAGTTATCACTGCAGACCAGTATGTTCCCCTGGGCAACAAACAGGAAAGCCTCACAATGCTGCCATGTGTCCAGTCACCCCCGGGCTGGTTGATGTTGGCCAAGGAAGGGCACAGACATGGCTCAGAGTACGGCAAGGGACGTGGCAGATGTGCAGGGATCGTTCAGGTGCAGTGGGAAGCAATTTGCTTTTATTTCCAAAATAAACCCACAGAAGCCAAGTGACCTTGAGGCTTGGGAGCACTTTTTGCAAACAGAATCTTCAGTCAAAAAGTCCTGGCCCAAGGGGGAGGAGCCTCAGTATGCAGATAAGGTCAAGGGGATGGGTTAGGGTTCCCCTCCCAGCTCTGTCCTCACCACCTCAGTCAGGCTCAACTTCATCATCTCAACCAGGGATGAGAATACTAATAGGTGCTGCATAGTGCTGTGTTGTGGATTCAGTGCAGAATGTAAAAAGCTTAGCAGGGGGCCTGGTACCTTGGGGCCAGGGGCAGGGATAGGAGAAGGACATTTCACACTAAATTCTTTTGTATTGGTTGAAGTTTTTAGATTATATGTTTATATCACCTATTTTTTTAAGGTGAAAAAAATAATGCTACACAAGCAAAGTTATAAAGAATTGGAAAAAGGATGACAAAGATCCACAAATCTCCCTCCTCTCAAAGGATCATTTTACCTTATTTGTAAAATGGAGTAATGATAGCACCAACATCACTGGGTGTTTGTGAAGAAGAGGGCTCAGCCCAGTGCCTGGCCTGTGGTTGTTGCTCTGTAAGTTTGCCTGTCCTTGTTCGTGAAAAGCCCATGAACTGAGACCCTGCATACAGCCTGCTTTTCTAGCCTTAGGTCCTCTTTCCTTACAGTCAGTATTAGAGGGATCTCGAGGGAAGGGGGCCCAGTCTTCAGCAGGGGAATCCCTGCAACTGGTCTTGGCAGGAACCGCAGGGCTCATTGTTAAGTCTGAGCCTCCTTGGCAGGATGGCTAAAGTCCCCAGAGTCACCAGTTTCTGGAAGGTGGTCACTGCCAGACCTGATTCTGGTTAATTGCAGGCATGGATGCAGGATTTAGGAAGACAAAGGAATCTCTGGGATCTTTTTTGTTGGGCAGGGATGAGAGGTCTGGCAGGAAAGTAGGAGACACAGACTAAATGTGGGAGGGAAGGCTTGGGTAATTGAAAAACTTTCCATTGCAAGTTAGATCAAACTCACTGCAGCCTCCTTGAGGTAACTGAGAATTCCAGGGGCATGTGGGTTTCAGGTTCATTTGGATCCAGGTGTTCAAATAATGTTACTGTTTCTCATTTCTGTTCTCCTTATTGGTTTCCTTCTCAGAGAAGATGACTGCCCAGGGCTCTAGGTCTCTACCCTGGCAAGTTCAAGCCCAGTGGGGAAGGAGAGACCATTTGTCTGTCAGCCACCTTGGAAATCCCACCACATGTCTTTGACTTGATCAGGTCCCAAGCCCATTCCTGACCCAGTCATCCTTGCCGGGGGAATTTGATCAGAAGTTAACTGAACTCTACGCAAAACACATGGACTGCGGTGGGAGAGAGTTCACCAGAGGGAAATTGAGGCACCTTGAGCAAGAGGATAAAGAAGTGGAAACACAGCAGCATCCACTGCCCAGGGCAGCCCAGAAAGGCAGGTGTTAATGGTTCAGGTCAAGTCCCAGAGCCTCCTGGGCTTTCCATCTGTGGAGCTCTTTGACCAGAAGTTTTGGACTGGCTTCTGGCTTCAGTGTCATCTCCAGGTCATATAAACGCCACCTTCCCCACCCTGCTCAGGCAGTTAGGAACCTCACCCCCTTGCAAATTTCTCAGGAATAGCTTCACTATTCCCCTTAATGTGTCAGTGGGGGCTTGTGCCTGTTCCCTGAGGAACACTTGGAGATGACAGAGCCACAGAGGGGAATTGCTACATGGTGGTCCTGGAAGGCTGGATCCCTCCCAGGCCCTGTGTCTCCCCTCTGCAGTCAAGATGCCTGTGCCCAGACTGGACAGAGGAACAGAGGAGCGTCTGCCTTCCATGGACCATGGTGGCTTGGCCCTGAGTAGCAGCAGCGATCAGAGGTGACCAAAGGCCAGAAGGCCCTCCCCGAATGTTCCAGACCAGATAGGACCAGAACCTTCAAATGGTGTTGGTGGAGGGAGAGGGGTCCTGAGAGGAAGCCTCTCGGATGGCTAAGATTGAATTTACCATATTTCTCACCATCTTGGTGAGTGGGAACGTGGAGTTAGATTTAATCTGATTGCACAAAACAAAGTCATATGATATTCACTCCAGAGCATTTTAGTGGAATGAAAATCAAAGCAACCTGAGCAGTATTTATGGAGCACCTCCGTTATGCACAGTATTTATGGAGCACCTCCATGATGAACGGCACTAGGTCGGGTGCTTTTATATAACATATCCTGCTGAAGGATCTTTAGAGACAGTGATGCCATGTCTTTGGTGAATATTTTCTCTCAAACCTCTGGAAAGGGAGTTATCTGTAGCTGCTAACTGAAATCTTCCCCTTTTCTCTTAGCCTGTCCCCAGTGGGGATGGAGATCAACTCTTCACTCTTATTCATCCTGTCGATAATGCCTCTGTCCTTCTCTTCTAGGCTATAGAAGCAGGGCTATGTTATGGATTGAATTGTGTTCCTTATATCACACCTTCCTACCGACTATGTAGTAGTCCTAACCCCCAGTACCTCAGAATGTGGCTTTATTTGGAGATAGGGTCTTTACAGAGGTAGCAAGTTAAAATTAGGTCATTAGGGTGGGCCCTAGTCCAATATGACTGATGTCTTTATAAAAAGGGAAATTGGGGGGGGCTCCTGGATGGCTCTGTCAGTTAAGCAGCCGACTTCAGCTCAGGTCGTGATCTCGAGGTCTGTGGGTTCGGGCCCTGCATCGGGCTCTGTGCTGACAGCTCAGAGCCTGGAGCCTGCTTCAGATTCTGTGTCTTCCTCTCTCTGCCCCTCCCCCGCTCGTGCTCTATTTCTCTCTCTCAAAAATAAACATTAAAAAAAATTTTATTAAAAAAAAGGAAAATTTGGATACAGAGACAGACATGCACTCAGGGAAACACCTTGTGAAGAGACAGGGCAAAGATGGCCATTTACAAGCCAAGGAGAGAGGCCTGGGACAATCCCTTCCCCCACAGCCCTGTCAACCCCTTGATCTTGGACTTGTAGACTCCAGAGCTGTGAGACAAGGAATGTTTGTTGTTTAACTGATAGTACTTCCATGTGCAGTACTTTGTTATGTTCATAGTGCTTTGTTGTGACAGCACTGATACAGATCCCATGTCCTTTAAAATTCTTACTCTGATCTCTGTTGGTTATAAGAGACGAAGCCTAACTCAAATTAGCATAAGCAGAAAGGGAACCAAGTGATGCTTATAATTGAAAAGCTCAATTATTCCCAAGGTTTCCAGCTTCAGGCATGGTTGGATCAAGTGATGCTACTCCAGCTGTCTCTCTTTATATCCCTTGGACAGGCTTTTTTTTCATGACGGCTGCCGGCAGCACAAGTCTTGCATGCTATTAACTTAGTAATGACAGTGGAAAATGCTGGTGGGAGAATCCAGGAGAGAGAACTTGATTGGCTCTGCTTGGGCCAGGTGCCCATGATGGGGCATTCTGGTTAGCTCCATAGGGAGTGGGTTCTCTCAGGAAGAGAGGTTCTGCTGCCTGATGAAGGCGGATGATTTGCCAGCCAGGGAAGACCAGCACACGTCCCACTGCAGTGCTTTGCGATGGCGTTCTAGCTAACCATGTGGGCTCTGGAGCCACGTGATCTGGGTGCAAACCTTGGTGCCACCACTTACCAGCTAGGCAAAGTTCCTTGGCCTTAAACAAAAATGAGACTAGTAGCTGCCTTGGAGGGTATGGGGAACATTGACTCTCTGGGTCTAGGTAGAGCCCTCAACAGCATGTGGTATTCAGAAAGGTTTCCTTATACCTGCGTTTTCTTCTCCAGTTTCTCTAGAATGTCTTGTGGGGCCCTGTGTTAGTCTGGGTTCTCCAAGAAACAGATGCCACGGTAGGATTAAACGTCAACTCTGTAGACCCCTCTAGGCCTCAAGTTCTTTGAGGGCCCTGCCTCCTCGCCTGGTGTAACCCAGGGACCCACACAAACATTCGTCAGTGTTTGTGATGAGCAAGTGGGTGTGGGTTGGAGCCCTGATATGGTGGCCATCAGTGTTTTTAAGCTGGTTTCCTTACAGGGATGAGGGCTCCAAAGTAGTCTTCTCAATGTCCTTTCTTTGTAGAAAGTAATGAAATGGCTGCAAGTGAGCTTGGCCGGCTGGTCCACACTTCCTCTTTGAGCAGAAACCCCTTTCATGTGTAAACTGCCCCAAATGCCTTTCCCACTTTGTCCGCTGCACCATCTGATAATCAGTCCCCTGCAGTTGCTCCCTTGCCAATAACACCACCAAAGCTACAAGTGAAAAATCAAAGAACATTTTTAATGAGGAAAGCCTTTTACATCCCATTTTCTGGAAATCCACTGCAATAATTTTGAGACAGTTAGTGACATTTAAGCCCTCCTCGATATTCTGATGTTAGAGGAAGGCTGCTCTTGCAACAGGTCTCAAATCGTAAAATCTCTTTACATTTCACCTGTGACCTTTCCTTTCATATAATGTCAATAATATATAAAACAAATGTTTGACGTTTCCAAGACAGGTTTTGGTGCTTGGGTAACCCGAGTTCTTGCCATTATTCACATTCATTATTCAGTAAGTGTCTTTGGAGTACCCTTTTTATAAGGTTAATTTGCATATGCATGTATTTTTTGTACTTCATGCTATCCGAGCATGGCACACTCACTTTTTTTTTAAACATAAATATTCTTTCACATTATGATAATATTAAGAGGGATTTCTTTTTTTTTAAATTTTTTAGTGTTTATTTTTGAGAGAGAGAGAGAGAGACAGTGCGAGCAGGGGAGGGGCAGAGAGAGAGAAGGAGACAGAATCCTAAGCAGCTCCAAGCTCTGAGCTGTCAGCACAAAGCCTGATGCAGGGCTCAAACTCACAGAGTCCAAGATCATGACCTGAGCCGAAGTCAGACACTTAACTGACTGAGCCACCCAGGCTCCCCAAGAGGGATTTCTTAAATTAAGTATTCTGACTTCCTTGGTGAAGCATAGAAAGGGTGGCTGACATTTGAAAAACAAGTGAGTCCAGAGCAAGCAAGGTTTGCTTCTGCATGGATGTAATAGATGCCTCTTGGCAGTCTCGTTTGGAACCTACATCTAAGCTCTTCTAAGCACCTGCTAGTGCCAGAATTTTGTCTGCCTTATTTTGTTTAATCCTCACAGCATCCCTGCAAATTAGGGGTTGTCATGCCCATTTTCCAGTTGAAGAAAGCGAGGCTCAGAGAGATGGGTTAGCTTGTCTACTGTCCTTGTGTTAGTAAGGGGGTGGGGCAGGGTATGGTCTTGGTCTCAGCACTGTTCAAATGCTGTAAACAAAGGGTGTCTCTCCTTCACTGCTCTACACTTCACAGCAGAGGTGGTGAGGGAGCTATGGAGTCCTGCCCAGACCACCTGAACCAGAATGGGGGAGGGCATAGGGAGGCATCTGCTCTTAAAAGCCCTCCTCATCCCAGACCATCCCTATGTGCAGCTGGGGTTGCTGGAGAATGACTGCATTGGGAGATGCAAACCCAATGCCAAGGGCAGCCCTTGAAGGTTTAGTTTCAAACAGTTGTGTCTTCCAACACATGGTCTTGGGTACAGTTGTGCTGCTTAGGCAGGGAGAGAAAACAGAGGCTTGTGTTTGAAAAGGAATAGTTTGAGTTTGGGCTCAAGAAACAAGCAAGATGTGCTTGCTGCCAGGAAGGGAACATTAATAGGCATGATTTGTTTCATTCCCCAAATCCACCCACTCTTTTGGTAAGGGCACACTGATTGGGTTTGGGGGACCCAGCCACCCCTCCCTCATTTTATGCTGAAGACACAGTCATGTGACCCAGGCATGTGACCCAGGCCCGGCCAGTCAGGAGATGGTATCCCCCAGCTCAGTGATTTGTTCAAGATAGACTCACAACCCAAGCTAACCAGTCCGGTCTCATCAGCCAATCTGGAGACTGTGGCCCACACTTTGAAAGCAATGCACTCTTTCTTTTCTCCCCTGAGACTTGGATCTGTAAGAGCTTGGAGCCATTGGGAAGCGTCTTTGTTTCCTAAGGGAAGAGCATATCTAAGAATGGGGAAACAATAATCTCCCTTTGTGTTAAGATGGCTTGGATTGGCTTTTTTTTTTTTTTTTTGTCACTTACATCTGAAGAGTTCCAACTGACCCAGGATATCAGACATCAGACTCACATAAATCTAAATAAAGGAAATATGCTTTTCTCATAGCAATTACATCCAGTCCTTCATTCCATAAATATTTATTGAGTTTCTGCCATGTGCCATTCACTCTCCTACAGGCTGCAGGAGATTGAGGAGCAGCTCTCAAGGGACAGATGGCTTGTTTGAAAGAGGATTTGAAGCAGAAGACAAGGGTAAAACAAGGTGGGAAGGGATGGTGCCCCAGGAGATGTAGATCATATTCTAGAAGGATCCAGTGGGGGAACACTCACACCAAGGGAGTGCTTCTCTCTTCTAATCACAGGGCCATATCTTCCTGTCCTGTGAGTCCCAGATGCCCAGCTCAGCACCTGGCACAGAGTGAGTGCTTAGTAAATCCTCAAAGGATGAATGGCTTTGTGGAGGGTGTGACTTTAAGAGATAGGATAGCTAAACCCTTGAGTGAGACCTCAAGGCAGAAAGCAAGAAGTCACAGACCCTCCCATCCCCCCCCAATTCGTGTTGACTCAGTGCTTTGGTGGAAGAGGGGATACTTTACTATTTAAAGGGTAGAGGAACGGCTTCTGTTCCAAATGTATGTTCAACAGTCCACTGATTTCTATCTTTAGGCTGCATGGGAACCTCCTAGGATTAGTCTTTGTCCTTGAATTTCTTGATAAATAGTCCTCTTTAAAGAAACAGAAATGTCATTATTGATTATTTTCTCGATTATAATTTTTCTGTGCTTACAAAATTTTCACAGAGTACATAGAAGTATAAAGAAGAAACAAAGTCATGATTCCGGCACTAAGAAATAACCACTGCTAACACATGCACACACACAGAGATGGAACCATACTGATTTAATCCACTTTCACATTATGTCACATCTTTCCTTGTCAACAAATAGAGCTATATGTTATTGTTTTAATGGCCACAGAGTACGCCATTATAGGGATGAACCAAAATTAATTGAACCAATTTTCTGATGTTGGACATTTAGGTTGATTCCAGTCGTATGGTATTATTATAAAAACACTGAGTGAGTGAACATCCTCATAGCTAAAATATTGTGCATTTTAAATCATTTCCTTTGGATAAATTCCTAGAAGTAGAATTGCTAGGTCAAATGAAATGCACGCTTTCAAAGCTCTGTGACACACACTGCCAGTCTGACTTCTAGAATTTAATCTCAAAAAGCCTACTCCTCTATACTCTCTCTGATACTGGATGTTACCATTTTTCTTTCTCTTTTGCACACCTGAAGGACAATAAGATGTAGCCTTGTCAACGGTGTTGGCCAAAGACACATGTCAGTCCCTCCTGTCCCATCTCATAAAGCTCCCTGACAAGGAAATCTTTCTCCTAGACATGGGTCTGATAAGAAGACCAGGTGTCCCATATAGGAACCCAGACCCTAGGAGAGGCCAGGAACCTCATTTGCCCAGTCTCAGGTTCCAAGAGAATTCCCTCCTTCTCCCATTAGTATGAGGACAGTGTTCTCCTGAGAGCTTACAGTGCTCAGTTCCTGATACAGCATGGAAACAGAAGAGTAAGCGTGCAGGTTCTGGTAGCTGATGGGAGAGAACTGAGAGTTTCCATGTCACACAGTGACAGCAGGGTCTTTCATCATGCCATAGTCTGACCTGTTTTAAAGAGAGCCAAGCAAATCAGGCATGATTACGGCATGAGTTTTGTTAGCAAAAAGCCTAGTTTATTCTTGCCCCAATTACAGTTTTTCCCTCTTTCTCCCCATGAAAATTTAATGCTGCACTTTCAGCAAGGAGGCGTCTTCTTAATTGATGGGTACTCCATTAACTGAACCATCTCAGGGGATGACAAATGATAGCCATGAAAAACCCCAGTGTAAATAAGCCCCCTTAACCAAGAGGTGTGCTCCTGGGAGTTTGCAGACTGAATCCAGAACCAGGCTCCCTTGATCATTTGACTAATTACTGAAGGCCTGCTTTGAGGCATGCCATGAGCTATCTCAGAACTAGCTCAGGAAGATCATTGCCCATGTTGTTTTAAAAGAACGTTCTCCAAATTGCTGGAGCTCAGTCATACTGAAGCCTTATGATGTAGGGAAAAATCCCAGTCCTTGGACTTATGGGGACCTGGGCTCCATTCTTATTTGAATCTTGCTAACACCCATCATTTCTTTTTTCAACCTCAGTTTCCTCATCTGTGAAATGGGGGTGGTAATGATCCCAACTTTGCAGAGTTGTGAGGATTCAACAAGGTGGTCCATGCAAGCTGCTTAGCATGGACCTTGATGCATAGTAAGCAGTCAATCAGTCTTAGCTCTATTATGATTATGATCTGTAACATGGAGAGAATGGTGCTAATCAAGTGGAGCCATTATAAAGATGAAATAAAATGAGGCTTGTTAAGTACCTGGTATCTAGCAAGTTCTCATAAAATGTAGTTTTAGGGTTATTTCTCTATGTTAGAAATATCATTCTCAAGGGGTGAGAGATGTGAAGGGGCAGGGAGCTGTTGAACTTTTGAAACAGAAGTTGTAGATTTTAACTTTTAAAGGTAGGCTCCTCTTCTTCAAGAGTTTCCAGTAAATGTGCAACTGGGTGGAAATAATTTCTATTTGAGAACACGAAATATCTCTAGTTGCTTTTTGAATGATAGGGTAAGAGTGGAATTCATCTGGAGAAAAAAAGAGAGAGAAAAGCTTTTGGGGATGAGAGAGTAAGGACCAGTGACCCAAGGGACCAAAGAGATGACAACCAGTAAGAGACGCTTGGTCAGGGGATTTTCTATTATGGATCTCAGTAACTGTCCATGGCCAGCATTCAGTTGATATCCCTCTCCCAATTCCATCTTGCTGTAATTACCTTCCATTGACTCCAGAATTGATACAGGTCTCTTATACACAGAGCCTTGATTGGTGACATCTGGAAATTGAAAGCAAGGTGGCTTTGCTCATGCTTGAGAAGGAGGGGCTGGAGGCATGAGCTCTGACCAGGAGCTCAGAGCAAGACAGGACAAGAACCTGTGTCCTTGAACTTTTGGGGAAGGCTTTGGACCTATCACCAACAGTGGAACGACAATGTAGGTTGTCTTAGTTGGGTGTTAAAGCAAAGGGTAACTGTCCCAGGAGGCTGAGGAATTCAAATAAACAAATTCAAATAAACCTTCAGGATGAGTTGCTTATTAGGTAGGTTTCTAAGAAGGTCTCCTGGAATCCAAAGTACTTGAAAAACAAACAAAATAAAATGCAACATATGCATGAGTGTCTGGAGAGTCCCTGGTGCCAATTTTTTTTTGAGAAGCCAAAGCTATTGGTGATTTCTGCCACAATAGAGAGATGAGCTTTGATGACTCAAAAATGTGTGTACATCAGCCTTGAAAATAGTTTCCAAAATGCTCTTTTAGTCCCAAAGGGACCAATTTGGCACTCAGGGCGTACAACATTTCCTGTGCTGAGCTACCTCAAGCTTTGGCATCGTAATCAATGAAGAGGAGCTTAATGATGAATTGGAACATTCCCTTTGGGTATGAATTACCTGTCACTTAAAACACAAACTAGAAAGCCCTCCTTATTTTGCCAGTCAGTTGTGTAAAATCCACCAGCCTTGCCCAGATTCGAGCCAGCCTGGAGTAAATAGATTTTTGTTTAAGAGGCAAGAGTGTCCTGGATTTTTTACCCCTTAGTAATTCTAGCTGAATGATGCCCCCCTTCTGCTTGGCACTGTAAGGACTATTTAAATACATTACATGGCAAAATGGGAAGAAAGAAGAGGAAGAATACAGGAAGTAGAGAGAAATTTCATGAATCCATGACCTTCAACTCAGGAAGAGAAAACCGGGAAAAACAGGAGCAACATTTCATTTGAAGCGGGGAAGGAAAGACGAAAAAAAGATTATTATGCATGAGGATTTGTGACAATAGTGTAGAAATGGCTGCCGTTTTCTAGAACCTACAATTTCTAGCACTGGGCTAGCAAGTCTACCAAGTATAGCCAGCAAAACAGGGTTGTTCTCTGTTCTCATGGAGTTTACCCCTCTTGGCTCTACACCACTGGGGGAGGTTTCCGTGGCAAAGGTCAGGTCCACTGCTAGGCTGGGACCTCTCCAGCCTCACCTGGCACCACACTCTTCCCAATCTTTCCCCTTCAGTCATTCTGGGGTCTTCTCACTTCTTCCATCCTGCCAGGCTCTCCTCCTGCTTTCTGGTATTCCTACATACTCTCCATGGCATGGGGTGCTCTTTGCTTGGCTCTCCCCTTTGCAGCTCACCTGAGACTCTCCCTTTCCTGGGGAAGCTTCCCTGACCCCAGATTGGGTGTGAGCCTCCTGTTAGATGTTCCCATATTTCCCCATATTGTTTAATTCATAATTAGTAACTATTGACCTCATGTCTGTCTTCCCTACGACTCTGTGAATCCACGAAGGCTGAAACAGAGTCCATTTTCTTCTTTAATGCTTCGCCCTGGGTCTGGCTCATAATAGACTCGATAAACAGGGGAAAGCAAAAGGTTTATTCCTTTTAGCCTGGAAGTTACAAGTCTTGATTGAATTTCATTTTTAACCTCAGATTATCGTCCTTTTTTTCCTGCTTCCATGACATCTAAGTATTTCTTTATTTAGTACATCTCGCTTTTACCCACATCATTAAAACAAAACAAAGGAGAAATGCAGCTAAAGAAATAAGCAAATTTTCTTCTGACATAATAAGCAGGTCTTAAGAGAATGGAAAATTTTCTTCAAGGGGAAAACTGGAGAATTGGTAAAGATGTTGCTCTAAATCTCAGATTTGGACAGACTCTCCATTTGAAACCCTGTAGTATTAATCTATGATTATGGCTTTTCTCATTTCTCACATTTGAAAAGGAAATACACATTGTCATTGTGACTTTAGATTACAATGCTTTATGAGGGCTTTAAGCCCAAGGACACTGAAAAAGAGAAAATCTGCACCTGAAAATGCAAGCAAGGAGATATGTTTTCATGATGCTAAACTTTCTGTGGTGCTGATATCAGTGTGGACAGATGGTTTCTATGTAAAGTGCATATACTTGAGAGCCAGGCAGCACCTAGATTTACTAGCTCATGGGAAAACTGACCAGTGCCATAGTCTCTACCACAGAGAGTCAACAGAATGAAATACAGTCTTCTTTAACATGGTCTTCCAGAAACTACAACTGCCTACAAATGGCCTACAAAGAATGGGTTTAACACAGCCACTGACCAGAAATGATAGTCCCTTTGTTTGTAGCCGATTTCATTAAATTAAGCAGTGCCTACAATCGCTGATAACCCAGTGAGAACCTTCTGGGGGCACAGGAAGAAGTTCAAGAGCATTTGAAGACCCACAGACCAGGATTCCAGACCTAACTGTACAGCTTACAACGGAGGGGACCTTGGGTAAATCACTCATCCCCAGGCTTCACTTTCCTCTCTGCAAAATGGGTTTAATAATATCTCCAGGCCCAGGGTTGCTATGTAGAACACTCAGGGGGACCTGGCCCTAGTAAATGCTCAACAGGGGCAACTGGTATGCCCATTTGTTCCCTCAGCTCCCTGTTGCTGGCTTCCACAGGTCCCTAGCCTGGAGGCATGTAGTGAGTCACCAAAAAGTCCGAGTTGGGCTCTCCAGTGAAGTCTCAATTTTGAAGATAGTGGGCAGAGTTAGAAAACTGTTTTCTTCTACTTTCCAGGTTAGGTTTATTAAGAGCAAAACCCTTAGGGGATTCCTAGGGCCATTAGGAAGTTCAAATACTGTCTTGAGTATAATGCAAAGACTTCTTTGAGTCAATTTTTCCTCCAACTAAATTCACTTAAGAGAGTGTTGGGAGCAGGCATAAAGGAGACTACAATGAGAAAACATTGAAAAGAAAAGGGGAAATGCTGTACACCAGGCTGAGCAGCTATTACTTCAAAAAAAAATTTTTTTTAAGCCAGATCACCATCGGCTTTGCCCGCAGATGCTGGGCAGCTCAGAGGGGAAAAGTGTTTCTGTGGCCTGGAGTCAGGGCATCCATATCCATGGCTGCAAGTCCCTGGGATGTGGGGGAAGGGCACGGTGGCCCCAGGGCCTGGGTGTACCCTCAGGGGCTTTATGGGGCTACTTTGTATAAATCTGTATTTTGTATAGAATTTATACATTTTTGGTGCTCAAAAGTGAAATGAGTAAAAAAGAGAGTATATGTTTGCATAAAGACAAATCATACTTGTGTTTTAGGTGAATGGACCCATAATCCTACCATGCTTATTTGGTGGATATGGGAAGAGAGAAAAGAGGGGATAAATAATCTTCCTAGGATCTCTCAGTCAGCTGACTATAGAAGGGATTTGGGTGGTCTCTGTTAAGGGCTCTAGTCTGTCCCCCTGGCTGGGTCAGGGGAGGTGGAGGGAGTAGAGAGTCATGGATAGGGAGATGTGTGACCTAGAACAGGTTATGTTTCTCTTAGGGTTGAGGTTCTTTCAAGACAAGGTGTTTGAAGGACTGTTTGTGTTTTTGAAATGCAGTTGGCCAATGGGATCTGAGGCTGAGAGCACACAGTCTTGAATACTGCAGATTTCTCTGCTCTGCCACTTGCTATGGCAAGGAATTAACCCCTGGGGGCCTCTGTTTCCTCTTGTTATAGTACTTTCTCCACCCAACAGAGTTGTCTGCAGGACTTGGTGAGGTCATCCAAGGGAAGCAGGCAGCATAGTGGTTGGCCTGTGATAAGTGCTCAGTAGACATTAGCTATTACCATTATCATTATTTCTAAATTCATTTTCTCTTGAATAAAAGTAGACTTATGCATGACACTTTTGAGGCTGGAAGTATGGGTTCTTCAGAATATCTGCCTGATAAGTGCCAAAGGACATTGTAACCTGTAAACCACTGTACTGTACCCTGCATAATTGAGCAACTGGTTGCTGCTGAGTAAAATCCTCCCTCAGGCTTTCCTTTTGGTTTTGTGGATGGTGATGGCATGGTGATTGTGTGGGATGAACTGAGATTGTCTAATCTGCTTTGCTCCAGCTAAGGACCACTGAGGTTTTGCACAGTTCCCTACACAAGCTGGAAGTTACAGTCTTTTGTGAGCCCATATCCAAGACCACCCTCAGTTGGTCTTTCAGATAAGAACTGTTGCTGGCTCCCTGGGGAGCTTGCCTGGATTGCTCCCTACCCCTGGCTGGGTTAGCCAAGGCACAGCTGTAGAGTCCAGCCTGACCTCCACCCTGCCTTCCCTCAGCGTATCAGAAGAGAGCGCTGGCTTTGGAACACAGAGCAGACTCCTTTGGTCTCCTAAGAAAAGAACTGTGTGGGTGAGGAATGGGGGAGCACTCAGAATATGCACCTTGCTCTGAGAGTAGCTTGGTTATAACTTTTAAATATGGAAACATTTAGCATATGGGCTTGGACCATACCCATACATTTAGGAGCAGGCTTATTTACCACAACTCTCTACTGCCCCCCCCTGCCCCGCCCCAACCCCTGGTAAAATCTAGTAGGCCTTTTGGACTGGTGGAGGTGGGGTGGGTTCAATCTTAAGGTAGAAGAGACAAAAGGCGGCACTTTTGTCATGTATCTATCGTGATCTCCACCATGGTCTCCCTCCTCATGAGCTCCCAGTACTGAAGGCTTAGACAGCTGACTGGTTAACATAGATTTTAGCTTGGAGGCCATATCATCTGAAATAATTCTGAGGTATCTGCTAGAGCCCAGGCATTTCCATATGAATGTGTCCCTGGAAGAGATACTCTGCCTTGAATGAATTTATTGGTTAGTGTATTAGTCATATGTTGCTGTGTACAAATTACCCCAAAATTAGTGGTTTAAAAATGTTTACCATAGCATAGTTTCTGCAGAACAGAAATCTGGGCACAGCTCAGGTTGCTTCCAGGCTGTAGTCAAGGAGTTGGGTGAAGCTGTGGTTATCTCAGGGTGTGGCAGTGGAAGGACCCACTTCCCAAACTCACTCACCTAGTGGGTGGGAAGACTCAGTTTCTTGTGGGCTACGGGACTGAGTCTTAGTTGTTCACTGTCTGTTGGGTGGAAATTCCAACATGTCATTCCTTGCATGTAGACCTCTCCATAGGGCAGCTCAAAACAGCTTGCTTTATCAGAGCAAGAGAGAGAGAAGAAGAGAGAAGTATCAACAAGATGGAAGTCTTGTTGTGAGTCTCAAAAGTGACATTCTATCACTCTTGCCACATTCTGTGCCTTAGAAGCAAGTTCTTAGGTCCAGCCCATATTCAAGGGGAGGGGATTATAGAAAAGTATGAATACCAGGAGGCAGAGATCACTGGAAGCAATATAAGAAGGCTACCTATCACATTTAGTTCTTTCATTCATTCATTCATTCATTCATTCTGGAGTTCTCTGCACACTGGGCATTGGCCATTTTCAACTCATAATGCTAAACTAGTTTATCTCAGTGATTCAGATCAAAAGTTTATGTTCCATCGGAAATTTTCTAAGATTGGAAATTCTGGTTAGTATTACCACTACTTTCCTAATTTATAAATTCTCACCCAGAGGAAAATTGAACTAATTAATTTTTATTTGCATTTTATTTTATTTTATTATTTATTTATTTTAATATACTAAACACTCTTCCTGATTGAAAACAAAAAATGTTCCTCTGATTTACTCTGTGTAGCCAAGACATTTACTGAAGGAATAAAAACACAACTACATACATGAAAACTGAGTAAGGAGAGAAATCTGTTTAAATAAATAAGATGATGTAGGTTGATTCACCTAACTAAATTACGGTTATTTCATTAACTCTTCAATTGAATTCCAAGTCCTCATTCTATTTGCTGAGGTAAATTTGTTTAACATGAAGCCTTGACATCCTTTAAAATAATTATGCTTCTAAATGAAAGTTTAATTTTTAATCATTTGCTTTGCTAAAATAGAAGCAAATGAGAGGATAATATGACAATTTAAAGGATTTGCAATAGATCCCCTAGAGCTGGAAGAGGCATGAATTTTTCCTGAATGCTGCTGACTAGTGGAGGAATTTTAAATATGGTAATGGAACTACTTCCTCCCAATGTTTGCTTCTTTGATGGAAATAAATTCAGAGGGAATAGAAACCAACAGGGGCAAGGCAGGTCAATGCTCCCTGATCAATTGCCGACCCTAATGGGGATTGCCACGTCCCCTCCAGCAGTCCTTATCCTTAAATTCAGGTACCACAGTGCCAGTCCTGGGATGAAAAAGAGCCAATTCCCAGCAAAACAGAATGAAAACAAATTTCATCTTAGCACGGAAGAGGTAGGTGTCACTGTGTATTTGCAAGCAATGAAATCTACACAATAGGAGAGACAGGTTAGTTTCAACTTTTGGCTAAAAGGCACGATTTTTGGTTTGCCTGCATTTGAAATCACTTTGCTGTGTTTGAATGTACCATTTGCCCAATTTAAGTTAGGAATGTGAATTTTTGTAAGAGATGTTTTTAAGCAGAATTACCAATGGTCAGTGGAAAATAAAGCCTCTCTTAATTAATAACTCTCTAGATGATGGGTCTCATTAAGGAGGTTTGACTCCCTCTTCATTATAATACAATCTTGCACCATAACCAAATTTTTTTCTCTCTCCAACAATTGTGAATTGTATCGATTCTCTTTACCTCCTCAGATTCCTCATTGCCTCACATGGCAGAGGAAACACTTTTTCAGTGCCATATGTGCTCATTTCCTTTAAGTAAAATAAAAAAGGGCATAGGTAAGTGTACTTGTGATTCTGTTTTGTTGGGCTGCTTCAAGGCATTGAGCTCAGATGTGAAGGCTTCTTTTGCAATGGCCCTGACTTGTATTCTAGATTTTGTTTGTTTGATTAACTGTCTGTGGTCCTTTTAAAACCAGTGAGGGTGCAGTGGCATTCATGGTAGTCAGAGTCTTTGGGAGTTCATATATGATTTTTTTTAAAGCTTACTATCATTATTATTTATTGTACAAACAACCTGATAACACTGTTAATATAAATCAAAGTTCATTCACCATCCTACTCAAATTTTGTTTCATTTTTCAAGTTCCCTCCTAAATCTTGGTCATGTACAGAAGCATTTTTCACATAGTTGCAATAGAATGATAGATAAGGCTTTGTATTTTCCTTTAAAAAATTTTCTTTAAGTTTATTTATTTATTTTGACAGAGAGACAGGAAGCCTGTGGGAGAGGGGCAGAGAGAGGAGTGAGACATTTCCAAGCAGGCTCCCCACTGCCAGCATAGATGCAGGGTTTGAACTCACAAACCATGAGTTCATGACCTGAGCCGAAACAAAGAGTCTGATGCTTAATGGACTGAGCCACCCAGGTGCCCTGCATTTTACTTTTAAACATAAGGTATCATACACATTTTTCAGTATTTCATTTTACTCTTCACAATTAAAATGCTAATATCTGAATTAAAATGCTAATAATAATATTCCTTTGAATGGTGAAACCATAATTGAACTAATCATTTTTCAATTATGAATATTTAGATGAAATATATTGTAGTATATAAATATTGCTACAAAGTATATTTTTATTGCATAATTTAGAAAAGTTCTCTTGGACTACTTCCTTGGCATAAAGTCCCCAAAGTCAAAGGATCTGAGTATTTTTACCCTTTTTAGAATAGTGCAAGTTTGTATCCTTAATGAGTTGTATTCATTTACATCACAATTTTTGACGCTATCAGTTTTACCAGTTAGCATTGGGAATTCTCATTTAAATTTTTTCTTCTTGAATGGCTGGAAAGTGGGTGCCTTTTGATGTCATTATATCGTTCTTTGTCAATAGACAACTGGATATCATTTCCAAGTCTTCACTCTTGCTCTCTGGGGAAAGGATGTGATGATAATTCCTTCCATTCTTAACTCATCATTTCTTAAACTAATAATTGGAAAACAACCAAGGGAAATATTATTTAGATATATTAGCATAAATTTAATTTCTTAGGTTCCCTCACTTTCTTTTGCCCATTTTTAGCTGGGACATTAGAAATAGAAGGAGGCCACAGCTGGGACTGAAGGGGGTGGCAGCTTGTTGTTTCCTAAGGTGTTCACTTAGTGCTCTGTCATTTCCCTGTGTTTTTGCTTATGTTCTTCATTTAGCCTGAAAAGTTCTTTCCTTTTGTCTCCATTTTAAAGACTGTGGCGGGTGGAATGCTAAAAAAGGCTCTCAAGATTCCACTGCTCTTATCCCCAGAACCCACTGACAAGATGAATTATCACTCCTGTGACTGTGCTTTGTCACACAGCACACCTAACTTTGGTAGGTTCATCTGGGTGGGCCTGACCTAATCATACGAGCCCTTTTAAAAGCAGAGTCTTCTCTTCTGGTAGCAGAAGGGGAAGTCATGGATTTGAAGCAGGAGGGAACTTGATACATCCTTGCTGGCTTGGGGATGGAGAAGGCCACATGCCAAGGAATGTGGATGGCCTTTGGCAGCTGAAAGTTATTCCAGCCGATGAAATGGGAACCTCAGACCTACCACTTCAAGGAACTGCATTTGGACAACAATGCAATTCCTTAAAGAAGCATAGACGCAGTTTCTTCCTTGGAACTTCTGGATAAGAGCCTAGCTTGCTGACACCTTGATTTTGGTGAGACCCTAAGGGGAGAACCCAGTTGAGCCCACCTAAGACTTCTGATCTACTAATCTGTGAGATAAATGTGGGTGTTGTTTTAAGCTGCTCAGTTGTGGTAATTTGTTCCAGCAACAATAGGAACTGAATACAATGACATAGAAAGAGGGCTGTCAAACATAGTAGAAATTACTTTTAACCAACCTGCTGGGCTTGATAGAGTCCATGTGTAAGAATTGCTTACTGAAGCCCTTGGTAGCCTGCACACTTCCACAGCTGGCAACTTGAAGATACTCCTGTCCTCTTCTAATGCTGCTGTGTGAGCCATTTGCTCCCAAACTTGCTAACAGGTAGTAGTATTGGCTATCATCATTACACATTCATCTGTGTGCAAGTATTATGTCAACTGGGGATATAAGGGTGAACATGAAGAGGTTCCATATTTCTAACAAGATAAAATTGAATGCTTTGGGATGACTGGATAAGTGGGAAGTCCCTAGAAAATGCTCTGGAATTACATGGGTGAAGTAAGTGGAAGACCAGAAAAGCATGGTAAAGTCCTAGAAGGTTTCTCTAACTCCTTTGTTCCTGGCAGAGTTTGAAACTAGGAATTGCCATGATGCATTAGGAGGATGGCTTATGCAAGAATTCTGATGTAGCCCTCCCACAGCAATGTCACACCCAGAGGAAAGGCTGGACCCCACACCAGAAGAGTGGCTAGTGAGGGCATATGACTTTAAGATAAAATAGGGATTTTAGGTGTTGGTTTTTGTTATATTTGGTGATTCCTCCCTTTGACTGATTTTTTTTTTCTGATTGACTAGCTAGTACTTCTGATTATGTCAGATAAGAGGGTCTCTGTTGTAATATCAGGTGTGTACATGCACACACACATGCATACACGGTGTGGTAAGCAGGTTATAAGTCAAATCAGGAAGTCTGATCACTTCATGTTTTTTGTATGTTTTTTTGGGTGTTTGTGAAAAACAAACACTTCTAGAAAAAAATGGTCCCACCAATGACAGTTATATTTGAGGCATAGAATTGTAGGGATTTTGCTTATATATATTTTCTATGATACAAACATATTTCCTTTGAAATAAGGCAATAAAAGAAAATCATGATAATATAGTAAAAACTCCTAGGTATCCTTCAAAGTCAGGATTCAAAAAACATCCCCTCCCTGAAGTTTTCCTGGATTCATAGGAAGCTCTTTTTTTTTTTAATGTTTATTTTTGAGAGGTGGGGGGAGAGAACATGAGTAGGGGAGGGGCAGAGAGAGAGAGGGAGACAACAGAATCTGAAGCAGGCTCCAGGCTCCAAGCTGTCAGCACAGAGCCTGAAGCGGGGCTCGAACTCATGAACTGTGAGTTCATGACCTGAGCTGAAGTCGGACGCTTAACCGACTGAGCCACCCAGGCGCCCTGGAAGCTCATTTTTTATGCTCATGCAGATCCTTACTTGTACTTTTGGTTTCACACTTAATTGGTTCTGATATTTAGCATGGTCAATTGTACCTTTCCCTCTCGTTTGAGAGCAGGGATCATGAGTATCCATATACCATAACGCCAAGCACATTTCCCACCATGCAGGAGGTACTCATCAAAGAGCAAGTCAAGTGTGTTCTGGTATAGTCACAAATACATGAGAAGTTAAAAAAACAAAACAAAACCGAGTACTCTCTTAGTGTCCGTTGGCAAGTAGCTTTAAAATCATACTCAGGCCTGTGTAATCCAGAGTGTGTGTTGTAGCATCTTATATGATCACAAAGCCAAGGCCACACACCCAGGCCTTGAGCAGAGCCTTTCTGGGTGAAACGAGAACAGCTCTATGAAAAACAAAGGCACGCTTAGCACCAGGTGTTCAGGCACCACACCAGATGTTTGCCAGGCTCTGGAAGAATCTATGTATGGGATGCTCCCCTGACATTCCCCTCCTGTTCTACATCTAGACTCCCTGTGCGCAAGGCCCCTGGGTGTATAGGGGAGCGTTTGTGAAGCATTTTCTGGTTTGTGTCTCCTGCAAGCCGAGCGGGCTGTGTCCTGATTTTGTTAGTGTGATTGCTGAGAATGGAGTGGTCTATTAACAGGCAGTGGTCACTGCTGCCTGACGGATCTGCTTCTTGCCACATTAGTGTCATGGTGATGGATTAGCAGGATCTCCGAAGTGAAAAGGCATGTTTCCACAAACATTTTGTATAAACATAAATTCACATGCAAACATTACTCATTTTCCTTTTTATTTTTTATCTATTATCCTTTAGTTTTCCATGCATCTTTCAGCACACATGTGGCCCTCACTGGAGGGCTCTGATAAGTGAGTCGGGGACGGCCAGAGGAACCTTGGTGCTGTCTTTAAGCCCCTGTTTACAGAGTTTTCCCTCTGCTTCTGAGCTGCTTGCAGGAGGAGAGGAAAAGGGCATGAACCCCAAGGCAGGACCAAACAACCTCACTGGGCTTGGAAAGCTCTGGGAGGGATTTCTTTTTACCAGAAAGGCAACTCTGTGTAGTGATTTGAAAACTACCTGCCATGGAGGGTTCAGGGAAAGGGAGGTGATGGAGATGAACAGGCAGAGCACAGAGACTTTTCAGGGCAATGGAAGTGGTGTCTATGATATAATCATGGATTTCTGTCACTACACTTCTGTCCAAACCCATAGAATGTACACCACCAAGAAGACCGGAACAACACTATCATGGTAAGCATTGTGTAATGTATAGAATTGTTAAATCACTATGTTGTACATATGAAACTAACAAATTGTGTTAACTGTACTTCAGTTTTTTTAAAAACTTGAGATAGAGGGAGGCCTGGGTAGCTTAATCGGTTGAGTGTCTGACTCAGCTTAGGTCATGATCTCACGGTTTGTGAGTTCAAGCACCGCATTGCACTCTGCTGTCAGCACAGAGCCCACTTCAGATCCTCTGTTCCTGTCTCTCTGCCTTCCACCCACCCCCCCTTACAAAAATAAACTTAAAAACAAAGTTGAAATAGAAAAAAAAAAAGAGTGAACCCTAAGGTAAACTATGGACTTTGGGTGATTATGGTGGGTCAGTATAGGTTCATTCTTCGCAAAAAATGTCCTATTCTGTGGGGGAATATAGATAATGGAGCCCCTGGCTATGCAGGCGGTGGGGCAGGGGGCATATGAGAACTCTCTATACTTTCCTCTCAATTTTGTTGCAAACCTAAAACAGCTGTTTAAAAAAATGAAGTCTTTTTTTTAACTTTAAAAAAATTTTCATGTTTATTTATTTTAGAGAGAGAGAGAGAGAGAGAGAGAGAGAGGCAGAGTATGAGCGGGGTAGGGGCAGAGAGAGAGAGAGGGAGACACAGAATCCAAAGCAGCTCCAGGCTCTGAGCTGTCAGCACAGAGCTTAACCAACGCGGGGCTCGAACCCACAAGCTATGAGATCATGACCTGAGCCGAAGTCGGACACTTAACCGACTGAGCCACCCAGGCACCCCAAAAATGAAGTCTTTTTGAAAAATTTTTATTTTGTTATTGAGGTAGAATCGACATCTTATATTATTAGTTTCAGGTATACAACACCTGTATGTACTGCAAAATGATCACTATAGTAAATCTAGTTAATATCCATCACTGTACATAATGACAACATTTTTTCTTGCGATAAGAACTTTTAAAATTTAGTCTCTTGGCAACTTGGTCATATGCAAATTGTATTATTAACCATAGTCACCATGCTCTATAGATATCCACGTGACTTACTTATTCCGAAACAGGGATTCTGTACCTTTTGACCTCCTTTACCATTTTGCTCACTCCATTTCCCTCTCAAAATAAAGTCTTTGAAAACAGTTCCCTGCTGTCTTTCCCTCTTTTGCTGAAAAATTAAATGGCTGCTCCTTATGCTGCCTTCCAACTTCTAGAAAAACCAAATCAAGAATGAATGCTTTCTCTCACTGAAGCTAGACTCAACATCCTAGATAGCTGAACGATGATGTATTGCCAGGGATTGGAACCAAAACATTCCTTCCATGACAACATTCCATTAAGAATTTTATAAAATGCACTTTGCTGGAGATAAGGTTTGTCTCCCTGAGAGAGGAGATACATTAGGAACCCTGCCCAATAGGCCAACAAACCTGATAGACTCAGAGTCCTAAAAGAATGGGATGCTATTAGGAGAAGGGCCGAGGCTAGTCAGTTAAGAAATATTAGGGACCTGGCCATTTGAATGGAAAGAGGGGATACACACCAATGATGACCCCCTTCTCTAAGTTTGTAGAGTCCTATTTTCATTTACTACTTGGTCTATAGATGCCTATCTGTTGCCTGCCCAATATCCCTTCTTCTGCTGGTGGCTGCCCTCTGGTTTTCCTTAGGGAAGGCTCTGAATACCACTCTTAGATTTAGTTTTGGATGAAGGTGACTTCACCTCTGACCTCCGGGGTGGGCGTGTGACCCAGGTCTGGCAAGGAGGGCCAAATTCTTCTTCCAGGCTAGTATAGAGATGGGTGTCTGACCCCATCAGCGATGTTCAGTTATTATACGTTGGATGATTTAAGGATTCTTCCTTCTGTACAGGGAGGACTTTCTTGGTTACATCATATAAAAATCTCCCTAGCAACCTTCCTTTCATTACACTTAATATTTGTCTCTTTTGTTGTTGTGGTTGTTCAATATTAGAGAATTTGTAATGCAGTTGCGTTAACACACACAATACTGTAGCAGCCTGCGGGGCTGGGGTGGGGTGGGGTGTTAAAGATAACCAGCTGGGAGAAGAATTCATTGTCTAGCTTAATATTCAGAGAAATGTAAAGGCAGGGTGCTTCTGGTAGTTGAGTATTCTAAGATAAATGGACCTTATAAGAAATGAGACATGCAAACTGAAGTCCGGTGGGTTGCTTCAACCAGATCTGGTTAGCTGTAAACATCATTAGCTTAAAATGTTTTCTCCTATCCCTGTTGCCTGTGATAAGATAGGCCTCCTAAAAGGAAAAGTGCTGTTCTTTCACATTTTAACTCCTTCTGGGGGTGTGAAAGCTAGCTGAAATCAGGCTTCCTGCAAGCTACATTAAGCTCATGTTCCTCGGGGCCAGAAGGGAAATTGTGATGTCTCTTCCAGGTTTAGAGGTTCCAAAGGCAAGGCAGCTTTCTTCCCCAAATCGGGTCTTATGGAACAAAAGATGAGCAGATCTAGATCAGTCAACTTGTCTGCCAGTTTGAAGACATTTTTCTGCTAACCTCCCCACTCCTCCCACCCCACATTACTTCTTGATGTCCAAGATCAAGATTTGCAAAATTTGGATGTTAAATATGAATCTGTTATGTTCAGAGATGATGGTTGTTGCAGTGAGTTCTTTGGTGGTTTTCTCAAACCATTGTTTAAATTGCCAGAAAACAGTTTTGGAACAGCTGACCAAGTGTTTTTAAGTCAATACATTATGAAAAAAATATTTTTAAAGGAAAATAGTGGTGGTGATGATGGGAACTGTTCTTGATTTTAAAAAGACTACAGTTTAGAAATTTAATGGTCAGTTGGACCTTATGTGGATCCCAGTTTTAACAAGTAACTGCAAAATACATTTTGGGGCTACATGGGGAAAATTTGAATGTGGTCTAAGTATTCGATGATATTAAGAAATTATATTTAGGGGCGCCTGGGTGGCTCAGTTGGTTAAGCGTCCAACTTCGTCTCAGGTCATGATCTCACGGCTCGTGAGTTCGAGCCCCGTGTCAGGCTCTGTGCTGACAGCTCAGAGCCTGGAGCCTGCTTCACATTCTGTGTCTCCAGAGGGGCGCCTGGGTGGCTCAGTTGGTTAAGCGGATTCTGTGTCTCCCTCTCTCTGCTCCTCCCCCACTCATGCTCTCTCTCTCTCAAAAATAAATAAACATTAAAAAAATTTTTTAAAGAAATTATATTTAATTTTGTTCAGTGTGAAAATAGTTTTTTGGTTATGTAAGAAGGTGTCCTCATTTTCTTAGAAATGCATGCTGAAGGGGGTGGTGGCGCCTGGGTGGCTCAATCGGTTAAGCGTCCGACTTTGGTTCAGGTCATGATCTCATGGTTCGTGAATTTGAGCCCCACATCAGGCTCTGTGCTGACAGCTCAGAGCCTGGAGCCTGCTTCAGATTCTGTGTCTCTGCCTCTCTCTGCCCCTTCCCTGCTCATGCTCTCTCTCTCTCTCTTTCAAAAATAAACATTAAAATTTTTAGAAATGCATGCTGAAGGGGTGGTACCTGGGTGGCTCAATCAGTTGAGAATTTGATTCTTGTTTTCAGCTCAGGTCATGATCCCAGGGTCGTAGTTTCAAGCCCCATGCTGGGCTCTGCACTGAGCGTGGAGCCTGCTTGAGATTCTCTCTCTCTCTCTCTCTCTCTCTCTCTCTCTCTCTCTCTCCCCCCCCTCTCCCTCCCTCCCTCTCCCTCTCCTCCTCTCCCCTACTTGCACTCTCTCTCTTTCTAAAAGAAAAAAAAAGAAAAAGAAAGAAATGCATGCTGAAGTATTTGGGGATGAAATCTTACAATGTTTAATTTATTTTTTAAAAAATGAAGCAAATATGGCAAAATGTTTGTTAAATATAGGTTATGGTTATACAAGTTCACTAAAGAATTCTCTATTTTTATGTGTGTTTGAAATATAATACAAAGGCTTTTTTTAAAGGACAAATAAGTTTTCTGTGGATTCCTTTCCTACATGTATTTTAAGAAACCAATATGAGCACCATCTCTGATGGAAACTGTAGAATAAAACTCCAAATATAAATTAGGTAAATTTAAATGACTTTAAAGATATTCTCTGCTGTTGGAATATAAAATTATGCAGTATTTATAAGTAAAAGTTAATGAAGCTCTCTTAATTCATCCATATTCTGTGGGTGGGTGGGGATAAATGAATAATAAAAGCATTGCCTGTTGAAGGAATAAAATTTTAACTCATAAATTGAACTCCATGAAAATTATTTAAAGTACTTATAAGTATAATAGGTTCACCAGAAATAGTTCTCATTTGCATGATAGCATTTCCTATAAATGAGCAGAAAGTAATATATCATCATTGTAAAAAACACAGATAATCCATGAAAAGGAAAAAATCTCCCATAAGTTCACTCCCTGTTATAAATATGTTGACATATTTTTATCCAGTACTTTTCAGAGTATAGATATGTATCCATTTATTTTCTTTACTTTCTTCCCTCCCTCTCTTCCTGATGTTTTTACCCCTCCCTCTCTCCATTTTTCCAGACCACCATTAGACATGGAAACAAAACCAGAAGCAGGACAAATGGCCACACCCAAGAGTGGAATCCACTGTGACAAGAGCACTCCACTCCTAGAGTAAAGCTGTCTTCACTTTGGTAACTTGGGGTATGTTAAAGATGAGTCTTCAAGAATTCTTACATATAAGAATGATTAGCCCTTTGTCTGAAAGATAGTTACAAATATTTCCCCCCATCTGCTGGTTGTCATTTTTAAATGTTTCACAACTTAATTATTGCAGTTGGTCACATTTATGAAGATTTCATGAAGTTATAAACAGTCATAATACAAAAATACAGTTACTACAATACAAGGTAGTCCATCAGCTTCTCTTGAAAACAATGGTATTATCACTGAGCAACAATATTGTACAGAGAAATCTAATAATCATGATTTTTTTCATTGAGGCATAATTTACACACAATAAAAGGCACAGATTTTTAAGTGCTTAGTTTTATGAGTTTTGGCAGTAGTAGTCACTTGTGCAAACAACACCCAAAACAAAATGTGGCATATTTGCTTTACCCCTCACAGTATCTTTGTGCCCTTTCTGGAAAATTATCCGGTGCCTTCCAACTGGGTGAGTGTTTTTGGGTTTGTCACCACTGACTAGTTTTTGTTTGCTTTTGGACTTCACAAAGAGTATATATACTCTTTTGTTCCCAGCCTTTTTCACTCAAGTATAATATTTCTGAGGTTTCTTCACATTGTTTGTAGCATGTATTAGTAATTCGTTTTCAGTGCTGAGTAGTTTTTCAGTATTTGAATATACAATATTGTGTATTGAATAACCTGTTAACACACTTGGGCTGTTTTCAGTTCCAGGCTAGGAACATTCATGTATAATTTGTAGGCATATGTTTTCACTTTTTGTGAGTGAATACCTAGGAATTTCTAGGTTTGTAGGGAAGGCTTAGGTGTATAAGAAATTGTTCAAGCGTTTTCCAAAATGATTGTACTCTTTTGCAGTCCCATCAGTAATGTATGAGAGCTCTGGTTGTTCCATCTCCTCACCAACACTTGGTACCATCTGGCTTCTCAATTTTAACTATTCTAGTGGACGTGTGGTGTTCTCACTGTGGTTTCAAATTTGTATTTCCCTTTCGATAATGATGATGAGCATCAGTTCATATGTTTTCTTTGCCATCTGTAAGTCTTCATTTGTAAAATGTCTGCTCAAATCTTTTGTCCATTTGTAAATAGTGTATCTTCTTAATAATGAGTGGTAGAAATTCTTTACATATTCTAGATATTTTTGTTATATACTGTCTTCTCATTTTCTTGTCTTTCAAGCGTAGGTGTTTTTAATTTTGATAAAGTCCAGACCATCATCTTTTTCTTTGGTTAGTGTTCATTGTGTGAATAATCTTTGCCTGTACGAGGGTAATAAAGCTGTTTATTATACTCTAGAAATTTTAGTTTTAGCTTTTAGGGTTATATCTATAACCCACTTCAGTTAGTTTTGTGTACAATGGGATGCAAGGGCTGAGGCTCATTTTTTTTCCATATGGAGAAATGCAGGAGATTCTTCTTTCCCCCATTGAATTACTTTCGAATCTTTGTTGAAAATCAATTGACCTTTTAAGTATAGGTCATTTCTAGGCTCTCTATTTAATCTATTTATCTTTATGTTTACCTATACCAATATAGCATTGTCTTGATACTGTACCTTTATAATAAATTTTAAAGTTGAATCATAGAAGTCTACTATTCTTGTTCTTCTTTTTCACAATAATTTTGTCTACTATAGGTCCTTTTTGTTTGTGTATTTAGAATCAGCTTTTCAACTTCTGTTAAAATGTCTTCTGGGATTTTGATTGGGCCTAGAGATCAGTTTTGAGAAAATGAACATTTAGTTACATTTATTAAACTTTCCTTAAATTCGTGATAAGAATGTTTTGTTGTTCTTAGTATAGAGACTTTACACATCTTAGATTTATTATTAGCTGTTTGTGTTATTTTTAAAATTTCATTCTTATTTGTTTGCTGCTAATATACAGAAATGCAGTTGACTTTTATAAATTGATTTTGTATTTGTGACCTTGCTAAGTTCACTTGTTAGTTTTGGCACTTTTTAATTTTGTACATATATATCTAATATATATTGTCTATAATATATCCCTATTATTTATAGATAGATAGGTATCTATAATATATCCATAGCCTATCATCTATATATTATATATATTAGATTCTATAGGGTTTTATATGTATATAACCAAATTATATGCAAATAATGAAAATTTTACATCTTTATTTCCAATATTTTTCTTGCCTTATTGCATTGGTTAAGAATTCCAGTACAATGTTAAATAGAAGTGGTGATAGTGGACATCCTTGCCTATTCCCAATTGGAAAGGGAAAGCATTCAATGTTTTACCATTAATATGTTATCTGTAGTTGTTTGTTTTTTTATTTTTTTAATGTTTCAACTATTAATATAAATTCTAGTTAGTGAACATATAATATAATATTAGCTTCAGGAATAGAATTTAGTGATTCTTCACTTACATGTAACACCCAATGTTCATCACAACAAGTGCCCTCCATAATGCCCATCACCCATTTAGTCCATCCCCCTGCCCACCTTCCCTACCTGTAGTTGTTTTTGATGAATGACCTTTATCATGCCTATATAAATGTCATCTATAAATGCCATATACACATGCCCCTATGATGCCCTATAAACACCTGCAGTATTTCTGCTCCTTTGGCCTTTACTTGTATTTTATAGTCTCCAGACTACATCTGTATTTAAATTTTGATGAAAATGAAGTTTGTAGATTTTAAAAAATCTTTGTTGCTTTTTATATGATTTCTCTGAGAAAGCAAAAAGTCTGAATTGATATAGCCATGTTCCTACCCAAAGTCTGCTTTCTCTGTGGGTCCAAACACCCTGCATGGTTTCACAGAAACTGATTATAATAAAGTACATAACCATCTGTTATTGTAGATGTGGCTTTGGGTCTCAATTTTTATAATGAGTCTGTAAATAAGCCCTGAAAGAATGACTTATAAGACATAAACATTATAAACCTTGACAATATAAAAATTGTTATATATATATTTCTCAAATATTCATATTTGAAGAGGAGAAAGTGTAAAGGGGAAGGTAAATGAATGAATTTGAAAGTCCTCTCCCACTGTGGTGAGTCCAAGGATACTGGATAAAGCAGCATTGGAGAGTGAAGTTAATAAACCCAGCAAGACAGTAAACTACACCAGGGCACTGACTGCTTCACACGCCCTCACATCCTCGGCATTTAAAGTCTCAGCTGCATGTTAAGGGCACTGTAAAAATGGCTAAGCTGATGACTAAACAGATAAAAATGTGGAAATACAGATATACTGCTTCAAGTTCCAATGATAATCACAAATATAATTAAAAGTAGAAATTATTAACCATGGTTTGTGTGTGTGTGTTTTAATTTAAAGAGAATATATATATATGAAGTCTCCCTTCTCTCTTTTTTCTGTACTGGTTGAAATCTTTTAAAAACTATGTTCGCACATTGGTTCTATCATTTAAAAGAAATGATTGAAGAAAAAAGGGAGAGAAAAATGCCAAAGCATTTTCACTGATAACAAATACTTTCAAGAGCTTTTTTGTTGTTTATGTTTTCATTGGTAGTTACTATTCTAAAGCATTGGACTGTTACACAAATGTTTATAAGTTGTTCTTTTTTATTATGGGATTCTTTTTGGTATTAATGTTATCTTCAGCATCATTTTTTAAATGTTTATTTATTTATTTTGAGAGGAGAGAAAGAGAGAGAGAGAGAGAGAGAGAGAGAGAGAGAGAGAGAGAGAGAACGAACAAGTAGGGGAGGGGCAGAGAGTGAGGAAGACAGAGAATCCCAAGCAGGTTCCATGCTGAGTGTTGGGCTTGATCTCACCAACCCTGAGATCATGACCTGAGCCGAAATCAAGAATAGGATGCTTAACCAACGGAGCTACCCAGGTACCCCTTCAGCATCATTTTTGAAATCAGCATAATGTTACATGAATCAACTATGATTTAATCAATACCTAATTTTTATGCACTTCATTGATTTCCTATTTTTTCTATCAGATAATATTCTGACACATATTCTTACAGCTAAATATTTTTGTGTTCTTGAATTATTTCTCTAAGATAAATTCTTAAGATTAAAATGTGCAAAGGCTCACAAAATTTTGACTAATTAATATTGTTGCTTTAATTTATGTCCTAACAAACAATTTTGTCCGATGAGTTTTAATTATACAAGTTAGTTTGAGATTAGGCCCCATGGTGCTTAACTTAAAACGTTTCTCCTTAAATATATGAATACTGAGATCTACTATGGAAATGACTCTGTTTATTTGACCACTTAGAATATTTGAATAATTGGACTATTTTCATGTGATGAGGGATCAACCCCTCCCCAACCTATGTTACCGAAAATGCTTAGATGCAAAGTCATGATTGAATGAAATTCTCATCCAATGAAGGGACCTATACTCTCTAAATGAGCTGAGGATTTAGAGTTCTATGTTCACAACAGGAAGTTACTGCCAGCTCTAGTCCATGAGAGAGACAGAACTATAGACACTGAGCACTCATGAGCAATGGCTAGTTTCATCCACACTTATATTTGCCTTCAGAACGTGTGCATGTGTTTGTTTTTTAGTTTTTTTGGAAGTTTATTTATTTTGAGAGAGAGAGAGAGCGAGGGCCTCGTGTGCGAGCAGGAGAGGGGCAGAGAAAGAGGGAGAAAATCCCATGCAGGCTCTATGTAGAGCTCTATGTAGGGCTCAAACCCAAGAACCTTGAGATCATGACCAGAGCCGAAACCAAGAGTTGGCCGCTCAGCCGACTCAGCCACCGAGGTGCCCCTGTGTGTGTGTTTAAATAGATCACTTACCAACCTAAATGCATTTTATTTATGCTATTTAAAAAAATGATTTTGTTTTCCAAAGTGTAGCCTTACTGAATAGTGGGAGGAGTTCTGGGCAGTGAGGAGGCTAACCTGGGATGAGAAGTTGAGGGTGGATCATCCCCAAGTGGCTTCACACAGAGGATTTCCAATATATATTTGAAACCTCTTTCATGCAAACTTTCAAATATTATATTTATCTTTATTATAAAAGTTATGCAACAGAAAGCAATGCCCTTTTTTGATTGTTGATATTCCTGGAATTTAAATATCTTATGTCCCCAAAACATGGTCAGTAAAATAAATGTTTTCACATGTAATGGAGATTTGCATAACTGCAATTCAGCATTTCAAAAACAGTTGTTATCAGTGAAAACAACTCACTGAGGGGAAAGTACAATTGCATGCACTGCCTTAGAGGTGGTGGGGTGGGGGAGATGGGGGGTGGCACTGCCCATGCCACTCTACTGGCTGTGCCTGCTGACATGGTCATGTTTAGAAGACACGTATCACTTCCTCCACACAGGACTCAGCTCTGAGGATGGACCTTTTCTCCCCCTGATCATTCATTAGCATTGATGAGTCTTTCCTTCATTTACAAAAAGCATGGAGAGTAGAAGACAGTATGTCTGGAGGTATTAATACAGGAAGCATATGAACAACACAGGTGTTCCAAGACACCTTGTGTGTGATCACCTGTTTTCAAGATCATGATAAGGCAGAAAAGGAAGACACATACACATGTAAGTACTCACACACAGTCACATACACAGACCCCCCACATTCATACTTATACATTATATACTCATACCAAGACATATTCTGTATGTACATACATGTGTATATATACATTATATACATACATATTCCATGTGTGTATACACTATATATAAAATCTATATATATTATATAGTACATGTTATATATAATGCATATATAATATATGCTATATATTATAGTATTACACATAGAATGTATATATAAATGTATATGTATATGTGTATATATATATATTTAGTATGTACATACACACATACACAGAATCACTTTAATCAATACAAAGCTCTGAGGGTTCACAATGTACTAGGGGGTGGGGTTGGGGATGGGCAGGTGATGGGGAGAGAGCTGGATGAGCACAGGGCCTTGCCCCCTCAGTTCCTGCTCCCGAGTAGGAGGAGTGGACTAGCTGGCTCTAACATCTGTGGGCCAACAGATCATGAGGCTTGGGTGAGCTGTTGCATGGCTTGCTGATCTTTCCAGGTCCTTCCCTTCTCAGAGTTAGGAATGGCTCTTAAATGGGGGGGGGGGTCCACATCTGATGCAAAGTCCCCCCAAGCCCATCCTTTGCCTTTTTCTCTGCTGTGGACTCAAGAGCTCTCCTTTTTTAGTGGAAGACTTAGAAATATTTGAAAGGATCATCTAGTTTGAAGTCAGGTGAAGCGGCCTTCACATCTACTCCATGCAAGGAAACTTGGCGTAGCGAACGGATAGTATGAGAATAGACACTATCTTTCCCAACGGCTGCATTTTAGACATATCCAAACTGCTCCTAAGAGCACTCTTCTGTGCTCTCAGCGGTCCCCTTTGCACACATCCACACCCTGAACAGCACTGTGGGGCTAGAAATTATGTCACTGTTGTATAGTAAATAGAATTTTGAAGACAACAAATAAGTTTCTTTCCTGTGATTGTTTAAAATACAGCATTCTATATGGCCTTTACCCAGTGTCTTTAAACTTTTGAGAAATCTTCCCCATCTCTCTTCTTCTTTCTCCAACCAGCATCTTCCCACAGAGATGTGACTGAGAAATTCTAAGAAAAACAATTTCCTTGATTCTCTCTTTCTTAGCAAATCTAATGCTTATTAAAAGACTCTGTCTTGGGTGAGGTGGATGCCGGAGCCTGAGGAAGAAGGAAACAGGTGGGATCCTAGGAGAAGGGAATTTCAAGCTGACATCCATTCTAGCCATGCAGCTGATGTTTATGGAATCCTCGTAATATCAAAGGCCTTGCTGAAGCCATTCCAGTCACAATGATGAAAAGTTGGACACGACCGATCCAATGGGGAGTCACAATGTAAACAAATAAATCACTCCATGGGTTAGTGATAACTGCTAGGAAGAAAAATGGAGAAAGGTAAACGCATAGAGTTATCTGTGTGTGTGTGTGTGAGTGTGCCTGTATGTGTTTCTCTTTTACCTGCAGTGGTCAGGGAAGTTGTCCCTGCAGAGGGAATGTTTGAACAGAAGGCTGAGCACAGTACAAAACAGCCCTGGGGCCATCTGGGGGAAGAGTGGTCCAGGCAGAGGGCATAGCACATGCAGAGGCTCAAGGTGGGATGAAGCTCAGCGTTTTCCAGGAATTCCAAGGAGATAGGTGGGAGCACAGTGAGCAGTGGGGAGAGGGAGGGAAAGTGAGGCTTATGGAGACAGAAGTCAAGGGCCTTGGGTGCCATGGTTAAGAGTCTGCATTTTAATTTAAAACAGAAACCACTAGAGGATTTTGAGCAGGGAAATGCTTATGGTCTGATTTTTGTTTTTAAAAAGAGGGCTCTGGCTACTGTAGAAAGGAGAAATGTATTTGAAGAGGGGCAAGAGGAGAAGGGATGTCTTATATAGGAGTCAGTCACAGGAGTTTAGGGAGGAGATGATAGAGATCTGGGGGCCAGGCAGTGTGGTGGGATGGAGAGATGTGTTCTGTGCGTGCATGTGTGTGTATGTGGGGAGGGGGTAGGGTGGGGGAGGTGATGGTGAGCAGCAAGCTGGTCTTCAGCCAAGGGCTCTGTGGCTTTGACACTCTGAGGCACAGTGAGAGCAGAGCAATAGCCCAGGTGTAGAAATCCTTGCTGAGTCTGCAGAATGAGAGTAGTAACTGATGTTTGTTGAATACTTAGCTGCACTCTCCATTTCTCCTCCTCATGTCTGTGTGAAATTGGCTCTGTTGTCCATCTTTTGCAGTTGAGAAAAGAGTGGCTCAGAGAAGACAGGCAACTTGCCCAGTTCTTGCAGATACTGTGAGGCTGAGCTATGAGCTGAATCTACATTCGTTTGACCCTAAAGTTCATAATGCCACCAGGTTCTATATGACACTTCTTGTAAAAGAAGCCTCATGCTTGCAAAAATGTGGTCCATGGTCACCAGCATCAGAATCCTTGGTGGAGCTTATTAGAAAGAAAGACCCCCCTCTACTTCCCACCCCAACTTAAACTTACTGAATCAGAACCACTGAGGGTTTGAGAACCACCTCTGTAGGGGATCAAGGACTTGAACTGTGTCTCACATTTCATCCCCATGACCATTTCCTCAATCCCTAGCTCAGGCCACCCGTATCTAAACTGCTGTAAGAGCTATGAACATTTGCATTCTTATTGTTTTGACTAAGTAATACATTCACAAGACTCAATAATCAAAATGATTTAAAATGATAAACTGTGTAATGTCACTCTCGATTCTGCTCACGTCTACCTGTTCCTCCTAATCCCCAAACAGGTAATAATTATTCGCAGTTTCGTGTGTATTTTCCATTATTTAAGCAAATAAAATATGTTATTTTTTGCCCTTTCTTACACAAAGGTAGCATGCCATATACACTCTTATTAACCTTGCCTTAAAAAATATATGTACTCTAGAGATCTTTTCATAAGTAGAAAGTATCCTTGTTTTTAAATAGTTGCATAATACTCCATTGTGTAGATGTACTAATAGCCAGTCGGGTTGTTTCTAGTCTTCTGCTCTTGGAGATAATATAGTAATGAAGAACTGTATATGTATGCAACTTACTAACTGTAAGATGAATTCCTAGAAAAGGAATAGCGAGGTCAAAGGTTAAAGCATTTGTCATTCTGCACCTTCAGGGTGAAGCATTTTGTGTCCCCACCAGCAACATCACAGCCTTTTAGCAGGTGTCTCTTTCTGATCTAGAGCAATAGATCTTTACCCAGTTAGATCCAACACCCTCTTTACCATCCTGATACGAAATTCCGGGACAATATAACCTACTCAGTCAGAATTAAAAAGAGGGGCGCCTGGGTGGCTCAGTCGGTTAAGCGTCTGACTTTGGCTCAGGTCATGACCTCACGGTTTGTGGGTTCGAGCCCCGCATCGGGCTCTGTGCCGACAGCTCGGAGCTGGAGCCTACTTCAGATTCTGTGTCTCCCTCTCTCTCTGCGCGCCCCCCCATGCTCTGTTTCTGTCTCAATAATAAATAAACATAAAAAAAATTTAAAAAGAAAAATCAATATGATGATTTATCTGGTAATATCAAAGAGAAATAAAAGTAATTTATAATAAAACAAGAGATATTTCACTGTGTGAAACACTCATGCACGGTTATACTGCAAGATGTTATAAAGTCATTAGAAGCTTGCACTTATATGCAGACTAACTGTGAATGCCACACTCAAATGTTGATGGATACAGATGTGCTCTGTTGGTGACTCAGGACCTGTGAGTACAGTTGCCGTTGGAGAAATGATTTTCCAAAATGGTAAAGCAAACAAACACAAATCTCTGGCTAAGGTTCTAAACAAGACCGATGACAACCTTCCCTTTATTTACACATCAGTTGCATTTCTGGAAAATTTGGTGCTTGTTAAGACCATGCAAAAACTCCTTTGTATTTTTGTATAAAATGACTTTAGGTTCTAGATTCAGATTATGATGAGTAGGCTTTTCTCCTACCTGAATGTCCAGCGGGTCATTTGAAAATCCTGTGGGACACAAGACAATTTTTCCTCGTGTGGGACTGTCTGCTCTCCATCTACTAAATACCAACGGGATTCTAAGTCAATGTGACAAATGGAAAAGTCCCAAATGTTCATTCAATATGCCCCTGGGGGCAATGTCCCTCCCCCCATGCCCAGAACTGCTGCTTTGGGGTCTCCTCTGGAGTCCATTCCATAGACCAGGACCAGGTGAACATTTCTAAAAATTTTCACCATGTTTCATTTCTGTTCAAAGCCCTATAGCAACTCCCCATTGCAGGACAAATACAGCATCCTCAGCCAAGGGGACAGAGTCTGCAACTCTGCCAGTGAAAGTTTCATTTGGCTGGATTCAGTGCTTCAACTGAGAGCCAGGTGTTGAAATACAGGCTTTTGGGTGAAAATGGGACCTAATGCTGCGCTTGGTGTGTTGCAAGGTGCTCCTGGTCTCTTTTTCTCATGTGGTGCACAAACCCCAAATCTTCGCAACACTTTGAGCTCTGGATTTATTGTTAGCAGATAGTTTAAATATTTTTTTTTTTGACAAAGAAATGTTTAGTGGGATTCATCTTAAACATATTGTGCATCATGCTGTTTAAGGTGGTCCATGTTATTATAAATAAGGTGCTCCAAGGTTAGAAGTGCCAAGGTGCCACCCTCCTTGGACCGTGATTCCTGTGCTAAGGTTCCTCTCCTGGTTACTCTCTAGTCGCCCAGAATGCGTGTGAAGTTCGCCTCGGTCACCGTGGCAGAGCATAAGGAGTTTATAAAACGTCACTGTGACCTTGGTGCCCAAGTGGCCCTTAATATAGTCCAGCAGGCCGGGGGTTGCTTACATATGACTAAGCTGTACTATTTTGCTGTGCCTCCATTTTCCCATCAGTTAATAGGGATAACAATACTAGAGATGGTACAGGTCCTTTTTCTTCATATGCACTGTAGTTGACCTCTGGTTAAAGTTTATAATTATTCATTTATCATTCATGGCTTTTGGAGGAAAGCCTGTCTCCCTCGCTAGGGTATTCACTCTGAGGCAGGTGTCATTTGCTCGCTACTGGGTCTCCAGCACATATCCCATCACACAGATGCTTGACAATTCACTAGATGAACGAGGGAATGCATGAAGGGCTATTATCATATAGATACCATATACTTAACGGACTGGTGCTTTACTGTTGAGGGCTAATATCCTTCCCTCCTACTCTCATTCACTCATTCACTCATTTAGAAAGAAGGCTCCTGGGGTCTGACAGGGAAATGATTTTCTTCCAGGCCCCCATTTGAGCAGCAAAGCCATCCGGACCACTTGCCCCGGGGTCAGGCCACGCTTGGCTCGGTTTGGAACTGCTAGCACGCTTCCAATGACCGGAGGTGTGCACAGAAGCGGAGAATTCATTATAACCGGTTAGTCATCCGTGGAGTTTGTAGACGCTGCCCGTGGGCGGGACGCACCTGGCGTTCCCCGGGTGGGGCCTGCTCCCGGCGCCGAGCTCCGGGTGGGAGCGCGACCGGCCCTCGGGAGCCCTGGGTCTTCCCTCCGCACGCCGCAAACTCAGATCAAGCCCAGCATCTGCTGGGGGTAACTCTCTCCAGGGGCCGCTGGGCCGGAGAGCCTACCTGGGTCCTCGCCCGGGCGGCAGCCGCAGCCCGCCCTCACTCGCTCCCCCGCCGCCCGAAGGCGCCGAGGCTGGAGGCGACCGGCGCGCGGGAGCGCACGGCCCGGGTTGCGGAGGCACGCAAGCTAGGCGCGCCCGGGCGGTGGACGCACCGGAGACCCCGCGGCGTCGGGAGCGCGCGGCTCGCCTGGGGCCACTCGAGGTGCGCTCGGCGGGTCGAGGATGACTCAGCCTCCCTCGGGTCGGTCTTCCCTGGCGGTCGGCGCGAGGGCCCCCCAAAGTTCCCAGTTACACCCCAGATGTCGCGCGCGGGTCGGGGGGCTCCGACAGGGTCCCGGTAGGGGCGGCCAGAGAGGCTGCGGGGGAAGCGGGGTCCTCTGGGCACCCAGGATTTCCCGGACTTCCTTTCGCCTCGCCCCTTCTTCAGCGCGCGGCCCGAAAACGCCTTCGGCCCAAGGTGGTGGTGGGGGGAGCGGGTGGCCTCCCGGCCTCAGGAGAATCTCGCCTTCCCGAAATCTAGGGGGTCCGTGGGTCGGGGCGCCGCGGTAGCTTCCCCTCCCGGCCGTTACCGCCCGGCGGCCGCGGCCCGTCGCATTCGCGCGGACCCCGCGCTGCAGCGCGCTCGAGCGCCAGCGGCTCGGAAGCCCCGGCCCGGGCTCCGGGCGCCTCGGGGGCGTCCCCGCTGCGGCCCGAGCCCGAGCCCCGCGCTCGCGTGCCAGCGCCGCCCTCCGCGCCCTCCCGTGTCAGGCGCCGCGGGCCGCCACGCAGCAGAGCTCTCGCCGGGACCTGCGGAGCCCCCAGTCCCGTCCCCACTCCACTCCGCCGCGGGCGACCCCGGCGGCCGCCGCGAGCCCCGGCTCCTTCCTCACTTTTGCCTCCGCGCCCGCCCCTGCCCTCCAGAGAATCCTCTGAGGCGTCTCTGCACCCGACCCCGCCGCCCGGGACCCGGCCGCCCTCGTGCGCCCCCGCCCCCCACCCCAACCCCAACCCCCGCTGCTTGGGCCGCCGGGGTCGGGGGACGGCCCGGGGCCAGCCCGAGAGTCGCGCCCGCGGCGGCGGACTGCGGAGTTGTAAAGAACTCGGCGGCCGCAGTGGCCGGGCGGGGCAGGGCGCGCTCCGCCGCCGCCAAGGACACTGGAGTTTGCGAGTCCCCGCCCGCGCGGCGCCTCCCGCCCTCCCGCCGGGGCCAGCCGGACTCCCCGGGGCCGCCGAGGCGGGGCCGGGCGGCCGCCGTGCGAGAGGCGCGGCTCTCTCCCTCCTCCCCCGCCTGCCTGCCTGCCTCTCCCCTCCCTTCCCTCCCTCCTCCTCCTCCCCGCCCTCCCCCACCCCCCGCTCCTTTTTCTGCTCCCCAAGTGAGCCCGGCGCGCGAGAGGCAGGCGGGGCGGCGCGGAGCAGGCAGCCCAGCGCGCTCGCCCACCGCCCGCTCGGCGCAGCTCCCCGCGGCCGCTCCTGTCGCCGCCGCCGGCGCGTCGGAGGGAGCCCAGCATGGCCGGGCCGGGCTCGCAGCGGCGCGCGTCCCGGGGGGCCTCGGCGCTCCTCGCCGCCGCGCTTCTCTACGCAGCGCTGGGGGCCGTGGTGCGCTCGGAGCAGCAGATCCCGCTCTCCGTGTAAGTGCCGGTCCTGCGCCGCCCGGGGAGGGGACCCGCCGCCCGCCACCCGCCGTGCCCAAGTTTGGGCGCCTGCAGGTGCGGCCGGGCAGGACCTGCCGCGGACGTCGGCCTCGCCTCTCGCACCTGCCTTCCGGGACGGGAGTGGGGCGGCGAGGCTGGGGTGGGATGCTCTTGCCCCCTCGCTCGGGTCGGCGAGGGAGACCTGCAGAGGCTCACCTCAAGTGACAGCTCCAACTTTGAAGCCTGTTTACCGAATCCAACTTCCACGGGCCGTTTATTTACTCGCCCTTTGCTATCTTGCCATCTCACTTCTTTTTGGGGTAGGGGGGGATGGGTGGGTTTCTTCCGACTAGTATTTGCCAGGTGATGCCCTGTTTGCGTGGTCCAGTTCTCGGGCAATCATTCCCATAACCCCCAGTGATCTTTTTAGAGAGCTTGGGAGACTTTGCGCATTCTGAACTATGTGACCCCCCTTGGGCCCCCTCCTGCGTTGCGCTCTGCAGTTTGGTGCTGGCAGTTTCTACCCGGGCGCTTTTCCTATCTTTTTTTTTTTCCCCCCTCCAATGTTATATCGCCCGGCTCCTTCAGCCACAGCCCCGTGTGTGCGTGCGTGTTGACTGTGCCACGGGTGTTACATTTGTTCCTGTGCCCTTTCTCCCTATAGGGTGAAGCTCTGGGCCTCGGCTTTTGGTGGGGAGATAAAATCCATTGCTGCTAAGTATTCCGGTTCCCAGCTTCTGCAAAAGGTAAGGTTTCTGTGGTGGCAGGAAGCGATGATTTTTCCAGCACAGAAAATGGAGGCAGATTTAGTTTTCCAAACAAACGTGAACCCCGAGCAGCATCAGTTATCAGAGGTGTCTCAGATCCCCTTGTTTCTTGGCAATGAACTGTGCGATGACTTCTCCCCACCAACTGGTTATTTTTAGATGACACTTGATTCTAAACACAAAGAAAAGCAGGATACTCACTGGCACTGTCCTGGCTAGGGCTCGGAAACTGAGTGTTTTTGCATGGCTCTCCCTCCAGTGTCGGTATTGCTGTTAACAGTGCGAGAGCAGATGCTTCTCTGGCCAAAAAATGCTAACTTCATCCAAGGGGCAGGATCAGCGCCGTTTTCTGATGTCTTTCACCTTGCCTGCGTTGGAGACTGGGGTTCAGCGTGTCTGAGAAAGACGCTGCACTATTGTTTGTCATCCCTGCGGTTGCACAATCCCATTATTCCCCAATCATCTAGACCCAGGGCTGGGATGCATTACATCATTACAGATAAGGAGAATGAATGTGGTTATCTTTCCACTCAGCTGCACTGCCGGGTAATAACCTATGAGAGTAGTCCACAAACTTAAGAAATTGGTCTGCGTCCATATAATTCTGGAGAGTAATGAGAATGGAGAATTGATTATTAGGCTTTTATCAGAAGCTGCATCAATTTTAATTCAAACAAGCAGTATTATGCTTAAAATTACCTTGTGAAATGTATGGTCCTTTGCCCTCCTCTCCAAGGAAGAAAAAGGAAAAAAAAAATATAGGCTGGGAAGGAGAGATTACAGGGGTTAAAAGAATTTCACGTTAACAAATCAACGGGATTAATCCAAGTATTCTCTCAAAGATAGAAAATAAAATTGGTCTTTAGGGGATAATTCTCTGAAAATAGGTACAAACAGCTTAAATTGTCAAGTTAACTTTTAAGCATTTTTAAATGTGCTTTTTGGGCCAATGTAACATATGTGTTATGCATGCTGCCTGGTAACCAAGTACGTATTTTATTTATGGCATTGCGCTTCAGAGAGTAGCGTTTTTGGGGACATTACATGAAACAGTTTGTCACATGAAATCTGAATACTGTAATAAGACATCAGCCCACGACGGAATGAGGGAAGTTATTCTTAAAAATTGCCAATAGCCATGTTCTTTGAAACCGTGAAAAAATTGTTTGCTCAACTCCGCTATTTGGGGAAGGATCATTGAATTATAGGCAGTTGATAAAAACTTGAGGCTACGATGTGCCTTTATGGAAAAATGATAATTTACATTCCTGTGACCCACCTCTCAGTTTATAGGAATTGCCTCTTTTGCTAGTATTCTTTTAATCTGGACCAGTCTGTGTATTCTGTTTTGGCATTTTGCCTCTGTGTCAGATGTTTTATGTGGAAAGTTTTGGACTGTTGCGCTGCCTGTATTGCATTGCTTTTGTATTTTCCTTATGCTTTTAAAGAAGAGAACATTTTGTATAACTTTAAAGAAATGTTTTTCATATGCATGTTGTAGTACGTTTGTAGCAACTCTGAAAGTATCCCTTCAGAGCCTGTGAATGAGTGTTTTTGTGTGTGTGTGTGTTGCTTACATATCTTTTATCTCCCATTTTGTAGGAGCACGTGAGATACACTTTTCCCTTCTCTCTGAAGTTAGCACAGGCACTCGCACACACATACACACTGCACAAAAGCCCATCAGCCATATTATCGGCCACTCTATAATAGCAAATTGGAAACAGCTCAAATGCTTCTCTTACCTTCTCATCAGCATCCTTTCTGATACTGAATTCACAAGCCTGGCTTTCCTTTTGTCATGTTTGCAGCTTTACAATTGTGTAATTATTTCCAGCTGTTTATGGCTTTGTTGCCATTTCTTGCTGTTGCCTGGCATTTTGTAATCTGATGTGGGGGGGAAGGTGGGGTGTTGCTTGCTATTAGGTCCAGGGTGGGTACCTGCTCTTGCATTTGGAATGCGGTCATCTACTTAGGAGTCCTGAGGTACCCATGGTTTTGGCTTGATAGGCAAGGACTTCCATGAATGATGGGCAGGGCATGCCACACAACTTGGGGGGCACTTTTGTAGGTACCTTTTGGCCCGTTACCTCCAAATATGACAGTGTTTTTTAAATTAGCAAAGAACATTGATTTTGACAGTGCAGAGTATAGGAAAGTATAAGAAAGGTCTAAGTTGCTCAGAGCGTGGGAGGCATAATTTGGAAAAGCAAGGAGACAGTTGTCTTTCTCTTGCTTATTTTCGAGTTCCTGGCCACATGCGTGAAGAAATACTCCTCTAAGTCAGAACTCTGTGCATCCTTCGGTCACATCACCGCATCCTTATTAATTAAGATACTCTCAAAATGAGTTAAAAAAAAACTTGGCTGAAAAATGTGTGAACGCTGTGTTAAGGGGCCTCAAAGGTGACAATAGCATGTTGCATAATGGACAGTTTTGCATAATTACACTTTTAAGGCATGGACATTTGAACTTGATTTTCAGTTAAGTGGGTATACTGTATACCACTGTATAATTTTACATGCTCTGTGTAGTCTCTCTAGTCGACACTTCATGTTGTGAATTAATGTAGTGTGTTCATTTTTAGAATGGGAGCTTAGTAATTTTTGCACTAAGGCAAAAACTTTACAAAACAGCTATTGTGAGTATAAGTTAAATAACAATTGGCCATTTATTTTAAGGTGTTTGGAGACTGGGAAAACTGCCATTTTGGTAAGGCTTTTATTAGATAATATAATTTGAGGTGGTAGTATTATCACTGACTTCATCAGCATAAATACAAGTGTTTAACAATGTAGTTCGTTGTCACAGCTTCAAGAAAGAGTATTTCCTCAGCTGTTTCTATGTTAAAACGACGGCTTTTGCTACTTTAGCTTATGATAATATGTTAGGTATTCTCTGCCAGAATTTTCCTATTTTTTCCCCCTGCTTTTTGTCTTTGCTGAGCACAGGAATAGCAGCCTATTAGTTTCTTAAGAAGAGGATATTTTTGAGTTTATAAAATGCAGTCATTGTGTTTTAGCAAAGTCGTGTGTTTTTAGTACAGAATGGAAGAACATGGGACTTGTATGCTGGGCCCAGAGTTAAGCTTGAGAGGTTTTACAATTGTTACAGAACCACGGGCCCCTGCAAGGGAAGTCGTGGTGTGCTGCCGCGGGTCTGTATCCTCAGCCGGCAGGTACTGTGGACGTTTCAATTTACTTCAACTTTTAATTAACTTTGCTATTTCACATATTCATGCCGGTATTCAGCTGCCTCTATCTTGCTTCATTTTCCTCAAACAATGCACATTGTTTGGGTATAGTTTTATTACCTCTCTATTTGGAGATTCAGTGCACAGCATTCCAGTGGGCCCGGTAACCCAGGCTGTTAAACTCATGGGCTTCACGCCCCGAACATCCACAGTACAGGGTTTTAAAGTGGCATGATTCTCATTTCATCCTCCTTAGGAAGAATTGGTAGAGGCTGGGTTTTTCAGTCTATTTAGTATCGCATTCAGACAATGCTATGTTTATGGGAAATGAAGGGTTCCAATTACACTTTCTAGAATCATGATGATAAATACACAGCGGAAATATAGGTACGGTGTGTCTCTGGCTTTAATGCTAGGAAAATAATTGACATTTACCTTGGATGCCTCATGCAGCACTTACCAAACACACACTTCTTGGAATGCATGGCAAGGTTTTTGCGTTATCAACTATTTATTGAGAGGGTGGCTTTAATACATAAACGTGATGTCTCTTTCCACAAGACAGAGTCAGCAAAGTTGGTTCTTTAACCCATTTTGATAGTTATGACTTTTCATCAGTGTGGAGATCGATGGACTTTTGAATAATTAAAGAGGAGTATTCACTTGTCAGGAATTGGGTGTGCGGTGCTGCGTAGGAAGCCTGACGCCGTACGGATTGCTTTTCTAGGGGAGGCGCTACTTTGCTGAGAAAACACGGTTATTTGTCATTCTGTAAGATTAGTGCCTTCAACCTACGCTGCCGGTGCTTTAGTTCACAATGCCACTTCAGTTACTGGACTTTTCTCTGGCAGATTAATTTTAAAAGTCTTGAAATCCCAGTAATGACAGTTTTCAGTCTTTCAGGACAGTTTATTGGTCTCATTATCCCAGTCACCAGAACATTAGCAGAACAGGGTGAACCAGTTGGAAGTCAGTGATATATTACCCACGCATGTATCTAACTACATTTGTAAACTCACACACGGTCCTTTGCCCACCAGATAAACTTCTTTCTGTATGGCTTCACAAAATTTTTGTCTGAACTTCTTTTGTTCATTTCTTTTTCTTCCCTTCTTTTAATTTCTCTCAAAATTTCTTTACTGCCAATTAGATTTCTGCTTTGCTTTTTCTCTTATTAGGAGCTGCTGCAGCCTCTATGGCTGGATTTACAGATGCTGGTCAAAATTAAGGGAAACGAAAATATAGGCATTGTTTTCTTGTCGGATGCAAACTCAGATTTTTATTTCAGTGTGGTTATAATTTTGATCAGTTTCAATGGTGATTTCATGCTGGCTTTTTATTTTATTTTATGTTTTATCTTATTCTATTACCAGTGTGCTTTTAGGCAGGCATGCGAGTACCAAGTCACTTAGTAATTATGAAATCTGTGGGGCATGTGCAAGCACAATTAGTGTTTCCATTTTGTGATGAAGACCTAGCCATGTATGAGGATGAACAAAGGCAAAAGACACGTGGAATCATTACCCCAAGCACTTGTGGCCCTGCCAGGTGTTTGTCCTGCAGCCTGAAGCATATACATGGAAGTGCAAGTTTGAGGCTTGAGCCGTTTTCAGTCTTTGATTGATCCTCAGTTGGGGGTAGGGCTCACACTTATGTTGATCAATACATGAGTTGGTGCGTTGGGCTTACTTAAAGAAGCGTACATTCTCACCAACATCTTTTGTGTCCCATCTGTCATTTCGTCCAGATTTACCATCATAGAGGCCAACAAATGGACTTTTTCTTTATCTGTGTTCACGTCTGTCAGGGGTCCTCCATCTTTTGCAGTCACAGTGCTAATTGAAGTGGCCTCCTCAAGCTGAGACCCACAATGTCTTCTAGACGGAGTCTTTGAACAGATTCTGTGTTTCCTGGGACACTGTGCTCTGACTGGGATGTTTGCTGTGGCTGAGACAGAGAAAAAATGAAATAGATGCTGTAAATGCCAGCCTATGAATTAGCATCCGAGATCCTTCTAATGCAATTTTTACACAAGAGATATAATGGCCTATGTTTTATCTCGAGTGATTGTAGTCACACTATTGTGTATCATTCAGAAAGAGACAAAGTTCCCCATGTCAGGCTTCTGGAAACATTGGTGGAATCTTTATCAGCCTTCTTTGGTCCATTAAACAAAAGTTAGCTTCTCCTTCAAGGGAAGGAAATGATATAGAGGAAGAGGAGGGCTGCTTGATTTCCTGTGATTTTCCTGAGTATTTAGTGACCAGCAGATGGAGGTGGTGGTTCCTGAAATGTAAAGCCAGTCTCAAAGGCCCCTCTGTGACACAGTCCTCTGCCTGGACCACAGTTCTTCCCCCTTGGCAGATTAGGCATCTGCATAGCTGATGTATTTTTAGGGGATTTCTATGTGTGTAGCCAGCATGTCTGCTTTTCAGAAGAAAGTTAGTTTACAAATACAAACTATGAGAAGAGTCCAGTGTGTTTCTAATAAATGGGAAACATTTCAATGTCCATTGCTTTGAGCATCACTCATTGGGTGCTCATTGCAAGGCTGTTTAAATAAGGCATTAAATGTATAAGGTGTCTTAAATGTGTGAGTTGTCTGGCGTCCTGGTTATCCCAAATCAAGACTGTGGAAATAAACAGCTCAGAAGCCAAACTATTAATGGGCATTTCAAGGGTATATTGGAAGGGAAGGCATTATCTTTTGACAAGAAATAGAGGGCCATTTCTTTTCTTTGTGCACTTCAGAGTGTTTATCTTGGCACCTGATATTGGAGAGCAGTAGCCTCTGAAGGTTAAAAGAGCTGTTCTCCATGTAAATGATCTGGTCAGGCAAGCTGGGCAGGGCCATAGATGGCTGTGGGTTCACAGAGCAGACCTCTGGTTATCCACTGTGGGTGAAGCCAGTTGATATCCGGGGCTCGCACATGTCGTTACCATTATACTTACTAACTTCGTGCATGCGTGCGTGTGCCCGTAAAAATGGATGTTGCTTGTCACAGATTGTGCCAGATGCTGCCTGCTGATGGAGAAGACTGCTCTTGTCCTCTAGAGCTGCCAGAGAGCGTGGCATGAGGGACCCAACCAGGGTCCTGGGACAGAGCCAGTCCACCTGACCCCTGAGATCTCGTAGGTAGCGGGAAGCTGAGGATCTTCTGAGACCAGGACCAGCTACATAATTTGCGGAGCCCAATGTGGAAGGGAAATATGGGACTCTCCGTTCAAAACCTATGAAGAATTTAAAGATGATGACAGCAGAGCATTAAAGCACAGGGCCTGTTGGGTGCTGGGTGAAGTCCTCTACGGGGCAGGCCGTCCTCATTTCGGCTTTCTCTTTTCCCTGTTGGGTAGCTTGTCCTCTCAGCCTACTTGAACGTTCGTTCTAGCCACAGACTAGAAGGTATCCTTTGCCCGTCTTTGTTCATCCTCATAATAGGTGGAGAGTGTGGAGCATTTTCAGAGACGCACACCTTTGGTGATGCAGTGCTGATAAAGGAAAGGTCACTGGCCTAGGAGGCCTGGCATTTGTCTTTTCATCTTTTTCTGTAGGTGTTTCCTGAGTGGATTTGGGCAAATTGCTTAATCTCCTAGTAAAAACAGGTAGCGTCCACTCTGCAATTCCTGCATTCCAGGTACTGTGATAAGTACTTTACATGTGCTGTCCTGTTAAGTTATCCTAACAACCGAATGAGTCAGGGACTACCATTCACCCCATTTTACAGATTTGGAATTTGAGGTTTACTGAAGTTATGCAGCCTTTCCAAGGTGACAGAGTCTGCTTACCTGGCCACTGTGCTGAAACTTCCCTTTGTTTCTGTGTGACCTTTTCAACCTCAGTTCCTGTTTGAAACAAATGTAGCTAATAACATGTGTTTCTCCACCTCATGGGTATTTGGGAGGATTAAATGAGGTAACAGCTGAGAAGTTACTTCAGGAATTGAAAGCCTCAGATAACAGCAGAGAAGAAAGGTGTGGAGTCAGAGCGACTGGGATTGGAGTCTCAAATCTGCCGTTTCCTAGCTGGGTTGCCTTGTAGTTTTAACATTTCTGAACCTGTACCCTCGAATGTGAAAGGAAACCAGCACCTTCTATGTTGTAGGCTGTAGTGAGGATTAAATGGAATAAAGTACAAAAAGCACTTAGCATGGTGCCTGGTACTCGAGAGCCTCCCGCCAGGGAGTTGCTGAGGTCATGACTGGTTACATGATACAAATAGAAGGTCTTTAGGTAACCTTCCCTGAGCATCATGGGGACTGGCTCACAGACACGTGTGACTGAGTGAATGAGCACGTGCACGAATGGGAGGGTGAGTGCTGGGTGCTGGTGTGTTGGCAGGTGATCCCACCGCCCACCTGACGGGGAGGAGCTTGTGGACCCAAGCTGGAGGAGGCTGTGTGGAGGCAGCCTCCGCCCAGAGGACCTCTTCTTCTTGAGGTCTGCTCTCTTCTCCCTGAGGGTCATGAGCGGAACCCCTCGCACAATGGGCTTGAAGAACTGCTTCAGGGTCTCCCTGTTGCCTTCTTCCTGGCTCACCCTGCTGTGGGGCCGGTGGGTCAGGCTGAGGAGTGGCTGAGTGTGCCCCAGTGTTCAGGGTGCAGCTGAAGCCATAGGAGAGTGCAGGCACCCAGCAGTGCCCTCGCCATGGGGGGCACATCCAGGAGCCAGCCATGGACACTCATTAATCCAAATGCCCTCTTGGAGAGCATTGCAGGTATTTTCTCCAACCTGCTAGACTTCTCCCAGCAGCTTCCTTGGGGGTGGCCCTGGAGACCAGCAGGGGACTGGACACCTCACTGGGCGGGGGGCGGGGTCTTTCCTCCTGTCGGGACAGGGAGGTGCTGGGATGCGCGGGGACTGCCATCTGCCACCAAGTCGCAGGAGGCACTGAAGGGCATCCTGTGTCCCTTGGCCCTTCCCACTGGCCCTGCCTGCGTATGCTTCAGTGCTTGCTTGGCACATTCAGTTGTTGTGTTTGGCCTGTGAGCATCTGCAGTCCTCTGTTGGTCTCCTTGAAGATGTTGAAGGAGTGACGCGGGCCACCCCTGTTTGTACAAACACAGGCACCAGCACTTGGAAGTCATGGTGGGGGGGGGGTGCTATTGTAGTGGCATAACTTTAAAAAATTGTTGATGCACGCAGCCATCGCAGTAAGCAGTGAAAGTCAGTAAGAAGTCAGGCATGAAAGTGAACATGCGGAAGCTGTGGTGGCTCCCCTTGGACCAGGCAGTTCAGCAAAGTGCCCGAGAACCATTCGTGCCCAGCAATGTTACAGAACATCAGAGTCTGACAGCACCAGCAGCTTCTTGAAGTCCACCAAGGTCATAGCCAGCTTAGGTAAACAGATGGTTGATGAGGGATGGATAGGAAGGAAATGGACTTTTTTTTTCTTTCGAGTGTTCAGCACGAGCCAAGCATTCTTCGTATGAAAGTAGATCACGTGAGGCATCTGATGTGGTCCTTAGCTCTCCATGGAGGCGGCCCTCGTTATCCACCTCTCACACGTGGGGCTTGTAGCTCAGCTGGCCACGTGGTGAGGCTGGGACTCACACGGGTTCGTGTTGACCCCCCAAGCCTTACAGCACATGCCGGCTGTGTGGGCTGACCCCACCTGAGCACACGCTTTGGTGAGGTCTGGAGGGCCACAGCAGGATGAGAGGGGTTGGGTAGATTGGGATGCCGAGGCCTCGTGGTGTCCTCGGTGGGGTTTCAAGATGTTTGCTTTTTGGGCAGCGAGTCCAGGGAGGGCTCTCTGACCTCCAGCGTGGGCTGTGCCTTCCGTGGGACAGAAATGGTTCCTAGGGGAGCGTGGGCAGGGTTGGCCGGTCTGGCCCTGGCTGGCAGGGGAGAGGTGGCGGTGTCTGGCACCTTACGCCTCTCCTCAGCCTGGGGGCTGCCAAGGAAGACCTCGACCTTGTGGGGTCCCCAAGCAGGATGAAGTTGCAGCGAAGACAAGAGGACTCAGCTCTTCTGCCAACACCGGGGAGCATCTCCCTTCACGTTTTCCCCAAAAAGTCAAACCTGCTCTTCATCTCTGGGCTCAGGTCTCTAAATACGGCAAGTGTGGTGTCATACACTTAATGATTTGACATATTTTCCCTAGACTTTGGTGTTTTGCATTAAAATGGAGTGAGGTGTAATTGGCCTGTGGAATTCCCCTGAGTCTAGACCTTCCCCTGATGTAAACTTGACCCTGCATTTCCTCCTTGACAGCTGCTAACTCTTGGCTCCCAGGGTCTGGTTTTAGAAGAATCCAGATTTCTATTACAATGAGCATGTGCCGCTAAAAAGAGATTTTTAAAAAGAGCATGGGCTTTGGAGTTGAATTCTGCTCTGCCAGTTACTAGTTTTACCTACCTGGGCCTTTGGTTTGCTCATTGGCAAAGAAGAACTAATAATAAAAGCACCTGTATTATAGGGCACTGGGGATGATTAGATGATACAACCCATATCAAGTAGTTTGGAACAATATGTGGCACATGGGAAGCCTTACTTCCCTGGCTACTCTCATTTATAGAGTCCCGCTTCATTTTTAATGACGAGCAGGAGAGACTCCAGCAATTTTAGTCACTTTGACCCCGTGATGAGTTCATAAAATTAAGACAGTGCATGGCATGCACATTTAATGCAACACAGTCACCACTGCAAACAAAAGCATTTATTATGTCCCCAAGGAGGTGGATTGCTTTTGCTTTCTTTCCCAAATTCTTTTAATCTGGTCTCTTGTACAGTAAAGGTGGGAGGTTTTGGGACTCTAGTTTGTTCTTGCTGTAACATTGTACTGTAATTTGCAAAGCAAGGGGAGAGTCAGAAACACCGGGCAGGGCTTTGGCTCTTTGTACCTGCACCATCCGTAATGCCTCTCTATTGTGCTTTGTTGAGGCAGAGGCGGAACAATATTGTAAAAAGAACAATAAGTGTGGGAGGCAATAAATCCATTGGAAGTAGGTAGTCTTTGGCCACGAGTCATAACATACCGCTTTACTCTCAGCCTCCTACCACTTTACATTATCAGTGAAATTTCTATTAACGCAGTATGATCACATTATGTGCAAACAGCTCAGTGGGCATAGGTTTTTGCCCCACCGACAGTCCTGTGGCTTCTTGGATGGCTTCTTGAATGATAATGCTGAAGTTTGAATATTCTTTTTTCTCAGTTTTTGCCTGGGCCCCTGTCAGAATGCTGTGCTTTTGCACACCAACACAGAGGACACTGTTTGAGGGACTCACTGTCAGGCAACCAGTAAAACGCACGTGTGTGTGTGTGTGTGTGTGTGTGTGTTTTAATATACACGGGCTATTTCCCTGTGTAAATAAAAATTGATATCTACTCTAAAATCTCAAGGTCTGTGGCCAAGTGTGAATATTTCTGAATATCAGGAGTCATTCGGTCACCCTGGAATAAGATGTAATCCTTTCAGGAAAGGGCTCACAGCTCACTAATCTTTTGAAAAAAGCCAGTGATACACGTTTGCCAGAACAGGAATTTCAAAATTATGGAGCCATAGCTGGATCTTCTACTTAAATAACAAGATTTTCAGTTTTTGTGTGAAACAAATGCCCTATGAATGTTAAGAAAAATATATAGACTTGGAAAGAAATCAAGGGATTATTAATTTAAAAAATTAAAAAAAAGTTTTTTATTTTAAGAGAGAGAGCAAGAGAGCACAAGTAGGGGAGAGGCAGAGAGAGAATCCCATGTAGGGGAGAGGCAGAGAGAGAATCCCAAGCAGGCTCCACACAGTCAGTGCAGAGCTCCCTGTGCGGCTTGAACTCATGAACTGTAAGATCATGACCTGAGCTGAAGTCGGATGCTTAACCGACTGAGTCACCAGATGCCCCCAATTTTTAAAAGTTTACTCTTAAGGGAGGTGGGCTGGTCTTGGGAAGGCAGAAATGTGTTGGTGAAAGTCTGGATCTGAGTCAGGCTAATCAGATTTGAATCCAGTGCTACCACTGACTAATCATATGACCCTGAGAAGTCAGTCATTGAACCTCACTGTTCTTATCTGTCAGATGGGCATGGTGGTACTAACTTCTAGGGTGGAATTGGGAAGTCCACGTGAGAAGGTGTACACAAGATGTTTAGCCATAAGTGGCACACAGGAAGCCTTTGGAAAAGGTGGGCTGCTGTCACCATTCCCTGGGAGCTGCTCCCACGTACCTGGGCCTGCTGGCTGCTGGAGATAGCGGTTGTCCACTTGGGGGAGTGCTAATATCAGGCCACCTGGAGGCCTTATTCAGAGCCCTCTGTTAAAGCTGCTCACTGCTGAGCTCCACCAAGGCGTCTTCGACAGTAATCATAGTACTGATGCAGGTGATTTGTATGTTGTGCCTCGTGCTTTATTTGCATTACTTAATGCCTCACAACCACTTCTGAGGTTGTTTCCTACACCACCTCCAATTTAGAGATGCAGAAACCAAAACAGAGAATGTAACGTTGCCCCAGGTTACCCAGCTCCAAGTGGCAAAAGCGAGCTTGGAGATGGGTCTCGTGAGTCCTGTTTAGGTGCCTGGGCTGGGGCATCTGGGTATTTCCAAGACCAGTAGGTCCTGTTTCGGTCTTAGCCTAGTATTGGCTCATTAGGACAGTTGGTGGAAACTTCTTCCTCATTCTTAATCTTTTCTCCTTTGGAATTCTTAGTCGTACTTGGATGCATTGTCATTTGCTTTCATAATACAGAATTTAAAAAGGAGCAACAATGAGGGGAGGGCCCAGCAAGCCTTCTAACTTTCTACAGTTTTCTCTTTTATTATAATAACATGCTGCTGCTTGTCTTTTGATTTCCTTTGAGGGTCAGCCAGCCCTCTCCACATCAGGTCTGACTCTTAAGCCTTTCTGACAACCTCATTGGATTTGGTTCAGTTTCCCTTTTTGTGAGCCCCATTATGGAAATGGATGATCATGTGGAAGGGCCCACTTGGGCTCTAGGACCCTGGAATAGGACGGATCTGGCTTGGAGCCCCAGTGTGTCCCTTCTTTGCTTCACTTCTGGGCCTCCGGTTCCTTACCTGTAAAATGGGGTCATGGTGAGAATCAGCTGTGTCGGCATGTTAACAGTTTTAGTGACCAATAAATTTCAACTCCTTGGTTTTTGATTTGCTCATTCTTTCTCATTTTTTGTCTATCTTTCCTGGGTGTTTGTTGGTGCTTTTTTTTTTTTTTTATTCCCCCCAGGGAAGAAACAGTTCTGTTTTTCTGCTTGATTGACAGCCGGCTCAAAGGCCACAGCCCTTAGACCCACTAGGGTCAGTTTTATTTTGCATGGAATGAGTCTGGCAGATCTGTTCATGCTCCTGGCAGTCCTGCAGATATGCGATATCCTGAGGACCCCTTATCTCTTTCTGTGGGGGGGTGTCAAGAAAGAGGCAGGTAACTAGACCTTAAATTCTCCAAGGGCAGACTTGCTCTTTTTGATGGGAGAGGCACTTAGCACAGAGCTATCTTTGGGGTGGGGTTCAGGGGATGTTGGCGGAATGTACAGATTAAACAAAGGAAGACCGTTGCCGGGCCTTTTCTTCTGGTGCTCACATGCTGGTGATCAGAATAAGAACACTGTTGAGCACAAGCCAAGCCCTAGATGCTTAACATCTTTTTCCCCATTTACTCTTTAGTACTGGGTTTTATGAATCCTCCGCATCAGGCATGGATGCCGCAAAAAGTCGGGGGCTGCCTCCTGGCTGCAGCAAGCCAGCTCGGAAACCCTGCAGGCAGTTCCCTCGCCCACAGCCCTCTTAAGAGGTGCCAGCAGGCACTGCCAGACCTCCAAGCCAGCTGGTCCTCACTTCTTCCAGCCTGCGACCCCCTCCTCGCCCCTGGGGAGCATCCCAGCCTCATCCGGAAAACACGGCTGTGTCTTCCCCAGAAGCCTCCTTACCAGGCTGAGGGGGCCCAGCACCTCCGTAGCGCCGAGCCGAGCAGCTGCGGCCGGAGCACCGCAGTGCCGGGCAGGAGCACCGCAGTGCTGGGCGGGTGCACGAGGAGCACCAAGCGAGACTGATGGGGCCTCCGCCGCAGCCACCACCATCAACCTGGGGGAGGCAGCTCGGCAAAGGCAATTAGGAAGCTGCTGCAGCTAATTCAATGAAGTACTCGAATGCCACATTCCCAGTGACATTAGGGACAAATGTGAATTGTAATTTCTATCCCTTTCACCTTCTCTGAGGCCCTGCTGGTGTCAGGATGTTGCACAGTGTTTGCCGGGCATGGTTTCTCCTTCTCCTTATAGGCTTCTTTTATTTTGTATTTGTCTGTTTATTTGTTTGCCTATTCTTTACATCACTGGGACTGGGCTTCCGAGTGTGCATTGTGGGTGATTGGGAGCTTTGTCCGCCGCACGTAACTCAGCGTCCTCAGGGCAGCATTACCTGCTCCGAGACGGCGTCCTGGCTGCAGCCTGCCTGGCTGGTCCCCCCACCTCCATGTACAAGGACACGGTGGGAGAGACCAGCCAGCCAGGCAGGGTGATTTGCATTTGCTTTTGAGTCCTGCAGGTGCAGTTGTGTGTTCTGTTCCCCAGGTCTGGCCAGCAGATATGCTGAGAGCTTGCACCAGACACAGCCCCTCCGAGATGAGGGGAGCAGCTGGTTGGGAGGTGGGAATTAAATTATGTGGATTTAATGGAGGGGCAGTTTTGTCAGAAGATGTTTAGCTCCAGCCCACTTCCCCTAGTATCAGGCCCAACGCTGTTGCATTTTTCAGGCTTATGGAGGAGTTCCCATCCGGCTCCTCCTGGGACATCACTCTGCGGGGAAACTATGAGGCTTCCTCGGATGGTCTTTGCGCCTGTGTCACATCACACCTGGGATTTGCCATGTGGTCCCGCATTGACCGAATAATCTGATGCCTACCTCCTACCTTCCTGCTGAGCCTGACTATGCAGAAGGGCATGAGCTGCAAGCTGGGGGGTGGGGTGGTCCCAAACTTGGAGCACATCTTGGGGACCAGTCCCTCCAGCTCTGGGTGCTCGAGCCTAGTGGCATGCCCCATATCACAGTGAATCCGGAACGGGCCAGGCCTGGAGCATTGGTGTTTTTACTGCCAGCTTGTATATTGATTTGAGTGTCGAGACCACAGAGAGAAGGAAAGGCTCCACGTTCCATAGTGGGCTCCGTAGAGGATGGAGAGAGACAGCCTCTAGCCTCAGCTTGGCCCACGCCTGTCAGAGCCCCACTGCTGGACCCCACAGGAAGCCTGGTCTTGTGCAGCCTCCCCTTGGATCCAGCCGCATGTAAGCCTGAATTTCACGTAGAGAACATGTTCCCTTGGTGTGTCTGTTTTTAACTGCCCAAATATTTTGTCCCAATGTGTCATGGGGAACATTCCCCTTATTAGTACAATCTATGTTAAATGAAGGGAGTAGGAGACAGACAGTTAGACAACAAAAACATTTATTCAGCATTGATAAACCCATCTGGAAACCCGAGGCTTCAGCCTTCTCCTTTTCCACAGTAGAGGTTCAAATGACCATTTGCTTCATTTTGGGTAGAATATCCTGGTTTGGGAAAATCTTTATCTGTCTTAGCAGACTTATAAGAACACATTTGCTTTTGACCAAATGTTGGAAATGTTTTCTTCCTTCCTTCCTTCCCTCACTTCTTTCCTGCTTCAATAAGCACCCATTGAATACTCACTGAGGCGTGTGGAGTTGTGTTCGGTGCTGAAATCCCTTTGCCACTGTGGCCACCTTTTGCATCCTCGCCCTGAGTGCTTCAGTGACAGCACAGTGCTCGCAGTCCCCAAACACATCAGGCTGTGTCACGCCTCTGTGCCTCAGCTCATGCCGTTCTTGCCGTCCACACTGCTGACCCCATTGCCCTTGTCTGACTGCTGAGCCCTGCCTCTTGAGGAGGTCAGATTTCAGCATGCTGAAATATCACCTGGGGGAACTTATTAAAATGCATTATTCCAGTGTCCTGTCCCAGAGATTTGGACTCAGTGAGTTCAACCCAGGGCCTTGGAATCTGCATTCTAACAAACATCTTAGGTGATTCTGTTGGTGGTGGTCCAGAGACAGTGCTTTGAAAAATGCCTTTGAATCCCACCTCTGGGAAGGCTTCTGGATTCCCCTAAAGAGACTGAATCATTCCTCTCTTTCCTGCTGAGAGGAAATGTGCACATCTTCCCACCGTGGTTTGCTTAAGTATCTGTGTTTGTGAAGTCTGCGCTCGGTCTCTGAACCCAGCCTTCTTCAGCCTGCATGGCACCAATGGAGATTTTCTCTGTGGTGGAGATGGGGGCTTTAGATCAAGTCAGTCATTTTATCTTTTAAGTCAGAAGATACCCAGGATCACATCTGATTGTTGAAGTAGTTTGTTTAGGAATCACTGAGCAGAGTTGAAGTGGCCATTCTCCAATTTGTAAGATAGAGAGAAATTTGTTGACCTGTCACCTATGGCTTTTCTTCCTACCAAATAGGTTACCAGGAACTTTAACAGAAAATTGGTGAACATCAATGTGAAAAGTGCCATCTGCTTTCCATAAAAGGCTGCTCCTAATCTCCCTGGTACAAGAATTGCTCTCCCAGGGGTCTGTTGGGCACAAAACTGCATTTTTCTTAAGTCTGCAGCTTTCAAACTTGTTTGACCATGACCCAAAGTAAGAAATACATGGTTCAGTGCAACCGTTGCACACAACTTAACTTGCACAACTCAAGTTTCATGCAACATTACTTAGCCTTCTTTGCTGTGCAATCTGGTCTATTCTATTAGACTGGACTCTTAATCTATTTTTTCTATTTTTTTTCTTTTCTTTTCTTTTCTATCCCATTATATTCATTTCTAACCTACTGTGCTCTTTCTATCCTATTCATTTTGGAAGGCTGGCTGTAACCAATACATTGATTTTATAGCTTAATAAATATGTTAAGAGAATAACAGTGCCCTAAGTGTTACTAGGGTAAATTATATGCTAGTTCATTTTCATTTTGGGAGGTGCTGCATTGAGTCTGGCACTAAAGCTGTGTTTTCCTTAATTCATGATAGTGGTGGGTAAGGTTTATCAGACAGCTATGCTAAGCTCTCTGTATAAATTTCATTTCACCTTCCCAACGCTCCCATGAGAAAGGTACTTTGTTTTTTTCTTTTTTTTTCTTTTATAGTTTATTGTCAAGTTGGTTTCCATATAACACCCAGTGCTCATCCCAACAAGTGCCCTCCTCCATGCCCATCACCCCTTTTCCCCTCTCCCCCACCCCCATCAACCCTCAGTTTGTTCTCAGTATTTAGGAGTCTCTTTGGTTTGCCTCCTTCCATCTCCTTAACTGTTTTTTCCCCTTCCCCTCCCCCATGGTCCTCTGTTAAGTTTTTTGAGACAGGTACTTTGGTAGCCCCATTTTTTTCATGAGGACACTTAAATTCAGGGCGGTGAAGTGACTTACCCAAGGTCACACAGTTCATAAGTGGTGGCATTGGTTCTTGAACTCAGGGCTGTCTGACTGTGATGCCTATTCTTACCTGTTTGCATTTTCCTCTTTCTGTCTGCAACAGCCAAGTTAGTTGGTCGCAGGTGTCACCATGTGGGCAGCCCAGCTAGAGGCAATATGTGGGTGGCATGATGGGGAGCAGTGGGGAGGAAATGTGTGAGACAGGGGAGGAGAGTGGAAGAGGCAGGTTTGGGACGCACATGGTGAGCAGTGGTCTTCAGAACACCTGATATTTTACTTAGCACTTAAGGAATTTACAAAGAGTTTGTCCATCTCTGTGAGATGGGCCTCCTGCTCTTAGAGCATCCACTACATCTGGTATTTGTTATTGTACCCGCTCGGCAGGTATTTGTTTTCTTATCTCCTTCTCTGACCAACTGTTGTCTTTCTGAGGCTGGGAATGATGCCTTGTCCTTGGCAAGGCCAGGACCTGGTCCTGGGAGATGTTCCATGAATGTTTGGTGAATGAGCAAGTACATAAAGAGATCCTGTGATTTAATATTCACAACAGCCTATGAGTAGTATTCCGTCCTCATACTGCATTTGTGAAAACAGAGCCCAAGATCATGAAGCTAGTGATGGAGAAGCAGGTGGAGGACCACTCCCCTCCCCCCAAATGCGGATGTAACTATTATGTTCACATTTGTTTGTTGAAGATTGGTTTGGTTATTACACGTCCTCCCAAGAATTTCTCTTCCTACCATTTGGATCTGAGTTTTCTGAGCTGGATTTCCTGTTATTTTTCTTTTAATTTTTTTCCCTTTTGCTGATTTGGGTGTGATGTGGCTGGACTAGAGGGTCACAGGGCTAGAGAGGGCAGGGCCTTGCCTGGAAGTCTGAGTTCCAAATTCTAGCCCTGACTGACTCTGACACTGTTGAACTCACAGACTTGGGGCAGCTTGCTGCTTCTCTCTGGGCCTGTACGCGACAGAGCCGGAAAGTCCCTCCATGCTGAGACTCGGCATGCTTCTAGAGGAGGGCAGACCTCACGTAGTTTCCTAGGATGTTCCACCATGAGATGGGTGGCACACTGTCCATGCTGTGCTGGGGTCTGTACATCCTACCGACATCTGTTGCCCTGCTTCTGTCTGCAGCAGGTGCCTGTGGGAGGGTATGGAGGCACTACTGGCCCCACCAGGGAACAGTATAGCAGGGTCACCAATTCACACCACTGCAAAAATGATGTATTAGGTGCAGATGATGAGGTGGATTTGGCCCAGTGGTCAAGGGAAGACAGTGGCATCAGTGTCAGAGGAGGCTAAAATGACATCCCATCCTGGTAAAAATTCTCTTGTCCGTTTTGGCTAATGCATTTCCCAAGGGTTCTTGTATCACAGACGTGTTCTGAGAGTTGTATCAGGGAACGAAGTCATCTTTGAATATAAAAGGCAAAAATAAAAGGGACTAAAATATTTGACATATGATGAAGTTCTGTGATATTTTAGACAGTGAGTAAATTGACATTTATATAACCTGGTATATTCATTTCCCCTGATCCACCCTCCCCTGAATGTTGCCTTAATAACACGCCTGACTAGATGACGTTAATTGCTTCAAATTGCCAAATTAAAAAAAAAAAAGCCAGCATTCATTCAACAAGTGTGCTGTGTTCTTTTCCGGCTGGCACCAGCAAAGAAGAGCTGGGGTCTCCTGGGGGAGGGAGGGCTGAGATGTAACCTGAGCAGCACAGGACGGGGGACTTGTGCATTCCCAAACACCGGCTGTTCGGGCCAGACATAAGCAGTGGAGCTGAGTGTCAAATTCATGGCGCCAGAAGCTACCCATGGATAGTGTATGGCCTCGAGCAGCTACTTCATTTCATTTTACGTTTGGCTCTTTTGTAAGTGATCCCTATCTCACTGGACTGTTGTACAGATTTTTAAATTAGATCATGACTGTAAAATTTAGCGTGGTGTCTGGCAGTTGTCGGAATTCAATGAAGGGCAGCCGCCATTATTGTAATTCTTGCCTTCTTTGACTCGTACACCCACCTCTGAGGTTAGAGGTGCTACTTCATCTAGAGGACGTTCATTCTCCACATTGCTTTAGTTTTGGTTCCCATTATAGTCTCTATCAGTAAACATTTGTGGAATAAACGAATGAGTGCAGGGAATGAATGAATTTTATAGGCTGAGAAAACTAAGGCTCAGAGAGATCAACCAGATCATAAAAGACAGAACAGAGATTCACACCAGGTCTGTTCTGTCCTCAGCCATGACCCTCAGCTAATAGGAGGTGTTGTTTCCTTAGTTTAGTGTTACCTAAAATTCCAGGCGAAGCACCATTTGTCCCCCGCTATCTGAAGGTGACGTATATATGCGTGTATGTGTGCACATGAACGTTCCATGGTGGCATCCCAAGAAGAGAGGTCATATTAGATGTAGCCTCATGGTTGTGTCGAAACTAATTATTTGGTTAGTTTTCATTCTGGGGTAAAATGACAGGCTAGGTACCCTTTATCTCTTTTGGAAAAAAGCTCTTTAAAAGCTCTCATGTTCTGAATTAGCTGCAGAGTCCCACTAGGATGTTGAAATAGCCTCTACCCATCAAGATCCCATTCGAAGTGCCTTTTCTAGGACTTGGTGAGAGAAAGCTTTCCCTGCTGATCTACCTGCGTATGTGTCATCTTTTTCATGTGTATTGCAGTGGTGATTTAAACCTCTCAGCTCACCCCCCAAACCCTGCACACTCCCATTGCCATGGGCTATGAATCTGCACTGTGCACTGTTTTTCTTAGATCTGTTTGTAGGCAAGATTTCTGGGTTGAGAGTGGAGGAGAAGGAGCCGGAGAGGGGCTGAAGAGGGAAGAGAGTCACTTTCTGTTCTTTTTTGAAAAGTCCTTGAATTCAGCCCTTGGATAGTGCAGTTTAAATTTGAGAGATGATGGCTATTAATACTCTGCTTCTTTTGTAGCAGCTTTTAGTCCAGGATGTCAAAATACATCAATAACATGTTCTTTCTCTATTTCTCCATTTCGCATGTGGGGAGGAAGTGGAGAGCATCTCCAGAGAGCACGTGGCTGCTTCGGACAGTGGCTGGTCCCTGGCAGAGGCACGAGGAAACCATCATTCATTCATCATTCACTCGTTCATTTATCATTCAACAGAACCGACATCTTGTTACTCTGTTCCGGGTATGGTGCTGGCTTTGGGGGTATAGGACAAGAAAATTCAGATAGTCTGCACCTTCCTGGAAATTACAGTCTAGTGCAGAAATCAGGCATTTCTCAAAGAATTAGACTACCACATGCAAATCTCCCTCTGGTGCCATGGAGGCATGCTGACAGCATGTGACCTAAAGACCTATTCTGGCCCCGGGTCAGAGGAGGCTTTGCAAGGAGAGGGGCTTCAGCTGAGACTTGAGGGCTGGCAGGAATTAATAATCGAAGCCTGGCTGGATCCTTTGTGATGCTTCCTCACCACCCAAGTGTGCCCATGAGCTCCTTACGTGAGTTCTGGGTCCCAAAAACCCATCCCATGCTTTCTTCTTAGCCTTTGCTTTACTTGTTCCCACTGCCCTAAACCCTGTCCTTGTCCCTACAGTAATTCTCAGTCTTCACAGCCTAGTCTCTTAATCCAGCAACCAGCCTTTGAGCTTCTGCTATGCCAGTGGCTCTCTGCTGGTACCTCAATTGCTACTGCCTCCAAGCAGCCTTTCCCAACCTCTGTCCTCGTTTGCCATTTGTATCTCACTTGTGGTCATCAGAGTTGAGTTGGTCTCTAATTACTGTTTTACCATCACTATAGGCTCTTCTGCCCAGCTCCACAGGCTTTGTGAGGGCCTTCTTCTTCCTCGTTTTCCTTGTGGCTTCCCAGGGCAAAGCCTTGTGATGGTGGTGGTGTGGTGATGATGACAACTCACTGATAATCTTGAACATTTACCACAAGCCAGACAGCATTCAGAACACATACTGACCTATTCAGTCCTTGCAATAACCCTGCATGCAAGCTACTCCATTATTATCTCTGTTTAACCAATGAAGAAAACTGAGGTACAGAGACTATTAAGTAACCTTCCCAAAGGCACTTGGCTAGGAAGTGATAGAGTCCCACTGCACTGCACCTCCTGCCTAGCATGGCACCTGGCAGGTTGCACAGTGAGCTGACTGTGTTAGTTAGTGACACGTACAATGCACCTTTCTCCCAAAGTATTTGCACAAGGATATTGACCATGAGTGATAAAGGAGCAGCGGGCTAACACTGTTCCCCTTGGTACCATGGGAAGCTGGTCATGACTAGATTTCTGTGCTCCAGAATTTGTTCCCATCACAGGAAGTAGGGAGCAAGGCTGATACATGTGTCAGTCATGCCTGCAGCCCTGCTGGGCTCTGGCCAGATGCTTTTCCCCTAGTTGCTTTTCTTCCCAGGATTGAAGAAGTCTCTAGACCAGACCCAGCTGTTGGGTGGGTGACTGCTCCTCAACAGAAGTGCCCAGTTCACAATTACAGGTGCAGGTTCCTTGCACAACCACACAGGCTTCAAAAGGTGCAGAGACAGAGTTCCCTTCCACTGCAGTGTTCAAGCCTTGATGCCGGACGACCACCTAGGAAGAAATAATATCTATGACAAGCTATCACTTTTTAAATTACAAAACGTTGTCTATTTACTGTGGACTTTTTTGTGAATACAGATAAAGAGCAAATATAAACAACTGCTATTCCAGCCTGATCAATGTTAATATTTGGGTGCATTTCTTCTAACTTTTCTTCCTTTGAATATGTGTGTGACTGCGCACACCTATATACATAGGTACTTTACATAAATGACATAATATTGTATCAACTATTTTATAGTGGCAAGACATTTCCAAGCTGATTCAGGCAGGGTAGGGCCACTTACAACAATTCTTTTCCTATGAAAAATAAAATCCATTCTTTTCTTTGAAAAGTTGGGAAGCACCGAATGACATAATAGATACAAGAATAATCACATTAAATATTTTTAGCATTTCTTTTGGGCTATTTGAAATTGGAATTAAACTGTACATATGAAGTTTTTTTGTTTTTTTTCCTCCTAATTTTAAGGCAGGGATGTGTCCTCTTATCATGCAGCATTCTTCAAAACGATTTGTTTTCCAGCTACAAAATCATGTGAATGTGGGGTGACTTATATCACGTTCCCCTGATTCCAACATGGAGGCTTTCCAACACAGGTTTTCCCCCCGCGTAAACAATGCTTTGATGCACATCCCTGTCTGTCCATCTGTCCCACTCATAGTTATGCTCTTGGAGCCATCCTTTCAAGGGGGGGGGGTGTCACTATCAGAGAGCGTGAGCATTCTTAGCACTCTCTCTTGCCGCCGTGTGTGTGTGTATTTGCATGCGTATATGTGCCTGTGTTCATTTGCCCTCTTGTTTTCTTGTAGCATCTAGCTCTGTTCTAGCTCTGTTCCATGCTCAGGCTTGCCTGGGAGACCAAACCTTTATTTTTCCCTCCATGTGTGGAACAGTTGACATGGGGCTCAAAGCAGGGCTCTGCGGTCAGGCATACTTGGGTTCAAATTGGGCTCTTCTGCCTACTGGGTGTGTGGGCTTGAACAAGTTACTCAGCCTCCCTGAGTTTCAGTTTACTAAGAGAAAAATAATATCCACTTATTAGAGCTATCATGAAGGTTAAGTAAAATAATACATGTCAGGTGCTCAGCACATAGAAAGGGCTCAGTAATGGCAAATGTCATTTTTATTATTTTAACTATTCTAATTGTCACACTTTGACTACTGGAATTTGATTCATTTTAAAAATTGTTATTCTTACAAATAGAGCTTTAAAACATCCCAGAGATCAGTTGTATGTGTGTTTTAGCTACTCTCTGTGTGGTATAGAGGGAGGACTTAGGGTGTTGGGTGTCACTTTAAATAAGCACTTGGGGTCCCCAAAATAATTTGAGATTTTGGATTGGTGTCCATCCTAAAATACTGGCTTTAAAAAGGTAGATCAGGATCTAAGTGTTGGCTGGGGGAGTGCAAGCTGTCTCCTTGATCTCCCAAATGCAATTGCTTTAGAAGTCAAATAAATTAAGGGTAACAGTAATAATAGGAATTAACAATGACTAATTATAAAATGAGTTATATTACCAATTATGTAGTGGTATCTAAACCCCAGAGTAGATGGAGGTATTTACAGATGCGAGCTTGCACTGCTCAATGTCAGAGGCCAGGGGGTTGCGTTTGGATAATGAAAGCAGCGGGTATGCTTCTATATGGGCTTCTGGTGTCCGGATGCTACTTGAGAAGCTGTGTACTGTTGTAAAGAGCTGCATTTTTTTTCTTTCAGGGAAGTGTTTTCTTCTTCATTTCCTATCACTAAGAAAGAAGAGAAACAATCCAGATGCTTTCAGAATGCTAGGCCTCACAAATAGCAGAGCCTAGTTCTGCCACTGAATATCCCCGAGGGCCCTCCGGAGGAGTTTGACATAGCAGAGCAGTGGAAGAGGGACCCCTCGGTGGGGCAGAGAGGATGAGGCCGGAGAACGTGGCGGTTGATGCTCGGGATGTGTGGCTGTGGGGAGAGGGAGAGTGGCCTGGTGTGGTTGGTGATGATAGTTCCTTTTCACGAGAGAGCTCCGTGCACCACAGGACCTCCACACATCTAGCAGAGCCTGAGGGAGCATCACGGAAGGTAGTGTCTGACCTCAGAGGACACTGAGCCTTGTTTCCCTTATCTCAAGAAGTAAGATGCAGGTTGCATCTGCCTGGAAGGTGGTTGTTATGAGGATGAAGCAACTCAGTGGTGCTTTGTAAGCTGCCCTTGGGGGCCAAGACTTCGGTCCAAATCTGCAGCCCTTAGGGACTCGTGTGGCCGCTTTACCCAGTGGAAAGGCTTGTGGGTGGCCGCCAGACACCCCAGAACATGTCAGTCAGAGCCCTTGCCTCTCCCGCTGTTCAGAGTGCTTGGCTGCTTCTCTAACCATTGCCATGGATCAAGCAGCAGAAATCCAGGGAGCAAGGGATGGATGGTACAAGGCCTAACTGGACCCTTTCTTTTGATTCCCACCCTTTGGTCCCCTCCTGGTGCCTGACGCCTTTTGGATCAGCCTTTGTCTCTGTTTCCGTTGATGTTCTGCTGTTCTGTTATACAAATTTCTTCTGTCTTCTCAAAGGAGACAACCAGTGAGACAGTTTATAGCCTGGCAGGAGATAGTGTTCTGTTTTCCTGCTGAGGACAAATCCAGGACCTCTGCGGTTAGCTTGGCAGAAGCCCCTTTGGAGCAGACTTGAAGCTGGACCCCCGCTTTCCCTGCAGACGGGTTTCTGCGAGGCACGTTTGAGGATGCCTGACCTGAGGCTCTCCCTGCCCTCGCAGGAGTTGCAGCTTGCAGCCCTCTTCCTGCCCCCTGCATTTCCGAGGGGGCAGCATTCTCCATCAGAGCGAACGTTTATTGGTAAGGTTTTCTCTGAGCAGGATGGTGTGCTCTGTCCTGAACTTACATTGTTTAATTTAATCTTCACCACATTCCCCTGAAAGAACTGCCCTCCTGTGCCACCTGTCTTACAGATGGGGAAACTGAGGCACGAAGCTTCAAGTCACTTGCTCAGTGTCCCAGAGTCAGTAAGTGACTATGCAGAAGTGGAGGCCAGAGGGCAGCTTAATCCACTTGGAGCTGGAGCTCGTGAGGCTGGAGGGAGACACACACTTATAACAGCCAGCGATGTCCAGGTCTGGAGTCCCTCACCGCTGTGTGGGGGAACTCATGCTCTTCTCACCGAATCCTCCTGACGACCCCGGGAGCCGGTGTGGTAACCCCCAGCATACAGGCCTGGGCTATGGTTAGGAAGGGCAGCTGGCTGGCCTGGTCACCAAGGGAAGGATCCCCAGGGGGAGTTTATACTCGCATCTGTCCAACACTGTGCTGTTCCGTGCCCTGTCTACACCCAAGATATTTTCCTGATCTTGAGGGCTCTGGGTTTCCCCCTCTGGGTCCAAAGTAAATACACTCTAATTCATCACGCTGTGAAAAGTAAGTCTGCATCACAGAGAACATGTAGGAGAATGTGGCAGGAGAGCTCAGCTTCCAGAGAGGTGTGGGTCCAGTTAGAGGTGCATCCTCTGTGCCCACTATCTTCTGTGAGGGTGACGGGGGCCTCCTCACTCTCCACTAGGACAGGCGGGAACAGGGTCATGGGCTCTTCAAGGTCTTGGTGATGGTGTCTGGCTCTGCACCCAGGAGCCTGCCTGCCCGGGAGCCTTGAGACATTACCCTTCAGAGGGCTTGAGCTCAGGTGCCCCTGAGAGAGGCTAGGGCTTCCTTGGGGGCCTGTTGCTCTCTTTTCTATCTCCATTCCCATAGCCAGCTTGGCCATGTGGTTTTCCCACCCACAGCTGGGCTCCACAGAGGGAGGTGCTGAAGGCTTCTGCCGGGGAGTCCATGCTGGGGGCCCCCTCTGTCCCTGACCCATCTGGTCTGCCCTGCTCCCCGCCTGTGATTGCTGTGGTTGGTCACAGGGTGGCAGCAAGAGTCAGACACCGAGGCTGAAGCTGGGCTCTGGGTAGCCATCCATGGACAGAGTCGGGCTCTTCCTGGCTCTGGGGACCCACTGTCCCAGGCACGGCCTCAGGCCGGGCTCAGCATCATTTGTGATCTTTTCTTGCCTGCATTGCGAGTTCAGGAAAGAATGAAAATTCACCTTTTTCTGCGAATAATACTGATAATAGGTTTTCACTTATAATTAGTCCTTTCTGCATACAAAACCCATACTTTCCCGAGAGAACCAGTGTACAGCTACCATAAAAGGTGGAAAAAGCAAATGTCAGAGTAAGAGGGAAGAGCTGTGAGTATCCTCTGCATTGTTTGCTGGCCCTGTCCCTTGGCCATGTGGCTTTCCCCTTCAGGGCCTTGGGGTCTTCATCTGTAAAATGGGGAAGTAGCCTCAACGTCAAGAGGTCATTGTGAGGAGTAACAAACATGAGTTTAAGGCAATCACCATAGTGCTTGGCATAGAGGAACCATTAGTTCCTCTCATTCTTTAAGAACTGGTACTTGGTGGACTTAGCATTAGCAGGGGAATGACATCACAGGGATCCTCGCTTGGAGAATTTCTCAATAAGCTCTGGTGAAACAAGGACCAAAACAGACCCTTCCTTCTCTCTTCTTCTCTGCTACTATCAGTGGTATTGTGTAGAAGAAAACAAACAGGATTTGGAGCCAAACTACCCGGGTCCGATCCTGACTCTTCCATCCTCTGGGTGATCATGTGCAAGTTACATAACCTCTCGGTGCCTCTGTTTCCTCATGTGTGAAATGGGGATAATGGTAAGACTTTTGTGAGGATTACAGAGTTAATACAGGTAATCTGGCAAATTGTGAGCACTGTATTACTATTTGGTTTTATCATCTGGCTTGGCTGTCTGCTTGAGAGCCAAAGTGAGCTTTCCAAAAGTTTCAGGAATAGTTATGATGGGAATGCTCTTATACCCCTAGCTTCCACAGTGCTCCAGGTGTGATCCTTGAAATGCCCAGCCTCAAATGTCTCCTCCATTCTCACTGCCCCTCTGTGTGTCCCACACAGAGCTGGGAGGCAGAGACCAAGCTGGGGCTCACCAGTGCAGTGGGACACACTGACACAGAATCCAACTTCAGGATAGCCAGAAATGCCTCCCAGTGAAGATGGAGCCTCAGAGAGAAAAGCTACATGGTTATATTTTCCTGGGAGGCCGTGGGGTCTAAGACACCCAAAAAGGGGGTAATGGTTGAACCAACAAGCATTGGCAGCTGGAATGGGACTGTCAAATGGAAGTTGAATCGCAGGCTGAGGGGCAACCTGGACACTGCCATGCGTGTGGCCAGGGGGTGGGGCTGGTGATAAGGAGTCTGCTGTGGTCTGAGCCCTACAGATGGGCGCAGAGAAAAGGAACTGGAGTTGGAGAGGTGGGCAGGAGCCAAGGAGTGGGTGGATTTGTTTCTGTGCTAAGTAGGAGGCTTTAACCATGGATCTGGTAGGGGATGGGGGCAGGATGTGCTCCATTTTACACTTTAAGAAATCTTGCACCAACCAGTACAGGTCATAAGAAGACATGGGGAGACCTGAGGAGAGCCAGGAAGTCTGGTGATGAACGGTTTATACCATGGCAATGAGGACTGGGAGAATGGGCACCAGGGGAGGTATTTTGGAGGCAGAGTCTAGACCTGTCTCCAGTATTTGTAAACTCAGGGAAGGAGCAAAAATTGAGGCCCCCAGCCTGTGGCCTGACTCCTTTCTCTCCCCACCCACTTCTGACTCTAATTGGCACTGTGAGGGGTCTCATGCAAACATGCGTGAACACCCTAGCTGGAATATCTGAGTTACCTCCATGCTTCCTTTCTGCAACCAGCATCTCTTGAAAGCCTAGGGCTGTGCACTAGGGTAGTGTCTGTCCTCAGGAGGACTACTTGGGGAAGGGGCCCACACAGAACCTGGAAGCAGGCTCAGGGAAGGCATTTGGGCAGGGAATTTCAGGACCCCAGGAGCTGAGTGTAAAAGGGAAAGAATGTTGGTTTGGTTCTGGGTGGGCACATTCCCTTGGACCTGTAGATCCCTCTCTGTTTTGGGGGGACATGGTTTTGGGGAGGCTAGAGGGAGACCTTCTAATGCTTGGGTCCAAGGGCAGGGCCTTCTCTGATTAGATGATCTCATGAGCCAACCAAGGACCACAGCAAGAGGAATAGATTATAGGGCGAGGATGACAAGCTAGGTTCCAGACCTATGAATTTTGGTTGCTCATAGGATGTCCTTGTACGCTTGCTGGTTCTCTGGGGTTTGTCAGAAGTCTGGATAAGAGGAAGATGGATTTGGTGTCAGGCTCTTGAATGGGTGCTGCACTTCATATTCTTTTATTAATGTATTATTTAGTAAAAGTTCCTGAAAGAACTACCCTCCTTCCTCCTCTCCCCACTTCTCCCTTCCTTCTCCTCCCCAACTCTCTCTGTGTGTATGTCATATGGAGACACAGAAAAACATACACAAAGAACAGAAGAAGATTTGACCTTCTCTGGGGAACTTTGAGGGTCTGCTTCCCTCCTTTGGATTAAAAAAGATTTCTGGTGGTCCTTGGGGAGAAAAAGAAAAACAAAAACAATCTGAAAAATCCCTAAAACTCCAGTGAGTTAAGATGGAGCCTATATGCTGGCAATTGAATTTGTCATTTTTTTACTGTCTAGTTTCTCCCTTTCAGTTTTTACTGTAAGTGTTAAAGGCCTAAGATTTCTGGGAAATCCTTTGAGAATTTTAAAGGAAAAATATAGTGAAAAAGAAGGCAGATGGGATAGCCTTATTCCAGGGGCAGGAGAATGGGAATGAATGAGAGCCAGGCATTACTGCCTGGCCCCCTTCCCTCTCCTGAGGACATGGGCAGGGGCTAGACAGGACTGGGTACTCCATTCTGGCCTTGCTTCTTCAACACAGCATGCCCATGGAATTTAAGCTGGGGATGAATCTGGTGTCTCTGGGAGCCATTGTGAGGGCTCACCAAATAATCTGAGACAAGCAAGGTAAATTCTCAGCAAATGATAACATTATTATTATTTCTGTGTTGTAATTACTGTAACTTAGTTCCTTTAGGTGGTAGAGTTTATTGTCACATTACCCTGGGAGAAGCATGAGTCATATATTAAAACAAAAATATTACAGAGGAATAAATAAAGTGATAATTATAATCTAGCCAGGATTAGGGAGCATTCTAAGATGAGATAGCTCTTGAAGTAGCTGAATAATTGATGCTTAAATATGGTGGATAAGTGGATGGGGGGAGGGAGAGATAGAAGGATGAGTGAATAGATTGATGACTGAATGGATTGGACGGATGGATGGATGGATGGATGGATGGATGGAGGAGTGGCTGGATGGAGGGGAGAGGAAGGAAAGGAGGATGGATGGTTGGGTGAAGGACTAGATAGATGGATGGGTAGATGGATGATGGAAAGGCAGATGGATGGTTGGATGGATGGATGTGTGACTGAGTGGATGGAAGGAGGGAGGGATGGCAGAATGACGTTTTCAACACAAATAGCTTCTTCAAGCAACTTTGTGTTCTGGTATTCTCAGGGGCTTTGGAATTCTTGGCCCTTCTCCTGGGCAATTGTTCTGTTCCACTGTCCAAGTCTATATGTCCACTTACTTTCCCAGTGCTGAGCAAGGTCATGAGGGGCAGTGTGATCCCCATTAAGAGGCATGTTTTGTTGAGGCAATGCGAGAGAATGACCAGTCCATGGACCAGGAACATGCTTGGCCTCAGCCCTTGGCACATGTATTCTTCTGGGATCTATGATGTGCTACCTGTTCCTTCAGCTGTTCCTGTGTAGTCAGGGTGCAACACACAGTGCCACAGACAGCCTTCTTTTCTGGCCTCCACCTCCATCCCTCTGCCTTTACCGCCTTATCCCCACTCCTATCCCCAGGAAGAAACCATTTTCCCCTTAAAAGTTATATACCCCCCCCCCCCATTTCCCCTGCTTGTTGTCACCCACCCTGTTTCCTGGCAAACCCGCTCAGAGTTATTAATATTCCTGGCATCTTTGCAGGCTCTGCTCAAATGTTACCTTTTCTATGAAACCTTTGCTAGGCTCCTTGAAGGGGTTAGAATTAGAAATGTGCTTATACCACTGTGCTTCTGCAGGACTCGTCTACACCGTTGTCACAGGCACTTTGGAGCATTGATTCAAGTTTGACTTATGTTTGGTTATTTCTGCTCTCAGCATCTTTCTCAGGACACTGAGCTTCTAGGGGACAGGGACCCTCTGCTTCATCTCTGTCCCCCACATGGCCTGGCACCAACATATTGTGGTTAATATTCCATCCCTGAAGCAAATGACATTGAAAGAAACATTCTCCTCTCAGGAGAGGGGTGCCGTTCTGAGTCTGAGTTCAAACTAAATGCCACACCTGGGATGTTTTGGCCATTGAGCTTGGGTCTTTTTCTTTAAAAGCATTTCTATTGATGGATCCTCTTATTTGGTGGGACTTTTAAGTGATGCTTACTTAAAAGAAGTCCATTAGAGAGTTCGACTTCCTTTCAAAACCTTCATCGATTAAATGCAAATGAACCTAAATGTCACACAATGTAGCACATAGTAGGTGCCTCAAATATTTTTTAAGGACTAAATCAGTGTTTCTCAGAAGTTGGTTATTTGTCTACGCATGGGCCAAGGAACCATGGGTTGGGAGATGGATAAACCGAGAGAGAAGTGAATCCCTCAAGGCTCAAGAGAGGGGAGAGACAAAGGCAAAATGAAACCTCAGAATGTAACTGTCCTGTTTTCCCTTCTTAATTTTTAATCATGTTTATAGAACAGAAACACATGGGAAAATATTTTAAAGAGACATTTATAGATATTTTTATTTTTTTAAGAATTTTTTAATGTTTATTTTTGAGACCGAGAGAGAGAGAGCATGAGCAGGGTAGGGGCAGAGAGAGAGGGAGACACAGAATTCGAAGCAGGCTCCAGGCTCTGAGCTGTCAGCACAGAGCCCGACACGGGGCTCAAACCCACAAACTGTGAGATCATGACCTGAGCCGAAGTTGGACGCTTAACCAACTGAGCCACCCAGGCGCCCCTAGATATTTTTAACTGTAACCTATGATTGCTCTTTTTAATACTTGAAGAATTTTTATCTAAGTATGAGGAACAAATGTATGGTTGTGCGAGTTGGTGCGTATTCATTGTGAGAAGACTGTTGAGGCAGCTCCTGTTTCCTGAGCTGCTGGTAAAGCAAAGATGTCCCATGGGAAGGAGCTTTTCTCTAAATTGGACTCAGACAAGTGACACTGGGGAGGTAGCCAGGAATCCAGGGTTTTGGGAGAGTTTCATTACACTCAGTTTCCTCATGAGTTCATTGCGTTGTATAAATGGGCCACAGGCCCACTGAGACCCCAGTCTCCTCCTGGAGGAGAACCCAGGGAGGTTCCTCTGTGTTAAATACCCATAACCATGAGGGGTATAGCATGTTGGGTTATAGAGACACACAGTAGCTCTTCGACCTTGAGCAAGTTAAGTCACTACTCTGGGCCTTGATGATCACATCTGTAGGAAGAGGGCAGTGTTCTTTTGTGGGGAAGGTTGGGATCACGTATGTAAATACTGATTCTGCACTTGGTAGAGTAACAAATCAATGTCGGCAGCCTACCTGAATCCCTTGGTTGGAGATACTGAAAGGAAACAACAAAGGAGAAATATACACATATTTGCTTTGGAGTCAAAATAAATATGCTGAGAAATGGGCGGAACCTAGGTCTTGTGGGGCTTGTGAAATAAGTTAAATCTCATTTATTCAATCAACATTGTTGAGTGTGTATAGTGTATCAGGCACTATGCTTATGCTGTTATTTATGAATGGCGAACAAGGCAGTTGTGATCTCAAGATATTTAGTTGGCAGAGGGTGGCTGGGTGGATAGATGCTAAATAAAGGAATACATATATAATGACTAATGAAGAGAAACCTTAAACAGGCCATAGTACATTTTTAGAACTTTTTAATATGACCCACAGTAAGAAATATATTTACATGGTAAATGTGTATGTGTGTATGTAGCAATTACTTTTCATTATATGTGCATTACATTGATATCTCTATTTATTTAAAAACTGGCAGTTCCAACCCACTAAATTAATTTTATTACCTGCTATTGGATTGCCACTTGCAGCCTGAAAAACTTCCGTACTAAAGTCCTTAACCTTTTTTGCTGGGACTTGGCTGGTGCATGTCTAACCATAAAATGAAATGCCATCTAAAATCCTTTCAGGGCCTCCATGCTGGATAGCACGGGTGTTCATACAGTGAAGACTGAGCAGCTAAGTAACATGATAGACTACAAATACTGAATTTTAGAACTAGTCCCAGCTTTTTAGCTGCAAAATATGGGGATTTTTATCAGTGTAATGTTGTTAGGATATATGTGTATATATGTGTGTGTGTGCATACAAATATAATGTATAATATACATTATGTATATTAATATATATTAAACATAATATATATTAATATATATTAATAGAGCTATTTTGTGCATCCATTCTCGAGAGTAAACATATGTGTGTATATATAAGTATATATAAATATATATATGTGTATATATATAAATAAATATAGCTATTTTTAATGCTGTTTCCATTCAAATTATTATTTTCTTTCATTCAAATTCAAATTTTACTAAGGTCCTACTATGTACCAGGTTTTGTGAAAAAAGAAATATATAGCTAGTACTTCCTAGCATCTGTTACATGTAAGACACTAATGTAAGCACTTGTGTGTAGTCACTCATTTGACGCTCTGGATAACCTGATTAGGGAGGTACTCTTATTACTCCCATTTTACAAGTGAGAACCAAGCTCAAGGAGGTAAAATAATGTGCCCACCATCAAATGATGGAGTTAGATTTGAATCCAGAGCTCCTGGGTTTAGGATTGTAGTTTTAACCATTGTACTGTTTGCTAGTATATTTGTTAAAGCAGTACATCTACTTTCTATGCCTTGAATGCCTTGCACTATTTTTTTCCCACGAAATGATTGTTATTTCCTCAACTGTGGTGTCAATATACCTGTTCAATTTTTTTCTCTTTCAGGTTGCCTGTCCCTAGGACAGCTGTCAACCTCCAATCACCCATGCTCTACTGCTGCACCCTGGGCTTATTTATTCAGTTTGTCCTGGAGTGCCCAGCCAACTGAGGTTTCATCCAACCTGGTTTTGATCTCATGTGGCATTATGCTGTATGGCCTCATTAAAAAATCCATGCTCGTTTTTGTGGATGTGTAGTTCAGAGCCATCCACAAAAGAGCGTGCTTCTGTGATTTCCTCTTCCTCTGCGAAGTCGATGCCATGTTCCCTATGTTTCAGTCATTTGGTTTTTTACCTTCTTGCCTTTTCCTGATATTTACTGTTTTTTCTATAAATTGACTTCCTTTTTTTTAACTTCAGTAAAATTAGTTAAATAGAAGCCTGACGTTGGTGCTATAAATAAATAACAAACAATTATCACCTATCCTAGTGGAAATAACTGCTATGAAAACAAAATAATTGTATTCCATTCTAACTGGTTATTTTTGCCTGCTGGAAGCTCTTTGTGTGAGGCCCATTCTCTCATTTATGAAGGGACTTCGGAGAGGTGGTTTTATTGGTCAGGCTAAGCTGTGTTGCAATAATAAATACACCTTGGAATCCCATGGCTCACTCCAACAATGCTTTACCTATGATGCACACCATACAGCTGATCCTCCAAGACCACTGTCCGTCCTGAATGTCCACTCAGGCCTGCGGGCCACTTCCATGCTGGCTCTCCCAGCACATCTCCTGGCCGATCAGGATGCTATGCAAAGGGGAGAGAGAGTGAGGATGCACCTTGGCTCTGCCTGCCTTGGCTGGTCTTGGGATACACATAACTTCTGTTCAACTCCATTGCCCAGAACCAATTACATGGCCTCAGACTAGTGCCAAGGGACATGGATGTTTTGTTAAAGGTAACCTTGAATACAACATTGAGGTTTCTTGTTTTTCTTAACATGAGCCAGAGAATGAAAAGCAAATCATAAAGAGGAATACTCCCTCTTGGTGTGGAGAATGCTATTCATTGTTGGGTCATCCCTCATGCCCAGCCTGCAGGAAGACTTAGTAGGTCCCAGCACCAGAGCCATGGCTATGGGGCAATGGAGGAAGGTCGTTCAGGTGTAGGGCTGTTTTCCCGAGCAAAGATTCAACCCGAACAGATTTTTGTTCAATGAATTGTTTGTTTTAGAAATAGGTACATTCCACAAGCTGTATTTATTGTAGTTTAAAAATACATAAAATGTCATTTTTATTGTTACCCACTGAAAATCCTGTGCTTTTCATGTTATCTTGCCCAACATAGTATTTCTTTTTTGGCACATAATTGGTAATACTAGTTTTTAGCTTGTTCTTTGAGACTGTGTAGCTTGGTTTATGTGTATATGTTATGTTTCCCCAACTAAAAGAAAGCTCCATGAATACAGGAAACTTTTTAGTCCCCTCATTGCCTTGGGTTGGGTTCCAGTGGCAGATAGGAGAGCAAATAGTTTATTTATAAGATGCACCCAGGAGACACCATCAGGGGGCTTTGGAAGTGAGGAAGGGATGTGAAGGCAGACAGTAAAAGGTGCTTTATCAAGCCAGTCAAGCCAGTCACTGTGTGGGCATCTGGAGCCTAGTTTGCTGGGGGATTCTGGGAGCCAGTGTAGTACACTCATTGTGGAACTATCTATTTCAGTGGGTGAGTGAACTGAGGCATTTGGGTACCAGTGCCTACCAGCCATTGGTTGAGGGCTGCTCCTGGGAGGTGGTCAATCCTCAGAACTTCCCACCCAGTTGAAATTTGGGGAGATTGTGGTTGGGACATCAATTATATCTGCTGCACTCATAGTGCCTAATGGTCAGTCTCTTTGACTCCTGGGAACCAGACTCCAAGATGGCCCCCCATCACTTCCTGATCTTCATGTTCTTAAATGGTCCTCTCCCACACTGAATCTGGGCTGGTCTTTCCTGGCAGAAGTGATGATGTGTGACTCCCAAGGCTAGGTCTCTACTGTGGTGTCTTGGATCTCTTGCTCTGGGAGAGCCAGCCACCATGCCATGTGGGGCCCAAGTGGAGGGGAGCTAAAGCCCCTGGCCAACAGCCAGCACTGACTTGCTAGGCAGGTGAACGAGCCACATTGAAATTGGAGCCTTCCAAGTGACCTGTGTAGCCTTCCAAGCAAAGGCATCCCCAGCTGAGATCTGATGGCACCCACTTGAGAGACCCCACATGAGAACCGCGAGATCATGACCTGGGCTGAACTCAAGAGTTGGACGCTCAACTGACCGAGCCACCCATGCGCCCCTAGGGTGATTTCTTCTCTGAGTGAGGGTTGATGGACGTGTTGAACAAAGCTGGTGACTTGAGTGGCAAGGAAAGAAGAAAGGAGAAAATCTCTGTGCAGCGGCCCTTTTCAGTTAGCAACTTCTTAGTAATCATTACATTCAAGCTTTTTGGGAGAGAAAGGAGAAGCAACAAATAATTTTAAAAGGAGATACACTGTTTCAGAAGGAAATTGCCACCCAGGGTGGGAAGTATAGCATCTCTGGGTTGCTGGAAGCAAGGGTTGTCCCTTCTGCTGTTCTGTCTGTAATCTCTGCTGTAATCTCTGGTTCCCGCAGTGGGCTACTTAGAGCTTTGTGATTCTCTGGCAGGGGTTGGGAGGGGATTAGGAGCCCCCTAGCTCACTGTTTCTATGGACTTTTATTTGGCCTCTCTAGGGGGTGTATTTTCTGGTGGCAGCTCTGAGGTCACCCTGGGTGCAGCATGAAGATCCCATACTTGTTAATTTAGCTCCCTTTGTGAGCTATTTTATTTCAGATGCCTTCTGGGGAAATTTTGTTCCAGACAAACTTGAATATGTTTTCAGTATTGATTCTGTCTTTGAACAATATACCCAAGTCCACCACTTGCCAGGAAAGAAGGAGCTCATCTGAGCCTTCAGAACAATGTGTCGGAGGAGGGGCGGGCGGAGGGGGGGGGGACCTCTGCCTCCAGCCCTTCCTAGGCAGAATCATGTGATCTATCTTCTTTCCAGGATAAACCGACTTTTCCTTTTTTGCATAAAATCTAATCTCTTGAATAACAAGAGTGTGGAAGCTGTATTGGTTTCTTGGAATCAGACAGCCAGGCTCAGTTTTCCATGGTTGGTGGTGGATTTTCCCTCTTCCTTTCAAGGGTTTGATGGAGATCCCACCTGCTGTGCATGCTTCTGTGTTGTTGGAGATAGCGGAGAGAGAGTGCTTCCTCCTGTCGAAATGGTTTTCCTGCATTAACTCAGCAAAAACTTCAGGAATTTATGCTGCTTGAAGCTTTAGTCAGACTCCCTCAATTGCATAAATGTGAAAGAAATGGGCTGTCTGGGTCCTTCCCCTTTGCTGGTCATTAGTGATGTTCACAAATACTCCATTTGTCTTTCCTTGGGGCACATGATGAATCTCTCTTCCCATCCCATTGAAGTTAAGTGTGGTCATATAACTTGCTTTTTGGCCAGTGGATTATGAGTGGAGATGATGTGTGTTACTTCCAGGGAGGAGCCTGTAGGAGTCATGTGTCTGATCAGCCAGTATAGCAACTGCAGTGTTTTAGACGGTTTCAGAGGCTCTGTCAACCTGTTTCTTCCATATTATCCCTTCGAACCAAATCCTCTTCACACTGTCCCAGTCTGCCTGTGTCGTTTATTTCCTGTTAGGCTCCTGGCTGGTTCAGTCAGTATTAGACTAGTACATGATTGCTCATGAAAATTTGGAAAATGGAGAAATAGAAAACGAAGAGAAAAAGTAATCCATAATTTTATACCCAAACATCACTACTATTAACATGACCTTCTTTTTTTTTCCCCTATACTTTTTTGCTTCCACAGTGCAGCTTTTTTTTTTTTTTTAACTCTGGTACAGCCATTTGATATGTATAGACTTATCTCCTTTCTCATGAACACTTTATCATTCTGAGTGTTCTTATACACCCTTCTTAAGAGTCCTTTTTAATGGCTGTGGAATAAGGGATACAGTTTAATTTTTTTTAATTAATTAATTAACTAATTTTAGAGAGAAAGAGCATAAGAGGGAGAGAGGGGCAGAGGGAGAGATAGAGCTAGAGAGCGAGAGAGCGAGAGAGCGAGAGAGAGAGAGAATGAGAATCCCAGTCAGGCTCCATGCTCAGCACCGAGACTGATGCAGGGCTCGATCCCATGATCCTGGGATTATGACCTGAACTGAAATCAAGAGTTGGATGCTCAACCATCTGAGCCACCCAGGTGCCCCAAGGGATGCAGTTTAAATAAAAAGACTTAAATTTCAAAGTCATAAAAATTATATTCTGTATAGTTGTAATATATGCAGTAGTAGAGGAGGAGGGGTGAAAAAATACTTAAATAAATGAAAGAGATTGAACACATTTCTCACCCATGCCTCTCATGTACCAGGCTTGTGCTGGGTCTGCAGGCAAATATGACAGAATCCTCACATTCTCATGGGCCTAATGCTGATAAATGTTGATTCTATTTCTAATCCTTTTGGGACTAGTTTTTGGATTTGTTATCCACTTGAATTCTTTGTCTTACTTGGCTAACGGAATCTACCTGTTTTGAAAAACAACACACACAAAAATTGCCCATTTTCTGGGGAAGGACTCAAGCTGTGGGGAGTACACTTTATGAAAAATAACACCAAGTTATGAATAGAAATCACAGCATGTTATTTAATTTAAAAGTTAAAATTGTAAAACAAACATACCACAAACATAATGAAATCTAGAAGATAACACAAAATAATTCTGATTATTCTTACTATTTTAATTCACTGCCTGGCATGCCCCATAACCTCCGTACATTTCTTGGCTGAATGCTTGTCGATCTGTTCTTCATATGATGATGACTTTGTAATATTGTTTTCTTAGGAGAGAACAGAAAAATGATCCATTCTTTTTTTGGCAGTGGTTCTTTACATGGGATGCCCAGTAGAATAATTTGGGAACTAATAAGAATTCCGAAGCCCAGGATGCTCCCTAGACCAACTAAATCAGAATCAATGCGACACAGGTATTGGTCTTCTGTAGAAGCAGAGGTGAGAGCCACAGCTCCGGAACAGATGGTGGAAATTTGATGGTTTTATTATTGATGGTTTAGAACACTGTCTTTCAGCTTTCTACCTGTTACCTGTTTTTAGTCCTGTTGTCAAATTTGGGAAACCCCCTATCAAATCTCTTTCATACAGGAGTTGTGAAGCTATAAGGCATTTCAGATTTTCTGTGCAGTGGCTAATCTTAAATGTTCTCTGAATTGGAGACACTCATTAAACAGTTTGTCACTGGTGTCCTCATTTCATCTAGGCATTTTAGGAGATTTATGCTGTTTTTCAATGAGATCAGTAGTTTGTGTCAAAGGAATAAGAAATTAAATGGCCTGAAGAAATGTGACTGGATGAGACCATTGGAAGGAAGAATGTGTGCAAAGGCCAGGCAGGTCCCACGGTCAAGTGTGTTGTAGATAGAGTGGGTGGGGTAGCTGGGGGCCATGTGGATAGGCCAGGGAACCTGGGCACACAGGGAGCCTGGGCACAGGTGGGAAAGTGCCACATGCTGGCAAGTGCTGGCGGATGGACACTCTGCTTTTTAGTTAAGGGATCAATAAGCATGTGGAAGATAGTACCATGGAGTGTTAAGATTATTCCTTTCCGAGGCACCACAAAGCTTTGTGTGAATTCCACATTACCAATCACTAACCAGTAATGGCCATCCACAGAAACTTGACATACATATGGCCCTTTATACCCCATCTGAACAGATCTCCAACCCCACTTGCCTTTCACTGCATCCCTACAAGCCCCTGGCCACACCAGTGCCCTGTCACGAAGGGGAGCATACAGAGGGCAAGGTGGTGGAAAGGAGACAGTGATCTTGACCAGTTGAGGTTAAAACATCTTTTTTTGTTAACTTGCCAAAAACATATGCATGTGAACACAGTGCTGGGTCTTCTGGGAGGGACCCCTGCCAGGGAGGGTCCCTGGAGGCTGAGTCTCTAGCTTCACAGTTCACCCAGCTGTGCTTTGACATGTGAATTAGTGACTGAATGTCATGTGTGTGGGCCAGATTGAAGCTTATGAGGCAATGAAAGAGCTGCTGATGACAAAGTTTCAGCCCTAGGACCTTAAAAAACAGTTCAAACTTTTGTGTCTTTCCTTCCATTTTCATTGTATGAGAAATGATTGTTGCTTTTTGAGGCAGCAGCCTCACAGTCTGTGGAATATCATGATATGAAAATCATCACTCTTAGGCTGCCATCCTGTTGCCATTGTGTACCTTGATGAGAAGCTCCTTTAGGAAATACAGCAAAGGCTTAACCAAAAAGCCAGCCTGGTTAGGGGTTCTGAGTCTCGTTATTCCCTGACATTAAGACAGTGAGGATAATTCCTTGGGGAGAAGCCACTGTGTGTTTTTATACCTTACCAACCACAGGTGCAGAGGTTCACTGGCTCATAATCTGGGTTCACATCCATGGCCGTTGCCATTTCTGAGGTGTATAGAGCCCCAGGAGTCCTGGAGGGGCCCAGATCACAGATAGCACTTGTTGGAGACAGGTAGAGGATGGAATTTAGCCTCAATTTGAAGACAAGGACACTGAGCCAGAGCTCCATCTTTCACTCAGGGATACTTATTGTGTGCCTTCTGTATGCTGGTTTTGGGTCATGTGCTGGGCATGGGGATGTTTCAGTTACTATTGGTGAGTGACAACATACTCCAAAACTTTGTGGTGAAAAACACCACTGTTATACTCATGGATTTTGGGGTAAGGAATTTGAACACAGCAGGATGGCTTAATTTTTGCTGGGACCTCATCTGGGAAGACTTGAAGACTGGGGATGACTTGGAAGCTGAGGATTGGAGTTTTCTGGAGTCAGTTTCACTCCTGTGTGTATACTGGGACCTCCATTGGCCTATAGGAGCCCTACATGTGGCCTGTCCATATGGTCTCTCTGTGTGGGATGGTTTAGACTTCCTTATAATGTGGCAGTGGAGTTCCAAGAGAACTGAAGTGAATGGAATTTTAGGACCTTGTTTGAAAAGCCTTGGCATCCCTTGGCTTCACTTCTGCCACATTGGTTGACTTAGTAAAGGTCTACTCACATTTAAGGCAAAAGACTGGTAACAATTTTTAAAAATTTTTTTAGAGAGAGAGAAAGCATACATGCACATGAACAGGGGCTGGCGAAGGGCAGAGAGAGAGAGAGAGAGAGAGAGAGAGAGAGAGAGAGAGAGATTGAGAATTCCAAGCAGTCTCCACGTTCAGTGTAGAGTCAAACATGGGGCTCGATCCCATGACCCTGGGATCATGACCTGAGCCACATTCAAGAGTTGGATGCTTAACTGACTGAGCCACCCAAGTGCCCCAGGAGTAATAAGATTTTTTAAAAGAACATGTGTGAGATGGGAAATGCTGTTGTGACCATCTTTAGAAAATACAGTCTGTCTCTGAGGGTGCTGAGATATGGAGGCCTGCCCTCACCTCCAGGTGGTGCCCTTATGGAGCTTACGACCTAGTGGGTAAGGCAGCCAGGCATTGAATTATTCAACAAATACCTATTGAGCACCTATAGTGTGCCAGGTTCTGTCCTAAGTGATGGGGATTTAGAGATAAATAAGATGGATGTACTCTCTGATGATGGAGCTTAACTGCTGATGGTAAAAACTGGTAAGAAATCATTAAAATTAACATATAAGGTGGGGCACCTGGGTGGCTCAGTCAGTTAAGCATTCGACTTTGGCTCAGGTCATGATCTCATGGTTCATGGGTTTGAGCCCCACATCGGGCTCTGTGCTGACATCTCAGAACCTGGGGCCTGTCTTCAGATTCTGTGTCTCCCTCTCTTTCTGACCCTCCCCTGCTCACGCTCTCTCTCTCTCTCTCTCTCTCAAAAATAAATAAAAACATTTAAAAATTAAAAAAACCATGTAATGTCATATAGTGATAAGTGAAATAAAGCAAACTAAATAGGGTAAAGAGACAGGGAGCAATGGGAGGTGTGGTTTTAGTTAGGGCTATTAGAGAAAGCCTTATTGATTAGATGTTTTCTAGGCTGAGGGAAGAATAAGTTAAAGGTCCAGAGGCAGAAATACTATTGACATGTTTGGAAAATGATCAGAAGGCTGGTACAGCTGGAGCAGAATGAGTAAGTAAAAGAGTGGTTGAAAATGAAGTTGGAGAAACAGTCAAGGGTCAGATATTGTGGGTCTGAGCTACGGTGATGACTTTGGATTTGTCACTGATTGCAATGGAGTTTGTAATAGTCAGCTTTTGGTGGGTTATGCTGCAGTAACAACCAAATCTCAGTGACCTGTGACAACAACTAATTGTGATAAGTTCCGTGAAGGAAAATCTTAGGGAAGTCTTAGGGAGTGGCTTATAGTTCACCTTTCAGCATTTGACCAAGACCATTATGACTACTTACCTTCATGGGTTGACTGTGGCTCTGCTCTGCAGCCTCTTCATCCCTGGATCCAAGCTGAGAGAGTCATCTTTCTCTGGGAGAGTGCTGTCCTGGTGGAATAAAGAAAGAATAATGGTGAAATCTGTGATAGTTCATAAAGCTCTTGCTTTAAAGTGAGCATGTCACTTCCATTCACATTTCATTGGCCAAAAGAAGTCTTATAGTCAAGCCTGATGTCAGTGGGATGGGAGTGACAGTTCTCCCAGACAGAGGGGTAGAAGATAGTTATGAACTGCTCTTAGGTTAAGCAACATGCTCTACCTAAGAGTCATTGGAATTAAAAAAATTTTTTTTAATGTTTATTTTTGAGAGAGAGACAGCAAGCAGGGGAGAGAGAGAGAGAGAGAGAGAGAGATGGTGACACAGAATCTGAAGCAGGCTCCAGGCTTGGCACTGTCAGCACAGAGCTCAACGTGGGTCTTGAACTCATGAACTGTGAGATCGTGATCTGAGCCAAAGTTGGACGCTTAACCAACTGAGCCACCCAGTCACCTCGTCATTGGAATTTTTGAGTGGGTAATGACATCTTGCTGTTTCAGAAGAGCCTCTGGAGAACCAAATGGAACACTGCTGTTGAAATGAGAGCTAAGTAGGAGAGAGTGTGGTGCTGTAGCCCCTAAAGTGACAGGTGAGCAGAGGCCTGCAGAAGAGGAGGTGTCAATGCCCAGCATGTTGGGCACAATGTCAGATGCTGTAGGAGGTGCTTCCGCATGGTCTGGGGAAAAGACTAGTGAATAGGCGATTTCAGTATAGTACAGTCACTATCTTTCTGGATAGAGGTCAGCCCAAAGGACTGTGGCAACATCCTTTGCTGTAGGAGGTGCTTCCACCTGGTCTGGGGAAAAGACTAGTGAATAGATGATTTCAGTATAGTACAGTTACTATCTTTCTGGATAGAGGTCAGCCCAAAGGACTGTGGCAACATCCAGTGTCATACCTAATCCAATCAGGATGTCAGGGCAGGAGAAGACCCCTTGACTGAGGCTGAACATTAAGTTGGAGTTAGCCAAGGGAGGAGGACATGCTGAGAAGACAGGAATAGGGAATAAGTAGAGACACCAGCATCAGCAATGTTTCTTAGGTGAGAAGCATGCCTTTGTGTTACCTTCTCTCTATATTCAGGGAATTAGCCAAGGTCTAGGTGTCCTCTGCCTTTCCTGTGGGACCTTCTACCCTGTCTTTCTTCTTTCTTGCTCCCTCCAGGAGAGCTCCACATGTCTGTCTGGTAGGCATCCTGGTTCCACATGCAGTAAATCTGCAAGTCTCAACCCTAGGAATACCCCCACACTACTGAAGTGTGGAACAAACAGTTTCCTGCCATGGAAGAGGATTAACACACTGTGCAAGCAGTCACAGCACATCCCAAGACTGGGCTTTCTACCACATTCTCCTCCTCCTGGAGATTCAATTAAAAATTTGTCATTTTGCTTTCTTGGATCTGCAGTTTCCTTTTAGATTCATGTATCTGATCTTTGTCCAGTCAGCTCCTGAGCATCGGAATGAACGTTTTCCTCCTCTGGATTAAATTTTCAAATCCTTTGAAAGTTCAGGAAGGGAAGACATGGTAACCTTCCAGTCCTTGCTGCATTTGCCAAAAGCCTTAGGAAGTGGACACTGTGTGACAAGGGGAGGGATGAATGGGTATATCCTCAGTCCTGCCCATCATTCCTCTGTGTGGTATAGACAGTGGTGCCCAGATCTTGAATAGGACAAGGCTCTCAGTGAGAGCCTCACCCGTGTTTGCCACTTCCAGGCTGTGTGGCCTCTAACAAGTTAGTTACCCTCTCTGTGACTTAGATTCCCCTCTCAGGAACATTGTATAGATTCAGTTAAATAAAGTATGCAGAGCAGTTAATCCAGGACCATGGCAAAAGGTCAGTAAATAATACCTATTACCTCTGTTACTGCTCTTTACACCTTTCCTAGTGGTGGAATAGGAAGAAGAAGCCAAAAATCCTGGGTTTTAGTCCCAGCGCTGCCTCTTACCTGGCTGGCTGAGCTAGGACCAGGAGCTCCACTTCTCTGAATCTTCTTTTTCTTCTGTGTCAAACAAGATGAATGAAGGAGATCAGTCTTTTTTAATGGGAACTTTAATGGCATTTGAGGAGGGACAATTACTGGTTCTGCATCCACACTAAATGTCACTTGCTTCCCTACATTGTTACAAACCAAAATAGTACCCTATTTCTTCACCAAATATTTCTAAATGTCCTCTGGGGTTGGTGATGGTACTGTCCCTTCTTAAGAACTGCTGAACAAGCTCATCTTGAACTTCAACTCTGTCTGACATCCTGTGTGGGTGGCAGAGTGGGGATCTAGCAGGGTAGTTAGACAAAGAATAGTTCACGGGGGCCCTTTACTCTTGTGATTCTGAGACAGCTTCATTTCCTCTGACTCAGAAGCTTCTTGGCCAGGGGAAGGAAGGAGTTTCCAACAAATGAAAACAGAAACATGATTTTATTCTAAGGATGACTCTTTGTCCCCTGGTCACATTCTTGGTAGTTGATATGGGATGTCCTCCTGGGACAATGGAGAGGTGACCACATGATCACTGGAAATACATTTGACCTCTTGCCGTATAACTTGAAGTGTGCAACTCAGAACGGGGAACCGCAGAGAGAGGTGTCTTGAGTGCTCTGTTAAGAGAAGAGCCCAGGGGTGCCTGGGTGGCTCAATCAGTTAAGTATCCGACTTCGGCTCAGGTTGTGATCTCGAGGTTTGTGAGTTCGAGCCCTGCGTTGGGCTCTGTGCTCACAGCTAGATCAGAGCCTGGGGCCTATCTTCGGATTCTGTGTCTCCCTCTCTCTCTGACCCTCCCCTGCTCACACTGTCTCTCTCTCTCTCAAAAAAAAAAAAAAAAAAGAGAGAGAGAGAGAGAGAGGAGCCCAGCACGCAGACAGCAGCCTAGTTCCTGAAATCCTTGTTGCCCTGCCTGCCAAGAACCATCCAGATGGGGAGGGGCTTTGTGCAAACCCTTGGAATTTTCAGTGTGGATCCCTGTGGAGTTGGCTTTATTTCCTTTCAGACTGTCTCAGCATTTCAAACAAGAAGTCCAAGGCTGGAAATTTGACCATGGCGGACTTTTCTTTCCCAGCTGGTGCTTTGTGGTTGTAAGGTCCATTGGCAGCTTGAGTCCATCATGTCCCTTTGCCCATTTATTCTCCTGAGCTTGACAGCCCTAAATTATAATGCTCCTTGCTGAATACCATTAATCTTAAGCAAGAAACTTACTGCAAGTTATTAGCTGCTCACCTTGAAATCCTGTGAATAGAGAAGAAAATTACCCTACTGTCCAGAGCCCTTTATTAATTGAATATGTGGTGGAAAAATGCAGAGAGTGTCATTAATTTCGAGAGATGAGAGTTTGTTGCCCCTTTTTTATTTTTATTTTATCCCTGGATGTTCATCTAATTAAATTATTTAAATGTGGTAATTTGGGGGAAGTTTTTCCTTTCTTCCCTGGTACCTTTCATTACAAGCATCCTCAGTGATGCCTTTGCCTCTGTGGTGCTTAATTTATAGAAGATGAATTTTGAAGAGTTTGTTGCATTTATCAGATAATTTTATGAACCTTTTGGAACATTTTTAATGAGTTTTAATGAGACTTTCTTTGACAATATTCTGAACATCTCTTTAGTGCAGAGAGATGAAGATTGCTAACTTAATGGTCTGAAAAATTCTGACATTTTTATTTACATTTGACTGATGGTAGATTTTCGGTCCTTTCTCCTATCAAAGATATCCTGATGAAAGTTAGCATTTGGCAGAAGATTTTATGAGTTATTACCTGGATTACTACTTATCTAGTAAGATAGGTTGTGGGGGGAAAGTTTGATTCAGTCTTTGGTCTGGGGGAATTTTCTCTCATTCCCTTTATAGAATGAGCATCTCTACTTACACAGTGTGTGCTGGTTCCTGTCTTACACTTAATTCTCTCTTGTGTTCTCATTGAGTTACTTCTTCATCCCTTTAGTTATTGAACTATGTTCCCACTAGATGGTAAGCTCTGTGACAGTGTTTAGGTGTTCCCAGACCAGGCACATAGTTGGTCCACAGTAGAATGTTTTCAGTAAAGGTTTGTCAAATGAAAACATGTATGATTTCCTCCCAAGGCACTGGTGTACTAGCTGTCAGATTGGACCTGATACCTTCCACTTCTGACTATTCATCCCCAACTTTTTGCCCTTCTCTCTTTAAGAAATAGCATCTTCCAGTGGGTTCCTTACACCCATGTACCATTTGTTATTGTTGTACAAAGTGGAGTCTATGGAGATGTTCAGTGACAGCTCACATTTGGAAAGAGTGTGTTCAAGCTAGTAGGCTCTGGTAGAGCCTTGGTGAGGTTAAAGGAGGACTTCGTTCATGCCTGTGGGATTTTGATTAAGTGCAGAGCCAACCTTTAGAAGCAGGGAGTATGGGAGGCAAGGGATGGACCCTTGAGCTCATCTTGTTGTCCACTTTCCTTTGGTGGTGGGAAATGCATGCCCAGTGGAGGTAAAGTTGGACAGAGCTGCCTGGTGGTAGAGGGAGGGTCTCTCACTGGAGAGGCTCAGGCAGAAACTCGGATGGAAGCCCATTTGGTTGTGACTGTTCTAAGAGGCTTCAGGTGTTGTGGTGAGGCAATCTGGAGAGAGAGACTGGAGCAGAGGACCTTAAAGGATTTTCTTTAGCTTCTGAACAATTTGCTCAAGTTTTGCCTGATTAGAGGATGAGTACTGGGTTTGTAGATTCTTGTTGGCTTTCATTTTTTCCCTCTGTAAATGGCAGCCTCTTCTTTGTGTTCTTCAATCCACCCTCTTCTATTTACCCTAACCCTTTTCGTTCACTTCTTTCTTCTTTATTTTTTTACCTACGTTTCTCTTTCTTTCTCTCCTTTCCTGTATTTTGCTTGTTAGTGAGCCCTTTAACAGAGCAAATGCTAGACTGCTCTGTTTGACTTCTCGTGATTGAAGGAATAGATCTTGAGAAGGGGAAGGATTAAAGCAAGTGGGAAAAATGAGGTCAGTGTGAGCCTCCTGTACAGAATCTGGGACGCTTGTAGGTTCTCCATAAAGACTTGTGGAATGAATGAGTTTGTAACTTTTATTCACTTGTACTGACATAATTTCACATTCGCATGATGGAAAGTACATTTTGTTTTGTTAATTCATGCAAAAACACCCTTTGAGTTTTCTTCCGGATGGGGGTGCTTATCTTATAAAATGGGAAGATCAGTGAATAATCTAGAGGTGATGTTGAACAAGTTGGGATGATTTGGGGTGAAAGTTGTTTGTAGTTTTAACCACATTGGAATTAACCAGATTTGGTTAACCAGATATGGTTTAACCAGATTTGGAATGCAGGGATGCTCACCTCCCACGATGCTGTGAGTGCTGAGAAGCTGCTTTATGAAGGCTGGCTTAATTCTGTTTATAATCAAAATGAAATTTCAGGCATATTTGCCAAGGTCTGCAGCCTTCTCAGCGTTCCTGCCCATGTTGCTGTGGCTGGCCGGGGGAGCACCTGGCCAAGGCCATACTTCTAAAGCATGATTGTTGACTCTCTGGAGTTTGCTTATGCAAATGAATTCACAAATTAATGCAAATGAGAAATGAAGGAAAGACCCCACTGGGTGGCCTGGGCCAGCACTCTTGTAGTGTCCGGACACTCAGCAGAGCAGACTTTGGGGGCCTTACCTACTTTAATGTTCAGTGTCAGGAAGTCTGATGTTATAAGCACTGCTTCCCTGGGGCTTGATTCTCTGAATAGTCACTGCCTTGCCAGGATGTTCTTCTGTGCATTGGCCTGAAATTCCCTCTTAGTTCTGGTATACATTGTGTCATGTCCAAGACTGAGATTGAAATAGACGTTTCAGGACCATCAGGAATATGATCAGGAATGTTTCAAAACCAGCAGAGGGGAAGTTGCCTATTATAGGAGATTTGTTGTAAGCTGTTACTGTGTTGCAGGAAGAGAGCCCCTAAGTGTTACGGGTCTCAAAAATACAAAACTGAAAGGCTATAAAACAAAACAAAAACAGTTCTTCAGATTTCAGCAGAAGTATCAAGACTGAAAAATAGCATCTGATCCTAAACCTGTAAAGAAAGTAGCAGCCTGTGTGAGGGGGTGGTGCTCTCTGGATGGCACGGCCAGAGACAAGCCCAGCTCTGGGTAAAGGGGGTTTATTTTTAGGATATAGAACTATTTCCTAGATGCTAAAAGTTGAAAATTATGCCTCATGGTCTGTGGAAAGGGATCAGGACCCAAGTTACACTTTGCTCAGTGGGCCGTGGTCTCTCATTTCTGATTCTCTTTCATGTATTTATTTTATGGTTAATTATTACACTTTTTTAATGTTTTTTATTTATTTTTGAGAGACAGAGAGCGTGTGAGCAGGGGAGGGTTAGAGAGAGAGGGAGACACAGAAGCTGAAGATAGGCTCCAGGCTCTGAGCTAGTTATCAGCACAGAGCCTGACGTGGGGCTCGAACCCACAAACAGCAAGATCATGACCTGAGCCGAAGTCGGACGCTTAACCAACTGAGCCACCCAGGCGCCCCTAATTATTACACTTTTACTATGTGCTGGACACTTGTCCTCTAGGAGCTTATAGTCTATTGGAAAAAAAACAGAAAATAAATAAATAAAAAATTGAAATTAAATTGTGACAAAGGAAATAGGGAATAGGGGTAGAGGATGAGTGCGTGTGTGTGTGTGCACACACGCATGTGTAGTGGTGGTGGTGGTGGTGTATTGTGGGGAGATGCATTTCTTATATAAGGTGGTGAAGGAAGACCTCTCTCTGAGGAGGGGCAATTCAGCCAAAATTGGAATGATGAGAATGAGCTGTCCTGGTAAAAGTAGGGGAGAAGGCAGTCTGGGAGTAGCCACAGGCTTTGTTTAAAGACCCAGTAAGAAGGGACCTGGAAAATCTGGCCTTCACATAGAGGTTTTCACATTGTATTCATTAGGGGCAGAAGTTTTCTGATTCCTAGTAAAGAATAGATTATGAATAAAATTCAGAGCACAATTAAAATGTAAACAACATGATGAACAACATGATAAAAAATATTCCTTATACAGATAAGTCTTCGTGACCAGATTTGAGGGCACCCCGAGGCACAGTTTGGAATTTAAGAATATTGTTGCTGTGAACTTCCTCTGTACTGATACTTTTGCTCTAAGAGAGTCAAGAAATGTCCCTCCCTCCCCTCTTCCTTGCTGGCCACCAATATTGCCCAAGGGCAGATCAGTGAGTAAACCTTTCTCGCATTGGAATCAATTTTGTTCCGTAAAAGCTTTTTATATGAAGTCTGGCAAGTGTACATTTTAAAGCTGCTGTTCTACTTAAGAAACCAAATTTTTGTCAAACTTGAACTCAGCTGGAGAGATGAGTAGATTTTATTTTTGCTATGTCAATGAATTTTAGAATCTCTCTTGGCTTTGTCATATATTTTAAATAAAAAAAAAAGGATAGATGGAATAATTTTATCAAAACCTTAGACCAAATAATCGGTCTGGCAGTGTGGTTGGGGTGAGAGCCAAAATTCCTAAAGGACCTTGCAGTGTGGAGCTTTGATGATTCTGTATTTTAGGCATGTTTGTGGAACTGTTGCAGGAGCCTTTTGTTTACTTTTTAAGGAATATAGCCATTCCTTAGTGATGTTGTTTGAAGTGTTGGGGTTTGGAACCTATGGCCAAGAAAGAATATTTGAGTCGTCTTTGGTGCAAAAAGGTGGTTTTATTAAACCACAGGGACAGGACCCGTGGGCAGAAACAGCTGCCCTGGGGTTGTGATGGGTGACTGATTATATACCTTCAGGTCAGAAGGGAGTTAGGGATAGTGTAAGTCTCTAAGGTATTTTGGAAACAAGGTTTCCAGGACCTTGAGGGGCTAGCTGCTATTAGGAAAAGGTCATTTATTAGTGTTTAATGAGTAAAAACTCAGTCATAAGACCCTTCAGATGTGTATGAGGGGGCCATAAACTTGGAGTATGATTACCAGCATATACCTTGGGGGAGTTGAGATAAAGGAAATTTCCAAGGGAATTTTTATATGTTAAAGTAGACTTACAGGGTGCCTGGGTGGCTCAGTCAGTTAAGCACCCGACTTCAGCTCAGGTCATGATCTCACAGTCCCTGAGTTCAAGCCCCTTGTCTGGCTCTGTGCTGACAGCTTAGAGCCTGGAGCCTGCTTTGGATTCTGTGCCTCCCTCCCTCTCTCTCTGCGCCCCTCCCCTGCTTGTGCTCTGTCTCTCTCTCTCTCTCTCTCAAAAATAAATAAATGTTAAAAAAAAAGTAGACTTACAAGATTCTAGAGGTTGGGATGATGTTAAGCTAAGATCACCTTCTGCCCTTTAGCAAAGTGTCATCATCGAGGCAGCAGAGTTCCAGAGGAATGTCTGTCTGCCTGTCTCAAGTGGGCTGTAGGCAGTAAGGAAATTTAATTTTTTCTTTTGCCTTTGTTTCCCACATCATTAGAAATAGCTAGATGTTGAGTGAAGTTGCTTTTGAGGGCTTTTATGAATTCTGTAATTGTAACATACACTTTGATGTTTGTCAGGAGATACCAATTAGTTTGCTGTGCCTAAGTGATCTTGAGTTACTGTGAAAGGAATCCCAGGAAGAGCTTTGGTCATTCTCAGGCTGAATGCTGTGAAGCTCTAGGGTATGTCCTGGAAGCCCTGCAGTCTTTGTGGTTGCAATTTCTTGGGGGCAAGGCTAACCCTGGTGGTGGGACAGTTCATGCCAGCATGTATTTCCACTGGCAGAGGTCATTCTCACATATATGCACATTGTTATCAGAGAGGAAGGGCAGGTTGTTTACAAATTCCTGTGTTGGGGAGGAAAAATTTTCTGTTGCTCTTCAATATTGTTTTAGCTGGTTTAAGAATCAAACTGACAATGAGACATTTTATAAAAACAAAAGTTTAATAATGGACACGGGAGAGACCCAGAAAAACTGAGTAACACCCCAAAATAGCTGAGGCCATCACCTTAAATACCATCCTCAGCTAAAGACAAAAAAAAGATGTTGGGGGTAAGGAGTCAGATATCTGAGGTTACCAGGAAAAGCACAGTAAACAAGGATAAGGTTGTCATTCAGATTTCAGTCTTTGCCTATTCCACTGATAAGAGTTTCTAGAGATTTAGAATCATCCCCCTCTTCCTAGTGCAAGAGGGGGGTATCCTTACAATGGAGATTTCCTTTATACATGTAAATGTGTCTTACAAAAGGATAGCTTCTATACTCCAGTTTTCCGAGTTTCTCTTTTGTCTATAGCTTCTTAAAAACAACCAGCTTAAAATAATCAATATGCCAAATAGGCATATTTTAGGGTGGCAACATTTGCTCCCCAACACCACATTCTACATGTGAAATGTTTTATGTCCAAAACCATTGAAGAAATGATCATCTAAAATGAAGGTTAATTAAAGACACTCAGACATCTCTTGGCACTTAGAAGCACAAATGATTCAGTAGGGTGGACTCACAAACAGCTTGAAGGCTTAAAATATGCAGGCTGCCAGCCAGAGTTGGAGGAGGGAGCTCCTTCTCTGCACTTCAGAATGTTTAGCCAGTGTGGTCAATGACTGTTGGCTGTTGAAGAAATGGCATGTGACTTCCATGAGTCTTTCCATTAAAATTTGAATTATTCTAGGGGTGCCCAGCTGGCTCAATTGGAAGAGTTTGAAAGTCTTGATCTTGGAATTGTGAGTTTGAGCCTTTTGTTGGGTGTAGAGATTACTTAAAAATGAAATCTTAAAAAAATTTTGAATTATTCTAGGCTGGAATCCTTGCTTGTATCTCTCCCTATGCATCTTTCTATTCCTCCTTTTTTCTTTCTGTCCATCTGCCTCTCTCTTCTGTTCTTCTCATCTGTTTGCCTCTCTAACACTCATTTCTGTCTGTTGTTGGGTGTCTTTCCTTCCTCAACCAGAGTCCAGAGAGGATCTTTCCTCCTCTCCCATATCCTCTGTGTGGTCAATGAGAAAGCTCCCTCTTGCTTCCACAGAAGACTTACTTTTTTGAGAAAGTGGTCCATCAAACATTCCCACTGCTCCCATGCCTTTGCACAGTGAAGTGATCCTGCAGTTCTGCCCCCCAGTGGCTCTCTTCAGGCATTCTCTACCCCCACTCTTCCTTTCCAAATGCAGTGACGAGTTTACTCTCCCTGGGCTGCCAATGTAAATCCGCATTGAAAGGTGTTCATTTGCTTTGGCAGAAAACATGTTATTCATATCAGGCCCTTGTGTTTGTTTTCTGTTGAGCCTTTGACATGTAGTCTTTGGCAAACCCTAGTCCTACACATAACATGGCTTGCCTGTCACAGTATTATGGGGTTTTCCTCTTTGGACTCTAGATGTTGACCTCCTCTCCATACTTCATACAATAAAGGGTGTTCTTATTGTCAGTATGGCCCTTTAAATGTTGGTGAAGGTGATGTCAACCCAGCTGGGCAAAGCTTTTGGCACTTAACTGTGGCCTTAATACCTAAAGGTGGGTCTGTACGTGGAGAAAGTAGCTACTAATTCTATATATTTTGCACATGAAAACCTCAGTTCTAGAATAAAAGTACATTCATCAGGTTGAAACTTGAAATTCCCATATTTTTGATCTATAAAAACGGTCATTTCATATATTGAATGAATAGGGGGAATGAGCTTTATTTAAAAGGATTCTCTATTTCCTATTCCATGAATTCGTTTATTTGGGACACACCCATGGAGTGCATTTCTTATTCTAAAGATTTTGGTAGGTGTTGTGGTTACAAAAAGAAATCTGTCCCCTGCCCTCTGCTCAGGAGTACCACGCTCAACTCACTCTGGTCCAGGTGTCAGGGGTGCTGAGGAAAGTCTCTGTGTGCTGAGGGCATGGTGGGGTGACTGTCTCGGTTTGCCGCAGCCCGTCCCGTTTTAACTGAAAGTTCTGGGGAAATGGATCAGATTCCTGTAGGGTATGAGGGCGGGGTTGTGGTGTGGCAGTTACAATTCTGTGCAAAAAAAGGACAACTCTGTGGCTAAAGAAGTTTAGGACTGGAAATGAAGCTCACCCTTCCAACCAGAGAGCATAATAAAGGCTCTGTGAAGTCTCAGTGGAGAAAGCTGTTTAATTTGTTTAACAGAGATTTCTAACTTCTTTGACTTTGGAACTCTTTTTGTATTTAACATCCTGTGAACATCTTTGGGTTCTCCCCTCTTTGTCCTTTGGGGAAAAATTGCATCATTCTCTGTCCTAAAGTGCACATTATTGCCTTATATTATTAGTCTTATCCATGATTCAGGCAACAATTAGTATTTAAATAGCCCATCACAAGAAAAATGTAATAATAATGCAATCTTGGGATTAAAAGGTTTTTCAGAAGGGTTGCTAATGTGCTGTGGAGGGTCATGAGTTACCACAAGGCTATTTTTTCTGGCTGACACACACACAGCCTGGCTGGCTGCTCACCTCTTTCTGCAAGTGGGTTTTTTGCACTGAAGCCTGAACCAAGTTGTTATGGAAACAGAATCGGTCTCCCCTGCCTGAGAACAGCGCCTTGCTAATAATTAGAGAGCATGGCTGAGCAAACTTTAGTGGAAATGATTAATCTTTGCAAAGCGCAGGTAAGCCTCAAAGATTGAACAGGTGTTTTTTGGCCTTTGCACTTGACAGCCCTAGAAAATTTTAATTTGGAAATATCCGATCAAGTTCAGGCTTTGAGTCTTTCCTTACTTCAAAAAGGAAAGTCATTCTTTAATATTATGGTAATTGGCTTTTAAAATTAAACATTTTAAAGGCATCTCTTAAGCCTAAAGAATTTCTCAGAAAGTTTGCAACCTTCTTCCAACTTGTGAAAATGCAGATTCCAGCTCCTCTCCAGACCCACTGAGTCAGACTGTCTCGGGGAGGTCTCAGAATTCAATTCTGTAACAAGCCCTCTAGATGAGTTTGATGCTTGCTCACTAGAGTTAGCCTTGCTCCAGGATGGGGCAATCTTTCTCTAGAAAGGGCCAGGTAGTAAATAATGTAGGCTTTGGAACTCTATCGTTGTAGTGTGAAAGCAGCCCTAAACAGTACATAAAGTAATGGCCATGGCGGTGTTTTCATTTACTCTAAGTCAGACGGTGGCGGATTTGGGCCTTGGCTGTCATTTGTACTGACCCTTGCTCCATGATCTGCAGAGTGCCACACATGTAATGGGACTCCTGGTTTCAAAGGTGTCTGTGCTAAAAGTTAACCACCCACCCGGGTACCCACTTCAGTCTGGCCTAAAGACAGGCAAAAGGAGAATATGCCTTTGGTGGGGTTTGTGGGGAGGGAATTATAAATGATTTCCTGGTTGGGTTCTGATAACCACATTTGCTGAGATGGGTTTTGAAGTGGGATAGGAATCTCCTTACCACTCATCTTAACTGTGGATAAGGTGATTTCCTGGTTGGGGGGCTAGAATGGAAGTGAACAGATGAACTTGAATCTGTTTGGAAGAAAAGCCTCAGGGGGCACCTGGGTAGCTCAGTCGGTTGAACGTGTGACTTCGGCTCAGGTCATGATCTCACGGTTCGTGGGTTCGAGCCCCGCGTCAGGCTCTGTGCAGACCACTAGCTCAAAGCCTGGAGTCTGCTTCAGATTCTGTGTGTCTTTGTCTTTCTGCCCCTCCCCTGTTCACACTCTGTCTCTCTCTGTCTCTCAAAAATAAATAAATGTAAAAAAAAAAAAAAAAAAAAAGAAAAGCCTCAGGTTTTTCTTGAAGGAGCAGACAGAAGTTTGGCATTGGTGGGGGGCTAGTTTGAGGGGTACTGTTTCCCTTCTTGTTCTCTGCCCCTCTGGCTGCTTCCATCCCTTCTGTGGGAGTTCTTGCTTTGTCCCTTGGACCTGGCCTTCAGAGCCCCCACCCTCAGAGCTGGATTTGTGTCTGTGCCCCTATTTTAGAGAACACTGAACTCTTCTTTGGGGGTGCACATAAGTCCAGCGGCTTGAGTTTTCCTTGCTGTTTTCAAATACCACTGTGGTATGCTTTGTGTTACATCTGTCCCAGCTAAGTTTTCATTGTTTTTAAAAGGCTTTTGATGTGAGCGGGGAAGGTGGTGGGGGGAGGCGTTCTGTTCTCTAGGTGTTAGTCCTGAGCACTAGAGAATGTACTCTTGCATGCTTCATTGTGTTATGCTGGGTGCGGGGTTTGACTGTCCTGGCTGCATATATCCAACCAGACTCTGAGCTTTCCTGCTTCCCTCCTTCCTGTATTCTGTTTTTCAAATAGTTTGCTTCAAGTTTTCTTTTTATGCCTTTAAGGAAGAAATTGCTCCTCTGGACCACAGCCATGAATGCATGGGCTAATGCGGCTTCCAGAGCGTGTTTCTGTTCACATCCCTGAAGCCCTGCTTCTTTGTGTTGTAGCAATCCCTTGCTATTATCTTATTTTCTGATTTCCTTTGAAGGGGTAATGATGGTAGCCAATTTGTGCATTTTATGAGGTTTTAATTCTGTTACGCTCACACTGCAGCTGGAAACATAATGGCACACACACCTGAGTTATTCTCTTTGATTCAGCCTTAAAATCTGTTTCCCACATGATTTCAGTCTGTATATTACAGTGTCATTAGCTTGTGTAGCTTTGCGATGTCATTGTTGTCTCATGTTATCAAATACAAGAACATTTTCTTTTGATATATTTATACCCACTTCCAAAACTACTTTGCATTCATGTATCACAAAGCGATTTAAAGACTTCTCTAGTTCATTGTTTATTTTTTCAAAAACTTTGGCTTTTATATATTTTTAAAATACGAACATTTATGCTTTGCATCTGTTATATGTCATTTTATTTCTTGATTAACAATTTTTTTTCTTTCCAGTGTATTTTTACTTTTCATCCAGAAAATATTTACACAGTGCTTGCTATCGGCAACAAATGTCCCTCCACTCATTTACACAGACTTTTGTTTAACCTGTTCCATAGAGACTGTGTTTTCTCCTGTGGTTGGAGGCGTTTGGGGTGAGCATTTCCACAACCTGGTGAGGACTTAGGAGGCTGGAGGTCAGGAGTCAGAAGGGTCTGGGTTCTCAGGGTAGCCCAGACTCCCTGGCCGAGTGACCTGAAGCCCAAGGCCCCTTCTCTGCAACAGCACAGGTGATAGTACCTTTCTGGGAGGGGGTTGTATTGCATGCATGTCAAATGTTAGCGTGTGCCTGCCAGGGAGCCAGTGTACTAGAGGCAGGAGCTGTTACCATGATAACGAGGAGACATGGATGAATCTGTTCTATCTGCTGCTCTACCACCAAATCCCTTCCCATCTACTGGAGAAGAAATGCCACCTCTCTGACTATGCCAGTCTCTGCCTATATGAGCCCTGCCTATTTCCGACCTGGAAGGCTGTGATTCGTTATGTTTTCAGCTTGCAAATTCAGGTTCTTTCTCTGTGGCTTGCTATTTTGGGTATTGGACCCACAGTTATTTCACAGGAAGGATTTGGCAGAATGTCTGTGTCCTCAGTCTCAGTCCTTGTAACAGAAATGGTAGGTGCAATAGTCACATTTCATGGCCAGGTTGCTGCCTGTCCAGGGGGTGCTTTCCCAATCCTGTTGATGATGGTGGCTCCTTGGGCTCTTTTATGAGATAGTTAGCTTTGGAGAGTGCCTGCTGTCAGAAGATGGTTCCGCCACTGCGCTTGATCCTTCCTCTTGTAAAGCTTCCATGAGAGCATAGTTTTTAGGAAGCATCTTTATTTTCTTTAGTGCAAACCATAGAGCATGGTGGTGATGCCATTATAAAGTCGATGAAGGGCCCAAGACCATGCTGTGTGGTAGGCATGGAATATCCTACTTACTTTGGGCTCTGTGATCGCTGCCAACGTGGCCTTTTCTTAATTTCCCAGGTCTCCTGAGGGGCTGGATTTTTGTTTCTTTGTCCCAGCATTTGTCTTTAACCTCAAGAGCATGTTACTGCTTCTGTGCTTTATGGGCACCATATACTCTCAAATTTCAACTCGGTGGAAGTGGTGGTGAATTAGGTGAGAAAAATTTCTTTAAAAGGATTACCTTATTTAAAAATATTACCTTATTTCCACTGATCTGTCATCTGTTTCCATGGAAATAGAATTAGGAGATAGTTTCTGACGATCGTTTTCAGGGCTGGCTCCTGATTCCCACTCCAGTTTCCATAGAGATGGAAGTGAACGGGTGAAGACAAGGTAGAAAAGATCCCATCAAGTGATGAGCTGCCCTGGGACTGTGGCCCAGACCCTTCTACGGAGGTTGCTGTGTGCTCAGCTTGGTCAGGAACTCTCTGTGATGTTGGTATCTGCTGGGAGCTCAGGAAGTATCCAGAAAACGGCCTTCACCCTGACATGAGAGGCTCCGATGTTTTCCATACTTCCCTTTGTCCCTAGAAAATCTGAAAGCCTCTCCTGGGTACTTAAAACTGCCTTCATTTTAGAATTGTCTCTAATGCAGTTGAGACAATCAGGTATTGATTGCCTGGCAATTTTGGTATCTCTGGTCTGCCAAGGTGGTCAGAAAGAGAGAAACCAGTTTTTGTCTGCCAGGAGTGTGGCCTCCCTGAGTCCACACATTGGCAGAAGCTTTCAGATTTTCTATCTGCTTTAGTAACCAGATACAGGAACAAAAAAACAAAGTTGAGTGGCACTGTCATGAACTGCAGTTTGCAATTTCTGAGAGGTGTTTTGGTTGTTTACCTGGAAATTATGAAATTACCTTTATGCTTTTACTTAAATCCAGTTGGTCTGCACTTTTGGCCAAACAGTTGGTCAGGAGCTGCTAATTGATACTATTCACAGAAATTATATGTCAAAATAAAAAAATGATGTCCTTTGAAGAAAACAGTTTTAAAATAAATAAGGATAAAATGGGATGTTTGAATGGGCTTCTTCTCTATTGGATCCGGGGCGTTTGGCTCTGGTCTACAGAGGTCAGAGTCTGGGACCTTAACCCATGAGGCTACCCAGTGAGGGGTTGGATTCCAGAATCTCTTGATTCCTCTGTTTGGAAGGCAGTTCAGGTGCTGGTTTTGAAGAATTATTTGCACAGCAAGTTTGTTTCCTAAACTTTAGCATGCAGATTTGGTTTGAGTTGGTGGCTGATGGTACTTGTACCGTGTCCACCTGCATGGTCAGCCCTTTTTGGGAGAGGAGGGGAGAGGAATGGCTTGAAGCTCTCCCCTGAGAGGCTATGCATAGCTCATCCTGTGAGGGGAGTGAGAAAGAGCCATGAATCCACTGCGGATTAAAGAGACCCAAAATGGGAATGCTAACACTTGCATCTTCTGTCAGCACCTAGTAGTTGTGGGTGCATTACTGATGTATAGACAAACTGAGAAAGCAGGCCTTAAGGCAGCCTTGTTCTCTTCTTGCTCCCCAAGGAAGCCCCTTCTGTGGGAACCGTGCTGCTCTTGGGGCGTGTGTTCCCCATTCTTCAACTTGGACCCAAGTTGATCTTGACTCTCCAGCATGCTTGGCAGAGCAGTCTGCACCTCCACTCTCCTGCCTGATGGTGCAGGAACCTCACCTTGGTGGGGTTTTAGTGAGATCCTTCAAGGTTCTTTGGCTGGGTTTCCAGGTTGGGCCTCCTTCTGATCAGGGCCATCTTTATCTGTGCCTTGGATTTTCTTAGCTTCAGTTTCTCAGAGGTTCTTTTTCTTTTCTTTGTTTTCCCCTTCTATGTTTTAACTTTTTTTTTTTTTTTGCCTTTTTGTTAAATCTTGATTGGGAAAGGAAAGGGAAAATCATCTAGAAATGTGAGTGTAACATGAAGAACAGCCTTACCTTGGCATAGTGACTACGTTTCTGAGACCCTTGGCCGACAGTGTGGGGAGCTGGGTGGGGTATGGATGCTCTTAGGTTATCGGGTGGGACCATGCATAGCTCTGTGTGCTGTACACTTGCCCTGTGCCAGGTGGGATACCAAGCATGACCTCACTCAGTGCTTACAACTCTGAGTGGACATGCGACAAAGACCTGTCCTGTGAGTGGATGAACGTTACCATCTGCATTTCACAGATAGAGAAACTTAAACCTCTGGCTGACGTCAGCCCAGCTGTATAAACCCCAAAGCCCCATAGTCCCTGAGATATGCGACCTCACTGCTGAAGTCCCACTCAGGCCTCCCTCAATCCAGGGAGGTCCTGGCTCCAGAGCTGGGATTGGGACCCAGGCCTTCTGTCTACCAGCTGCTGCTCCCACCCCCAGTCACCATTAGCAGCTCTCTGTGAAGCTACAGACCTTTGAGGTCCAGGTCATGTGTTGCTTCCTCTTTCGAGTCTTACAAAAACCATGTCTGACTCCTGCCTCAGCAGGCCTGTCTGCTCTCTTGCTGATGTCCTGGAGTGTGTGTGGTCAGTGACCATAGGGGGGGGGTATGGTGTGCACTAAGCCTGTATTTGTCTGTCCAACCTCCCAGCCTGAGGGGCCCTTGAGCGCTAGGGCTGTATCTTCTACCCTAATATCCAGCAGGTACTCAGTAAATGTTTGTGGCCCCCATAGATGTTAACTCAACTCTGGGTAGATTCTGTGAACTAGCAAACCATCCAGTTGACCTCATAGTGATGAATAACATAGGTTTCCTGTGTCCCTGCCCCAACCTTGTATATCTGGAATTGTCCCTCTTCTCTGTGACCAGTGGATGGTTCTAGCCTGAGTGGAAACAGCAGAACAGCTGACACTTACAATATTCACCCTTCACTTACTGTGTAAAAGGGTTTGATTGTAGGGTCGTTAATCAAGCTGTCAGGTAGAACATGAAGGTCTTATTTATTATATAAGGAGGTACTTTATAAAGAAATTGAGCTGTAGTGATGAATAGATATTGGACACCAATTATGTTGCTGCTATTAATCAAGATACTCATATTTAGCAGTAACAGCTACCGTGAGGGATTGTAAAAGTAAATAAACTTCCCCAAGGATGAATTATACCATTTAATGATTAACATCCCATTAAGAACACTGGCTGTTTACAATTAGACTTTTAAAAAAGTAATAACTCTGCATTTAAACAATAGTTAATGGTTAGGCACACCAACAGACATTGCTAATTACTTTCAGTTAATTATAAAAAAATATTGGCTTTAAATGTGTGCTCCTATTAAAATCTGTCCTAGTGTAGCAAGTTATGTGACTTGCTCTGGAGTCACAGCTGATGGGCAGGGTTAGGATATGAACCCATCACCTCTAATTCGGAATGTTTTTTGAGTGCTTTGCCATAAACTATCTTATTTACTCTTAAAACAGTTCTTGAGAGTTGGCCCAAGTTTCACATGCATTTTATTTATGTCATGTGTCCCTGTGTTCTTGTGATGGGGCCCTTCATGGCAGAATTGTGAGGGAAAATGAAACTGTGGATGTCTTAGGCACAGAGTCTGGCACATAGTAAACTGTAAGAACACGGGAGCTACTTTTAAAATGATATTTTTAGTGGTTTGATGCAAATACCTAAATTCGGAAGCTGGCTTTTGATACCTTGAATAATCTGGAGTGCTTGAAGTGGTCGATAAATAAACCCTTCTGGAAATGTGTTTACGGGCAACAGTATTTATCAAAGTTAGGCTTTATTTTGCCCCAAAACTGAAGTTATGAAGTAATTTTAATGCAAATACTTGTGTTTTCTATGCCAGGGACTGATGAAAAATGAGGGTGTTTTGGGTAAGCCACTTAGCAGTACAACCTTTTCCAGTGCTCACCGAGGAGAGCTCATCAGCATTCAATAACCCTGTCAGAGTGGAAAAGTCTATTTGCTTTAAATGAGATTTTGCTTGATTGCTATTTTTATTTTGAAAATCCAATTTTAACTTTTTGTCTCACATAATAATGAGTTTCTTGGATACATATTGTCACCCTTTATTGTAAGTCTAAAAGAGAGGTAACACACAGCTTTCTGCAATGAGAACATGTAATAAATAAAATCTGATGCTGGCATAAATAAATGCATTCCTTCTTAAGGGACAGAGGGGAAGAGCATGTTAGTGTAACTCTGGGGGAATTTGAAGCTGCCTTTGAAAATCCAGAGACTGAAGTCTGAAATGAATGCTACTACTTTATTTGAGTCAGAGTGGCTACAATTAGATAACTTTCACAATTAATTCTGGTTGGGTTTCTTGTTGCTATAGCTGAATGCTCTCTACATGGCGGGGGTGATTACTGGGAAGTGGGCCCTTGGCGATCTCTTCCCCACTGCAGATTTCCTTTGGGATGACAGAAACTGCTTATCGTGGCACAGGACAGAAAATAAATCCTGGAAGCGCTACAGAGCTCAAGTGACAATTTGAAAATAATAATCAGAGCAGTGAATAGAAGCTGAGACACAAATTCAGTTAACAAACGGAGGAACTAATCTGTCAGGCATTGGTTGGAAAGCCTATTCCTGACTTTATTTCACAGCACATTATGACAACATTTCTTTAAATCACAATTCATCTCCATTTAAAAGATATAATCTACATGTTCTCATGGGAAATAATCTGAGACAAAGCTTTCCTATTCCCCCCTCCCTGAAGTTGACCTCGTCCTCCCAGAGAACATTTTTCACACTGCAAAATGTAATTTACTTACATTTATACCCAACAAAATTGGAATAAAAACCACCACAGTTACCAGTGAGCAAGAAAGAGAAATTGGGTTTGGGAGAATTGGGGATTAAAAAATGAATTATTTTTTGCTGTTTGAAAAATAAATATACTGAAGGAGATGCAGGGAGACCCCATCTTTCCATAGTAGTTTGTACCCACTTCTGGCTTATAGTGCGGTGTATGTTGAAGGAGGTGGGTAGTTGTGGAGTTTACGGTGGTCTCTCTTGGTTCAGCAGAGGGCAGCCTGGGGCCTGGAGAGGCAGCCTGCTGAGAGTCACACAGCTGGTCAAGGGCAGGACTGGATCTGCATCCTGGTCCATGTATTCAGGAGGCTATTTGCCAAGGTGCCCTTTGCCTCTCTAAAACGTTTCTTTTGGGGAAGCCTGTAGACTTTGTAATACCTCAGGGCATTGTGTTCTCTCAGTTTCTAGGTTCACATTTGCCTGAATTTAACAGGAGCCACGAAATAACTAACTCTTCAGCAGAGACTTTGGCAGTGGCTGATGGGAGAACTTCTCTTGTCTTGGACTTACTTCCTTTCAATTTAGGGAACATGGAATTGCCTCAACTGGAGAGTCACCTGCGTTTTCCAGGGCATCTGTCCCTGTGCATTTGTGATGGCCATCTTAGAAGACATTCAGCTGTCAGAGATCAAGTTGAAAGGCGGCGTAGTTGTTCTGAGCACAGAAACATGTGCTTGTCGGTCTCTTTGCCTGTAGGAAATGTGTACTCATGGAGTTGAGGAAATAGAGTGACCAGAGATTCTGGCTAGTCGAGGAAAGTCAGAACCCTAAAAAGGTCCTTCTGAACGTTTGCCATACGTGTCAAACCCTCGAGGACAGATTCTGGGGCTTGGTGTTTACCCCATCCCTAGGATATGCTAGGCATTCATTCCCTATTCGGGTGCATACTGCCCACTGCTGTGGTTGTTCACTGTGTGCCAGGCTCTGTACTAAAGCCTTATGATCCCTCTTCTCTTCTCCAATTTTATTTTATTATTTTTTTTAGGTTTATTTATTTATTTCGAGAGAGACAGAAAGCAGAGGAGGGGCAGGGAGGGAGGGAGAGAGAATCCCAAGCAGGCTCTGCACCCAAAGTGGGGCTCCAACTCACAAACCGTGAGATCATGATCTGAGCCAAAACCAAGAGTCAGACGATTAATAGACTGAGCCACCCAGGAGCCCCTCCTCTTCTCCAATTTTAGAGGCATGGTGACAAGTCTAAGAATCTGTGTCACCAGCCCCAAGTCTGTATGTCTGTATTAGAACCTAGGCTGTGCCCAGTACCAGCAATAGGAGAATAGGACATTCGTGTCCCCTAGTGCAGCCCCTTCCCCTCCCCACCTCATTTTTCCCTTGCCTTCATGGTTGATTCCTATGTGAAATGAGCCATCACATGTGGAAGCTCTTTATGGTTTATGTGGGTTATTATTACACCAGATGGAATTGAATCCATTTTGGGAGATGAACGCCTCTCCTAACCATGTTTCATGTTCTCATCCCTTCTTGGCTTGCATTTCTATTTTTCCTTTGATTGAGAGTAGTGAATGTGGGCGAAACGGGGAGAGGTTTTCTCTGGAACTGGGATTCCGGAGTTTTCTAGAGCTAATAGCAGCATGCTGCAGTGTTTGTTTCTGTCAGCAACATTCTGTGTGAGGCAAGAATCTCAGCCATTACCAGTTCTAGTGAGGGTATGACTTCTAAGTTGCAGGTGACTTAAGCAGAGAAATTCTAAATGGAGACCATTCATCTGGCATTGCATTATTAATACCCCAACGGTCTGAGCCAGAGGAAGGAGGGGAGGGTTTGTATATTTCCTTTAGGTTCTATTCATGGATGTTGGACTTCTGTTCACAGGCAGTAATGAACCCATTTGTTTGGAAGGTGAAGTAATGGAAAAACCTGTTTCAGTACCACAAAGTTGTGATTCTTGTACTTTTTGGGTTATAGTTCTTCCAAATGACTCACTGAGTCCAGAGGTTTCCAAGCTATGCTTTGTCCTGATACTAAGGCTGTTTTGGATACAAAAAGAAACACTTACATTAGAATTGAATGACTTTCTTTCAGAAAAGAGGATCTTCACAAAAGAAGTGTTTCGAACAAATAACTTTGGGAAATTCTACTTTCTCAATTTTTTTTTTCTTGGCAATTGTACATTTGCATATTAAAGGCTCTGAAAAGCTGTGAGAAAGTAATCTATTTCATTTTACCACCTGGCTTTTCCCAACCTTATTTACTATCCCCAATTTTAATTTGCCTGGAGCACACTTCTACAAATGGGGTTTTAAATGTTTAGAAGTCAGTCACACAACATCTAAAGGCTAAATTACATTTATTCACGAGCACATTAATCAGTGGCTTCAAGGTCAAATCTTTTAGACTAGGGATCCACAAACTTTTTCTTTAAAGGGTCAGATAGTAAATATCTTGGAATTTACAGGATGTAAGGTCTCTGTTGCAACTCTGCCATTATAGTGTGAAAGCAGACAGAGATAGTACGTAAATGAATTGACATGGTTGTGTTCCAATAAAACTTTATTTACAAAAACACAGGGTGCCAGGCTGGATTTGGCCTGCGGGCCATAGTTTGCCCATCCGTGGTAGATCCCTGCTCTCCAGATTACTCTGCTGGCATATTCTGTGCTGTCTCTCTGGCTGTAATGCATGTCTTGATTCAACACCACATCTCCTACTCACTCTAACCCTAGAGGCCTTCTTGGACTCCCAGGACAGCTTAAGACCCATCCTCCTGAAGCTCTCTGTGTCCTTCTCTATCATAGCTCTAAGCAATGTGCTATCATCATTCCTTTCCTTCCGGGCCTCTAGCCCAACTGTGAGCTCTTGGGGCAAAGACCTTATTACTAGTGTATATCTTCAACTTGGACCATGAGGACAGTATATCAGGCACACTGCAGGAACTCACTGGGAGCTTGTTGGATGTATATGATCTTGTGATAACTTGATACGGTGTTTTGTTTTGTTTGGGGGAACTCAGAGTTAATTATAAGTATAGCAGGAGGAAATGCTCTTTCCAAACAAAAATTTCAAGTATCCCAAGGACATGGATCATTTGGATGAAGCTGGGATGAATTCCACATCCTCCCAGAATATATGCTTCTTGAGCAAAGAAAGGAAGAAATGAGGCTGCTGTGCACTGTGGTAAATTATGCATGTGGAACAGAAAAGCTGAGTGAAAATGATAATTTAGGGGGCAATGGGGAAGTATTTGAAAGATCTGAAGGCATATTTTTCTCCTTCTTTCTCCATGTATTAGAGATTAAATGATATAGACCTTTTTCTCTTTTCACCCAGGCCCTTAAAATATTTTTTTTCTGGTAATTTCTCTTCATATTACATGACTGCTCTAATTACATCTCCAGTTTTAAGATAATAGAACTGCATTTTTAATGTGCTCTCTGCCGTATCTGGATTTATGATATCTCTCCTTCCTTACGCCTTCTGGAAAAAATTTAACTGAGTTAATATTAAAATAAAGTAGGTGAATTAAAAGGGAATGAGCCTTTAAAATCTCAGATCCAGCCCAAGTGCTCATTCAATGACTGGCCTCTCCATCTCTGAAGTCAAGGTAGCCCTGCTCTCATCTGGCTCCTTGATGGGAAGCTCTACTGACCTCTAGGCATGGCTGTGATCCTGAGCTGGCCTGGAGAGAAGTGGAAAGGAAGGCCAGCCTGACATCCCCTAGAGTCTGAATTGCATTCATCCAGAAGAGACATTGTGACTGTCCCAGAGTCCACTGCTGGGAATCCAATAATCTCTCAGCAGTTCGGCCCCCTTCTGCTGCTGTCCCTAGGAACACTGCAGGGTGTAGTGACTTTCAGAGTCCTGGCAAACAGTGCAGGTCCTATCTTGATGCCAGTGCTGATGAATAGGGTGACCTTGGGAGAGTCACTTGACATCTTGGCCTTCAGCCTCTGGATGACTCCATCTGTGTCTGCAGTGATTGATTGTCCTCCTGGGTTGTTTTTGATGTTAGCAATAAACTTTATAAACCCAGTTGAATATTAAATACCACATCTTTGTCTCACTTTGGTCTTATAGGAAGTGGGTAGAATGAAATTACAGAGATTTTATAGCCTTGACAATTGAAATATTTGGATACCACATTTGTGTTCTTAGAGATCCTTTCTTCAAGGAACTCATATTTGAATAAAGGAAGCGGGCACACAAACTAAGAACTACAAGGCTAGAGGATAACAGAATGTATAAAGCATGGTGGGGTTGTTGGCAGACTGGCTGTCTGTCTAGAATGGCAACTAGGCAGTGAGGAAGAGCTTCCCAGGTGAGGTCACAATTGACTTTGGTGTTTAAGGATGACCTGATGTTCACAATATAGAAGGGCAGGTGCCAGACATTCCTCACAAAGAAAGTTGGATTCCCAAATAACTGTAAGGTCCACAGATACAGAAGTGGGGTGATAACAGGTGATCCTGCTTCCCCAGTCAGCCACTCAAGAAGAACATTTATAGCTGTGGAGCATATGTATGGGGAACTCATTATACAGATTTCTAAACATAGATAATGGTTGTGCTTTTTACACCTTTTTCATTGTTACACTTACTTTTATCAAGTGTAAACGATGAACTAAGAAAAACTGGAGTAGCCGTAGAGGCTGTGCAGGGATTACCCCAGAAGGACAAGACTGCTGAGGCGAACAGTGATGATTCAGCACCGAGGACAGCGACACACAGCCTGGCCAGCTCCAGGAAGTGGTAAGTCATGTTGATACGTGAGTGTTGCAGAGTCTATGTTCACCATGCCCTCAGGACTGTACTCAAACCACATTTGACTGTCTGTCATAGGTTGCAGGCCAAGTGCCTGAGTCCACATTCCCTTGGTAGGGTCATTTACCTACCAAGTTGGAATGAGACCATGAGGGTTCTCCTGCTCCTGAAACAAATGAAGGCCATGCTTGCTGTTTTCTACCAGACAGTTGGCCCAAGGTAATAGTTATATTCTCGATTCCTTTATATATGAGACATTTACATGCATTTTCCAGGTCATGGATAATAGACACAAGCGCCCCTTTTATAAGACACACAGATCCCAAATTTCCAAAATGGCTAGCTTTTCTGTTTGTCAGTTGAGTGACATTAGTAGTGATAGCTGCCAGATTGTACAGACTGTAGAGCGTCACTCATTTAGTACTTGGCAGGCTACTCCAATGTCATTTGTGGTGTTTGTCCCCTCAGCAACTCGAGATAATGGATTTGGCCTTTGACTGACTTTGATAAGTCAATAGAATTTTCTCCACCCCTCCCCCAATATATCTAGCCTCAGCCAGAAGTGAAACCAAAGTGTCTGTGCTTCCAGCACCACTCTGTACATTTTATTGGAAACTTTAGCTAAAGTAACCCCTTTACATTTACTTTGGAAATGAAGGCTCAAACTTGTTGAAAGAATTTTTAGATTTTGTGATTATAAATTTTGATCTTTCCATTCCTATCAGGCCAGGTCATTGACTAGGAAGCCTTCGTGTATGTACTTGGTTCCCTAAAGAGACCCAGTGGAAGGGGTGCCTGGGTGGCTCAGTCAGTTGAGCACCCGACTCTGGCTCAGGTCATGATCTTATGGTTTGCAAGTTCAAGCCCCGTGTCGGGGTCTGTGCTGATAGCTCAGAGCCTGGAGTCTTCTTCGGACTCTGTGACTCCCTCTCCCTCTGCATCTCCCCAGCTCATGCTCTGTCTCTCTCTCTCAAAAAAATAAATAAATGTTTTTAAAAAAAGAGACCCAGTGGATATTTATATTTGGATAGTCATAGCTAGAAGGATTAAAAAGAGGCTTTCCTTGAAACCAGCCCACCGATCCTATGTGTGGTGTCTCTGGTCTGAAAGGGTTTGTGTCTTTAAAATAAAACTTCATATGAATATTTCAAAATGAACTCACAAGATTTAATTGTGCTTATGGACCTTATGACTAGTGGTGTGGCAGAATCAGGGAGCGCTTCATAAGCGTGTATCCTGTGTGGTCACATAGAGCCCCACACTGAGAAGGGCCCACCTTCACTTTCTTGAAATTCTTAATAATTTTTGAATATGGGGCCCTACATATTTATTTTGCATTCAGTTCCATAAATTATGTCATCAGTCCTGGGCATAACAGAATAACAGCAAGAGAATAACAACTAGAGTATCAGGACCTTGTAGAGACTTGATGAGTTCTGAGTCCCTAGAGGTACAAGGGGTTTTAATAGGTGTTCTGTTCATAATAAAGATTGGATAACTGTCCTCTGTAGTAGATAGCTTTAGCATAAGGCCAATGGAGAGCAGAACCAGATTCGAAGACAAAGGCAGTTACCGGCCTTATTTCTCACTTCCCCACACCTCTAGTCATCCTTCGAGATCTTGAGCCCAGGAGGCAAGAAGGAGGGGTCATGGCCCTGCCAGGTGGCACTCACTAGATGAATGTGCTGTGTAAGGTGGGATGTGGGCTGCTCCTTACCCAGGTTTAGGAGGAAGTTGTATGGAGCTCTGAGAGTTTGAGGGGGCCTGCTGGAAGCCCTTCCCATTCCATTGGACATGAAGGAAAGGCAGGAAAGTTGGAGGCCTGACCTGGCAGCTGGAGTCCATGGGCAGGCTTTCTTCCCTATTAGCTGAATTCAGGACCTCTGTGCCTTCACCTCAGATGGTTTACAAAGAGAATTTTTATTCTTGTGTCATGAAGATTAATGCACAGACATAAATTTCTACTTTTTAGTCTTCACGTGTAACGATCCATCCTCATAAATGCTGTTTCCCCAGTATTCCTCACTGGAGGTGGATTATTACATGAAGTGTTAGTGGCAGGTAAGGTGAAGTACCCAGAAAAAAAGGGCAAGTGTTTCTGAAAAACCTCTTCCTTGTATAGAAGGCAGAGAGGTAAAGGGCAGATACAAGGCTTAGGACCTACTGTCAGTGGTTAAAAGGCTATGTTCTCGGTGAGTGATGCCTCTCCTGGCCCTGCCACTGATGCACATGCCACTTTCCTCCTTCCTGAAATCCACAGATTTTAAACCTCAAATCCCTGTAACTTTGATGTTAGCTCCAGCTTAAATCTCCAAGCATGTCACTATCAGAGTTTCTGTCTATAGAAGGCTTTGAATGTGAACCTCGAAGTGATCCTCCTGGTGTGTTTTCTCATCTTCTTTTTCCCAATGACACCATTGGCAGTATGCCATTTTGCTTCCAGGGAAAGCAAATTTCTTTCTTCTTACCCTCTTTGTAAGATCGTATGGGATTGTAAGTAAGACATTCTAGAGATATTTTACCAGCATCTGTTGTAACCTCAAAAGTGTTACGGTCCAATGGACAGAAAACAGGGTTGGAATCTATAGAGCTTGGATTCACATTCTGACCCTGCCATTTGGTAGACATATGATCTTGGACAAAGCATTTAACCCCCTTGCGCCTCAGTTTTCTCATCTGTTAAGTGGGGACCACTGTCTAAAATAAAATGAAAGAAAAGAAAGCCCTTCAAGGACAGTCAGTAGGACCAAGACAGAGAATATCAGAGCCTGGTGTGGTGTTTGGTGTCTGGTATGGATTGCTGCTTGATCAAGGTTTGTGGAAGCTGAAGAAAGTGTTCCCTTTATTGAGTTGGATTTGTCTTAGTTACAGTGAACCAACTCAAAGATAGTTGTGAAAGACTCATTGGGAGCCCAAACACATCCTGCTCTGGGGAAACTGAGCATAACTCTTGAAGCTTAGACACAGCAGCCATTTCCATTCCCTGAATGAGAAGCAGAACTCAAGCAGCTTCAACAAGCAGGGGCTGCGTTAGGGGACAAACATGTAATCTTCAATGTCTTTTTGTAATGAGAGATCACATCAGATTAATGATTTTAAAATGAGTATTGTTCTGCCTTCTGGCCATATTTAATGTTCTAACGCCTTTTCTTTTTTTTTTTTTTTAAACATCATCAACAGCGATATTATCATAATACTACTTCATTTAGTATTTTTGGTTTTATAATCATGCTGAGCCATCCAAACCGTTAAATGGACTTTATAACCTGGTATCCAGGGAGCTCCTTGGAAAGAGATGTACTGTTTTTTGTCTGTTTTCACATTGAACTGACCGAGTACATGGAACTAGGTGACACGTTCCCTGCTTATGGGATGTGTGTGTGTGTGCGTGTGTGCGTGTCTGTATTTAGCCCCACTCTGGCCAGTTTGGCTTTGAAGAAATAGGTTTGGGTGTCAGAGCTTTGCAATTGGGACAAGTTCTGTAATTTCTCTGGGCCTCTGTTTTCTGATATTTGGGGACGATGATGGATAATGGTACTGACCTCCATAGGGCTGTGGTGACGATGAAGAGACAATGTATGTAGAATGTAGAGCTGGCAGGCAGGCAGTGAAGGGCCCCATAGACATTAGCTGCTGCTGTTGCCATATTATGCAGCTATACCTCATCTGGTGTTTCTGTCCTCAGTGTGGACGTGGAGGGTTCCAGGATGCATTGGCATTGAGGGGATTTGCTTGGAGGAGATTTGGATTTATTTGGGACCTGTCAGCTGTCTTCAAGTCCATTCATGTTCTCCCTGCAAGTTGTCTTTAGAATGTTGAATGCCATCGATAATGACAAAACCTGGTATGCAGTGGGTTTTTTTCCCCCGTCAGTCAGCAGTGCCAAGTGATTCAAGAGTGGGTGGCCCTTCATCCTCCCACTTCCAGAAAGTTCTTTTAAAGCCTGCTTGGGGGTGGAGAGGAAGACTTTTCTTTTTAACATACATGATGTGTTTTGACAAAAATATATTATCGTGGTGAGTTTATGCTAAATGGGAAATGCTGGCTGTTACAAACAGTGGTTATTTTTTCTTCTGCAAACAGGGCTTGACACTTGAGTTTTCCCCATGCTACATGTGGGTGACGAGTTCCGACTGAGGCAGGGCTAGTGTGATCTGTACATTAATCTTTGATAAAAACATGGAAATGACAGCAATGCCCAGACTCCTGGGGTATTTAAAAATCAGAGACTTAAAGGGAATATGCAGGAGTTCACAGTGAGCATGTGCTTTTGAGTGTCGGAGCCCCAGGTCCCAGCCCTGCTGCCACTGTGGGGTCTTTGGCTATGTGGCCATGGGGAAGTTAGTGCTTTTCTGTGTCCTGGTTTCCTCTTCTCTAAGATGGGAGAAGGGTATCCACCTCACTAGGATGCCCACAGCTCAGGGTCTGACCTGTAGCTCACAGTATATGGGAACTATCACTAAATTCACAACTGAGAAGCAGAGGCTTCATGGTGGGAATATCTCCCAGGTGCCAAACGAGAAACACACACTGTTTTCATTCCTGCCTCTCTTCCACTTCTCATCTTTCCAATATTTTGTCTGGAATATTCCTTCTGGCTGTTTACCACATGGATGGGCCTTTACCAGTTAAGTCTGTGGAAGGGCTGCCTCCTGCCCAGCCTTGCTGTCTCTGGTTGTGCCTCTTTTGATCCACTTCCTACATGACCAACAGGTTGCTCTGCCAGCAAAGCACATCTGACCTGGTCACTTACAGCCAGCTGTTGTTGGACCTCACAGGACTTCAGAATTATTTAGGGAAGTCACCTAATATGTGCATTCTGGGGCCCCACACACCAGACTTCTAGGTCAGCAAGTCTGGGCTGGGCTCTCCAGCTGTTACCCCAGGTGGTTTTGATGTGCGAGATCTGGGCTGGAACACTCACCTGTGAAGATCAAGTCCACAGCCTGGCTTATTTCTGCACATGTGTTTTTGCTAAGCCATCCACTCTGTTCCTGGCCTCTGCTTCTCCTCCCATCTGCCTTCTGTGTTTTAAGATTTGGCTCTGAGAGAGACTGATACAACAATGTAATGACAGAGATAATCATTATATTATCTAGTATTCATGGAAGGATTATCCTATGCCTCTGGAAGTTTTTACCAGTAGTAAGCCATTTGGTCCTCATAGCCCTCAGAGCTCAACTTATGGTCTTATTGTCCCTACTTCCGTAGATGTAGAAAGTGAGGTGTCAGAAGGTTGAGTAACTTGTTCCAGGGCCTGCCTGTGGCCATTGAGGGTGGGGAGGAACCCAGGAAGTCCAGGTCTCAGCTGGGCGGTGGGCAGAGGCACCTTCTCTTGGGCTTCTGCAGCACTGGCTTAGATTGTCACAGTGTCACAATGATTGGAGGACACTGGTAGCCTTCAGGGTGTAAGATTTCGGGATCACGGACATCCTGCAGGGAACAGGGCAGCCCCACTTATGAAGACATTGTCCCACATCCTTCATGAGTAGCAGACATTCTGCTAGATGTTCGTGCAGATGAAAAACCAGATCATAATGATCTTTGCCTAAAATCTAATCTAAACACACTTGTTAAACATTTCATGGTTTTGATAAACACTGAATTTTCCTGGAGCATGACCACTGGAAACCATCAGCAATTATTCAGTGTTTGGGAGGAGTCCGATCACTGAGGGCAATATGAATAGCCATTAAGACACACCTGTGTCCACCTGCAGTTGTAGCTGTGGAATTTTCAGTGATTCTGTGTAGAGAGAGGTCCAAGTATCCGACTGTTTCATGTTGTTTAGTGTAGTTGTGGTTAAGTGTTTACCTACTGAAATACATAGTACTTTATTAGAAACCGCTTGCCTTTGATTCTCTTTTATGTGATAGGTCAGGAATATTAGTGATTTAAAACAATGTTATATGTTGGTATTATCTGAATTTCATTTCATGATAGTAAAGGAGGCATCACAAAATGATTGTTTTAAAAGGAGGTCTTTCGGAGTGCCTGGGTGGCTCAGTCAGTTTAAGCGTCTGACTCTTGGTTTTGGCTCAGGTCATGGTCTCACAGTTCTTGACTTCCAGTCCCACATTGGGATCTGTGCTGACAGCATGGAGCCTGCTTGGGATTCCTCCTCTCTCTCTGTCCCTTCCCACTTGCACTCTCTCTGTCTCTCAAAATAAATAAATAAAAACTTTAAAAATAAATAATAAATAATAATGAGGTCTTTCGTCTCATCAGATTTGAGAATATATAATGTGGCCTCTTAAGGGGTAGGAAGGCAGTGAGTTCCCAGGACGGACACGAGGGCACTAAAATGGGTGGATCCTCATAGGAAAGTTGTTAAAATAAAACTTGAGTCTGAATGCCTTTGCCAGACCTCAGCTTGCCTCCTGCCTACACATCATTGCCCTCCCAGTTCTCTTTGAGATGTTAATTTGTTGCTATGAAAATTATCTTGTCACTGACAAACGGAATCTGGAAGAATCAGCCTTTCTTATAAAGTGGTTCCTATGGTATCTGCAGGGCTTTGTCAGTTTGCGAGTTATGAATATTTATGTCTCAGAAAAAAATTCCTCATTTAAATTGCATTTTCAATAATTTCCCACTTAATTTCGCATAGAAAATAATGACATTTCCAGCCTTTGCCTAGGTGAATGTCTTCAGAGATGGCAAGTTTTGCAGTGGGCTCAGGGGACATCGGAATTTATCAAGTTCCAAACACAGATGAGGTGCTGTTACCTTGCAATACAGAATAACACAAGTGCCCAATACATTATCGACGAGGGATAAATGCCAGACGTGGATTATGGTAAATTAGACCTTTTGCATTATTTATGAGATCCAATGTAAAATGGGTTTCACTTTTCCCCACTAATGTTTATATAAAACCCATTGTGGGACGTATTAGTAAACAGTTTTAAAATTTATGATACAAAGGACTAAGTTTGAAAAGCAATTCTATCTCAGGTTTTCCTCATCTCTGTTCATGAGCTCTTAAGGCAGAAGAGAGGATCATTTAACAATGTTAGTGAAGTCCTGGAGAAACTGAATGTGGGCATGGCGGGTAACATCTTCACTGTGGCCCAAGTCTCCTGGCCCTGGCGGTGGTTACTTGAGCATCTATAGGATGGTGATGCCATCTGCATCATGTCCTCATTCTTCCTCAGTTCCTAGAAAATATGGTGTGCTGGGTTCCAGTGTGAATCCATCTTCGGCCTTTTTTCCATTTCAGAATTTATCAGAAGTTCTCTTCATTCATTCATTCATTCATTCATTCAGGTACCATTTTCCACCCCCTAGTGTCGCACATTGATCTCTCGGGGGAAACGAGGAGGATGAGCTTGTGGATAAAATTCCTTCCCTGAGCTGCGTGTCAGTTTTTTGTGGGAAGTCATCACAATAACATCTTACACTTGTTGAGGATCTCACGGTTTCAGAACTGCTTCAACGTGTGAGGGTCTTTGAACCACAGACTCTTGGAAGGAGCTGTCACATGAGTGTGTGGGGGCCATGGAGGGAATGGGGCTGAACAGGAACAGTCACTGAGCCCACCGTTTCCATATTCAGTCCTCCATTTCTTGGTTTCTTTGATGGGATGTGTCTGGAACACCTCCTTTCCCATTTCCTCACTGTCTCCAACCTGAAGTTAAAAGTGTCTTGCCTTTGGGGTGTTAGAGACTCACTTGAGAACCACTTTGTCTATGAGATGAGAATCTTGGGTTTGGGCTTTGATTAGTGAAGTGATATTGTATGTATCTTTGGACACATTCACGATGAAAGTCAAGCAGCATGTGTGACATTCCAAGGAAAGAGAGACAGGAGAAACTAAATTGGTGCCTCTTTCTTATCAGACTTTTCTTTTTTTAACCTAAAAGATCTAAAAGGCTGGTTCTGTTCTTTACCTGTGCATAACAAAGAGGGTGAATCACTCTCTTTGTGTTTCTTTGTGTGTCTTTGTCTTTGTAATATCTGAAAGAGCCCCCATCCTAATAGGCTCCTTGTGACTCTACCAATCCGACCACAGGAGGTCTGATGCCCTGAACCCACTGTTGCTGGAAAGGCCTGACCTCTCTTTGCCAGCGGCGTAGCCTTTCCAAGAGCGTATTAATGTGTGTTGAATCCTCTTCATGTGAACCAAGTAGGGCCTGCTGGCCTGGTGTGAGGCCAGAGCCTCTGGCTTCCTGTGGCCCCGGGTATTTCTGTAAACCAGCTGGAGGCTGCTGGCCAGGCTTCCTCAATAGAGTATTGATGGGCCAGCCGCTCTGTGGGGCTCTTCTTGCTAATTTATACCATTTGCTCACTTTTTATGCTTCAGTTGCAGTACGTTTGGACAATGAAATTAAACTGGCCCATTTCTAGTGCATTAAATGGCTTTGTTCTCCTGCTGTGGGCACTGAGCCTCACGGGGCATTGTTTAAAAGGAAGACTGTCTGCTTGGGAGCACAGTGGAATTCAAGGTTTCATATTTGTCCGTTCAAGGATGTGGTTTTGCCTATCAGGCCCAGGTGCTGGCTGGCTCCCTGGGTTTGCCTGGTGGCATCATGTGCAGCCCAGGCTTAGAGAGGCCTCCCTGCAGGGGGACCCCGAGTGCATAGGTCTGGTTGATACCATTCACCAAAGTCTTTGTTCTTCGACTGATTTTCCTGTACTAAGTGATGTCTCCATACATTTTTTGTGCCTGTACTAAGTGCCTGGCTCCATACATTTGTTGTGGAATAGAAGGCCACTGGCTTTATGAAATTTATTGTGTTTCTCTAGCCCTCTACCTTTGGTTTTCCCCTCCCTTCTTTCTTTTAAGCCCTTCTGTTCCTTCTTTACCTTCTCCTTGACCTTCTTCTCAGGCTAATGATTATATTCCCTATTTTGGTATACTCTTAAACAAATTTTTTTTTAATTATAGACATCTTTAAACACATACAAAACAGAAAAATAAAATCATCCAGGTATAACAGTTATCAGCTCCTGGCCAAGTCTGGTTTCATCTGTACCCTAGTATCCCCCTTCTCTGCCCCCTATATTATTTTGAAACAGTTTTCATGTAGAACATCATTTTATCTCTCAGTATTTCAGCACGTATCTCTGAAAGAGAAAGACTTTCTTGCTTTCTCTCTCTTTTTTAAAAACGTCTATCTTATTTATTTTGAGAGAGAGAGAGAGAGGAGGGCAGAGAGGCATGGGTCAGAATCCCAGGCAGGGTCTACGCTGTCAAGCACGGAGCCCCAACATGCAGCTTGATCTCATGAACCATGAGATCATGACCTGAGCTGAAATCAAGACTCGATCGCTTAACCGACTGAGCCACTCAGGCGCCCCTACTTTCTTTTTTCAGATGAAAGAATCTTAAAGGAGAATATCATAGAAGCTTGGCTCTTCAGAGGCTGTTGTTGACTGTCATTAAAAGCAGCATTTCTCAAAGTGCAGTATACAAGGTGATTGAGGTGGCATGTAATAGTTAAAAAATTAGTATATTGTTGTTTTCCTGAATATGCTCTTTTTTATGGGACATGATACTGCTATTCTACTTGTGATATTAACATTAATAAAGTGAATCAATTTTAAAATAAAAATATTAGGTAAATAGTAGTAGAGGACAGGGGGTCAGAAAACTATGACCTGAGGACTAAATCTAGCCTGCTCCTGTTTTTTATAAATAAAATTTTATTGGAACACAGTCTCTCTTACTGTTTACATTTTGTTTTGGATGCTTTCATTCAGTGATGACAGAGTTGAGTAGTTGTAACAGAGATTGTCTGTCCTTCAAAGTTGAAAACATTTACTATGTGGCTCTTCACAGGAAAATGTTTGCTGACCATGGTATAGGAAGTAGGTGGATAGACCATGTATCATGACCTTGGCACATAAATAGCTGAAGTGTGGGAAATGCTAGTCAGACCAAACAGCTTGCTTTGTAGATGATGTAGTTGAGACTCAGGCAGGGGGTTTGCTGTGAGTCACATGATTGGGGATGGGGTAGGAAGTTCATCCTGTAGCCCTACTTACTCTCTCGGCTCCCTGCCTGGGCCTTTCTCACCATAACATCCTGCCCCAGGCTTTGTGCTCCCATCTCTAAGCATTTCACATCGGTTTCATGTTGGGCAGTTGTTCATTCCAGAGCAGACGTAATTTCTAGTTTTCAGTAATTTAGAACAAAATGCTTTGTATTAAGTCTGTGTTGCTGCAGCCCCTCACATTATTATACCGACTAGGAGAAAACTAATTTCAAAGACATAAGAAGGGTATTTGTGAAGTTGAATAATTTACCACCAAGTAAAATACACTGAGGGTTTCTGAACATAGAATGCTGAGCTGATTTTACTCTGTGATATCAATTTCATCTCCTAGCTTTTGTGGCAGATATCCAGCTGAGAGGAAAGCACCAGGTAAAATAAAATGTAAAAGATCTCTAGCGTGTACTTGTGACTTTCTCATTCCTGCCATAATTGTTAGAGCAGGCGTAATGCTGTAGGGAGAACAGTTCCTGGGTGTTATATTTCATATCATTGTGTTACTTAGGGTCCAGTAGCCATGAGATGATATTGCCCTGTAGACTTGCCTGATATTTTACCATTTTTGGCGAGTGTTTAGGAAAATAGGAATATTTTCTGGTTGAGATTTCAAGATTTTGGTGTGAAAATGTTTTTCTTTATTGATAATTCAAAATTATTATTATATTGTGGGAGATGCAACTTGCTGAAATGATTCTGTGGTTTATTCAGAACAGCATGGTCTGATTTAACAGCCACTGGGCCACCTCTAGCTACAGAGTACTTGAAATATGGCTGGTGTCCATTGAGAAGCTGTATAAATGTGAAATAAATCTTGGATTTTGAAAACATAGTGCAACAAAAAGAATGTGATATACCTCATGATTTAAAAGTATTGATTACATGTTGATAATATTTTGGATGTTTTGGATTAAACCAGGTATGCTATTGAGATTAATCTCACTTTAAAAACTTCTTTAAATATGGCTAATAGGAAATTTAAAATTACACATGTAATTATCATATGCTTATTTTGGGAAGTGCTGAGTATTAAGGTGAGAATACATAAATTTTGAACAATTCAGGCGATGATGAGAAAGCTTGACTTCTTAGATGCTGAAGAATATTGCTATAGTGTTTGAAACTACAGTAACCAAAGGTGTATAGTATTGGCCCAAAAATCAGAATGCTAGAATGAAGCATTTGGCTTAGAAACCAACTCTCACATTTGTGTTCAGTAAATGTAAAGGTGGCCTGTGATCCCTAGGAAAATGTAAGATTATTTAATAAGCAGTCTACAACTGGTTAACTATTAGATAAAAGATTTGAGTTTGAACCTCATATTATAATTTACCTCCAAATAAGCTCTAGATAGATTAAGGAAGTAAACATAAGAAATGAAACTATTGAGAGGAGCCAGAACATCATTTAGTGAAACATGTATTTGATTTCAGAATAAAAGCAGTAGAAGAAATTATAAAGGGAAAAATGGAGTCGACAACAGAGAAACTGGGTTCCATTCTTTAAAAGAACAAATAGACTTGAAAAGGTGAACAAGTCAGGTATAAAAACACGGAACTTGCCTCAGCTTCCCCTGACCCCCTGAAGATACAAGGTTCAGAAGACTATTAGAGTGCTCTGAGTTCCAGGCCTTGTTCCTGTCAGTCATCTGATCATTAATAGGGTTGTCAGATCTCACAAATAAAAATATGGTACTCTCAGTTAAATTTGAATTTCAGATAAACAACAAATTTTTAGTAGAAGCATGTCTCACACAGTATTTGGGATGTTTTACTAAAACCTTTCTGTTGTTTATCTGAAATTCATATTTAACTAGGCATCCTGTGCTTATTTGGCAACCCTAGGGCTGAGACTTTCAATCCCCAGTATGCAGAAGGAGAAGGGAGGGTTACATGGTTGGACATGGGGGAGAAAGGACCTGGGGTCCAACTGCCCCGCAGTTAGGGTTTCAACCAATTGGCCCTTTGCGCTCTGCCCTTAATCTCTGGCTCCTAGAAAACAGGGCACCTCTGTGTTTTAAACCTCCCTGAGGTTCTGCAGGATCAGCTGGCTCCGTCATGCTGCAGGCAGTTAACAGAGTGGAGGAATCTAGTCCCAAGTCCAAGTTACCATGCCATCTTCTAAAATACATGAATCTTGTTTGCTCTAGTCCCCTCCCCATTCCTTGTCCTATGAGTTTATATGCCCACTTTATTCCTTTAGTGTCTTTAAATGTGGTTTCAGGAAGAGGAGAAAAGTGCAGGTGGTCTATTAATCAGAACACTTAATCAGAACACATATTTTAATTATCCAGTGAACACACGGATTCACTTTTGTTGAAAAAAGTATGTACAAAGTGAGAGTTCTGTTGATTCCTCACTTCCTAGCAGGCAACTGAAAATGGGAAAATAGATAAAGGTAAGAAGACCAGGTATCCTAGGACAGTCCTGGTCTATGCCTGATGTCGCAGTAGTTAGGAATAGTTATCAATTGTAGTCATTGATAGTGTCCCTTCTCTTGCCCTGAACTTTATTCTCTGAGGAGTCTCTGTTTGGATAGGAAATTATACCATTAAACTAGGCCTAGGAGACAGTATATGTTAAGTGCAGAGAATGAGCTCACCAGGTAGAAGGTGGAAGAATTGTTTTCTGGTAAAAAGACTGGCTCAAAAGAAACCCAGAAGTTGACACACATATAGAACTTCTAGTCAGCTTTGGGGACTCAGTCCTTTATGAATAGACATCCAGGATAACCAGAGTTAAAGAAAACCACTGACACGAAAGAGAGAGGACATGAAAACGAAAAAAAAAAAAAAAAAAGAAATACAGAGAAATGCTGAGATGGAAGACAATCTTCAAGGATGTGAGGAATATACTGAGGATAACAAAGAGTAGGAAGCTATAAAAGAATATGAAGAAAAAGGAGAAAGTACTTGGAAATGAAAAGTGATAGCCAAAATAAAGCATTCAATAGATGGTTTGGATGATAAAATTAGGAACATTGCCTTCAAGTAGAAAAAAATGGCAAAGATAATAGAATCAGGTAAGAAAAGAATAGAAAGTCAAGAGATTGATCTAGGTGGTATAACATCTGACCAACCAGAGCCCCACAGTGAATAGAGGAGAGGGGGCTGCCTGGGTGGCTGTCACCAGATGTTGAGCATCTGCCTTTGGCTCAGGTCATAATCTCATTGTTTATGAGTTCAAGTTAGCCATTCAAGCCCCAAATCGGGCTTGCTGCTATCAGCACAGAGCCAGTTTTGGATCCTCTGCAACCACTCTCTCCCTCTCCACCACCACCTCTGCCCCTCCCTGGCTCACACTCTCTTGTGCGTGTGCGCGCACGCGTGCGCGCACACACACACACACACACACACACACACACACACAAGAATAGAAGGGAGGAAATTATCACAAATATAAGAGACAGTTTTCCAGAACCAAAGGCAGGAGTCTCAAGATGGGAAAATCTCACCTAGCATAACAGGGGAAAGTAATAGTTAGGGAGCTATACCAAGGCATGTTGGAGTGAGCTTTAAAACACCAGGGATAGAAAGACAGTTCTAAAGTTTGCAGGGAAAGAATCCAGAATCTGATTGGCATCCAAAGTTTTCAACAGTAACAGTGGCAGCTAGTAGATAATCTACCAGAAATATAACTTCCAATCTAGATTTCTGTGCTCTAATAAACTCTTATCAAGAGCAAGGGTAGAGTAGTGATAAGAAGTGACTGGAGCATAAACTCATCCTTTTTCTTCTTTATCAACTGGAAGATAGCAATCTAGTGGACATTCAATCCAATGTAGGCCTCAGGAAGCTTAAGCATGATGAGCTGGAGACTCCATTTTGGCTGGAGCAGAAAGAAGGAGGGAACCAGAGTGAAGTCTCCAGAATAAAAGGAAATGAGGCTTGTAGATCATGTGATGTGACAGGAGCAAAAGAATCAGCAAATGAAAATATAAGGCAGCTATTAACACTAGGAGAAACAAAGGTCCAAAGAGAGGAAATGTGATAATGGCATATTCCTTGGTTTAGCAGTGAATAGTGTGTTGATGGTCAGTGTTTTCAAGGAGTGACTTGGGGACCTGGCCTCCTCTCATATGGAGGCTCTACTGCCCCTGAAGGACTACTGGAGCCCTTAGCAGGACTCATTCTATAGACCACCTGTGGACAAACAGGGCTGGACACAGGGTAGAAGAGCACGTTTTAGGGGCCAGGCCAGAACGTGATTTATATCACTTCTCCCATTCAGTGGCCAGAATCTGGTCACATGGCACTGACTTCACTGCAAAGGAGGCTTGGAAATGTAGTTCTCTTGAGTTCCTAGAAAGAAGCACAGGTTTAACTAAGCCTCTAGGTACTGTCTACCACAAGAGCTGTTGTGTGCTGAGCTCTCACTATAACATTTTAACGATATATTAAACCATTTACGTACACTATCTAATCCTCAGAGATGTGTTCTAAGATCTCTCTTCCTCCCAGGAAAGGGAAGTATGGAAACATTGCCATTTGCCAAAGTCACACACCTAGCAAGGGGGAGAGCTGGGCTTGCCCATCATCTAGCAGCACTGTATCTTGATCGGTCCTCTCCTTGCATTTGAATCATTTATTTAAAAAGAAATAGCACCATGAGCAAATTTAGGCCATGTTTAAAAATTTCTCTTGGATGAATTCTTACACTCTTTTCCATGCTGGTCTGAAGCTTGGAACAATGTATTTCTCTCCCGTGCACAAACCCACTGCCAGCCTTTCTGGTTGAATGGAAGTTGGTGTAAGATTCCTGGTGGCAGTCTTCCAGGCCAGCAGAGAGGAGAAACTTGCATTTGTCTGAGTTACCTCAGGAATGTCAGGGACCAGGCTCTGCATGTTGCACCATATGGGGTGTGGGCCATGGAGCGTGGTCACTAGAGAGTGAGGGAAAGTGCTGATAGTATGGAGGGAAAGTGACAAATCTCTTCTCTCTGTAACTTCATCACGAGAGCTCTGAGATGGAGCCCCTTGACAGAAAGCATTTCCACAAGATTACTTTGGATTAACTTCCCTGGATACATCTGTACCCGTGACACTTATCTATTATCCAGAAAAGTGATCTATAGCCCCGCTGGCTGAGTGACTGCCTAGGTATGAATCCTGCTTCTCATGTCCCCTATCAGTCTAGCCCAGTGATTCACAGCCCCTTTTGAAGTTGAGGTAGCTCAGTGTTATTAACTTGATTTGATGATGCATGTGTTCTACTTTGTTCTAAAAAGTCTGAGTGCTGAGTGTTTTCTGGAACTTCTTTAGTTGGTTGGTCTTGTTTACCAACTGCCTTTCAAGATGTTGGTCTGCTTCAAGGGTCTCCCAGGGAGAGCTGGCTCCCCAGCCAGCCTACTTAGATGGCTTAGGAGGGAAGGCTTAGCTTTGTGGCAGGGCTTGGTCCCTGAATGGCCCCCACCCTGGCCCTGGTTAGCCTGCAGTGCCGACTGGGGACTTGGGTGGCACCTCCTCCTCCCCTCCCATGTCCACTTTCCCCAGGTAGGGGAGTATCTGGTCCTGGTCCTAGAGTGGGCTTGCTGGTGTTCCTCCCCTTTCATTCCACTGGCATCTCTGCTTTTGGTGGTGAGTGGCATTTGGGGCCCCTCCAGTGGGCTCTTCCCTGCTTCTTTCATTTTGGAGAGGAATATCCAGTTCTGGCCTACACAGATTTCCCTTCCTTGTTTAAGAGCATCACTGTGTGGGTGGTAATTACTATAGTCCCCCACTCCCCCCAATTATCCCAATATATTTGGTATAGAGAATGAAGTGGGGAGGGAAGTTTCAGTGTATATTTGGCTTACCGTCTTGAACCGAGGGCTCACACACTTTTAGAGAATTTCAAGGTACATATTGAAATAATTGACAACCCCTGAGGATGCAGCAAGATAAGATTGGAGATAATTTTGGCCCTTTACAAGCCCTTTAATAAGGTCAGTTGTCCATCACGCCTCACCCACCTGTCCCTTTGTTTGTACCTGGTGATCTTGCTGCAGACTAAAGCTCAGACTAGGGCCGCATCTCAGGGGATGTGAGAGAACTTTCCACAGAACTTTTAACTAATGAAAATAGAGGTCAGAAGTAATTATTCATGTATCCATTCTGTACTGAGTGAGGCTGAAGGGAGTTCACCCATTAAATTACATTTCCAGCGTTCTTTTCCAATGTATGCTCCTTTACAACTTTATTTAAAGAAAGCGTAATGTGAAAGGCTTTTAACTCTGATGGAAGGAAGACAGGAGCTTTAGTTAGTAATGGTAGAATCTCTCATCGTATCGTCTGTTCTGAGAACAAAGATCTTTTTAAAACCTGGACTCAGGCAGTCCCGTGGATTATATTAATGGAACGTACCTTAATAGACCCCTCCAGAGGATAACCTGAAGTATGAGTTCACTTTTTCTAAGCTCTTTTGATCTTAAACTTTTTATTATTTTGTTGTGTAAGTTTTCTGTGTTCTTCTTGCCTCCATTACTTTATCAGATATCTATGTATGATTGAAAAATCAGGATCCCTTGAGAGGTAAACGATGCATGTGTGTATCTTTTACTAACGAGGACTTTTGATCATTGATTTTGAGATATACTTAGCAAATATTTATTGAGCACCTACTATATACCATGTACCTTTCTAGGCCCTTAGGATCCATTAGTGAATAGGAAAGAATATCCATGCCCTAGTGGGGCTTATAGTCTAGTGAGGGGAAGACAGACAATAAAGATAAGCACAATAAATAAGAAAAGCACAAAGTTTGTTAACAGGTGGTAAGTGATGTGGAAAAAGTAGAGCGGTAAGGAAGATTAGGAATCCCTTATACATAAGTGTCTGTATAAGGCCAGAGATGACACTTGTGGTCCAGCTTGTCAGCCCCTGACTTTCCATCATGCAAAATTAGGATGTTGAGAAATGACTTCTAATTTTTTTTTGTAACAATGAGGTACTTTAAAAAAAATTGTCCATAAGGTTAACTAAACACCTGTTGTTTCCTAGGTAATAAAAGGACCGAGTGTATTTCTTTGTAGGAAAATTCACAAATATACTTTAAAAATCTGTTTATCTACCATGCAAAAATATGTAGCTCATGATGTATGATAGCTGAAATTGGCCTAAGAAAAAAGATCTGTGTTTTTTATATCGGTTTGTCAACTTGATAAGGACACTGGACTTCTGTAGACCCTGTTTCCTCATCTCTCAGATATGAATTGGATTTTGGAAAAGTAAATGAGGTAATGGACATGAAAAGACCGGGAAATGTAGCTCATCATGTCCTGGAGTGAAGCCATGTGGGATTCACAGCAATTCATGAAAGGGGAGGATGTAGTAAACCCACCAGGTTTCTGTTGTCAGGGCCTTCTGTCATCCATTGTTTCTTTATGTGCCCTTCTCCCAGATCTGCCTGCCCTCTGAAGCTTTCCCCTCCAAGTTCACCCTCATACCTCCCAACCTTTGCTGGACTATAAGTCAGGCATAAGAGAGAGAGAGTGAATTCTAGTGATTCTTGATAGTGTGTAAATGACTGTTAGGCTGTATCCTGAGAAGGGGGACTGATGATTTAAAGAAGGGATATGTTAATAGAAATGGATATATAATGATGGGAGGGGATTATTGAGTATCATTCAAAATATTTTTTAAAAAGTTTATTTATTTATCTTAAGAGAGATAGAGCAAGTGGAGCAGGGGAGGGGCAGAGAGAGAGAGAGTGAAATCTCAAGCAGGCTCCACACCAGTGCAGAGCCCGATGTGGGGCTCGAACCCATGAACCGTGAAATCATGACCCAAGCTGAAGCCAGACGTGTAACGAACTGAGCCACCCAAGCACCCCTCATTCAGTGTTTAAAATAGGCAATACATTTGAGTAAAGCATCAAAAAAGTATAAAAAGGAACACAGAAAAAGTTTATTTCTCACCTCTGTTTTCCATTTGCCTAGTTCTTATACCCCAGCCAGACAGGTAATAACTAATATTAGTCAATTTATCCTTCTAGATCAATGTTTATGCATATACAATCATCTCTACTGCAAGTATCTATTCTTGTTTTCTTCTTTTTTACATAAATTATAGCACATTATATATGTTACTATAAGCTTTGCTTTTTTCCATTTAAGAAGGCATTTTGGAGCCCTTCCCATACTAGAGCACAAATACTTCCCTGGTTCTTTTTACAGCCGCACAGTAAGAACGTTGTATGAATGGGTCATTATAATTTTCACCAGGTCCCTTTGAGAGGCCTGCCTTTGGCTGTCACCCACACATGCTATGGTGAATACCTTGCACAGGCATAATTTGACATGTGGCACCTTTATTTCAGGTTAGAAGTGGTTGTGTAGGGATGAAGGCTCTGTGCATTGGTGATGTTGATAAGTCTTGCTAAATTAACCCTTAGAGAAGTTGTGCCAATTTGTGCTCCAGCAGCCATAGTTGATATCATATGTTTCCCTACAGTCTTCCCAGGGTTGTGTGCTAGCAAGCTTTTGGACTTTTGCCCACCTGATGTGCAAAAAAGGATGCTGTTTGTGGACGGAGAGGTTTCCTGAATGCCCTTGCGCCCTCTGGAGGGCCAGCTCCGCTCTGTTCTGCATCCTCCCAGAAGAGCAGGCTACCAGCACTTTGGAAGTGTACCCCTCAACCCCATAACCTGCTCTGTGCTATACATATTCCTTTGATTTCTAGGCAAAACTCAGACCCCTTTGTTTTTTGCAAATTGAATACTTCCCTCCTATTGTCTAGGTGTTTTTAATTGCTGTCTTAGTTGACAATGACTCAATTCTTTGTTTTAATTTTCTCTGCCATTAGCTTCTTTACTGCAGCAGATAGTCATCTATGACTTAATGCCTAATTAGTGGAAGGGAACCTGTTATTTAAAGGTACTTACAAATTGTTTCATGAAAATATATTTGTAAGATGTAAATCATTTCACTTTTTTCAATTTTTTTTTTTACATTATAGGATTTTAGGCATTGTATTTGTTAAAAAATGGAGGTGAGGTGCACAGTGAAGCAAAGGCAATTGAAGCCAGATGAATTTAGCTACGAAGGCTGCAGTGAACACTATGGAAATCTTGGTGTCACTCACCTCTGTCTTGCCAAGGTGTCCCCCAGACTCTTTGAGGAGTCTTACATTAAAAACATTTTTTTAAGCTTGTTTATTTATTTCTTGAGAGAGAGTGAGTGGGCGAGGGGCAGAGAGAGACAGAGAGACTCCCAAGCAGGCTCACACTATCAGCATAGAACCCGATGTGGGGCTCAAACTCACGAACCATGAGATCATGACCTGAGCCAAAACCAAGAGTCGGACCCTTAATTGACTGAGCCACCCAGGCACCCCATAGAGGAGTCTTACATTTTTAAGCCTCAGGGAATGGGAAAACCCACTTACAAATAGTGCCAAGACAGGCCAGTTTACAGTTAAGTGTCTGTTCTGTGCTCAGATAGGTGTGGGGGGTGGGAGGGGTCAGCATCTGGCCCCAGGCTTCTGTGAAGTGAGGATGATGATGATGCCCTCCTCAGGGGAGGTTCTACTTGGATTAATGAAATGATGTGTGATGCCATTAGAGCAGGCGCTGGGATCAGGAGGCCCTCCAGGGTGTGTTATTATCCCTTCTTGCAGGTTCTCAATTCATACCTCCATGGCTCCTCACAAATAGCCTGTAACCTGTGTGTGTAATGTGGGCGTTGTTGATCTAAGGTGAGAATATCCACTGTCAGTCGTTCCTTGTGAAGCCTCCAGATGACCTGCTTTCTTGGCTGGGAAGAGGGCCCAGAACTAACAAATGCATCCACACATGGCCCTTGGTCTCTGAAACTGGGTCACATTTCCTTCCTTTAGGAAAATGCTCAGGCCATTTGCTTCCTAAAAACCTTATTTTTCACCCTTTTGAAAGGCTGTTAATGGGATTGTTTCAATAGAAATGATAAAACCTCTTTTCTTCAGGCCCTCTCTGGCTGTATTAATTAGTGTATTTCTATAATGTTAGTGTGCCTATTTATGTGGATTTGGGCCATTAAAGCCCCACCCCCAGCCTCAACCTGGGGGAACATCAATAATACAGGAACAGTCGCTCCCTTGGTCTTTTTCCTGGGTCACAGCTTATTGTTCTATTAATGGATGTTTCCATCAGAGTCTGCTTGTGGACGAGAACAGCCTTCCTCTCTCTTCCGTGGCCCTTGCTGTAAGGATGGTTCCTGTCCTTGCACTGCTCAGATGACTTAGGCCAAATTAAGGAATTCCTGGAGATGTGATGCTAATTCTAGGAGGCGGCTGCTACTATCACATGGCCAAGTGGAGGGATTGGATACGGAATCACCATTCTCGATTTACACCACTAGCTACAGAGTCAAATGGCATATAGTTGTCAGGTTTTCCTCTAATAATGGGGAAAGATAGAAATGGGGACTATATGTTAATGGCAGAAGACATTAGGATAGAAATAAAAATGAAACCACTTGGGGATATTTATTTATCTTGGTATCTACTTGAATTGAGTGGGAGAGGGGTGGGAGGAACCTTAAGCCTTTGATGCCTCTGGCCTTGAGTCCCTCTCTGGCACCTGCTGTTGACAGAGCCCATTCAGTAGCAAATGCCAGAAGAAGTGGGGCCCAAGAATCAGATGAGTGGCTGGTCTACCCACTGGGTCAACCCTTCCTTGCTGGGAATGCTCTGAGCCTTGGGATTTTAAGTGGAAATGCCGAGATAAAGGCATTTACTGAGATCCCTTGGACCCTGGATTTCAAGCCTATTGGAATGGTGCCTTGGAACATCTTGTAATGCTTCATAAAAATGTGAGGCGCCTCTGGCAGGAAGGAAACTGGCATTTAATAATTCTCATGGGGAAATTCTCATATTCCAGAAGACTCTGGCTGAGTTAATCAATTTGTTAGACCCATCATTTACCATGCCTCAAGCATCCAACATTAACATTTTGTCTATTGCAAGTATTTCCAAGTGCCACTATATTAATATTTTCTATATCTTTTGATAAGTAAACACACAGAGGAGCTCTAAAATTTATCTTTAAGTCACAACATCGAGAGACAAGTGGGTAGCCCATCTTCTCTGGTCTCTAAGGGGCCCAGTCTCTAGCCAAAGGGCAGGACCTGGTTTGAATCTTGTGGGCTGTCACTAAAGGTGAGTTGGAGAAGCGAATGGGTTTTATTGGCCTTAGCCCTTGTCATTGATGAGTCAGTGCTTTCTACTGTAGGTCTTATGTGGAACCTCACAGGGTGCCTGCGTTAGAGCTTTAAGGAGGTGTGGTTGGCGCTTCTGTTCCAAACAGCTCATAGTTAAATAGCCATGTAACATCCCAGGGCATGCAAAGGCCACCCAGCATAGTCAGGAAGAAGCAGCTCTGATCTGTGTCCCCATGCCAGGGTCTAAAGTTGACAATAGCAGACCAAAATGGCAACACTACCTAACTAATTGTATTAATGACCAAGTGAGATTGGTCACTGTGGTTTTTATCATTTGGTGCTCAGATGCTGACACCAACAAGGGCTGGAGGGCAGGACCCAGACCTTCTGTCCTTTGGCTGGAGTCCTTCCAACAGGCCTAATGGGAGCAGGTAGTCTGCATGAAGCACGGTGCCCTGGAAGAGGGATCATCTGCCAAGTGCCTATCAGCTGAGATGTGACTGGGACTTCATCCCATCCCCTTTGGCCCCCTCCCATCCACGCTGCACCCTCCCTATCCTCTCTCTTGGCTGATGTCAGCCCCTCATAGTAGCCACAGGGCCCAGAGGCCCTGGATTGAGGTGGGAACCAAAGGGTCTGCCCCACTTCATCTCCCTTCAGATACTCTTGAGTACGTGTAGACTTGACCTTTTTGATTGTAGAAGACAAGATTGATCTTGTATTTGTTTTCTGCATTTGCTATGCCTTCCTGGGTGGGGTGGGAGGGTCTTCCCTATTTTCCAAGTGAGTAAAGCTAGTGAGGGTGGGAGGTGGAATAACACATTCTTTACTTTTTCCTCTGTCATTTGGCCTGTCACAAGTAATTTCCAAACTCAACATAGCTCAATGCCAGTGGGTGTGAAATTTATTTCCTCTGTTCTCAATTAACCAAAAAGAAATAATAATACAGGGGACATTCATACATGCAAACATATCCCATTCAAGGGCTAAGCCTATTTATTCTGAGCTTGCTCTTCTTTTTTGGTTTAAAATATCCCTAAAGAGGGGCACCTGGGTGGCTCAGTTGGTTAAACATCCGACTTTGGCTCAGGTCATGATCTCACGGCTCGTGAGTTCAAGCCCTTATGTCGGGCTTTGCACTGACAGCTCAGAGCCTGGAGCGTGCTTCGGATTCTGTGTTTCCCTCTCTCTCTGCCCCTTCCCCACTCGCACTCTGTCTCTCACTCCCTCAAAAATAAACATTAACAAAAATTTAAAATATCCTTAAAGAAATGATCGTAATAATAAGTAGGAGGGGTGTGTGTGTGTGTGTGTGTGTGTGTGTATGTGTGTGTATTCCCTCTTTAATTTTCCTTACTTTGTTAAATAAAATCTCAATGGTCCTGTGCTGGTCCCCCAAATTAGGTGGTCCTCACCTTTTTGGGTTGTGGATGCCAATTGAGAGCTGTGACTCTGTTTCTCTCTGTTTTATATTCATTTTCCCATTTTTAGTTTTTGGAAGATAGGGGGCTTCACAATTTAAGAAGCCTGACACCCACCCTTTGCAGAAGATACTTTACAACTGAGGAAACAGAGGCTTTGAAAGATGGGATCTTTGTATTCCAGCCTTTTAGGCTTTTTAGTATTGATCTTGCAATAAAACATTTCTTCACATTTTAATGATTCTTAAAAATTTATGTTTTCATGATGTTTAAATATTCTAAATATATATGTATTTCATATACTAATAAACAAAAGCTAATGTTAGTTTAATTGTTGAAATGTCCTGCTTTCCTTTGACGTTTGCACTGATGGGTTTTTACCCAGTTGTCCCCACCCCAAATCGTATGGGAGTCAGTTGTGAGTACCAAAGGGCCACACCTACAAATGAACTTCTGTATTAATATCAACGTTTTAGGTAAGTAAAATGCATTTCAAAGAAAACATAATGGCTTCTTGTACTCCAGCTGGAAGACAGCACCATATAATTGTCTGGTTAGAAAAGCTTTTTAACATTGTGATTTAACTGAGCACATTTGAAGGAAACCCAGGAATAATGTATTAACTATTTTATTTTTGTCAAAAATAAGCCCAGGTGGAAGACAGCAGTACCCAGGCAGGACTTGAAATCATCATCGTGGTGTGAACTTCGGAAACCATTTATTTAGCTATGGTTATTTGGAGCACCTGCCCTGTGGGCTTGGTGGATGCTGCAAGATCTAGCTGGGCAAGGTTCCCTGGTTTCCTGGAGCTTCTGTTTGGTGGAAGGAGACAAACAAGAACAAAGTAGAACAAGATGAGCAACTCCAGGGATTGACAGGTGCCATAAAGAAGGACAGATAAGACAGAAATGATGCTTGCTGAGTAGGGGGTTGTGAGGAGGCCTTTCTAAGGAGGTCCTGGCTGGGTTTAAGAGGAGGGGGAGCCCACCCTGCTGGGGAGTAAGAGAAGACAGACTGGCTGAGGCGAGCAGACAGGGCAGCCCTGGGGTCTGAAAGGGAGGCAGGGTTTTATTTCTTGGGCCATCAGAAAGCAGCCAGAGGATTTTTCAGCAGGGCAGTGACTAAGAGGAAGGTGGAGTTTCCAGGCATAGGGAGCCTAGCTCCTGAGTCTCCCCCTCACTCCTCATATTGGCAGCCTCAGTCAGTGGCGGACTTCCTTCCCCTGGCTCTGTCTCTGCTGCCCCCCACACCCTGCCCTGGGCTCCCGGGCTAGGGAGGTGATGGATACTGAAGCAGATTAACTAATGACCACTGAGATACCGAGTCTTAATCCCTGGAATTTGTATCCTTTTTATTTAGAAAAAAGGGTCTTCACAGGTGTAGTTAAGGATTTCGAGATGAGGAGATTACCCTGGATTATTTGAGTGGGCTTTAAACGCCATTTTATAAAAGAGAGGCAAAGGAAGGTATAGACACCCCAAGGAGGGGAGTAGGTAAAGACAGAGCCAAGAAACACCGACAGCCACCAGAAGCTGGAGGAGGCAAGGAATGGATTCTCCTTGAGAGCCTTTGGAGGGAATGTGGCCCTACTGACATCTTGATTTCAGACTTCTGGCCTCCAAAACTATGAGGGAATAAATGTCTTGTTTTGAGCCACTGGTTTGTGGTAATGTGTTACAGCAGCCCCAGGAAACTAACATAGGCTCCAGGGAGAAATGGGGGGATGGAGATATGGGTCATCCCCTCTCTTCTTTGGAATTCCAACCCATGCACAGTGGGTGAGGATGGAAAGAGAAGAAAGGTTGAGGGTGATGAGAAACCACCCTCCTACATTGTGGGACTGCTCCCTCCTATCTGCCCTCTTTACGCTCCAGCCAAGCTCAGTTGAGAGCAGGGGTTTCCCACTGTCATACACCAGGGATCAGACTGGCCATGCCTCGTTGATGAGGGCAGTGTGCAGGGAGCTTGGTTACCTGGACCGGCACATGCCCCGGGCAGCTGTACCTCCCCTCAGCTGCTGTGTGGGGCCAGTGGGGTCAGATTGCTGTAACAAATAATCACAAACCTAGTTGCTTTAAACGGTACACATTTTGTATTTTACAGTTGTGGAGCTCAGAAATCAAAAAGGGATGTTATAGGGTGCCTGGGTGGCTCAGTGCATTAAGCATCTGACTCTTGATTCTGGCTCAGGCCATGATCTCACGAGTCATGGGATCGAGCCCCATGTTGGGCCCTGCGCTGACAGTGTGGAGCCTGCTTGGGATTCTCTTTCTCCCTCTGTCTCTGCCCCTCTCCTGCACACAAACGCTCTCTCTCTAAAAACAAATAAATAAATGTAAAAAAAAAAAAAAAGGATGTTAATAGGGCTCAAATCAAGGTGCTTGCAGAGCTATGTTCCTATTGGAGGCTCTAGGGAGTATCTGTTCCTTGCCTTTTTCAGCTCCCAGAGGTTATCCTTGGCTCATGGCTCCCTTCCACGGCGCAATCCAACCTCTGTCATATCTCCTTCTCTATCATTTCTCTTGCTCCCCTTAAGGACCCTTGTGACTACATAATCCAGGATAATCTTCCCACCTTAATATCCTTAATTTAATCATATCTGCAGAGTCTCTCTTACAATGTAAGGTAATTACATGTTTCTGAGATTAGGATGTGGATATCTTTTAGGACCAGTGTAATGCCTTCCATAGTCAGTCAGTAACCAGTACTTACCTGCAGATCTCTATGCCCTGCATATGAAAGACCCTTGTGACTGCCTTGTCTCCCTCTTACCCATGCTAATTAGTGCTGATACCAGTTCTCAAGAGCCCATTGTGCTCGTCAGTTCCCAATTTTATGTTCAGTAACTTCATGTTGGTAGCTTGAAGTTGGCCAGGGTAGAATGTTTACACCATAGAGATTGGCAAATGTTATGATTTGGGGCTTTCCACCCCACCTCCTTCTATTCTTTGTCCTGAAGAGCTAGATATCAAACATTTATGAGCACACCATTGACATCCGCCTACTCCATCTGATCTAAGATTCCTGTTTTCTGGGACACCCTCCCCACTTTTCTATGGATTACCATCTCACATTTGGGGAGGTGGATATGGATGGCTCAGAGGCATTATGGAGGTCTTGGTATGGAGACCTTTATTGATACCTGTTTGAACTCTGTAGGTTTGGGTAGTAAACCATGTGCCCTTTGGATTTTCCTTTCTTCAAAGGAAACTGGAAGATTTATGCTCGTTCTTAGCTGGCATTACAGTCCTCCTTTTTTCACATAAAGGAAACATTCAGTGTTTGCTGTCTTTAAATAAATAACTTCCTCCCTTCATAAGCATTTTGGGCCTATTTCCTGTGTGTCCCAATGTTAAGGGACTATCAGTATCCCTCCCAGTGTTTTGACTTTGATGGATGTGAGCAGTCCTGCTGAAAACTTGGTTGATTATGATCCTTAGTAATCCCCAGAGCCTGATAGAATAGGGCACATCTCGAAGCATCCTGACAGGGTGGGGTAATTAATTAAGGATTCTTCTTAAATAAAACTCTCTCTCCTTACTGAAAGATTCTTGTAGACGTTCTAACAAAACCTGAAGCTAGTTTTTGTACTTGGCATTTTACCATGCTAACTGTGCCTTTTGAATCTCTAAAATTGTATTTGCTATTCTCTTTCCTAATGGGATTTCAAGTAACTTTTTGATCAAGAACCTTCATACAATGGCCTATCTAAAATATTACAGAATGACAGCTTTCCCCTTTTATGTCAATATTTGGTTAATTGTTTCTTGGTGACTGCTCTGAATATTTCTTCCCTCTTTGTTTTCAGTCAGTGCTCTGACAGAATCAGTGTTTTTGTTGCACAGATTGCCAGCATGTTTGGGGCACAATTGCTCTTATCAGTTAGGTTCTCAGGAAAGCCTCATTAATTAGGTGTGTAATTATTTTCTAATATTCCCTTTATAGATAAAGTTTCTTAAGAAGTTTTTTTTTTTAAAAATGAAGATTGACCAAAATATTATAAACTTACAAAAGCTCTCATAGTCAGGTAGCCTAAAAAATGCAGATGATTAGCTTAGAAAATCAAGCCACTCTAAGATGGGACAACTGAGTCCAAAAGGGCTCTTTCATTGGAGGACAAGGAAGAGGGCCCAGGTGTGTGGGCTTCCACTTCTTGTTTTTCCTATTGTACCATGGCCCCTTCCTGGCTGAGAGGCTTAGAGTCTCAGCAAGTCCACATGTGCCGGCCTTCTGTATGGGAGGCTTTAGCTAAGAGTGGAGACAGGAGAAGATGGAGGTGAGGAAGAGTTTGCCTTTCAGCCAGCCAACATTTATCCATCTGCTCCATGGCAGGCACCAGGTGAAGTGCTTTAAGTACATTTATGCGTTTTATTATACAATCTTCCAAAAAGTATTCTTTAATTCATCCTGCCAGTATTAGTAGTGTCAATCAAGAAAAAGAGGCTGTAAAGCAATGAAAGAATTTATTTGAGGTCTTAGGGATTGTAGCTGGGTGGAGACAGAGCTGACCTGCTCCAAGTCGGGGGTGTGCAAGTTTATAAAAGCAAAAACTACACAGGTACAGAAATTGTTCTGAAAGGATTATGGTTGGTGCTGGCAGAGTTTAAAGTGACTAATACACAGTTGGTTCTTCAGCTAACGAGTGTTCCATCATCCTTATGCTAGTCCGAGGTGGAAGGATATGTTCCAGGAGGTGGTTGAGTTGCAACCAACAAGTTGCAGTTGACCAAAGTCAGAAGTTTACTGTCCTGAGAATTACTTCCTCAGTGTCCTTTGGACTCTATTTTGAGTGATTCTTAGCAATGTTTACTTCATTTTGAATCTTCTTTTGCAGTACCCACCACGAGGCAGGCATTTTGCTGGGTGCTAGGTACATACAGATAGAAATCAGTGAATCCCTACCTTCCTGAGGCACACAGTCTAGAATATTAAAATGTTAGAGATGAGATGTTAGAATCTTGAGAATGGTATAGTGGTGAATAAAAATTTCATTAAAGATATAGTTTCCATTTTGGGTAAGGAGCACTTTTATGACTGTAGTTTATTCTCCTGTATGTATTTAACGTCGATAGATTCAACTCTTTTACAACTGAGTATTTTCACATGGTACCATTGTAATGTTGAGCTTCGAACTTGGTAGTGTAGTTTCAGTGAAAGTTATTTGGGGTTGTTTGAAACATATACACCTGCATGAGAGTTAACCTAAATTGAAATCCACTAAAATATGGTTGATTATTAAAATAACATTATAGACTATTTTTTATATTTATGAGGTTTTTTTCCCAGTAAAATTTTTGTAAAGCTATGCTACAGACATATTCAACAGTTTATAATTCTAGAAGAAAAATTTTTTTTTCACATCATTGCTTCCTTGTATATAAGGTGTCATTTTTCTTCAGTTGTTTTTGAGAGTTTTTTCTTTTTGTTTTCAGCCATTTGATAATGCTGTGTCCCGATGTGATTTTCTTTGAATTTATCCTGTTTCCTAATTGCTGGGCTTCTTGAATCTGTAAATTTATGTCTCTGAACAAATTTGACAGTTATTTTTTTTGACATATTTTCCTGCCCAGATCTCTTTCTCCTAGCTTTTTGACATTCCAGTGACCTTTGGATATTGTCCTCATGGTTCCTGAAGCTCTGTTTATTTTTTCTCAATCTTTCTCTCTATTTCAGAGTAGGTAATTTTTCTCTTTTCATGTTTACTTATTCTTTCCTCTGTCATCTTCATTCTGTTATGGAGTCCATCCAGTGAGTTTTCATTTAAGATGTTGTCTTTTTAAGTTTCTAAATTTTCATTTGGTTCTTTATTGTTCTCTTGAGCGTTCTCTGAATGTTCTAACTCTTTTTATTTATTTCAACTGTCTTTTCCTTCACTTCATGAACTGTAGTTTTTTTTTTAAATTTTTTTTTTGAGAGAGAGAAAGAGCACACGCACGTGAGCAAGTGGAGAAGGGGCAGAAAGAGAGGGAGACAGATGATCCAAAGCAGGCTCTGCATGGTTAGCCTGATGCAAAGCTCAAACCCATGAACTGTGAGATCCTGACCTGAGCCTAAGTCAGATGTTTAACCGACTGTGTCACCCAGGTGCCCATGAACTGTAGTTTTTTTTTTTAAGTTTATTTTTTTGAAAGAGAACATAATCAGGGAAGGGGCAGAGACAGAAAGGGAGACACAGATTCCAAAATAGGCTCCAGGGTCTGAGCTGTCAGAGCAGAGCCTGATGTGGGGCTTGAACCCATGGGCCATGAGATCATGACCTGAGCCAAAGTCGGACGCTTAACCGACTGAGCCATCCTTGTGCCCCTGAACTGTAGTTTTAATAGCTCTTTTAAAGTCTCTGCCTGATAGTTCTCATGTCTGAAGCATCTTGAGGTTGGCATCTGTTGATTATACTTTTCCTCAAGTAATTTCAGATTGTATCTTGAACATTCAGAATGTTATGTTGTAGAAACACTGGGTCTAGTTAGAATCCTATGGAAATGTTGATTTTTTTGGTTGTTTCATCAGGCAATCAATCTAATTAGGTTCAGACTGTCAGTTCTGTCTCAGCTTCGTCAGATGGTGGTTCATATCTCAGTCCAGCCGTCTGAGCTATGGTATGCTGATTTTGATCTGTTCTTTACATGCATAGTTTAGGGGTCATTCTGAAGCTCGTATGGGTTGCTCAAATCTCCATTAAGTTCTCTCAGCCTTTGCAATGTAGAGTTTTACAAGAGGAAGAAACAAAAAGCCAAGCAGTTCAGCTACTGCCTGGGTCACCCCTCCTACTTCCATTCTCCAATTTTTTTTTTTTTAATGTTTGTTTTTTGAAGGAGCAAGCTTTTGTGAGCCAGGGTGGGGCAGAGAGAGAGGGAGAGAAAGAATCCCAAGCAGGCTCCATGCTGTCAGTGCAGAGCTGGATGTGGGGCTCCATCTCATGAACCATGAGATCATGACCCGAGCCAAAATCAAGAGTCAGTTGCCTAACCAACTGGGGAACCCAGGCGCCCCCCATCACCAGTCTTAAAAGAAGTTGTTTTTCTGAGCCAGCAAAACTTGGATGAGGTGGAACTGACTTGCAGGATCTTGGTCCAACTTTGTTCCAGGAGCTCTTTGCGGTTCTGCTTTTATTTTCATTTAAAATTCATGTGATTTGGAGGATATCATGTGACCTTTGTTGAGACTGTATTTCTACCTTGTAGCTCAGACACCAGGGACAGTAGAATAATGCACTTCCAGAACTTCCAGGGTGCCAAGAGATTAGGTCCATTCTCCCGATTCTATAGATTAAAAAATGGAGACCTGTTTAAAGTTCTACATTTTGAGCTTTAACAGATTTCCAGTTTGGTTTCCTTGGCAGGATGGGGTTGCAGAAGCCTTGGGTTCAAAGCCTAGCCCTGCCATTTAACTGGGTGTGATTTTATGGAGAGATCTGACTTCTATGAGTTTTTATTTCATCATCTGTACCATAGAATTAGACATCGTGTACATTGATCACCTAGCCCAGGGCACCACTAGATGGTGTTAAAGAGATTGAACTAATATTTATTGACCGTGACCAGATTCCTTGGTGGGAACATGGGCACTGTCTTGAGGAGGTGGCCACAGTGTAGCAATGATCTCTTTAGGAAGTTCATAAGAATTTGAGTCTTATTTCAAGTCCTTTTATTTCACGCATGGAATTCAGTTCTTGAAGTCAGAACCCTGAGGACCTGTCATCTATTTGACCTGCAATTTTGTCCTGCCCCCATTATTGCTCTCAGCAGGTCCCTACCCATTTTTACTAAGGTATTCACTGTGGTGACCAGACAATATCCTCATAGTCTGATTGAGGGATGGCAGGATCACTGTTTCACAGATGGGGAGCAAAGGTGCAGCATTACTGCGTATATTGTTATAAGAGGAATCTGGGTTTTCAGTTTGGGTTTTCACATATGGGTTTCAGATATGCCAGGAATGTATTGATACAGCAATATGGAGCTCAGATGCTCTTCTTTCCACAAGGATCTTGCTTTTTTTTTTTTTTTTTGGAATACCTTGAGATCTTTCTAGAGGTCACTTGCACCTTGTGTTTTTTTGGGCATCTACAGGGCTGTGTGTTGCTCCCGAAGTGCCAGACCTTTCTCCGTGCTGTGTTGAAACATCAGGAGCCAATCAGAGATTCCTTGAGCTAGCACTGCTGCTGGTGCCCAGTCTGGGGAGATTTGATTCTCTCTCTCTCTCTCTCTTTTTCCCTTTGGGCCTTTTGTTCCATAACAGATGATTCTATTTTACCAGGTCTTTTTAAGGTCCGAAGGGCTAGTGATTGTCAGGATTTGAAAGTTCTTGGTAACTTAAAGAAATCTGAAGGCTATGGAGTTTGCTAGATTCATTTCTGTGTTTTTTTTTCTTTCTCTTCTTATATTCTGTTTTGTTCATATGGCAGGAACCCAGTTATAAAAATGCCAGTTTTCCTCCCGAGTACCAGTTGCCTTGGCAAGCTCTTCATATAATGCACCGGATTTACTGTTCTGGGATTCATTTGATTATACCTTGTTCAAAGCGCTTGTTTTGGTAGAGGTAGAGACTTTAATCATTTGGATGGCCTCAGATTACAGGTACCTCCATCCTTTCTTATCCTGATGTAACTTCTTGTCATTCATTCTTTGCCACTTCAACATATGACGCTTCTAATAACCCAGGGTAGAAGGCGCTCCAATCATGGTGACATATTATGCAAGCTGGAAGCTTTGTCAAAGGTAAGTTTAATTTCAGGGAAAAAAATTACTTTAAATGTGATCAAATAAAAAAAGAAAAAAATCAGGCCTACTCACAGGGCTGACTGTAAGATGGTTTAATTGTTTCTTTGCCTTGTGGTTTAAAGTATTTTTAACCTATTAGTTTTCCCAGTTTCTGTGCCTAAAAACAAACATGAGTTTAAAAGCTAATATAGTTTTATTGTAGGGAAATTATGCCAGATTTCATTTTTTTCCCTCCGTTCTTGCCAGTGGAGTATTTCTTGGCCCCTTCCTTGGGCTCCCCAAAAGATGAAGATCTGAGAGTCTGTGAAATCCTCCTTTCTGACCACTATGGATTTAATTATTTTAAATGTTTATTTTTGAGAGAGAGAGAGAGAGAGAGAGAGAGACAAAGCACAAGTGGGGGAGGAGCTGAAAGTGAGGGAGACACAGAATCTGAAGCAGCTCCAGGCTCTGAGCTGTCAATACAGAGCCCGATGTGGGGCTCGAACTCACGAGCCATGAGATCATGACCTGAGCTGAAGTCAGAAGCTTAACCGACTGAACCACCCAGGCGCCCTTGGACTTAATTTTGTATCCTGCTCCCCCAATTCATTTGTTGAAGCCCTAACCCCCAGTGTGATAGTACTTGGGGACTTGGGGAGGTAATTAGGTTCAGTTGAGGTCATGAGGGTGGAATCCTTGTAAAAGGGAGCCAGGGGGCCAGCTTGTTCTGTCTGTGCAGTGTCAGGATATGACGAGATGGTGGCCATCTGCAAATTAGGGTAAGGGCTCTCACCACACACTGAATGTGCTGGCATCTTGATCTTGGACTCCCCAGGCTCTGAACTATGAGAAAAAATAAATATCTTTGGTTTCTGCAACCCAATTTACAGTGGATTTCTGACTGAGACACTGATGTACCTTACTTATATTCAAGAAGATGTTTCTCAGTTCTCATAAGAATTAACTAAGCTGACACATGTTTAAATTGGTAAATTGTGAGGGTCATTAATTTCTGAAAAGGCATAATAATTTTTGTAGGTAATTTTTGAAGAGTATATCCTATGCTCTGTGAATGAAAAACTCATCTTAGCATGTAAATAGTTTCTGAGCCACAGCTAGACACAAGAGATTCTAAAGGCAAAGTCTGCTGGACTCTGTGGGAGATAGGTTGCAAATGTGGGGCTTCATTAAGCATGTTATACTTACAGCTCAAGAAAGGTAATAAATTTGTATGAGAGATTATTTAGGCTGCATGTCACCTCCACAGTCTTATAAAATTCCTTCCATCTTGCCAGAGAATCTAGATTTGACATTTTTATTTCAACAATATTTTATACAGATAGATGTAGATACATCTTTTGGCAAAAGGAGGAATTATAAATGCTAATTCATTCCATTGAGCTGTAAACATTTTCTCTGCTGCTTAATAGGACAAAATACATAAAGATTAATTAAATGATCTAAAATTTCCAAGCTTCTTTTTAATTGCATAAATTGAATCTCTTGCCAAAAGATACCCAGCTCTGGTAAACATGATAGATGGTGATGGGGACACATGGTGACTTGGATAGACTCCACTTCTGGATTCTGTCTGAGTGTGTTGGCCACAGGTTGTGGTTTACACATAATATTCACTCCACCAGTGCGTAAACCAAAGGCTCAGTGGTCAGTGGTTTCATGTGATGGCTGTAGGGCGCTACCACATTGACATGACAAGGGGGAATGCTCACCGGTCAAGGGCTTAGGTCTCTAATGTGGCTCAAATGTCATAGCCGCCAAATTTCTAGATGTTTATAGGGTGTTAACTGTTTGTTGAAATGCAGTACCTTGGTTGAGCAGAAGAAGTTCTTAAATCAGAATTACAAAGCCTGCCTCTGGTCCTTGCTCTGGTAGCTAACCATGGGGACCATAGATCACCATCTGTAAAATAGGAGCCGTGTTCCTTATTTCAGTCTTTTGGGATAAAGGTAAGGAGCCCTCTGAAGTGATGACTATCAGAACTCCTTGAAAAATATAAAGCAGTGTATTGGTATGTTGGGGAGCATCTGTGAGAGAAGATGTACTGGGTTAGCCTGTTTGCACATATATGTAACTAATATGTAGCTGTGTTGTAAGAATTCTTTTAGATGCTGCTAGAACACTATCTTGGAGCTGAAAGGGATTTTTGTCCAGTTTGTTCACCCATATATTTCCAGTGTGTAATAAAGTGCCTGGCATGGACTAGTGGTTCCATAAAATTTGTTGAATGAATGAATAAATGTGTTTCACAGGTATTGTAGTGAATTTTGATTTTGTCAAGGGCAAGGTTATAGGTTTTATGGTTATGGAGATGTATTTGTACATTTCATTCCATGGAGATAGGCAACTGCCTAATGTTAAGAAGCTGTATGGTGAATGAGAGGGGTGGTCCTGGGGTGGGGTGGGAGGGGAGTTCACATGAACTCAGATAGCAGTGCCAAAGCTGTTGCCCTGGAAGTGACTCCTTGTCCTTGGTACACCTGGGGTTCCTTGTTCCCACATGGTATGCCAGCCCCCATCTGTTGGGTCCACTGCCTTGTTATCCCAGCATAGCATACCACAGACATGTTTCACAGGAGTGGCCTCATCTGTGCTGTGTGGGGGTGGCCTCAGCTTTGTATATATGTGTATGTGTGTGTATGTTTAACACACATCTATATCGATATCGGTATAGATATGTATATGTAGTCAAACAGTTAGAAGGTTCCAATTCTGGATTGTCCATTTGCTGGTTTCATGCTCTGGGAAAAGTTACCGAATCACTTGGAGCTTGGGGTTTTCAGCTATAGGGAGATGATGATAGAACCTGGTTCATGGGGTTACTTTGAGCATTAAATGAGTTAGTAGGAGTTGATGATAAACCTGGTTCATGGGGTTACTTTGAGCATTAAATGAGTTAGTGCATAAGAGGGTTTAGCAAATTGAGTGGTAGTACACGTAAGAGGGGGTTAGTTGTCACTGTTCTCATATCAGTACCACTTACTGTAGGATTACAAGGAGCTGAGTCCTGGGCTTAGAGTTGTAGACACATAATCTTTCTTAATTTTCCTAGCAATACTTTGAGGTGAATTTTTAAGCCCAGGAGAAAACACGTCACAAGTGATGAATTGCATGAGAATTTTTATTCTTGTTTTGGCCAAAAGAGCTTCCTTTCTAGAAATATCATATTCAGACGATCTCTGACCTCCACCCCCAGACTGCACATATTCTCTCACCCTGCCTTGCCATTCAAGGTCTGTTCCTTTCACATACGTTTTTTGGATTTTTCCCTGTGTGGCTCTACATAAATCTCTTCTTAATACCGAATAGCTTATTTTTTGAAATGCAGATGTAGAACACATGGGCATTTTGATTTACCATAGCACAAGATGCAGACTTCAAGTTCTGTAATTAGGGTACAAAACCATGTTGCAGTCCATGCCCTCATTGTTTGCAGAGTTTCATGCCAATCAGTTGCCTTGGAGCTGGTCTGATCCTCTCTGGATGCTTGCTCTCCACACAATGCTGGACTGATGAGAAAAACCTAACCCATCTCTGCTCCCCAGGATTTGTCAGTCAGTTACATTCAATCCAGTGGATGATTGGATAGTGCTAGAAAGACAAATACAGTAGGCTAAGGCGAGGGAGAGTGGTGGGGGATGTTCAGGAAGGTTCTCTGATGAGGTATTGGAATAGAGACGGGTGTCCTTCCACATTTGCTCCAGTTTTCTCCTTAGCACTTAAGACCACCTGCCATTTTTCTACTGCACCGCACATCCCCATGGAATATCAACTCTGAGAAAGGGCCTTAATCTGTTAGCATTTACTCTTTGTTTTTGATTAATTCCAAAAAAATTTTTTTACGTTTATTTATTTATTTTGAGAGAGAGAGCACAAGTCAGGGAAGGGCAAAGAGAGAGAGAAGGGGAGAGACAGAGAGAATCCCTGTCAATGTGGGGCCTGATGTGGGGCTCAAACTCATGAGATCGAGACCTGAGCTGAAGTCAGACCCTTAACCTACTGAGCTACCCGGGCACCCTGTTAGCATTTACTTTTATATATCCCAGGTCCCAGGACCTGGGCCAGCCTGACCCAGTGTGGAATGGATGATTGATAGAGGGAGCCACTAACTAGGAGCCACAGAACGATCATTTAAAGGCTGTGGACAGTGTATAAGAGGTTACCGGTTAGACAAGGGTGAGCTGCACAGGAGGGAAGGGAAAGGCAGCGTTGGCCACAGGATCAACCTATCCAAAGGCACAGAGCCTCGAGACACCATAGGTGGGTGTGTCCCGAGCGCGTATTTTCTAAGAGGCTGAAATGATATAGCACTGGTTAAGAAGGACAGTAGCTCTTTGTGCTCTGTTTTCTGAAGGAGAGTGGGAATGTTTACTCTTGGGACAAAATTATCATAGCACTGAGAAAACAAGCAATCTGGACCTGATGGGCTACTTGACAATCTAACCTAAGGAGGAGATCTGGACCCCTTCTCAGCTCAAAGAGAGGGGGGAATCATTAGGCATGGAGGATTTAAATTCTCTGATTATCATACAGTTTTCTATTGTCTTGTATGGCTGTGTAGGCAGGGATTGGTTCTATTTAGAAGATTAGGGATAGGTTGACCGTTGGTAAAAATAAAACTGAGCAGGTTTTTATGAACATTAAAAACCTACTCTCCCAGATCTTGGTTTCTAATACTGTTTCCCAATAAAAGGAACTGGGGCTCCTTGGAGAAATATAAGATTCTTGGACTGTGGCAAAATTCAAAAGATGAGCCTGCAGAATTTGTACTGTCAGAAAAGTAATAAGCAAGTGCTCAAAACACAAACAATAAAAACACAGTGGTGAGTATATGCCAAAGACACACAGGAGTCAACTGAAAGAGCTCCCAGTGGCCACACTGGAATAATCTGAATAACAAAATAAAGCAGTACTAGATTGCAGTCTAAAATATAAAATAAAGTAAAAGTAAAAGAAATAAATGACATGTATGAATGGAGGGAGAGACAAATCTCCCACGGAGAAAAGAATTCAGAGTAATGTATCTAGCTACTCTGCCTTCAAGAAGGTAGAACATAACTTCCATTCCTCAAATGTGGGCTATACATAGTGACTTCCTTCCAAGAGTCCAGTGTAGACAAGGAGGAAAGAAAGAATAACTCTACAGTAGAGAAATTGGATCACCACCACCTCAGTCAGATAATCAAGCTGGGTGTCAATAGTGATAAGTCATGTGAAGTGATAGCAATGGTTCTTCCTCTTCAAAAACCCATAATCCCAGCGTTACTGTGAGATAAACATCAGAAAAATCCCATTGGAGTAACATTCTAAAAAATACCTGACCAGTACTCTATAAAAATGCCATGGTCATCAAAACAAGGAAAGTCTAGAGAAACTGTCACAGCCAAGGGGAAACCCAAGAAAACTTGATGAGTAAATGTGATGTGATAGCCTAGATGAGATCCTGCATCAGAAAAAGGAAGTTAGGTAAAAACTAAGGAAATCTGAATCCAGTGTGAATTTTAGATAATAATAATATATCTATATTGGTTCATTAGTTGTGGCACATATACTATGGTAGTGTAAGAGAATAGCAATAGGAAAAACTGGGCAGGGGATATATAGGAACTCTGAGATATCTTAGCATTTGTTCTATAATCCAAAACTATTCTAAGATAAAAAGTTTATTGAAAACTACTATTGAGCTAAACCCTGGATTATTGTCACTTTTGATTGAAGATCAGGATACCAAGTCAACATGCCAAAATATGTTCTATAGATGAAGGTTGAGGGGCGGCTTAAAAAACCTAGCTCAGCAAATAATAGACTCTGCATGGAAATTGTCAGGGATGTGGAAACTTCTTGCCAGAACCAACCGGGTGACACTTAAAATACTGCAAACCTCTTATGAAATACCATTGTTCCAAGCAGGCTAAGCCAGCTTGTCCTGGATTCAGTGTACTGTCCTGAAGTATACTAGCTAAGGGATTCTTGCACAAGTGGTTCTGAACCTTGGTTTCCTCCTCAATAGAATGAATATCATGGTAGCACATTGTCATTGACAGTTTCAAGGATAAAATGAAGGGAATGGTGTCTGTAAAGCACTTAGCACAGTTCTCAGCACTCATTAGCTGTCCTATAAATGGCAGCCACTCTCGTTGCTGATAACTTCTCTCTCTCTCTCTTTCTCTTTTTTTTAACGTGCAAAAAAATATTCCATTAACACAGATTGAGTGATTCTGCTTAATGGCAGTAGATGCTGCCAGTGGCTACTTTGATCTGATTTCAAGGGTACGAGGAACTTCTTCCCTTGCAAAAATCTGTTATTAACACCTCTATTTCTCCCTGGAAGAATTAATTATGTTAAACAACTTGTATTAAACATTACCATACCTCTTTCAAGCTGCTCATGTCCCTAGAAGGGATAACACATCTGGTATGAAAGGGCTTACAAGATTTGCTATGTGAGAGAAACTGAGCTCACCGGGACCTTGGAACATCTGGAGAGGAGAAAGCGTTCCGAAAAGAGAGTAAAGGTGCCCCGTTGACTTCCTAAATCCACCTACATCTACCCAGGGATGGTCCTGTTGCTGTTTATCTACAAGTTAGTATTTTATATTTCCTGCTAATCTAGGCATCCAGGCAGTTTGGATTTATCTAAATTATACAAATGAAATGTAGGTCAAAAGCATTTTTATAGATTTTCATGGTAAAGATTAATCTTTACCCAAGCAGCTGGATCTCTGGAACTTGACTCTTGTGAAGAGGAACACCAGCTGACCCACCAAGACTTCATTTAATGGATTCAACTTTCTAATTGCCTTTTTTCCGCCTCTCTGAAATTATTACATCAACATCTTTTACCCTGATTGAAAACCTGAGTGTTTCTGCTGTTGGCATGTGCTGCAGCGAAGCATGCTGGCTTTGGCTCACTCCCCCCTTGGCTACATTTCCCAGCATTTCCCCCTTTCCGTTGCAGGATTTCTGAAAAGCCGTAAGAGTTCACCATGCTTTAATAGAGGCTCAGTAGCAAAATAAAAATGGCTTCTTGCGTAAATAGGGTTAGGAAATACAGAGTTAAGCCACATTAAGCATGTTTCTTTACTTGCACACCTTTTCAGAGCCTTGATTTTCCTGATATGTGCCTTGGGAGTCTCTCAGAATGTGTGTGATATGGTTCATCTCCAAACTCAAACATCTCAAACTACCTTCTTGCAGTGTCTATTGAACCTGATGCTGAGACATCAGTGCTTGGAGGTGTACACTCAAAAAACACCAATCCATACTCTTTTTCAATTTATTTGCACTCAACAGACTTGTCTTTTTTTACAACTACTAATCATCTGTAGCAAAATTTACATGCTATTAAATTTTCCTCATCATTTCCTCCCATATATATATATATATAAATATAGTAATTTTTAAAATAGCATAGTTGAACCTCTGTAGAATTTTGGGGGGTTTATTTTAGTCACATAATTGCCTGTATTGGCATTAGTGAGTTGTCAGTCATTATGCATATTAAGGAGTTGAAGCAAATTGCTGCTGAGCCCAGAGGTAGAGCAAATCACCTCAAATGATTATGCAAAAAACCCAATTTGGGTCTTATAATTGTTTTCTTATGGCAGTCCCACACTGTGGACTTATTTTGGTAGAGAAAAAGCTCAAAACATTGATGCACTTGCTAAGGTATTTTCATTTGTCTTCATAGACCTTATTATTGGGGAGAAGACAGTAAATCTCAAGACATCTAGTTTTCATGGTGTCAGTTTTTATATGTGGCAGCATCTGATAGAGAAGTAGATACAATTAAGCAAATATATCCTGCTTTTCCTTCTCATTCCTGATTTAAGTCTAAATGGAAAAAAAAAACGTTTTTCAAGAGCTGATGGGAAGACCGACCCCAAAACATGAGGCAGTTGACTCCCTATTGCAGTGTGAACTGCCTGTGATAGGTCCAACTGGGACATGGTACAGTGATTCGTGTCAACTCTCTTTCTTCCTGTGGTCCAAGGAAATTAATTTTCTTATGCCTCCATAGTGTTGTTTACCAAAAATGTAAGCCACAACACTCATAAGCCCACTTGAGGTCTTTAGATCATCTTGAATATTTTATTTATCAGCAACTTATGAACCAACATATGTGTTTGTTGTTGTGAACCATAAACATATTGGGGCTGTGATGCTCATAAATTCATTATCAGTGCTTATTCCTAATGCTTGTCAAAATATTAGTATTTTATATGTAAAAAGGAGTGGGTGTCTGGCCCCGTGGCTAAAATATAGGACCCAAGGCAGTATTGGACAGTGCTTATTGAGTCAGTTGAGTCCTAGCTCTGGGGCAGGGCTTGGCTTGGAGTGTGGTCAAGACCTTTCAAAAGTTCTTGAAGAGCAGGAAAAAAGTAGGGGTTGAATTTTTTTTAGATGCTTTGCTTTCAACTCTATAAGAAAGAATGCAGTTACTGCACGAGTTAAATGTGGAAATAAATCAGTTAGTAGGTGTTTATGGAGTAACCACCATGCAAAAGGAAGGGTGTAGAGCAAGAAACCTAATGTCTCTAGCCTTTAGAAATTTTGTAATTCAGACAGACAGATGAAATATAAATTCACTGACAATCCATTGACAGTACAAGATTCTCAAAGGAAGCTGAAGCAGCCCCAGGTTTTCAGTAGCTTCACTAGAAAAGCATTTGCAGCAACATGGATGGAACTGGAAGGTATGCTGAATGAAATAAGTCAGTCAGAGAAGGACAGATATCATGTTTTCACTCATATGTTGATCTTGAGAAACTTAACAGAAGACCATGGGGGAAGGGAAGGGGAGAAAAAACAGTTACAGAGAGGGAGGGAGACAAACCATAAGAGACTCTTAAATACAGAGAACAAACTGAGGGTTGATGGGGGGATGGGAGAGAGGAAAAGGGTGGTGGGCATGGAGGAGGGCACTTGATGAGATGAGCACTGGGTGTTGTATGTAAATGATGAACCACGGGGATCTACCTCAAAACCCAAGAGCACACTGTACACACCATTATGCTAGCCAATTTGACAATAAATTATATTAAAACAAAACAAAACAAAAAAGCATTATGATATGTGTGTAGTTGCCGAATGTGGAGTCCAAGTCAAAAGGGCTGGGTCAGAAGAAGGAAAATCACTATATGCTGAACCGGTGTGGGAAGGACAGGTGTGGCTCTACAGCCTGCCATGGTTCAGAATGCAGAAAATCTGCGTGAAAAGCAGAAAATCTGAGCCTTGCTCAGAATAATGGCATAGGAGGTAATAGAGTATGGTGAGTAAAAACAAGGGCTTCAAGGCAAACTTATATGGCATTTGGGGCAGGCTATCTGAGGCTCCAATCCTCCCTTTATTCAGTATTAAAGTAGGGATAGTGAAAATATAATACCACTGTAATAACTACTGACATAGTTTCTATGAAATAAAATCAGATTACGCTCTTAAAAGAAAACAATTTTACATTATGCCAGGCACTTGGGAAGGTCCCACTAAACATCAGCTGCTATAAGAATCACTGTAAATGACACCTGTGGACTATTATTTGGGGCCAGGAATAACGTTTATAGGATAGAGAATAGAACATATAGTTAAGGAACTTAATTTCTAATTTTTACATCTAAAATATCCTTTTGGCATGTATGCCATGAGTATCTGGAGCAGTCCAAGATGTTAAAGAGGCTCTCTATGTAAGAGGGAATCTGGGATGTTCAGTCCACCAAGATATGAGGAAATAATTGACTAGTGATGATCAAATTGGGTGGATTTTATTTTTTTTACGTGAAAACAAACCTAGACGTGGGCCAGAAAGGGGGCTAGCAGATTCTGTAGGTTGCTTGTTGCAGGTCAGAAGCTCAGCAGCTTAGGTTAAAAGATCAGCCACGATCAGCTCGTCTGTTTTGTTCCAGCCTACCCAAGAGAACAGTAATTACCAGATATAATAATGCTTGTCAAAGGCGGTTACTGAAAACCCTCTGCTGCTTCAGCATAATCAGAACGACAGAAGTTGCAGGATGATTTTCCTTGCGAGAGGCATCCACTCAGAATGCTAATTAGGTGAAGTACAAGGAATATGGATCAGCAGCTGAACGATGCACTTCCCTCCAGTCAGTAAAGATGAGATAGGAAGTAGCAGAGGAAGAATTTGACTTACCTGATTTATGGTTTGTGATGGAATTCTGTACATTGATTTCAGGCTCTTAATTCTTCTCATCTGCTGGTTCTGTAAAGAGATGCTTGGAGGAAGCACAGCAGAGAGTAGACGGGCTTTTCCCTCAGAAACTTTGGAGGTGCTGTTATGCTTGGAAATATCTTGGTGCAAAGAAAAAAAAATACATAAGGGCCTGGTGCCAGTCGTTATCATCCAAGTCCCTGGAGAAAAGCTATCTAAAAATAACGTTTGGAGTCTTTATTCTTTTATCCAGGTCTGCTTTCCATGGGCAACCTCAAAATGGAACTTGAATCTAGTGGCAAATGGGTCCAACAGCTGAGAATAGCCCCTTGTGTCACTCTGTATCTTTGTTTTTATTTGCTGCCAAACATTCGGTTTCAAAGAAAAATCTGAACATTTATCCAGAAACCTCAGTGCTGACTTGCACATGGCTATGATCTAGGTGACCATGGCTGAGGGCTTCCTTCTTGCTGGGCACTACCGTAAGCACTTCAGAAGCATAACTTCATATAATGCTCAGAGCACACTGAGTGATGGGTCCTATACTAGCATGAGTACCTGTGTTAGAATGAGAAGAAGGAGCACAGTGCAGCTAAGTGTGCTGCCCAAGGCCACATAGCTCCTGAGTTATGGAACAGGGATTCAAATCCCGGCCACCTGACTCCAGAGTCCACCGTCTTAACAAAGTGTATTAATCACCAGGGAGCTTTTGGACAACTTTGAGATGAAGACATGGCCTGCAGAACAGAGTCTGAGCAAACTGGGCCTCACAGAAACCGAGCTGGGCATACCTGACTCAACTTCATGCAGGACTGTGGGCTGGTGTGTGACCTGTATGCTGGTCCATGGCTGTTTTGGAAGTGGGAGGTGGACAGAGTGGATGACAGGCTGGCAATTTCTAGGAAGTTCCTGTGACACAAGGTGCCAGTGTGGGGTTTGGCCTCTGGGGACACATGCACCTAGCTCCAAATGTGGAGGGTATTGGTGGTGGTGCCTGATTAGTCCAAGACTTGCTTCCTGTGTGATCTTGGGCAAGTTATGTTAACTTCCTAGGCCTCAGTTTCTCTATCCAAAATATGATAAAAGTGCCCGTGAAATAGGATTTCTCTGAGGATTAAGTGAGAGAAAACGTGTGAAAGCTTTTACGCAGGGCCTGGAACATGGGAAGGGTGCGACCAATGGTGGCTGGCTTTGTTTGGTTGCTATGAATAGGGCAAGGAAGAAGTTTTGGAGATAATGGACGATAAAGCAACTTCTACCAATTGTCAAAATACGTAAGTGCTCTGTAGAAAATGCTTTTCCTGGGCCGTCTGGGTGGCTCAGTCAGTCGATCTCAGCTCAGGTCTCTATGTCAGGGTTGTGAATTCAAGCCCAGTGTTGGGACTCGTATTGGGTTTCTCGCTGGGTGTGAAGCCTACTGAAAAAACAAAACAAAACAAAACTCTTCCTACCGACAGAGATGCTGGAGGAGTTTGGGTACAGGAAAATCACCGTCAGCATCAACAGTTAGCCTGAGCCTCAATTTCATATCATAAACCAGGTGCCCTCTGATTCCAGACATCCTTCAATGCTGGGCCTTCTGCCTCCGGTTCATTGATTCTCTAGCTCCACATCCTTGTGGAGTTCTGGAAACCCAAACCTGTGGAAATCTTGGGTTCACTACCCAGGAAGACAGGGGATGGTGTGGGAGGACTCAAGACCAAGGGAGCCATTAGATGCTTGAGAAACGCCGGTCGATGCCAGACAAATCTGGCCAACAGTGGAATGGGTGCTCTGATTATATTCAGTAATTTAGTCTGTTGTAAGTTCACATGGGTCCATTATTTTCAGCACGCAGAAGTCTTGGGGTTGGTGACTGTTCATATTGCATGAGGAACTATGTGCCTTTTACGTTTTTGGGTAAATGATAGCATTTTTTTCATTACACTTATTCTTCAGGTCAGTGGAGCATTTGATACTTTTAATGAGAAAAGATTACTTAGAATCAAAAGGGAGAACCAACCAAACAAAAACAAAACATCCCCTCCCACACACACATAACAACCCTCGGGGTGTTGGGGCCTCAGTCGTTCACCTATTATCGCGTCAGACTCCAGACTTAAAACAGCCAAGCAGAGGGGTGTCTGGGTGGCCCAGTGGCTTAAGCGTCTGACTCTTGATTTCAGCTCAGGTCATAATCTCACCATTTGTGAGACTGAGCCTCACATCAGGCTCTGTGCTGACAGTGTGGAGCCTGCTTGGGATTCCCTCTCTCCCCTCTCTCCCCCTCCCCTACTTGCATGTACTCTTTCTCTGTCTCTCACTCTCAAAATAAATAAACTTGAAAAAAAAAACAACAACAAACCCAAGAAGACAGCCAAATAGAAAGCTCTTGAGTTCTGACTCAGCTTGGCTGCTTTTTTTTACCAGCATGACTTTGGGCAAGTCACAGATCCCTCCAAACCTCATTTTCCTTAGCTGTTAAGTATGGATGATGATACCTGCCCTGCCTTCCTTATTAGATTTGTAGATACTGAAATTAGAATGTTTCTGAAGGTCCTTTCCAAATTGTGCAATACTAGTTTTGGTTCGTCTAGTTTTTTCCCCAAGTTCACAGAGTTTAGCCCATTCGTGAGGATACCTGTGTGGCACATATAACATATAGTCAGCCCACAATAGAGTGTGGAAAAGACACTGGTAATGATTGTCATGTGTGTCTTAGAAACCATGTGAGTAAATCTTCTGCTTCCTTTCTGTAGGGGGTACAGATTCAGGTGGCAGTGCTCCCCCTTTCCCTGCTGGAGACCTACCTGACTAATTCTACAGCACATTCTTCCCAGAGCCCAACAGTGTCCCTCAGTCCTTTTCAACCTAGGATGCAGTGGGGAGGAACTGAGAAATCATGGCGTCCAAGCACAACTACCGGGTGTCCTTTGAGTAAGCACTCAGCTTCTGAGCCAAGCGGCCCCACCGGCTATAGATGAGCAAGACTAATTTAGGCAGGGGGTGTGGGAAAAAGCACTGAATCTTGACCTGGGGAGAGCAGCTGATGAACCAAAAGCAGTTGGCATTGGAGGTGATCATGAACAAAGAACATTTCCTCTTGGACTTTAAACTGATAAATGTTAGTTGAATAAAACTATGTTAAATTTGTTAACTATAAAATAGACTCCTTACTGTTATTAAATCAAACTATCAAATGCCTCATCAGCTTTAAACGTAACATCAATTGTTGCAAAGACTCATTGGCTGATAAGTTCCCTGAGGGGAGACCAGAGTCACCACTGTGGCCCCAGGATCTGGGATAATGCCCTGCTCATAGTAAGGGTTCAGCAAAGATTTGTTAACTGATTGGTGAAGAAAGAAAGGAAGCATGTAGAGGCATTTACTAGTCATTCTTAATATAAATCAGTGGACATTTTGAAAGACTTTAGTTTCATTGTAAGCAATAAAATATTTGAAATCATGTGTTTAAGATGCTATCTATACATTATTCAATTCACATTGAAATATTTGACTAATAAAATAAACAGTATATATTTGTCCAAGTACCTCTTAAAAATTATCTTTTTCCTACTTTTGGAGGTCCATTGATAATCTGGTAATTACATGCTTTTACCTTCTATATGAAGGTTGAAACTAGAATTCTGGAAGGATTCTAGTTGATGTATGAGCAGTTTAAAATTTGTTGGGGGGGGGTCATATGTAAGGTAATCTTTTTGTCTTGATTTGCCCAGGACAGTTCCAGTTTATACCAGTTGTCTGGCATAATTATCAATGTCACTCCCTATCAAGCTTAATGGTGTCCTCATTTGAACAATAAGTTATATGGTCATAGCCTACAGGTGGCTGGATTGACAAAGAACACAGGATTTTTGTTTGTTTTAGTGGTTGTGAATGAGTGAGTGTGTGTGTAAGAATGATCCTTCCCTTGGGGACTTAAAATGTACCTTGTGCTGAACCAGAGAGAAAATAGATTCTTGGTTCTAAGGCTGCCTTCTGTTTGAAGGCGAGGGCCTTTCACTTTCGGCCAGGCCTTCCCTCCCATCCTTCATCTAGAGCCTGGTATGTTGTATTGCTTCCCACTTCAGTGATGTGGCGATTGGCCTGGGGCATGGATTTCATCCGCCAACTTTTGATACTCTATATAATGGAATTGTTACTCAGTGTAATGCAGAGTTTGAGAAACAGCATCTATTTGGAAAGCCTTCTTTTGTGGGTTTATGCTGTATTCCCTCACCATTGTTACCATGAGTGAATGCTGATTATGGAACATGGAAGCCGTCGCCAATGCCCCCATCCCTTGGCAATGTTCCAAATGGAAATGGAACACAAGAGTGGATGCTTTTTAATGAGTATAATGATCACGATGAGTTTGGGGTTTGCTTCTCTCTTGTTTGTCACCTGGTAATTCCTGACAGGGAATTTTTATATATAAACCTGATTGCTTTGGGAGTTTATGTGTTTTTAAATTTATTTTGTCTTCCTCTCCCCACCTTAAGGGCAGAGGTATTCTCTCTCTCATTTTGGATGCCTTCTTGTGTTTCTTTGCAGTTTGGCCACTCAAGTATGCATCCCAGACACTATAGTTTAGTTTCACTTATTTCCTCTCCGCTTGCTATCTCTCACGCTTTCTTTTAACCCATAGATTCCTCCTCCATTCCCCCCCCCCTTTTTTTTCTCCTTTATAATTTATTAGCTAAAAATCAGGCCATTTTACTTCATTTTGCTGATTGCTCAGTCATGATGGAGTTCACCTTGTACTTCTGTCCTTGCATTTTCCTATAAATTAATTGGCAGCTGCAGTTGACAGGTTTGACCAGACTCAGGTCTAATTCCTTGGCAGAACTCTGAGCAGTGGCAGAGTGTTCTTTCACTGGGAGGCACGTGGCACCTACTGCTCTCTCTGTGTCATTCACTGCTATTGGTGTTCGATTCCTAGATCCATCAATTTCCTAGGATTGCAAAGCAGTGAGATATTCTGGGTGTATCATGCATTTTTTCATTTGCTAGCTGGAATATTTCTATAAAGAAGTGTTACCTCATCTCTGTTGGTTTCTCATTCAGTATAATTCATAAATACAGGCAGGAGAAATGCTTGATTGTTTGCCTTTGTTCAACAGGTTCAAGGCAGGGAATCTCTCCCCTATTATTCTTGGAAGGGAAGCAACCAATGGGTTGTGTGCTTTTTTGTTGGTATTATTATGAACAAATGGATTTAAACATATTTTCTGAGTGTCAATTAGTTACAGTTATCATCTTTATTGAAGCTCAGATCTTTGCCTTGGGAGAGGCTCTTCAAGATGGGATCACTTGACACGGCCCAACAGTCTTTGACTGCTTCCCTGCTACATGGAATGAAAATTTTTTTTCTAGGCTTTTCATGTACATTTCCTGCTCCACACCTGGAATCAGCCATTTCTGCAAGATATTCTGATTTATGGTAGTGAGAAATTAGTATATCCAGGCCACAGTCTGAGCTCTAGAAGTACTCAATGTTACTTGGTTAGTCTTTGTTTCTAGCTCTGTTAAGGGGACAAAGCTCAAAGCTGGCAAGGATTGAGATGTATAAATATAGCCGTGTGTGTGTGTGTGTGTGTGTGTGTGTGTGTGTGTGTGTTTGTGTGTGTCTGTGTGTGTGTAAAAATACTTGAGGGGTGCCTGGGTGGCTCAGTCAGTTGAGCATCTGACTCTTGATTTCAGCTCAGATCACCATCTCACAATTTGTGAGTTTGAACCCCACATCAGGCTCTGTGCTGACAGGACAGAGCCTGCTTGGGATTCTCTCTTTGCCTCTCTCTGCCTCTCTCTCCAAATAAATAAATAATATAAAATTTAAAAAGTTAAAAAATTATGATTTCATATTGATACTTCCAATTCAAAGACAGGACCATAGAGTTTTTGACCTTATATATACTACATCTATATCTTCTGTATTTTACATAAAAAAAACTAGGTTTTAAGGACCTATGGGATGATAGAATATCTTATAGCTCTTAATAACTCACTTATTTGGTATTATATATAAAACATTTCAGAATAATATGATCTCATGAATATGACTTCTCAAAATACTTAAAACATATTTTAAAATTTGTTTTTCTCTTCTCTTTATTAAAAAATTGTTGTACTGGAGCACCTGGGTGGCTCAGTCAGTTAAGTGTCCGACTTTGGCTCAGGTCATGATCTCACGGTTCGTGGGTTTGGGCCCCACATCGGGCTCTGTGCTGACAGCTCAGAGCCTGGAGCCTGTCTTCCAATTCTGTGTCTCCCTCTCTCTCTGCCCCTCCCCTGCTCACGCTGTCTCTCTCTCTCTCTCTCTCTCTCTCTCTCAAAAATAAATAAAACATTAAAAAAATTTTTGTACTGCATCTACATTTTGAAGGCATTTAACCATTTCATACTATAGCCTTATATAGCCTTCCCTTATAGCCCTCATTTAGTTTTAATTTTTCAAGTTTCTATATATTTCATCAATACTCCCTGTCCTAATCTCCTATCTTTAGCCATTTTGATTGTCTGAATCTTATTTTCTAGTATATTCCTCAGAAATGGCTCAAGAGGACTATATTCCCTAAGGCTTTACATGTAACCTCTGTCCCCTTACACTTGAAAATAATTTTGCTGAATATAAAATCCTTGGCTCATATTTTATTTCCTTGAGTATTTTAAATGTTACTCTCAAAGTCTGCTTGTAACGTTTTCCCCTTGTAACTCACTTGTTCTTTTGCTCAGATACTTAAACAAAATTTTTCTTTCTCTCTAAAAGTAATAAAAGTGGATATGAAGGTAGAAATAGAGGTAGGGTATCTCAGAAAGCAACCAACATATATATATATTTTTTTAACACTCTATGAAAACAACAGAAGAGGGAGCTCTGAAGTTAGAAAAGCCACTGTGAGTCATGCTTCTTCCTAAAAGTTCAGGAAAATTAACTTCACATAAATACAGGGCATAGAAAACGAAGGAGATAAAATCTCATATAAAGACAAAGTGAGATAAAAAGAATAAGAGCAGAGTAACATCTCTACGTATATCATGCTACACGGATGAACCCATAAAACAGGTTAAAATTATAATTTTACTGTTGTCAGAATGAACTAAAATTCATTAACAAAGCGATAGAAGATATCACAGAACAACATAAATCAAAATAGGAAAAAACATAAGAAATGAAGTGACAAGTGAGGAAGGGCATTGGAAACAATAAAAAATCCTTTAGAAATAAAGACTAAACTAGATGCCATCCAAGAGCAAGTAAACACAATAGATGATGCCTTTAAAGAAAGAGAAGGTGAAAATTAGGAACATTTTAGGTAGAAAAAAATAGAAAAATAAATCAACAGAAATGGGCAAACATTGAAGACAGGCAAAGGAGCTCTAACATATAACTAATAGGAGCCCCTGAAAAAGAAAAGCAAAGCAAGGAACAGAACAAACACTGAATCTATAATTTAGAAAAATTACCTGAAATGAAAAGGATTTGAAATTCCATATTGGAACCTCGTATCTGAGAGTAGTGGGCCACAATGACCAATAGCCAAGACAGCAAGACATACTCTGGTGTCTCATTTGATTACTGCTTATATCTGCCGTGCCTAGAACAGTGCCTGGTACATAGTAAGTGTTCAAACTGTTGGCCAGATGTATCAATTTGGAGTGAATAAATAAAATATTCTATAAAATGCCTAGAAAATGTAATAGTTTTATTTCCCATAACTATTACTTGCTGCATATGACCCTCGGTGAGACTGGGAATATTATTGCAATCTGTTAGGCACTAAATTGTGTTTTTTCCCTCACCCAAATTCATGCATTGAAACCTTAACCTCCAATGTGATTATATTTGGAGATTTGGCCTTTATGGAGGGGTAATCAAGGTTAAATGAAAGCAGTAGGATTGGTGTCTTTACAAGAAGAGGAAGAGATGCCAGGAGTGTGCACACACAAGGAAGAGGCCATGTGAGAACACAGCGTGAAGATGGCTACCTGCAAACCAAGAAGGAAGTCCTCACTAGATACCAGCCCTGCCTGCACCTTCGTCTTGGTCTTCTAGCCTCCAGAACTGTTGGAAAGCAAATTCCTATTGTGTAAGCTACCCAGTCTGTGGCATTCTGTTATGGCTGCCTTAGTTCTATGATTGTAAGGTTTGGGTCATTCCATCAGGTAAAGAACCACAGTGTGAGGTGCTTGCTAAAGGCAAAGCGAATACAGAATGGGTAGTGGAAGAGGGTGGATATAAAGAGGGAAGGTATAGTTTTCTCTGCAATGAAGATAACATTCAGTCTGAGACCTGATGACAAGAGGGAATTGAGATGGGAGCAAAGAGCATCCTAGGTAGAACCAGAAGCAGGTGCAAATGCCCCAAGGCAGCACAACTATTACCACTTGACTGGTCACAGAAATGACGACTGTAACTCTCATGAGTATTTCATCTGTATTTTGTTATGAATGTGTGTATGTATGTAGCAAACATCTTTGTTTCCTTCCCTGTGTTATCCTCCTAACATAAGATGTGTTGACTTTATGTCATAGTATTTAAGTATTATTAACTTTACATTGTGTTAAATTACTGGATACTAAAGAGTAAACATCATCCAATGATTTCACACCCTCTTCTGGGGAAAGGGCTAGTGCATTTTGGTTATACACAGAATAATTCTATAATATTAGGTGGGATAATAACCTTGTCATTGCCTTTATTTGGAGATTAGGTATGGTTTAAGGAGATGCACGTGGGTGTCAAGTTGACAACGGGTGGGCTTGTGATGGTTAATTTTCTCTATCAACTTGGAGAGTTTTTTTTGGATGAGAGTAACGCTTAAATCAGTGAACTTTGGGTAAGCAGATTCTCTTCCATGGTGTGGTGGGCCTCATGTAATCAGCTGATGGCCTAATAGAATAGAACAAAAAGACTGGCCTCCTTGAGCAAGAGGGAATTTTCCAGCAGACTGTCTTAACACTTCATCTGTACCATTGCTCTCCTGGGTCTCCACCTGCTGGCCTTGGGGCTGGAACTGCACCACTGGCTTTCCTGGGTCTACAGGCTGCCAGGCCACACTGCAGATTTGGACTTGCCGTTCTCCATAATTGTGTGAGCCAAGTTCTTATAGTAGATCTTCTACTTTCTTCATCTATGCATCCTATTGGTTCTGTGTCTCTGGAGAACCCTGATGAATATATAAACATTCAACATTGTATACCGAAACTGTGGACTTTTGTGGGGGGATGTGTGTGAATAGGACCATTCTTTTTCTTGCCTCTTAATAATATAAAGTGGTCTATAGTGACTCCAAATAGCTACAGATGACTCTTTAATTGCCTTTCTTGTGTTTGAAAAGATCTTATTACGATGCTTTTGATACCATGGTGTCAATGCCCTGAGTTATCAGTTAGTGGTGGACTGGTCAGGACTTCTCTGAAATGCAGTGGGCACGTACATCTGGTGGAGGTCCTTTGAGAACCCTGCTTTCCTTGAAATCATTATGTGCTCTTGGAATACAATATTTGTGAAGTCTGAAGTTTGGTAGAAAGCAGCCATGATCAGCAAGAGTCTTACTAGTTCAGTGAATATTACTACCAGTTTTCTTATTTGATTTTCATGACTGGTTATTTTGTTCTGATGTACATCCTGGGATCAAGGAGACTTCTGTTTTGTGGTCAGTGGTGAACATGTGGTTACATAGAACTATAAATCCATTTTATTTACAAAGGTTATCAAGGTACTGCTCCTAGGAAGCTTACAGTGTTATAGGGGGAGGAAATAAGAAATAAATGAGCAAGAAAGTATCATCAGATGCAGGTAAGAACTAGGCAGAGCAACAAGCCATCTGCTAGTGAGCTGCTAGATAGTGACTCCATCTCTGTGTTCAAGGAAGGTATCATTCTGCAATGAGAATAACATTCAATCTGAGACCTGATGACAAGAGGGAATGGAGATAGAAGCAGAGAGCATTCTAGGTAGAAGCAGAAGAAGGTGCAAATGCCCCAAGGCAGCACAGCTTGCAGATTGTGAAGTGTGGACATTCTCGACTGAAGAATGTAAAGGGGAGAGTGGAGAGGGGTACAGTAGATGCAGGCAGGGTCAGATCAAGTGGAGAGGCTGGGAAATAGATACCCAGGGGGAAATCAATCCAGGTTTGGCTCCTTCAAGGCATAGATCCTGCTACAGGGTTTTGAAAAGGGAAGTGGGGATGGGCTTGGGGCACAGAGGGAAGCCAGAAGCGAAGTGAAGAGGATTCCTCAAAAGATGAAAGGGGATAGACTCAAGTCACTGCAAGAGATGGGGAAGTAGAGTCAGCCTCTGAAGCATAATTTCTGGGCATCTCCAACTCTGCTGTGAGAATCAGTGTCTTTTTGTTTTGAAGTTAAGAGATGCCAAGTATATCTACATAACCAATTTAATTTGAAACCATAGATTATTTAGGACGTCATAAGGTGACAAATGCAGAATTCTTCATGGAAGCATCGGTACTGCCATCTGCCACTGTTTATTTAGAATCTGTAGACCATGGCATTGTAGTGAGTGCAAATGAGTGGAAATTTCAAATGTCAATCTATTTTGGTCAAAAAAGGCTCTTGGAGCCTTCCCCTCCACACTGATCCCATCCCATCTAGTTTTTAGGGCAATTTCAGAAATGGAGTAGCTTTATTGCCTCCCTAAACAATGTTTGCCTTGTGTCTGCTCTGGCCCTTGAAATCTGTATCTTTTCTCTTGAATCTATAAACACATATTGTTCCTTTGGAGCATAAGTGTGGCACTGATAAAGGAGCAGAAATACTATTAGGTGACCTGGCTCCAAGGGGCTGGTTAGATAAATATCAAAATGATATGGTCATAAAATGATTCTGTTGATAAGGCAGAACAATAGTGTGAAATTTGAGGACCTGCTGGGTTATAGCAAGGCCCTGGTGTTTTATTGTTCAAGCTCTCCTATTAAACTCTGCTTGGTTCCAGTGTTTATGCACTATCTATTAGCAGCTTTTGAAATATTTTATTCCTGTAGTAATCTCCCTAGAAATCCTCCTTAATTGGGACCCCAAGATACATGTATGTAAAATGCCTGGATCCCAGTGGGTCCAATTTCTGTTTTTGCAGAGCTGCCTTGTTAGTACAATAATCTCGTTTTTTTTTTTTAATCCCTTCATACAATTTTGCTAAAGGACAAGCAGATCCTTACAGGAAAAACCTCTGCTTTCTCCTAGGATGGTCTGATAAAGCCATTGTCAGAAAAATAGCACTAGATTTAGGTTGAGCTTTGTGTACTGGATTGCACACCAAAGATTATTTGAGAATATCTTAATTATACTATGGATATATTTAGATTTACTAGTAGATAACATCAACCCTACCTATTAAGAAAATGTCTGTTTCAGGGTCAGGCATGAACAGGGAGCTGTGTCATTTCTGTGGTCAAGGGCAGTGGGCCCATGTCTTGGCTCTCACCTGTCCACTAGGATCTATTTTTACTTTTTCTTTGTTTTAGAAGTCTTTTCTGTAAAGACTTACCTGGCAAGTGATTTTGCAACTAGGACTTGGCTTCAGTTCTTTAAAAGCAGACTGTCTCCAGGAGTTTCTGCGCATTCCACACCAAGGCTTCCGGGCTCTTGCTCTTTGCTCTGGTGTCTTGGTGCAGGCTGCCCACCTGGGGACACTGAACTGAATTTCTCTGCTGTCTATTCTGTTGTCACCTGGGAACAGGCGTTTGCCGTCTATGCCTGTTGTCTGTCCGTGGTCGCCCAGCTCCTTTGTGCCAGGGATCTGAGTGACACTTCCCGTGTTCCTACTATTCCAGAGTCTGCTTTTGACCGAGGGTTCCACGAGAGGGTGGAGAGGTCTTGGGGTGGCCAGAAGAGTGTGGCCAGGAGGAGGAAAAGGCCCCAAGGCAGCTCAGTGGATCTTAGTTTCCACATGGTGCGGTTCTCACCTGACATCATTCCCTGGCCTCAGCAACCTGTCCATACTCTCTGAGACTTTGCTGGCCATCCTAGGGTCACTGCACTTTGGCCTTTTCAATGACCCCATGGTTTTGGCTGGTCTTTTAAAATCAGGATTTGATTTGATTTTCTCACTTAATCATCTGGCGCCTGTCTTTTTTACAGGTGGCTCTGAAATTAGACCTTTAATATAATAGCAAAGATTCAAAACTACCCTGAGTTTGACCAGCTGTCTCAGGCAGTGTTGCCCAGAGCATCTTCCTGTTGGTGTGACACATTACAAAATACTGTAACAATGGTGTGCCTTTAAGGTGTTTCTTTGTTCAGCATAAGGAGCTTTGCGGTATTCATTCTTTTGTGAAGAAGTTGTGGTTGGGTCTCTTTATTCCTGTTACACGTTTTTGATAGGGAGGAAGGTATTTGCATGTTCGTGTATGTGTGCATGCAATTTGGAGGAGTCCACGGTAGCAAGATCAGGATGACTTCAGTTTCTAATCCAGGACTCTCCACAAAATCACGCAGGGATCTTGTTTAAGATGCAGTTCCTTGTGCTTCCTCCCAGCGAGTCACGGGGCTGGGGCTGGAGCTGGGCTCCGAGGTACGGGTTTTTTTTTTTTCATTTTCCTAGGCGATGTTGATGCAGTTGGAGACCACTTGAGAAGCACTTCTCTGAGGAGCGATGCTCTCCCATCAAATGACAGGTTTGGGTTTGTCAGGGATGTGTCCGATCTCTTGAGGATCATTTTCCACTTCCAGATAGGAGATGGGTTAAGCGGTGGTTCTTTATCTCACAGTTGGCTTCCATCCTACACTTCTGTTTCCCCTTTGGGGGGTGGCTTAGGAGCCAGTTAAAACCTTTAAGTAGCTTAGGGTAAACTACTGTTGTTTTGGGAAACAATACAGTGTATTCACTCTGAAGGAATTCGATGATGTATCCACCAAATGCAACCTTCTGGTAGCTTCCAGGTGGTTACGTATGTATGCCTGAGTGTTAATGGGAAAGACAAGGATTGGGGCAAATTCCTGAACTTCGCTGAGCTTCAGTTCCCCTGCATGAAAATGGAGGTAACAATAGTACATAATTCACGGGGTTGTTGTAAAGATTACATGTTAAATGTTAAGAATACAGGCTGGCATGTGGTAAGTGCTGTGTCAGTGTTAGCAGCTGCTATTACTATTATTGTTGTTACTGTTGTTACTAACTTATTTGAATTGAAGTGAAACTCTTCCCTATCAGAAATTCATGGGAATCAACAAGAAAGATATGGGAGAACTCTATACCCAGTGGCTTGCATGCTCTAAGCGAGTCAGTGGATTTCTAGGATGAACATAGCTCTTATCTACAATGTGGAGGCTTTATCAACCTATCTACTGTGCAGAACATTAATAGGACATTTTCCCATCCTCCAGCCCCAGCTTCAAGGTGCTGCCGATTGCAGATAAAAGCACTGGCATAATCTCAGTTGAGTATTGTCTGCCTCCTTAATCTCACCATCAGTGAAATTAATATTTGGTTGCTGAGGGAAGACAAACATCTGTAACTTTTCCCTGGTGGAATGGCTGTTTGGTTTCTATTGCACACGTTTTTCTCTCAGGTTAAAAACTGTCTTAACCTGATTTCCTCCTTTTAAGACAGAATCATGTTTGATTTAATGGTAATGTTTATAGTGCTAAGGAGAGTTAAGAGTCATTCTGGCATTAAAACCTTCTAAACCTCTAAATAAATACATTGTTATCTTGAAACTTTTCCAAACTGAACTCAAGAGTTCACTCAGGCATCTTATAGAGCTTAGATAAATAAGAGGAGGGCAGCTAATGATCCTGTAAACTCCTAATAATGTTGTGGCCACTCTTGCAGCCACAGCAGGGCGATGAAATGCAGGGTGATGATGTGCACTGGGAGATAAATGTCCGTGTGAGTATTAATCAGCTTGGTGTTTGAAACAGTGTCCCGATTACAGATTTATTGGGTGAGAATTTGGTGTTTTATCGTCATCTCTCCTCCTAACTGGTCTTCATTCTCCTTTTCCTTTTCTCAGTTCATCTTGCACAACAATTCTGGATTACCTTTTTGACAATAATATCTCCACCAGCTGGCTTCCTGCTACCTCTAAGGAAGTCTAATGCCTGGAGCTTTGTCTGGCAGGCCCTTCCCTGTGTGTGCCCCTCCCTACATGGGCCATCTCTACCCCAGTACTTTTGTGCTGTAGACAACACTAGCTGATCCCCCTGTTTGCCTCTTTGGCCTCTGCTGATGTTATTTTTATTTATTCTGCCTGAAAACCCCTCCCCCATCTCCACTGCTAGGTACTTTGGTACTTTGGGAATCCCTCAAGTCATCTCCGATGTCTTTAAGTAAGCCTTTTCTAAACACTCTAGCCTCAGAATTCATCATTTCCTCCCCCTTTACAGGAGGAGACAGAGATGTATGTAAGCACAGAGAGGTTAAGTGTCAGAGCTGGACAAGCAATGAAATGATGAGAAAATGAAAATGCAAAAGCCGTAGCTGGAACGGGAAGGTCAATGTCAAATTTAGGGGCGAGAAGTGAGGCTTTGTGAGGATGAATCACTGGCTTGTACCCTAAAAGAAGGTTGTGTATGCTGAGAACCTGAAAGGGAAGCCTCCAAACCTGAGATAGCAACACCTTTTCTGTTAGATCTGTACTCTTGTTAGTAGAGAGGTGCAGTCTGTGCTGGGTACCAGGTCATGCTAGGAGCAGAGAGGAAGCCCTCAAGGTTGAACAGCTACCCTCTCTCCAGCTGAGCGGGTCAGGAGACCACCTGGTGAGGAGTGTAGCAGTTTCAGGCGTCTTCCTATTCCGTGTAGGGGCTGCCCTGGGTATAGCAGAGCCTGATTATAAATCAAAAGGCTTTTGAGTGAGAGAAAAAGAAAGGAGGTTTATTAGGCTTATGTGCTAATATGGGTTTCCCCAAGTTCATGCTGCTTCCCAGAGATTCCAGATATTCCCACATGATCTAGGAAATGGTGATTGGCACCTGCAGGCCGATTTCACATTAATGATAATGTGTTACTCTGTAACTGATGCCATCACCATTGACATGGATAATTTTCTTCTTCTGTCCAGGACCTCTGTAAGAGCAGCATCTAAAAGATACAGTTTTCTTCCCTGTGTACCTTCTCACTCAGAAACTCTGTAAAAAAAAAAAAGAATAATCTTCTCTGATTAACAGGATACAATAAAATTATTGAAGTTAGTTTTCCACATTATTTGTCCTACCTTGTTTTTGTTTTTGTTTTTGGTCAATGCTGGGACTTTATGCATCTGCATTTGGCCCTTCCTTCACCCACTTGGACTGACTTTCAGGCTACAGTAAGAAGGGTCTAGTTAGGAGCACTGAAGCAGAAATGCAGATTCAGTGAGTAATTATTAAGAACTTTCTAGAATATTAGCTGTTTCAGTTGCTGCAGCGACTAGTGATGGAATAGTCCATTAGACATTTCTGTTCCCAGCAACTCCTGAGAATTGATTCCAATCTGAGGCAGCCAACCACTTTGATCAATACCATAATTACTCTTATTGATGGATTGTTTTACAATGGTAGCCATCAAGGCAGTCCGTCAGCTCAGGAGGCACCAGAACTGTCCCCTGCAAGCCGTAATGTACCGCAAATATTTGATTCAAATCAACTTACTATTGAGGCCAGGATGACAAGCGTGAAATTAATTGTTCCACTTCATGTAAGACCTGCATTCTTCTTTTGAGAGAGTAATTGGTTGCCGCATGTAGCACGAGAGCTGGGGAGCCTTGCCTCTCTCTGCAATGTTTATGGACTTGGTGTTTTCCCCCACCAGCTATTTTTTCCCTGACTCTTTGAGGTGTCAGCGGTATCGTACAGCTGCTGTTCCCGCCGTGGTTGTTTTTTAGTGGCTCTTGTCATGTCAGAGAGAATATTGCCTGCTAGAAAGGTTGATTGCCGCTAGAGTAAATTTCTTCTCTGAAAAGCTTGTTTATAAAAAGAGGGGGTTTTGTTGGCCCACACAAAAGCAAGAAGACCTCAAAGCGTTTCCTGAAGGTATAGAACTAATTAGGCAAATGGCTGTGGCTCTAGTGTTCTTTCATGGTTGCAGTAGGCGAATTCAAGATGTGTGATCATTTTGCTGAGAATCTTCTGAGTACAGTTGCCATCAGAGGCCCACCGCTGGGGAAATGACGAGGGCACTGGAGATGGCAAGTCAAGGACAACTGAGGAAGTTGGAAAGTGGGGATAGTCCCCACGGTGGCTCATCATTCAGTCCTCATCAACCAACCAATTTATGTTAGATAAATTCAAGACCCCAGTACAATTTGAGAAGAGTATTATAAAATATTTTTATAAGAAAATCAAGTACACAAGTTCATAGTTGGTGCCAGGAAGGGTGAAAGGGCTGTAGAAACAGAGGGGCATCAAACACAGTAACCTTCATGGCTTAAGGGCTTTCTGGAACCCTGGTTAGCTGGATATCCTACTGAAGATGAGATCGCTTAGATTCTAGGGATAAGTCAGAAACTAGTTCTGCTGGGTTGGCAGTGCCTTTTAATTTAATCGTTGTTTATTGTAGCCTTTCCAAATTGGGTACTATGGGAATTTAAGGAAGAAAAAGGGGTTCTGTGACAACTAATCCGACAGCCAAACAGTAATTATTGAGTGCTGGCCATGTGTAAGCACTGTTTAGGCCCTGGGGATACCCTAGTCCATGAGGCCCTGGACTCCTGAAGCTTACATTCTTGTGGGACAGACAATAACTGTACACTCAAACATGGCAGGTCACATCAAATAGCGTCTGGAATGGCAGATGGCGAAAGGTGGCCAGTCTGCCTGATGTTGGAGAACAAAGGTCAAGAAAGAGTAAGTAATGTAGGTTTGACTCCAACCCAGCTCATGAGCTTGAAGCCACCTTTACCATTAAACTTGATTTGTCTTTGAGACATTCTAGTGTCAGAGCTTTCCTTTTTACACCTTGGAAGGAAGAGATTTTATGCAGTCATGGGAAAGAGCCGATATAAAATACTCAATGAGAATGTTGGGGATGGCTCTAGAGGTAAGTGGTTCTATTTCTGCTCAGTCATGTAAGTGTTTGAAAGTATTGATTGAACACTTTCACAACACCTGAAGGGACCAGGAGCGATTAATAATAAATAGCCTAAGAAAGCAGAACTCAGAGAACTATAAAGCTCCAGATGATGCTGGCTAGGAAGGAGGATTCCACATTATTTCAGATGCATATGGTGAGATGCAGCATGTAACCTCATTAACTCATATCTCTGCTGGAGTGGACTGAGGTGGCTGAAGTATTAACCTGGTCATCATGCTTTCCTATTGCCCAGTTTTGGGTGTCTTTGGGGATCATCTCCTCCTTCGTTTTGATGCTGGAAGCCTATGAGCTCTAGCCACAAGGTGGAGCAGATGTCCAGGCTCGGCCCCCCAAGGTCCTAGGACACATGAGTTGCTCCCGAAAAAGGCTTGTGACTTACACTAGGCCAATGAGTGGTTTCCTTGGACTTCTGTCCAGGAGCCAGTGAGAAAGACATTCTTTCTACCAGGGTGGCTAAGTTGATGGAATGAGTCTGGCATGGTGACATGAACCTGACAGGATGCTTAGGAAGTGGTTATCTGGAAGCAAGTCAGGTGGGGCTGAGAGCCATAATGCAGGGAGAAACAAACACAGCCAATGTAGATATAATCCACACTTATGAGTTCTTGATTCTTCAGGTTGCCTAGCTTAAACCAACATGCATATTTAATGGGAAAAATCCTCCAAAAACAAACAAAAAATTGAAATATGCCTCACTTAATTAAACCGCACTGGTGAGATTTCATTTCTGTTGTACGGAGAAACAGGCAGAAGTGTTTTTACTGTGCTGTAGGATTGAAAGACCTTCTCCAGGAGGGAATGGCCAAGCTGACACCTGGCGGCTGGTTTTCAGGACCCGCAAGGCCATGTAGTCCCCTCTGGAAGCATTTACTGCGATGCCAAGAGTACTCCTAAGTAATTTTTACGAGGACAGCATCATAAATATATATCATCAAGGCTTTCTGTGAAGGAAACATATACAATTAAAAGTCCATTTAGTTAAAACAGAAGGCTGCCAATACATTTATGTAGCCACACAATAGGGGCTTCTGAGAAGAGATGGAATTTTCAGCTGCCTACGCAAAGTGCTGGGTTCTAGCTGCTCAGCTTTTGCGGTGCTAAGGGATTTTCAGTTGCGTTTATGGACCAGCTGTTCTGCAGAGATTCAGTAATATATGGGCAGAAGAGTCTTGAATAAAGATGTTTCCTCCTTCTCCTTCTTGGGAATCCAGTGTCTTTAGCCCTAACATCTTCCAAGAAGTGAACCCAGTTATGTTTGATGCTTGTAAATGATGTCAGCTGTTTACTTAATTATGTGAGCCATTCCTTCTCTGGACCCGGCCACAGAACAAATTCGTCTGCTTTCTAGTGGAAACTGTATTTATCGTATCCACGCTGAGCTGTCACTCCCTGGAGCCATACATCGTGCGTTTTCTCTGGGGAGCAGACTCCTAGAATTGAGTGCCTCAAATTCCCACCTTGGCTTACCAAGCCACCAAGATGTGTCTCCTTCCCCGCTGGGTCCCCCACCTTTTCTCCCCAGTGTGTAACAAGGCTTCAACCACCCCGGCTTTCTTTTTCCTCTTTTAACCATGCCAACCTCATTCTGCTCAGGACTTTGCCATTCACATTCCCTCTGATTTGAATACTCCTCCTTCCCATTTCTTTACATACCTGCCCGATCACTCAGGTCTCAGCTCATATGTCATCTTTGTAGAGGAGCTTGCACTTGATCTTGATCTAAGACATTTGCCCAGTTACTAACTCCATCTTGCCTAACTCTGCCTCCTTTTCTCCTTAATAGCTTTCTCTGAGATCTGAACTCATTTCCTGCTTGTTCTGTCTTCCCACTAGAATATAAGCATCATGACAGTGAGGGCATAGTATTTTTGGCACCTATGTCCTGGCGCATTGTAACGCTCAGATATATTTCCAGAAGGAATAAATGGTTGAGTAGTTTAGTCATTCCTCTGAGCAGTGAGTTCATTCAAGTAAGTCAAGCAATTTGTTTTAGCATCTCTCTCCAGCTTCTCTGATACAGAGAGGGAGGTAGAATGGGATACTCAAATTTGCGACTCCACATTAAGCCGGATGCTGTCATTAAATGATCTCATTTTATCTTTACAAAAATCTTAGGAACCAGCAGTACTACTCAAGCCCATTTTCTCTCCATATCTGAAGTCTGGTTTCATTTTTTGGTACCTAGATTGTTTTTTTCTGACACTTAATACTATGTGGATTAACTGAATTTGTGATTATATGTGTCCTTCTTCTTTCTCTACTGGACCCTTAAGTGTGGTCATAGAATTGCTGTGTTCACTGTTGAACCCTCTGATCCTTATGGTGGGCTTGGCACAGAGTGGGCGTTCCAGGCCTTGGGGCTAATGATGAGGGTGGTGGGAAGTTCCTGGCTGAACTCCTTACTCTGCCTGGTCTGGACACAGGATTTTGTGACCACAGAACTCCTTCTGGACAAATTTGTGATTCCTCATGGCCAGAAGAACATTATAAAAAATTCCTCGTTCACCCATTCTTCTGCAGAGGTTGAAGGCAATATAAAATCCGTCTCCCCAGCACAGACAGTTCAGGTTCAGAAAGGTGCATGGTCTTGTGTGTTTAGTGATACCAGATCTTAGAGTCTACCCACATTGTCATAGGTTTCCAGACAGGGACTGTTTGAAATGTCCTGTACTCCCCCTAGGAATTGCATGGCTCCCTCCATGCTGCTTTAATATGACCCACCCCAATAAGCCAATTAAGATAGGTGACTCTTTGCAGCTCCTAAGGTTTTTTTTTGGGGGGGGGGAGGGGAGTGACATCAGTCTAGAAAGAGAAAGGGTTGGTGTGGGGGAGCAGTGGTTTTGATTTTCTGCTGCTACTCTCTAAGGAGTTCTTTTATATTTCACTTTAGCATGTTCCCAGAACCCGTGACAGCCTGTATAATTGCTGGACCGACATAAATCTATAGCACCGATGGGTAGATTTTGCTGACGTGTTTGCTTTGGCCTGCAAGACTTGGTAGACCATGTCTGCATAGCGTATCGCAACCTCAGGCCGTGTGGGACCCATCTACGAAATCTATCTGTTGTGCCTTCAAGGTCATGACATGAGATGGGGGGGGGGGAGGAGGGGGAAACATAATAAAAACAGCACCATTTTGTCAGGGAGAGTTCCCCAAATATCTGTGATTTAAATGCACTTGTTAAACCCTTGGCTGACCAGAAATCTTTTTTCCTAGCTTGAAAGTTAAATAATTAAATATGCTTAGACTTTCAAGAAAGATATTGAAAAATGGAAGACCTTATCCAGTTGCTTAAAGGATTTTGGAATTTTTTTCTTCCTTTTAAAGGCATCCGTTTGGTCTACAGATACGTGCTGAACACTCACTGTGTGTCTAGTGTTGTGATCAGTGCTGGGGACACAAGTGGAATGATAAGGCAAGTGGGTTCTTGCCAGGCAGAGCCTGCGATCTAGCCAAGAAGAAGCCATTATTTAAGTAATTACAGTTCCCTCCTCCAGCAACCACATGGAGAGCTCCCTCCTGGTGCTGCCAGAGGAGATGAGTTTTCTTTTGTGTGTGTGTGTGTGTGTGTGTGTGTGTGTGTGTGTGTGTTTCATTTTTGTTTTTATTTTTGGTGTACATTTTAAATGTGTGTTTAAAAATTTTAATGATAACTTAAGAAAATAAATCAGGAATCCACTTGCTTTATAATTAGAACATTACAAATAAAATTTAAGCTCCTTTAGACTCCCCACCCCCCTCCAGGTAAGCGCTATGATAGATTTGGCCTTGCAGAGAATTTTTGTTATATTTCCACACATGTGTGTGTTTACGCCCCTTGAAAGCTACTGCCATTCTTCTAACACAAATGTAACATGTGCTGTGCACATTTATATTCAGTTTGCTTCTTTTATTCTGTAGTATGATTTTGACATTAGTTTATGTTGATTCCTGGAAATACAGTCTGTTAATTTTAACTACTGTTACTTAGAATTTAATTTAAGAGTTCTGCTTATTAGGAAGCTTGTATGTTGGTGACTGTTTACTAACCCACAGTAGTGAAAGTAAAGAAATAGTTGGCATGTATTGAGTGCTTAATGTTTTCTAGACTAAGTCTCTCACATGGATTATCTCATTTAATCATGAGAGCAGGTCAGTGGGCTGTGTGTTGTTTTTATCATCAGTTTACTGGAGAGGGAATTTGAGGCAAGGAGAGATGAGGTAATTTGCACACAGCTAAAAAGGGATGCCAAGATTTGCAGCCAGGTAGTGCAGCACCAGAGCCTGGGATCTCTTGGTTCTCTTGAGCACCTGTGGTTTCCGGGAATTTAGATGCTAAATGCAACCAATGAAGCAGTGTGTGGTGGGATGGTACACGACTCACTGAGGACTCACTGAGGGGCCTACTGGCTGGTTTGTGCATTTGTCAATGTGCAAACAAATTGATTCAACAGATACCTGTTGAGCTCCTTCTGTGTGCCAGGTTCTTTGTGAGTCCCCTGCAGAGAGCACAGAGGAAACGCAGAGCCCTGCCTCACAAAGCTCACAGAGATCTAGGATAATGTTGAGGCCACCTACGGAAAGCCAGGCATGATGTCTGTCCCTTATAGAGTGGGAATCTTGGCCCCTTTGGGGTTTTATGGTCTGGATGCCGGGTTTTGTTTGTTTCACTTTCTTGCATGTGAAAATGGCATTTGTTAAACTGCATCATGAATGTGGGTCGGTTGACATATTTGGAAGGAGACTAGCCTTTCTGAGTGACATGGTTGCCTTCTATGCTATGCAGCAGCACATCCTGGATGCTGGTGCTTTATCCCCACTGGCTGCCCAGCCACAATATGACAGATTTGCTATTCATCTAGCTCAATCACAGTTAGCATAATGGGCTCTGGTGCCCACCCAGATGTGGTGGGTGGTGTCCTCAGCTGATTACAAAGATTGTAGCCCAGGCATTTCAGGAAACGGCTCATACTTCCTGTCCTCATATCACTTCTGGGGGTTGAATTTTCTGCTCTCGTGTTGAAAAATGAAGTAAGGGAGAGGTTCTCTTATATTTAATGTGCCTTGTATAATGATGAAAGATAATCACAGTGCCTAGGATTTTTTTCTTTGAAAATCAGAACAATTAAGGAGAGAAGGAAGCGTAAGCCACTTGGCTTTGAACTCTGAGATGCATTAATTGTCCCGAAGGCTCAGATGAAGGGAGCGTGTTCATCTTTTTCTCTTCATTTGGACCTACAGTCATCTTTCAGTTTAGGAGTGAAAAAGTTTAAAGTCTTCACTCTTTTCCTTTTCTTGATATATATGTATATATATATATACATAAACAGTGGACTAGAAAGGCAGCCCATAGGTGATGTTGACTAGACTTTTTATCTAGCACTTTAGTTTATAATGGGCTCGATGTGCTAGTGAATTTATACCAACTGCTGTAAGAGGTACATGGCTCTTATTTATTTGGTTACACTCATTTATTTACTTACTTATTTGGGTGCACTTAGCTACATTAAATTATAGTCTTCTACCTTTTAGTCCATTGAATCAAAAACTGTCCAGCTTTCTTTCACTGCTTAAAGACCACATTTTTTAAGAGATACATCCACCCCCTGAGTAACACCTTTCTCATTTTGGTAAGCATGTGAAGGGGAAAATGGGAAAAGTATATTTAAGAGAAGAAAGCACGGTTTTTATTTTGGGTTAGAACCCACTTGTACTTTGAGGAGGTATAAATTTCAGACTGACCTAAAGCCTTTTGAGGTTCAAATTTAGTTTGCTCTTAGCAAAAAAAGGCAGCTTCCTAGTTCAAAGAGGGAGGAAATTTTAAAGACTTTAAGATATTCAAAAGCCTTCTTGGATATCAAATAGCTCTCAGAGAAAGCATTTGATGAATGAAAGACACAAGAATTAGAAAATATGGGCCAAGTTTTCTTTATGTATAATCATATTTAAAAGCAGTGGGAAAAGTTCTTAGGTCTTAGAGACCAAGGACTTAACTCAGTGACTTTTGGAAAATTCTGGTTGTTGCCAAACCCAGAAAATGGTTTGGGTTGGTCTGAGCCTTGTAGAAGTGAAAAGTCCTTTAGCTGTCTCCAAGATGTATGAGATTAACACAAGAGATGTTGGAATATGAGGTTGAGGTACTACTGCTTAGGACTGGAATTGGACCTCCTGCTGGCTGCTGTCCATGACATACGTACCTATGTCTCTCTGGCTGTCATTCCAGATAACTGAAAGGGAAAATAAGGTTAAGGGAGATGCAGTGAGGGATCAAGGAGTCCTCTAAACTTCCCTAAGAGTGCCAGTTTCCTGAATTCACTTATTTTGGACTTGGAAGTTTCATGTTGCCTGATGCTACTCTGTCTTCTGGCGAAAGGTGGTAGATTATGTCTTCAGAGAACAGAGGGCTCTGTTGTTGCATGGCCCTCTCAGAGTGGACCGTCTCTTAAGGAAATAGCAGGGCAACATGGCTGGTTTGTTGGCTGCCAGGGTGTCCTTTTGCACACAAAGGCTTTTTGTGGGGTAATGGTACCTGCTGAATGAGTGAGAGTATCATACTCATTGTGTCCAGTCTGATGGAACCAAATTCAAGGCTGCAGGGAGTGACAATGGCAGAATCAGTCTATGTCCTTTAGATTCCAATTTGGGAAGGGCATAATGGACAGTAGGGCAAGGTGATGACACAGGTTGACACCAGGCCCCCTGCTCACCCTCAGTTAACCATGAGTCTGTGACTGGCTTACTCCACTGTCATTTCAGTGGCCCTCGGCACCAAGTGACCCCATCAGCAGAAACTGGGGCACACGTAGATGGTTTATGAGAGCAGACAGGGCAGGTCCTTGTAAAAAGAGCATGGAGAGAGTCCAGAGGCTTCTTTTTAAGCAACACTGCTTGATCCTTTACACACTTCATCTTAACTTTGCTCTGAGCATGGACCACAGATGGTTTACATTTCAATAGTTTGTACTTATCTTTTTTTTTTTAAAGTTTATTTATTTTGAGAAGGAGAGAGAGAGAGCACGAGTGAGCAGGTGAGGGGCAGAGAGGGAGGGAGAAGAGAATCCCAAATCTTAAGCAGGCTTCTCACTGTTAGCACAGAGCCAGATGTAGGGCTTGAACTCATGAACTATGAGATCATGACCTGAGCTACCCAGGCCAAACCAAGAGTTGGACGCTTAACCGAGTGAGTCACCCAGTCATGCCTAGTTTGTATTTATCTTAATGTGAAATGGGGGGAACATAAGTAGCACAACCATGGTGTCATTGTCATCTAGGCTTAAGGATGAGGCTAAAGTGGGCAGTAAGAAGAAATATGAGTTTATTAAAAAACAAAGATTGGGGCGCCTGGGTGCCTCAGTCAGTTGAGCGTCCAACTTCGGCTCAGGTCATGATCTTGCAGTTCGTGCATTTCAGCCCTGTGTCAGGCTCTGTGCTGACAGCTCAGATCCTGGAGCCTGTCTTCAGATTCTGTCTCTCCCTCTCTGTCCCTACCCTGCTCGCACTTTCCCTCTCAAAAAATAAATAAAAAACATAAAAACAAACCAACCCACAAATATTGCAGGTGGTGTTGAGACATTATAGTTGTGACTGTACAAATCTAGTAGTTTGGAAACAGTGTCTTTGCATACTGGCTCATACTCAACGGTGTGTTTTTACCTTTCATGGCTAGGGTCTTGCGAAGTGATATTTTCAGTGAGGAATATGTACTCAGCCTCCTTGAATAACCTCTCATAAATACTCTCTAACGACAATGACTTGTTAGAGTTGCAGAGGAGGCTTGGACAAACTAGAACTTCCTGTTCTGGGTTGCTCAGTCCATGAATAGATGGTTTTAGGGACTTTGTGAGTGTCCATTGGAGGCACCTGGTGGGCCCTCTCCTCCAGTCACTAGGATGAGCACTTGTCAAGTTTCAGAAATGGGGTTAGCATGGAGCACTCCATACTTTACTTTTTAAAAACGGAATCAAGGGTATCCTTTCTGAACCAGAAAGGATTTAGTCACTGTTCCTCAGTAGTCAAAAGTTGGATGTGAGTCTATCAGTTGATGTCTTTTATAGTGAAGGCATATGTTGAAGGCAAAGAATACCTAATCCCGGGCTGTTTTAAGCTTTACATAGCCTTCAAAAGTATATCTTAAATGAGATTTGGAAGATGTGTACCTATAATATTTTGGTAGCAATGGGGCAGGGCATTCTAAGTGATTATTCCAGAGCCACTGCTCTTGAATTATTTTTTCCATCCTAAACATGTACAGTTTTCAGGGGGTTTCAAATTCATTCATATACCAATCTTGGGGCAAAAGCTAATTGCACAGAAAGGTTTCAGCTTGGGAGCAAGGGATGTTTTGGGGGGTGTTTTTTATAAGTTTAAAATATAAATCTCTTTGGCTGCTCTACGTTAGGATTGATAAAACGAAAGAAAGAGAAGGAAAGAAGTTAATGATCTGAAACCCAGGGTTGGTATGTGTTTATATTTAGAATTGGAACAGTATGCTGGCTTTGGCAATTGGGAAATATTAATATTCTGAGTTGTGGCATGGGAGTTTGGAAAAGAGATTTAAAGAAAAAGCTCATATGACAAATTTTTAATAGGAAGGAAGGTGCTGCTCATGTATAAGAAATAGTGCTTGTCTGTAGCAGATGGGACAGCCTTCATGAAACGGCCATGCAGGGCGTCATTCCATCTCTGCTGATATGGTGGCCAGTGGCTGCCATTACCTGTGACCACCTGCTTGCCACTAAGCTGAGATGTGTGCCTGGTTTCACTTTGCCCTCACAATGGCCCTGTGAATAAGGGAGAATTATTGTCAGTCAGCCTTTTCGAGATGAGAAAATTGAGGTTTGGAGAGGGGAAAAAGAACTTGTCCAAGGTCTCTCAGATTGGCGAAGCTGGGACTTGAAGCTGGGCTAGTCTTTGTATTCTAACAAGTATGAAATGGGATAAAGGAAGCAGAGTATTTGCGAACTGTAACTTTGGAGGCAGTGGTTCTGGGAACATTTAATTCTTCTTTCATGAATTTGATGGATGAAGGAGACTTAAAACTATGTCAGATACTTTGGAAAATGCCTGGCACATGAGGAAAGACCTCAGTATATGGTATCTGTTATGTTACCATTGTTCAGTAATAATAATATTAGCGTTGGTCAAATATTGGCCCTGGAGAACAGACAAGTAAAAGCTTTTCTTGGCTTGGTATACCAGAATCGGAAGCAGCCAGTCTGAGTTTGAGGTTGGGCAAGGTCATATGTGGATACTGTTTAATTCAGACCTTGTGATCTTAAGTTTGAAAGTGTTCTTGAAATTGCCCTATTCTCCCTGCATTTAACATTCTCCTCAAGTGTACTGCAGATTTAATTGTTAAGAGTAGCCTTTAGCAAACTTAACTTATGTGCTGAATTTGCAGATTTGAATGAAAAAAAGAGTTCCTTCCTTCCTTCCTTCCTTCCTTCCTCCCTCCCTCCCTCCCTCCCTCCCTCCTTCCCTCCCTCCTTCCCTCGTTCCCTCCCTCCTTCTCTCTCTCTCTCTCTCTCTCTCTCTCTCTCTCTCTTTCTTTCTTCCTTTGGTCTTGTTTAGCCTCTTTGGAGATTATTTAGAATTGGTTGTTGTTGTTACCATACAAACCTTGCTTTATTTAAATATAAAGTATAGAAATACCGTATGTTGAGTGTCATAGGAATTAATTGACCTGGTCCAGCCATTACCTCAACGCTTCTCTTGAGTTTACCACATGAGTTGCTCAAAAAGATGTTGACAGTCTTCATTTCTCAAACGTGGCTTTGCCAACCATCCACAGGAGACCCATCTCAGCTGCCAACTGTATTGGCTTTCTCTCCTTGCATAACAATTTACCAGAAACCTAGCAGCTTAAAACAACTGCCCTTTATTATCTCACAGGCCTGTGGGTCACCTGTCCAGGTGAGCTCTGGGAGGTCTATGTTCAGTGTATCTTAGGCTAAAATCAAGGTGCCACCTGGGTTAGGTTATGATCCAGAGGCTCTGGGGAAGAATGCACTTCCAAGCTCGTTTAGATTGTTGGCTGGACACAGTTCCTTCCAGTAGTAACACTGAGGTCTCTACTTCTTGGCTGGCTCTCAGTTGAGGATATTTCTCAGCTCCCTGCGGCCACCCTCCATACTTCTTCTGTGATCCCTGCATCTTCAGAGACAGTAGTTGTTCACAGAAGCCTTCTCAAGCTTCAAGTCTCTCTGGCTTTCCCCTTTGTCACCAGAGAAGCTCTATGGTCTTGAGATTATTTAGTTTAATGTATGGTTTTCATATAAAATCAGGAACAGTGTGCTACCAAGAGATACTGGAGAAAAGCAAGAGAGCTGTATCTCATTTGCATTTTTAGAAGTAATTATTTCTAAGCCCAAGCTGGTGATAATAGAACTATAATAAATGGGAACTGAGAGATGGGAGTTCAGGTCTTGGTTCTGGGACCATGAGTCTGGAGAACTTTGGGCACGTTTTCCAGGACTTGATTTCATCATACATAAAATGAGATAGCTGGGCTCTTAAGGTCTGTTTTTTTTCTTCTTTTTCCTTTTTTCTCTTCACTCTCATTCTGCCTTCCCTTGGCAGACCTCATTAATCAACCATCTTACTCTTCCCTGCTGAGCTTGGATGCTGTCCTAGAATCCTTTTGACATGGCCCTCTGGGGAGTAACCAGCAATCTACTGGAGTTGGCACTGGAGATGAAACCTGTGTGTCATCCTAGCACTTGGAGATCCTGTTTCATCTGAAATTCGATGATTCTCTGAAATGAGAAATTATCAATTCCCTTGGCCAAATTGCAGACAGCCAGAGAAGAGCCAGTTGGCCTTGGCTTTGCTTGTCATACAGACATCTGGGGAGTGGGTTCAGTTTTCAAGCCACAAATTGAGGTGTGCAGAAAAAAATCACTTTCTTTCCTTCTAATTGAACTTCATTTCTAGTTTGAGCCCCTGTTCTGCCAAGTTGTTGAAATGAAATCACAGTTAATTCACCGTACTCCCTTTGGCTCTCCTTGGGGTGGTTCCAAGTCCCGTGGACCTACGTAGAGCCCAGGCAGGGAGGACAGAAGGGCTGCTGGCACTTTGCTGTCACCTGCCTGTAGAGACTTCCTTGCTCCCAGTTGTCTTTGATTTTGTTCAGGAGAGACTAATTAACCCCCCAAACTCAGTAATACTTAAGTTATTTTCTTATTCAGGCAGAGTCCTCCATGTCTTGGACAATTATCCAGGGTGTCGTTCATCCACCTGGTGATCAAGGAATAAACTATTTCTGCCTTGTTTCAGCATAAAGCCTCTAGTTCCTCAGGAAGATAGGACAGAACTGGAAGGTCATTGGGTAGCTCTTAACTGTGTTGGCCTGGATGTGAGCCATGCCTTTGCATTTCCACTGGCTAGGGCTGGACGGCCCCGCTCATCCCTAGGGGGGCTGGAAAATGTGTATGTGTGTGGGTGACACGTGGCTCTCAAGCAAGCATTGCTGCCATGTATCACAGTTGTTGATTCATTTTGAGTTGCTTCTACATTTTCTCATCCTGCCTGCAAGTCTTGAGCAGGTTGCCAGCTCCCTATGCTCCAGCCGCTTTCAGCCAGTGAGGGAAGCTTTCGATTCTTCCTGTGCCTCTGGGCTTGGGGAAGTGCTGGGGTCGCCTGTGCTCTTCAGCCCACCTGTACCACACGTGTATGTCTTTTGCCCACTTTCTTGGCAGTGGGGGTGCTTAGTGCTTTATGCCAAACTGATTTTGAGGCCCATAACATTGTCTGGGAGTTCGGGTATGCTATAAAAATCCGCCGGATGCTGGTGATTCTGATACCACTACATTTTGCTAGAGACCCACCTCAGAAGCAGCCTGCATACCAGAGATCTGTGGTGATTCCGAGCTTTGTTACTGGGGGCTTCATGACTGGTTTACCTGCACCACCTGGCAATAAAACCCCTGTAGAGGTGGTGTTAAAGATGGTCACTGTGATTAAGAAGATTTCTGTTATTTCTTGAATTATATATGATGACATCAAAGCCCCTAGGAACTACTGAGCTGGAATAGTAAACATCTTGTTCTATTAAAAGAAGTGATAGTTGTGAGATCACTGTGGGACCCTGCTGGCTTCCTCCACTCTTACGAGAACTGAAGATGCAGGTGTTTCCAGGTTCCCTAAAACTTTCTGGGGCTTCTTCCTGTCCTCTGTCTCTGACTCGGCCAATGTGGGATGGTGAGGACTCAGGGCTCCTTCCTGCTGACACTTCCTAGGGACACACCTTACTTTCCTAGGGACACTCCTTGGTTTCCTCTGAGAACTCACCAACATTTTCAGCCTGTATAGACGGGCTCTTGCCATGGGCACTGGTGAGCACAGATGAGCAGGGGGAGTGGGCAGAAGTGGCCCCCGATGCCTCTGACCCATTCTTCCCAGGCTTAGTTTGTCCCTGAGCTCTTTATTAGAGAAAGTTCAAAGCCAAGCCTTAACCTCCATTGTTCTGGGTCCTGGTGTGGGCTGCGAGGAGAACCAGTCTCTCCTCCTGGTTAATCCATTAAAATAGTACCCTGCTTCATTATACTCTTACTCTGTCTTGCTCACTGTAAACGTGTCACTTGAGAAGGGAGGGCAGATTTTTGTGACTCCACATGCCCAACACAAGGATATCTTTTGGTGAGGAGGCTTGCCGTGGAATTTGTGAAGGTCTCAGGTTTGTTCTTTCCTCTTGTCCATCTGTGCTTATTGGCTGGAAAGAGGGTTTGGATTTGTCTCATTATACTTGGCTGCTGGGTCCTTCTTCCTTTCTCAACTGTTCATAAGTTCAAAGAGATTTTTCTCTCCATTTCTGTGTTTTTCTCTGTTTTTCTGTCTCTGTTTATCTCCATTTCTTTCTCTCTCTGTCTCTGTCTTTCTCTCACATACTTCCCCCTCCCCTTCTATCCCATTCTAGCTTCCCTGATTTATTTCCCACAGCTTTCTTTAGCCTGCCAATCATCACTTTCTGTGCCTTCATTCCTCTTTGTGTTATTCACTCTATTGGAAATTACCTTTTTGTGACATCTAAGTGTAAATGTTCCCCATTACATTTATTTTTGAAAATTTTTAATGTTTTATTTTATATTTTGAGAGAGAGAGAGAGCGAAAGTGAGAGCAGGGGAGGGGCAGAAAGATAGAGACAGATTCTGAAGCAAGCTCTAGGCTCTGTGCCACCAGCACAGAGCCTGACGTGGGGCTTGAACTCACAAGCAGTGAGATCATGACCTGAGCTGAAGTCGGATGCTTAACTGACTGAGCCAGCTAGGCTCCCATTATTTATTTTTGAGAGAGACAGAGAGAGAGAGAGAGAGAGAGAGAGAGAGAACATGTACATGAGCGGGAGAAGGACAGAGAGAGAGGAGTGAGAGAATCCTAAGCAGGCTCTGTGCTGTCAGCACAGAGACCGAAGTGGGGCTCAGTCTTATGAGCTGTGAGATCATGACCTGAGCTCAAAGCAAGAGGCAGATGCACAACCGACTGAGTCACCCAGGTCCCCTAATCTTCCCCATTAAAAAAAGAAAAAAACATCTTTTATGAAGCAGTATGTATAAAGTGTAGAAAATCTGGAAAATATACAAATATTTCTATATTTATAGACTTATTTCTATCTATGCAGAAGCATTTAGGAAATACAGAGAAGTGTAAGCAAAACCCCATAACTTTATCACCTAGTTATAAGCATTTTGATTTCTCCTTTCCTTCCCTTTGCCTTGCCTTTCCTTTCCTTTCCTTTCCTTTCCTTTCCTTTCCTTTCCTTTCCTTTCCTTTCCTTTCCTTTCCTTTTGTCCTTTCCTTTCCTTTCCTTTCCTTTCCTTTCCTTTCCTCTCTCTCTCTCTCTCTCTCTCTCTCTCTCTGATAAATTTGTCTGAGGGATACCCTTGATTCTGAAGTCCACCTCAAGTGCAGGTCTCTTCAGATTCCTTTGTGTACAGTCACCCCCAGCTAAGAGGGATGGCATCTTCCTCAGCATCCCTAAAATGATGGTGTTCCTGCTCATCACTGTGTGCTCTGGGTCACTGTATAGCAGATGACCCTAAAATGCAGTAGCTTAAAGCAACAACAACAAAATGTGTTATTCCACAGTCTCTGTAGGTCAGGAATCAGAGCAGAGCCTAACTGAGTCCTCTACATCTGTTACAGGCTACAATCCAAGTATCAGTCAGCTGTTGTCTCCTCTGAAGCCTTGTCTGGGGAGGGTCTGCTTCCAGGCTCACTTGCATGCATGGTTGTTGGACTGAAGGCCTCAGGTCCTTGCTGGCTAGCTGGCTATTGCCTGGAGACTTCCCTCCCATGTTTGTCCTGTGAGCTTCTCTGTAGAGCAACTCATAACATGGCGGCTGGCTTCTATCCGACAGAGAGTGTGAGAGAGCAAGAAGAGGCAAGCAAGAGAGGAGCCAGAGTTCACTTATAGTCTAATACTGGAAGTGGCATCACATTACTTTTGTCATACTCTGTTCAGTAGAAAGAAGTCACCAAGTCCAACCACATTCTTGGGAGGGGGAAGCTACAAAGGCACCAACACCAGAAAGCAGGATGGGACCATTTGGGGCACCCTGGAGGCTGCCTGCTGCAGACAGTCTTGCTTAGGAGCGACCGTCTCTTCCACAGTGGACTCTGGCATCTTGGACAAGCCCTGCCTGAACACGTTCGTATCTCCACCCATCACAGTTTAGTCAGATAATGCATCTTGCACCTGAGGTGGGCACTCAGAATCCTGCCCCTTTGGGCTCTCAGAACATGTCCTTTCCTCTTAGTGGCCTCAGCTCCTTCCTCCCTCTGTGCCTTGCTGGGTAATGCTTCTAGGCTTTCAGGTCTCAGCTTATGCACCCCTCTCCCAGGTGGGTGGTTCTAACTTCTTTCATGCCATCAACTGCTTGGACAGTCTGACACTGACTCTTTCTTGGAAAAATACATTTTCAAGTTCATAAAGTAAAATGAATAGGATATAAGAAAGCCTAATTATAATGAAATACAGTTATCAAATATAATCCCCAGGGTATATGATATGGTGATTTATGTACTTATTTATTAACACCTTCAATAGCAAGATCCAGTAGTGGGTTTAATTTCAAAATAGTGATGACAGTAAGTGCAGTTTTGAGATACCAGCAATAACTAAGATGTGGCAGGAAAGTGTCTGATTTCTGTTGGTGATAAAGTCTCAGGTTCTTCTCATACGACTTTTATTTGTTTACATTCAGAATTCAAGGGGATGGTAAATTTCAGTGAGACATTAGTGAAAATCAAGGTACTATTCTTTTTTGGACATCCTGAACCCCTGATTAAGGACCCCCCCACCTGAAGGAATGGGTTAGGTACCTGCATGCATGTCCCACCGCCATTTCTTCCTGCACGCCCCCCCTCCCACTGCCCCCAGATTAAAGGGAACTTGCTTGACCTCTTGCTGCAGAGTGGAATGGCCAGCCAGGTCCCCATCGGAAACATGGGCTGGCGTGAAGAGCAGAGGAAGGGCAGTTTGATAGAAAATGAAAGCAAGTAGGGGAGTCCTTCCTGATGGTATAACCGGGAGTTGGGTGTTCTGCTGCAGGGAAAGCAGAGATTGGGGTGAGCTGGAACTGAGCTGCCGCACTCCTGTGTGACGGAGTGCAGGGGTGGGGGAAGGGGATGTGGAGGGCATTGTCCTAGGTATTTCTGTGAGATTGAGGTAAAGATTCAAATTGTATGTTTTCTGGCTGCCCAACCATTGTGCCTGCAAGCTTGTCTCTAGGCTAGAGCTGGACCGTGAGGTGGGCATTCTTGGATTTAGTTGCTCACGCACGACCCTGTGCTGTGATTATTTATGGGGACCAGGGTTGCCGTACCACAGCCCGAGGGCCAAATCTGGCCTGCCGCCTGTTCCTGCACAGCTCCAGTTTTCAAATGTGGGGCAAGATTCTCTCCCAGATGCCGTATGGCCTGGGCGCTGCTCCCTGACTTGGAGGTGGTGCTTGCAGAGAGAGAGCCAGTGGGGAACTCCCTGCACCGTCCCGGCCTTCTGATCGTGCCCCTGCACAAAGCCACCCTGCAGCACTGGGCCACCGCTGTTTAACACGAACTTCTGTACTTTCCTTACCTCTTTAGAGCATGCTAGTATCGACAGTCCAGCGACAAAGCCGACAGAATCAAATTAGCATTCCTTAATGTACACGGATTCTGTGAAGATATCTAATTCACTGCTATAAATGGACTTGTTTCCTCATTCCCCAAAGCCTCGCCCCTCCCCTGTGGGGCTCCAGTGATGAAGAGATTGGCTGTGTCACTTTGATGACTCATTTAATTCCCAGTTACACGAGTGGAATGCACAAGTCTGAGGCAAGGGTGAGGTGCGGATTCTGACTAAAGAATTGAAACATCACAAGTGATTTCAGTGGCACCTCTCCGCCATGGCTGTGGGCAGCTAGTCAGGACTTTCGCTGTGTGCGCACGAGGGTGAACCGAACAGGATGACCCTGCTATTACGCATCCCCAAGTAGAGCTAAGTAATTTCCCCAGGGACAGTGGATTTATTAACTATTGGAATCCTGACAAGCTCTGTTGCTCTCTGGCTCTGGTAACGTGCCCTGCCCAGAGACGACCTTGACTATGTTGAGACTACACTTGGCTTGCACCTCGCAGGTGCAGTTTTCACAGAGAGGGCTTGTCTGCACGTTTGATTGTCTAGAACTTTTCCATCCTGCTATCTGCACTATGTTGTGTGAGCAACACTGCACTCGCAGGTGTGAGCAGAACTCTGGACTAGTCCTAATGATTGCAACTCTTTTGAGCCATACAGTCTCGGGCACGAAGCTCTCTCTGCCTTCAGACTGAGGACTGAGGACCCTGGCTTGGGGCCTTGTGTTTTGTGTAGCTGCCTCAAGTACTCAAGGCGGTAGGAGGTGTGATCAGGTAGGAGGTATGACCCAAGTGTTCTGTTTTGGTGAAGCCTGAAATGGAAGTTCCCTAAATTACCTTGTATGTACCGAGTTTTCCGTAGTAGAGGCAATCTGAGGTTAGCTCCACCTATAGAGCATTTCAACAGCAGTTTCTTTAATACAACAAGTAGGCCTGAAAGAGAAAGCAGCGAGGATGACTTGTTTGCTCATTTAACACATATTTGTTGCGCACCCGTGCCTCTTGGAACTCAAGCGTGGTGCTGGTGTGCAGTGGGGAGAAACACACAAATGCTTCTTGTTTGTGAAAGTTCTAATCTAGTGGAGGGGACACAAGTAAATGGGGAAATATGAAGTGTGAGGTGCTTTGAAGTCCATGAACAACTGTACCAAGAGAGCGAAGAGGGAGTAATCAGGGCAGGCCTCTGAGAGGAGGTGACATGGAGGGCGAGAGCTGATTGTAAGTCCTGGTGTGGGCCAGGCCTGCCTCAGTGCCTCTCACTGACAGTTTCCCCCTGAGCTCAGTGAGAACAGCCTCTCAGCCTGCTTTCTCTCGTGTTCCCCTCAGTCTCTTGCCTGTTTTGTTTGCCTTTGCACCGCTGAGCCCTCTGCATGATCCTCCGATGCCTTCTCTTTCTTACCCGAGTGCTGCTCATCCTTTGGGGCTCAGCATAAGCAGCTCTTCCTCTGTGCAGTCCTAGTCCTTTGTGATTCTCGAGTCTGGAAGGGGTACCACTCCTGGAAATTGCCTGCACATCCCCAGCTTCCTTTGTCATGGTGTTGAGCACGCTGCCGTCTTGCTTTCCTCCTTTGTGAGGGCACAGACCATGGCTGTCTTATTCATCCCTCCATCTCTGGCCTCCACGCTGGTCGCCTGCACACTCAGGCACGTGTGAGTGGGTGCTGGCTGAGGCTGTGGCTCCAGAAGGTCTTGGAGTTGAGAGGAGGAAGGCAGCACACAGGGCATAGTGAGAAGTCTGAAAGCACATGCAGAAAATTCACCAGTCTCAGTCAGGTATGGGAAGAACAGTGCAGAGTAAAACAGCATCCAGAGCCATTCCCCCTCTCCCTGGCTTTGAGCTAGTGGGAATGTTTCATGATTTCTGAACAGGGAGGCATCACCATTTTTGTGTAGATTCTTAATATATTTTGTGACCCCTAATCTCTTCCTTTGTGCATCCAAGTAGCCAGAAAGCACATGGCTACTTAACTGTGTTTTATAGACCAGGTGGCTGATTTCTGGTAGGGATTTCTGGTAAAACTACTCCTGTTCCTCCCTGTGTCACGATGGACCATGAGGGGAGGGAATGGCTAGGCTCTGAGAAGAGGAGGTAGACCCCAGACCCTAGAGCTCACTCAAACATAGCAGCCCCGTAATGAGGTAATTCTTTGCTCCTTAAACTACTGAGCACACGTGGTGACGTGCAGCCTCACACTCAGAGAACCTATGGAATGTCCAGATGATTTGGTTATTTTTTATCAGTGTTTTCCCTTCTCGCAGATTCTTGCTAGGAAGAGATGAGTTTGTTGTATAGAATTAAAGCCTCAAATAAGGAGCTTAAACACTGTATTAGTACAACATGCTAGGAGGTGAGGCCAGTCTGAGTCTGGAGAATTTCCTGGCAGTTGGGAATAGCTGTTTGCCTCTGGAGGCTGTGCATTCCTAGTGGGACTTATGTGGCCATGTGACAGGTTTTTTTTTACCATGTTGTCCAGACCCAGCACTGCTCTCTGAATTGCACAGGGTGGAGGCCTACTTCTGTGTGTTAAGGAAAACCATTCATTGCTTGCTGTCTCTCTCTCTCTCTCATTTATAATATTAAACAGAAAGTGTTTATTTCTTAGGTGGTCTCACCAAATCGAAGTTGACTAACAAAAGCAATGGTGACAACAAATGTATTTATTGACATAGAAAACTCTTCACCACAAAGTATGTAAAAATACTTCATAAAGTGGCATATATGGTACAATTCCAGTCAGTTAAAATATATGTTCAACATAGAGGAAAAAAATGAAGGACACGCAACCAAAATATTAGTTTTTCTTTTTTTGGTCGTGGGAGGGGATAGGGTTGGTGGAATTATCACAGGATTTCCTATTTTGATTGTAATTTTTTTCAATAAACATTTATTAAAGTTTTTAATTAACAAAGATATGGAGAATCAAACTTTGGAACTGAGTAAATATAAGCTCTTTATGCTGCCTTATAAGACTGGGTTGACATGCTAATTGCCCTTCTGGACAGTAGCCATTAGTTAAGTAACAGATCATTAGGTATGAAGAACAGATGTGTCACTGTAGAGACAGAGGGATGCTGTGTGTGTGGTTCTGGGGCACGCATACCCTCACAGAAAGTGGTCATATGTGGGTGTGGAGCTGAGGAATGGGAGCTTGGGAGACCTCATGTCAATATCATGTGCATTTCTGGACCTCTAAAGGGATCTAGGAAAGAAGTGACCGTGCCACAGGGTATACTCTCCTCCCAGTTCTGAAGTCACCAACCTGTGTGCTGGCGCCGGAGGATGCAGTGGTCATTTATGCCTTCATGAGCTACATACAATGTGATGAAGGAAAATACACTAGACAAGTAAATATGTACACATAACACAAATTGTGATAGGTATTATGAAACAGCAAACATGAGAGAATAAGAGCCGTCCCTTTCCCTGGGAATCAGCCCACCAAGATGAGCACAGGCTTTCAGTTTTGGCTTCTTTGCAATTGAATACAGTCATTATTAACTGAAACACAAACCATATCATGGTGGTTAGCATTGTTTGTGCTTGTAGATTAAAATCTGTTATCAAGTAGGGAGCCATGTGTGTGAGAAATAGGTCTTTATTTCTGAAGGCAAATTTACCTTGCGATGAAGCAGTTGTGTGCTGAGGGGTGTAGCTTTACATGACACTAATGTAATTTTTACCTTAAAAAAAAAGAAAGGGATTGATTTATGCTCTAAGCAAGCAGGACTTAGAAATGTGATTATAATTATAGGATGCAAATTGCACAATCTCAGTGAGAAGAAATCTTGCCCAAAGAGAATTAATAGGAAACAGGGAGTCAAGTTGTGGAAAAGATGCCAGTCCAGCTGTCCCAGGTTCTTGATTTTCATCCAGTCAGGAATATCAGCTGTTGACTGCTCTGGAGAAATCCTTCCCATCTCTGGGGTCAGAATCCTTCCTCTGAATAGTTAGAGGTAGATTTTAAGGTAGCCCATGGTGTTTGGCAGTATTTATGGTCACAGAATATCACGTGAAGATTGGGTTTCTGGATTATTTTATCTGAAATATTAGACATGAGAACAAGATTCTTAACGGTTAAGTGTCTTGAGTTTAGATACTTAACTGTAAGAGCAGGTAAATTTTTTAAGGAAGTGTTCATGGCAAGGAAAGGAAATGGCTTTAGTGGCTTACTATATGGACCTGACGTTCATTGTCCAGAGTGATGTTTTGAAGATAGGATTTAATCAGTGGTATTAGAAAGCAAGCGTTATGTATGTGCAGAGTTCCATGAGTTGGGATAAATCACTCGTGAATCATGCTTCCTTTGTTCACTGTGGTCGTTGATGATCCAGGGTTGTTCTTGATCTTCCAACAGAAACCAGAGGGGTTTCTGTGCAGATGGAGAGACTATTGATTTCTTCACTCCAGCTCTGAGATGTGAATGCACATAGATATCGGCTATATGAAAACTTGTCTTCTTTTTTCCTTTTAAATCATTAAAAGCTTTATTAAGTTTTATACCAATATTAATTTTTTCATTTTGACAAATGACCCAGTTCAGTATAATGTTAGAGGAAGTTGGGTGAAGGCTCTATGGGGACTCTACTTCCTTTCCAACTATTCTGTAAATCTAGAATTATTTCAAAATAACTCTACTTAAGGAATAAATTTTATTAAAATATCTTTTAATTGTAAGGATGCTATCTAATATACTCTAAGCAGTAACCATCTCTGTTTTAATGAACAACTTCAGTGTGAGAATAAAGCGTAAAAAATAAATTTGGTTGGAAGAAAGCTCCTTCAGCATTAGAGCATCTTAATGAAAACAGTCATCAGATTGCCTGCCTTTTTTCTAAATTCAAAATCAGAAGAGGATGTTCATTGCAGTATTGTTTATAAGAGTAAAAGATGTTCCCAGATAAGGGATTAGTTAAATAAATAATGGGCTTTCAATATTCTTGAATGCTATGCAGTAGTAACAATGATGGTATTGATTATGTTTGACATTAATAATGTTCTTGATATGTGGAAAAAGTAGGTCATAAAGGAGTACGTGAATACAATACGTAACTACATTTAAATGATGATATAAAACATTCTGGCAGGCTGTGTACCAAAATACAAATTGTTGTTTATAACTAGCATGTGGGTTATGAATGATTCTTATTTATATTTTGCTTATGTAAATTTCCTACTTTACTTGCCATGAACATGTATTCGTTGTTTAGTAAGGAAAGGAAAAAAATTAATTGTCTCCACCATCAGTACACAAATTTAAAAAGCAGTTATAGGTATGATTAATATCCTTTACCTTAGGCAATAAAACTGACATGCCTGTGTGTAAACATCATCCAAATTTTGTCCTTTAAATATTACTCTTAAGGATCCTTTTTCTTGAAATATGTCATATTTTTTCTTTGGCTTCTCTTCTTATTCCTGAAAGCTCAAACCACTGTTCATCAAAACCTCCTGTCATTTTAGCCAGTGATGTTTTATGTCACTAAATGATCTGAATCTGTAGTCTTTTTTTTAATGTATAGACTTGTCAAATCAGTATGTTGTACCCTTGAAACTAATATAACATTGTATGCCAAGAATACTTCAATGAATCTGTAATCTTTAAAAAAGGGGGTAAACATTGTACATAACAGAACCTGGCTGAAGCAGTTGGTTTTCCGTAACTTTTATTGACAGTGCACCCTATTTACCTGATACAACTTGTTGGTCAGTTTCTGACATTTCCTAAAACCTAAATTATGATCTTTCCTTGGAGCAGGGGATGTTTGGTGGACATGGTTAACTCCAAGGAGTGTATTGGACAGATTTATCATAATGTCTAGGGAAAGAGCATTCATTCATTCATTCAGTCAGTCAGCTGTTGAGTGAGTTCATATTATGTGCAGGACACTGTGCTAGAAATTGTGGAATATAACACAATCCAGGAAAGGAGGTAAGCATGCAGATAATTGATAAAGGAAAGTGACTATTGACCAAAAAATTATTTAAAAAATTTGTTTAGTACAGAGGCCAGAGAAACAACCCTCACATATATAGTCAGTTTTTTTCCTTACAAGGGTGCCATGATCTTTCAATGGGAAAAGAACAGTCTTTTCAAGAAAAAGTGCTGGGATAACTGGATACTCATATTCAGAAGGATGGAGTTGGAACCTTGCCTCATACCAAATTCAAAAACTGACTCAAAGTGGATCAAAGACCTAAATGTAAGAGCTAAAACTTTGACACTCTTAGAAGAAAACAGAGAGCTAAATACTCATAACTTCATATTTGGCAATGGATTCTTGAAATGACACCAAAAATATGAGCAATAAAATAAAAAATAGGTAAATTGGACTTCATTGAAATTAAAATCTTTTGTGCTTCAAAGAACATCATCAAGAAAGTGAAAACACAGCCGATAGAATGAGAGTATGTATTTGCAAATCATGTATCTTATAAAGGATTGTATCAGTTAACTATCCAACTTTGGCTTAGGTCATGATCTCACCGTTTGTGGGTTTGAGCCCCACACCAGTCTCTGTGCTTACAGCTCAGAACCTGGAGCCTGCTTCGGATTCTGTGTCTCCCTCTCACCCTGCTCCTCCCCTGATCATGCTCTGTCTCTCTCTGTCTCTCAAAATTAAATAACATTAAGAAAAATTAGAGAACTCCTACAACTCAATAACATAAAGACAGATAACCCAATTAAAAATGGGCAAAAGATCTGAATAGACATTTATCCAAAGACGATATACAAAATGGCCAATAAACACATGAAAATGTTATGTGAAAAGATGCTTGAAATCATTAGTCATCAGGGAAATGTAAACCAAAGACCCGGTGAGACACAGCTTCACACCCATGAGGATGACTATAACCAAATGTCAGGTAATAAGTGATAGCAAGGATGTGGAGATATCAGAACCCTCTCACATTGCTGGTAGGAATGGAAAATGGTTCAGCTGCTGTGGGAAACAGTTCAGTGATTCCTCAAAAAGTTGAGCATAGAGTTACCATAGGACCCATTGATTCCACTCCTGGGTATGTACCCAAAAGAATTGAAAGAAGGGACTTAAACAGATACTGGTACACCAGTGTTCATAAAAGGATTGTTTATGACAGCCAAACGGTGGAAACAACCCAAATGTTCATCAACAGATGAATGGATAAAATCTGGTAAATGCACCCAATGGAATATTTCTTAGCCTTAAAAAGGAATCCAGTTCTGGCACCCACTGCAACATGGGTGAACCTTGAAAACATCGTATTGAGTCAAATAAGCCAGACGTAGAAGGACAAATACTGCATGATTTCACTTGTACGAAGTACCTGGAAAAAGCAAATTCATAGAGACTGAAAGTGGAATAGAGGTTCTTGGGGGTTGGGGGCGGGAGGTGGGAGTGGGGCTTTATTGTTTAATGGGTACGGAGTTTCAGTTTAGGATGATAAAAAAGTTCTGGAAATGAATAGTGATGATGGTTGCACAACACTGTGAATGTACTTAATGCCACTGAATGGTACACTTAAAAATGACTAAAGTGATGAATTTTATGTTATGTATATTTTACTGCATGCACAAAAAATAACCTATAAAATGAGAGGAACCTTGAGTTTTCCAAGACAGATTTTTGTCCCTAAGTCTCTCACTTTACTTAATGTGGTTAATTTATTGGTAATTACAAGAACTTTTGTTAATTCTATTTTCTAACAAAAAGTGAGCTCCTGATATTATTAATGTGCTAACATTAAATTTTGTAATGCACTAAATGCATTAGTTTATAACAGATGAGGCTTGAGATAATCAGAATCCATATATAAAATAAATGAATCTCAACCATCACATCTTTTACAAAAATTAAATAAAAATGGATCATAAAACTAAGTGTAAAATGTAAAACTATAAACTTTCAGAAGAAAACAGAGGATGAAAACTTTGTAGCTGTGGATTAGGCACAGAAGTGTTAAGACACCAAAACATGATCCATTTAAAAAAAAAAGATGGGGTGCCTGGGTGGCTCAGTCGGTTAAGCATCCGACTCTTGGTTTTGGCTCAGGTCATGATCTCATGGTTCATGAGATCTAGGCCTGTGTTGGGCTCCGCACTGAGAGTGTGGAGGCTGATTGCGATTCTCTCTCTCCTTGTCTCTCTGCCCCTACCCTGCTCACATATGCATGCTCTCTCAAAAATAAATAAATGAACAACAGGGTACCTGGGTGGCTCAGTCAGTTAAGCATCTGACTTAGGCAGATCATGATCTCTCGGTCTGTAAGTTCGAGCCCCACATTGGGCTCTGTGCTGACAGCTCAGAGCCTGGAGCCTTCTTCAAATTCTGTGTCTCCCTCTCTGCTCCTCTCCTGCTCACACTGTCTCTCTCTCTCCCTCAAAATAAATAAACATTTAAAAATTAAAAAACAAAAATAAACATTTAAAAAAAGAAATTGGAATTCATCACAATATAAAACCGTTTCTCTGTGAAAGATACCATTAAAAAGGTGAAAAGAAAAATCATGGATTGGGAGAAAATATTTGCAATTCATGTGTATGACAATAGACTTGTATCTAGAATATACAAAGAACTCTCAAAACTCGAGAATGAGAAAAACAACCCCTGTAAAATTGGGCAAGATTTGAACAGACGTTTACCAGAGAATTATTTAGAAGGGAAATAAGCATATGAAAAGGTGCTTAACATCATTAGTCATTGGAGAAATGCAAGTTAATAACCTAGGAGAAGGGCTGATATTCTCTCCCTTCCCCCCAAAAGCCAAAACAACAAACCCTGGCAGTATAAATGTTAGAGAGTATGCAGAGAAAATGGGACTAATAAACATTGCTGGTAGGACCGAGAAATGGTGCGGTCACTTTAGAAATAGTGTGACCGTTTCTTATAAGTCAGGCATACCCCCACCCCTTGACCTAGCCATTCTACTCCTACTTGAGGCATTTACTCAAGAGAAACAAAAACTTATGCTCACATAAATACCTGTACCTGAGTGGTCATGGCAGCTTTATTATTATTTACTATTCACAATAGTCCAAAACCCTGGATGGGTGGCGAGGGATGTGATGAGTTGAAAGAGTTGGGGTCCCCAAAGATGCATGGTCATGGTCCAGGCTTCATCTAGTTGGGTGCAAAGAGTTTCATGTGGAGGGAGTGGTGCCCCAAGGTAGACTTGACTTGTAGGAGACAGGTAGGTGTTGGGGGAGTGTGGAGAACATTCCAGCAGTAGTGAACTCTGTGGGGCTGCCCTCCCCAGGTTTGCGGAATTCCTAGGCTTTGGCAGAAGAGGAATGTGTTGAGTGTGGCTGGAGTATAAAGTGCGAGATGGTGGGATGATGGATGAGGGAGAGGTCGGTAGAGTTCAGGTGGAGGACATCCCTTGGGCTGCCTCTGCCTCTGCCCAGCCTTGGAACAGTATGTGTTCTCAGGCGTGCGTTCCAAGGGCCCTAAGGAGGGTGGACTGAGCACGGCAAGGCTGAGGGATATTGAGAAGGTGCCTGAGGCATTGAGGTAGAGAGATGGGCGCGAATTGGACTTGGCTTGGTTGGCATGGTTAAAAGTGAACATTTTTCAGCAGAATCAAGAGGGAAGGTCATCCAAGCCTCTTCCAGAAGATTGCTTTGTTTTCTTCTTTTCCCTCCCCTTCTTTCCTGGTGGTTTCTCGGGAAAGTTGCTTTTCTCTTTTCTTGCCCTCAACCCCCATTGCACAGACTCAGGTCTGTTAGAGAGGGAGTCTTACTAACATAAGATGGATGGGTTTGGCCACCGGGCGTTCTGCATTTCCCAGGATAACATTTGTCTTTATTTTAAATCATCAAAACAGCATTTAAGGGAGAACAGGGATCCATGCATGCTTTTATTCACCGTGTTTTCCAATTGCTGGCATTATTCTCTAATAACAGGATGTGTACACGATATGATGTAGAGGCCACTGGGCTGCAGAGCAGCCATTAGCTTTCCCTCAAAAATAAAAAGAGAGGCTGCTGTTTGAATAATGATCCCTGGCTGTTTTCTTTGTACATGGGCCATTTCCTTAATTAGGTTTCAAGCTTCATCTCTCTTGTTTTTAACTAAAAAGCCAAGTGAGAGAGAGACAAATTGCATTGTGGGGGAAAGGACAGGAATGCGTTTCATGCAAAGTAAGGGGTGAAGGAGTAAAGTGGGAGATCAGGGGACACCCCAGTGGTCAGGCTGACTTGGGCAGAGCTGGGCTTGGTTCTGGGCCGAATTCAGCATTTTTTGAGGTTGGGGGACCTTTGTGCACACGCCAGGGAATACCTCCCCCGCTTCCTATCTGGAGTTTGTGATCCAAGGCTCAGAATTTGTCCTTAGGGTCACCTTTTCCTTTACTCTGCCTTGAAAAGACCTTGACAGCGTGTCTCAAAGATGCACACCTTAAGAGCCAGACAGCCTGGGTTCAAATCCTGCCTTGCTGTGAACCAGCTCTGTGACCTTGGGCAAGGCATAGCATTCCTTGTAGCCCCCGGTAAAATGGGGGTGGTGATAGTAGCTACTGCACAGAGTTGTCCTGGGATTAAACTGTTGACTTTTTATGTGAGGCATTTAGAAGGTGCATGGGACGGTCTCACTGAAGCTCAGGGCTGCTGCCGCTGCCTGGTTATTACTCCTCTTATTATTAGCCTCTCAGAGAGTCCTCATGGAGGCTTTAGGACAGATGCAGTATTGCTATTTCATAACCCCGTCTCCATCCAGGGGAAGGGAGTTGGCATGTTGGAGCCGCAAATTACAGAGAACATTGACAACCTCATTTATTTTCCCCCAGAGTGTTGTGTTTCCTCACCTGTTGTTTTTAACTTCTGAGCTCCTTGAGCTGCCCAAGATGCTGCCATATTTTGAGTCTATTGAATATGGTAGGAAATAACTTTGAAGTTAGACTGGGGCCTTGATTCATAAGTTCTATCTTCTCAAATTAGAGTACTTTGCGTGTTAATGTAGAATTTTTTCTTTTTTAAAGCTGGAAAATGGCAGCACCATTAAATAGCTTTCCTGATCTACATAGGCAGGAATTCTTTTTTTTTTTACTTTTTTAATTTCTTTTTTTATGAATATAATTTACTGTCACATTGGCTTACATACAATACCCAGTGCTCATCCCAACAAGTGCCCTCCTCAAGCCCATCACCCACTTTCCCCTCTCCCCCACCCTCCCATTCACCTTAGTTTATTCTCTGTATTTAATAATCTCTTGTGGGAATTCTTCTTTATTCCTTCAACGAGCTTCCCCTCTCCTCCTCTCTCCTGTTGCTCCCCTGCATGGAGAATATGGAGACGAAATCCACAGTCTCCTTCCTTTAGAACTCAGATTGTGATCCCTGGACCCACAGCATAGCATCAGATGGGGACTTGTTAGAAATGCAGAATCTCCAGCCTCACCCTAGATCTGAATCAGACCCCCATTTTAACAACACTCCTGGCGAGATTCATGGGCATATTAAAATGCATATTCAGGTACATATCTTGCTCTCATTGGGGAGATGGACCGGTAAGTCAAAGTATAAATACCAGCAAGGGGGGCCAAAGTCTGGCCCTGGGAGATGAGGGGACTTCCTACAGGTAGTGACGCTTGATCAGGGTGATGACTGAGGAGTAGGAGTTGACTGGGAGAGGGTAGGATGAGGGCAGATAGAGGAGGGAGGGGTCTAAAAGAAAAAAAAATGGGTGTACAAAGCCAATGATGTCAAGATCATTTGACCTGACAGTACTTTTCTCAATTCGGTATTTATCATTTCCTGGATCCTTTTTAGCACTCACACAGGGGCATGCGGTTGGGTCATGGGAAATAATTTTTGAATAATGCAGACGTACTTTGGTTCCCTGGGAATAAGAAGGGAAGATTATGGGTGGGCTTTGGAGTCCTCCATCTGGGTCTGGATCCAGACTGCCACTGTGGGAAGAAACTTGGGCCAGATAAGTAGCCTCTGAAAGTCTTGGGAGTCTTCATTTGTGATGTGTATCTTTGGATACTTTACTGGCTTGTTGGGAAAACTAAGTCTGTAGTGAGAGTCATGAAATTCATGCTTCTTGTCCTTCAGATATGTGGTTTCCTATTTTTTTTTTTAAGTCGGTGCTTTATAGCCTATCTGAAACGTAATAAAGGTGGGGAGGAGGGAAGAGAGTCATGTACTGCACTCCTGGTCTGGGGCCATGGAGAGCTACCCTCCATTCTGTTTGCAAGAAGAGTGTTTGCCCGAGTAAGTGCCTTACCTTGGGTGCTTCTTCAACAAATGTATATATCACATTTTCAGGACTACCTTTCCCTTTCCCTTTTCGGTTCATGTTCCAGTATTTCCCCTTTGCTTTCTTTTTTCTGGTTAACCTTTTGCTTTCCTTTTTCTGGTTAACCTTATGTAGCCCACCACTGTATTTAATGAAAGATGAATGGGTTAAGGGAAGCACCGTGATAACAAGAAAATGGAATGGTTCAAAAAGCGTTCAGTTAATGAGAGGCCACAGAGCCCAAAATGAATGCCCAAAAAAGTCAGATAAATTCAGGGCGCGGTTATTAAGTACCATTCACCTGGCATTCAGAAAAGAGAACTTTTTCAGTAAAGGATAAGTGACAAGATTTGAAAAGAGTCCCCCAGGGAAAGAGGATTAACAAAAGGAGACATTATCCAATGAAAAAGAAGTGAATTAACAAATTGATTTTTTGTAAGGGTTAGAAGACACAAGATTTAGTTGGAAGATAAATATTTGGTAATTGAAACCTGTAAGTGTTTTGTTGCTGTTTTTTCCCCAGGGAAGCTTTGCCCACAGTGAAAACCTTATGGCTAATGAGCACGGAGTGGTGTAGACCCTACAAAAAGGATGCCAGACTCTTTCTCTCTTGGTATTTGTCTCTGTACATTTCAGATAATTTCTTTTTCATTTTTAGTCATTCAGAGGATTTCCACTCTGATCAGAGGAGCTAGTTTAAAACTTAGAATAATTTGGAACCAGGAACTTAAATCATATTTTTAACAGAGGAAATTCTTCTAATAAGAGTTTTCTATTACATTTTTGTTCATTTCTCCCTGCACATCACCTGAGATCCATGAAAGCATTTCTGTGGGTTTCAGAGGAGTGTCCTGAGACCCATCTTGCCTGTTGACAGCAGAACATGGCAGTTTACCTGATGAAGGCTTTATAGGATGTGATGCCCTGTCGCCAGGTGATGAACTTGATGTAGGAAATGCCACAGGCAATCTCTGCCACATGGCCCATTCTCTGAAATGGCCCTTGCGTGCTTTCCAGTCTCTGACCCTTCCAGAGGATGTTGGGTTGGATTGTTTGACTCATTAATTCACAAAGGATTATTGATTTTCTGATGGTCTATAGCTTCTTCGCCTTCAGGATATAGGCTGTGCTGCAGACAGAGAGGGGGTGGAGGTTGTTTGGAGGTTGTTAGAAGACAAAAGTGACTGTGTGCTTCAGCCCCTGACTTAATTCCAGTCCCCTACCATTATTCTTTATTCATGCCTCTTTCCCCCTCTGTCTGTTAATGGGAGAAATGGATATTTGATTGCATATTTGGGTTTTGACTATGCTGCTTTCTGGGTACCAGTGTTAACCAATAATGTCATTGTTACCAGTTCTTATTTTTGATGGTCCATTGGGTGAATTGGTATCTTAAAGTATGTTGTAATTATTAATGTTCAGGGATAGGAAAAAGGGAAAAGAAAACATTTAAAAAATATACAGATCATAATTACAGATCTAATAATTGATACAGATCTTATACAGATATAATAGTTTTTATATGAAATTATTATGTGTTACAGTAACCCCCCTTATATGCAGTTTTACTTTCTGTGGTTTCAGCTACCCGTGGTCAGCCACGGTCCGGAAGCAGATGCTCCTCCTTCTGACATTTTGTCAGAAGGTCAGCAGTGGCCTAAGGCTACATCACAGTGCCTACATTCTTCACCTCACCGCACGTGAGGCGTTTTATCCTCTCACATCATCACAAGAAGGGTGAATACAGTACAATAAGAGATTTTGAGAGAGAACATACTCACATAACTTTTATTTCACTATGTTATTATAATTGTTCGATTTTGTTATTATTTTGTTAATTGCTTAAGGTGCCTAACTTAATAATTAGAATTTATCATAGGTACGTGTGTATAGGAAAAAGCATAGTGTATGTTATATATAGTGTTGGGTACCCTCTGTGGTTTCAGGCATCTCCTGTGGAGATGGGGAGACTGACTGCTATATTAAAATTGCAAAGGTACTGCATTCATTAGTTACGGTTTTTCAAACAAAGCTTGGTCATCCTGCCATTTGAAAAAGTCCTTGATCTCCTTTACTTGTTCTAGTTTTCTTTGTTCCCCACATTTATCTCTGTATACCCAATGAAACACAGCTTACACACGTTCACAGATGGACACACACACATTCCAGATTTTGGGGAGAAGGGGAGAGAAGGATGATTCCCTTGCGACCATATCCTTTGGATCAGCCTGTTTGGAAAAGTTGAGTCCTATGACTCAAGTGAACATATGTCTCCCACCTGACCATTGTTTAAGATTCCTTATGAAGATTTAATATACATTACAGAATATGTAATTTAAGGGAAGAAAAGAAAATTCTTTCCTAAAATTGAATACAAAAGCGTGTGGAACAGATACACATGCAACTTTAGCAGTTCCCGTCTCACTTTGTCATTGTTTTGATTCCTGATCTATCACGTACAGGTTAGCATTGGCGTCTAACTGCACTAAGCTCAGATGTTCTGAGACGTCTTGGTATTGTATTCAGTTTTATACCAGACCCGTGGACTTGAACAGCACATTCTCCTTTCACTGGCAAAATCTTTCAGACAAGGTTTCTATTATAATTTCTCTGCCGAGAACAGTTCCAGCATCTCCCAGGTACAGTAGAATTGATGAGTGGCCCCCACAAAGTTAAATCTTTATGTGAAAGCTCAGAAATGGAGATATGGAAGTGGCTGACATGGTTCTAGGAGCCAATTTGCAAAGCAGCTTTTGCTTGTGGAGAGGATTCTCTACCATGGCTTTCCAATATTGGCAAGGTGGCCTTTTCAGCAGAATGTGTTTCTCAGAACATGACTAAACTTCCATGGAAAAATTCTGAAGGGCCTCAAGTTCAGAATGGAAACAGCACTCATTGGATCTTCTAATTCTCCATCTTGAGTTTAGTGTTTCCAGGCTGTTTGCCAAGAACTCCAGCTGAGTATGCATTCTTCATTCACATACGTATTCTCCCACCCACCAGGACCTCCTAATAATTGCAAAATCTCAAAATGGAACTGGCTTTCACAAGTCTAATGAGCTATGAGGAGACAGTGTCCGTTTACCAGTGGGTATCAGGGTAGATGGCCTTTTATGATTAATCTCCATGACCTCACCCTATCCTGTTTGTCCACTCTTCCTTCAATCATTTCCCTCCTCTTCCTCCTCATCCAGTTGTACATAGAAGCATGTGCTTAGGCTTGGTCCTGGGATCTCTCTCCTGTCTTCTCTCCTTGCCTTCTGCCTTCTGTTACTGTGAATGAGGTCATTCATTCCCAGTGCTGTGTTTGTTCCTTGGTTCCACTAGCTTAGGGTGTGGGCTCATGCCATTCTCTTTGCCTGCTAGTTTCTCACTTTCAGTTGCCACCACCGCACCCCCCCCCTCCCCCAACTCATTTCTTACCTTTCTGTTGTAACAGTAGTAGTAGTTCCTTGGTGAGGCCTTTTCTCTGTCTCATTTGGGTCTCCCTTGTTGGGTGCACTTGGTGCCAGTTGTAGTATAAAATGACATGTGTGTTCTGTGCTTTTATTTGATTGATATCTCTCCAATAAAGTCTTAGCTCTGTGAGGGGGGAGAGTTTATTGTTTCTGCTCTTTAGAGTAGTCCCACCATTTAGCACAGTATCTGGCACATAGTATTTCCTAAATATTTAAGACAATCAGTAGTTGACTTGGTTCGATAGTCTTTTCCTGACACTCTTGATCTTGTTGAAAGCATTGGTTTTCTTCTAATTATACTTGATTTCCTAATGGATGCTGCTTTGTTGGTTTGTTTCCTAAGAATAAATTAATTCAGAGTTCCATATTCTACTAAAGAATTACCTGTGTGAAACCTCTCATTGGGGGCCATCTTTAAAACCCTAATTTTCATGGCCGAATGTGTTCACATATATGTACTCTGCTATGAAATGTGTTGCTGAGTCTCTGCCATTTGGTGGCCTTTCTGAAGTTTCACATTATGATGCCCACACCTGGGGTCTTGGATCCTGGACCCTCAGTTTTCTTACCTATCCAGTGTAGCAGCTCTCTCAAGAGTTGTTATGAGAAAGCACTGGGGCATGAAAACACTCGGCAGGAGGCCTAGCTCAGAGGCCTTGCTCAGCCATTGTTAGCTGCTAGCATGATTGAGTAGGTGGTTGACTTGGGGTGAAGAGTCAGCTCATCTGCTGTCTGCCTCATCAGTGACATCAGGTTCTCTGCTCCAGGAATCCAGATGCTCTTGGTCTTTTTTTTGCCATTTGTGGTCCTCATCATAAGAGCCTGTCTGAAGGCCAGTTCCTTCCAAGAAGCCTTGACTTAGTAACTTCCCTGTCTCTGGAGGTTCCTTGCAGCTCACCTGTTTCGTGGTGTGCCTACTCTGTGCCCACATGGGGCCATAAAATGTGGTGAGGCCAGTGGGTGACCCAGAGCTAGTGCTGTCCGAGGTGCCCTGATGACAGTAATGGGTAGAGCAGAGAAGACAGCATTGCATTGGGCCCTGATCAGACCCAAGGGGTGCAGTCAGAAGATGCAGGCTCCAGATGTGAAGACGAACAGGGACAAACAGGGTGGCAAGAGGAGTCTAGAGTCCATTTTCCCCTGATGGATCGTGGGAATTGTATTTATCCTGAAAAAACAGGTGGCACAGGCAGCAGATGGTACCAAGTACTGCTATGAACACTGTATATAAAGAAACTTATGTCATGTCCATAACAACCCCATGAGATCATTGTTATTATTACCCCCATTTTTCAAATGAGGAAACTGAGGCCGAGGATAGCCGTGACATCTTCTCCAAGGGCCCATGGAGAGTGAGTGGAGAGTAAGCGGTGGAACTGGGATTCTCATCCAGTTAGTCTGTGGTCTTACCCTTATGCCATATGGCCTCCTCATCTCTCTCTTAGAATATTTTAAGGCAGGAAGAGACTTGGTTTGTATAACAGTTGGCATAACTGGATTCTAAGGGCAGCTATTATGGGGGCGGGGGGGCAGAGAGAGAGAGTTCAAGTTGAGAACATTTTCTGTTGCTCAGCACTGCCCACAAGTGAGCTACAAGAGGCTCCTTGGAAGAGTCCAGGGACCACTTGTCCAGGATGCACTGGATGGAAATTCAGCGTTTGGAGGGAGATTTGGCTTGATGATGGTCATTAGGATTTGCATTACATGCATTCATATTGAAAACTATTCTCTAACCCAAACGTTTACAACCTCTTCATGTGGACATATTTGGATAATTCTGTTGTGGGGATTACCCCGTGCTTTGTAGGATGTTTAGCAGCAGATTTAGTCTATACTCACTGGACGCCAGCATCTTCTTTCAACCCCCTTTCAGTTGTGAAAACCCAAAATGTTTCTAGATACTGCCAGGTGTTCCTGGAGGACAAAATGGCCTCCAGTTGAGAACCACTGCTCTAAATGTAGCCCTCCTCTTTCATAAGATATTTTACTATCTTGACCCCAAGCGTCCCAATGTATTCCAGTGAGGGCTGGAGTTGTCGGACCCTTGAATACTCCCCTTCTTTTTTTTTGGTGGTTCGAAGGATGAACTGTTTTATACTTAAGCTTTCTGGAGGAACAATTAGAAAATATATCCTGTTGTCATCTATAGGGTGATCTCACTTTGATTGTAAAGAAACAGCTATAGGTATAATTTTGCATTAAAAAAGTCTGTAAAGGGGCATCTGGGTGGCCCAGTCAGTTAAGCAGCCAGCTCTTGATTTCAGCCTAGGTCATGAGCTCACGGTTGTGAGATGGAGTTCTGCATCAGGCTCTGCTTTGGGTGTGGAGCCTGCTTAAGATTCTCTATCTCCCTCTCCCTCTGCCCCTCCCCTTCTTGTGCACACTCATGGTTGCTTTCTTTCTTTCTTTCTTTCTTTCTTTCTTTCTTTCTTTCTTTCTTTCTCTCTCTCTCTCTCTCTCTCTCTCCCTCAAACAAAAGAAAAAAAAAAAGAAAAAAATCTATAAGGATATAAACCACAGGATAAACCATAGTATTTTGGGGAAGTGGGATTAAGGGTTTTTTGTTGTTGTTTATTTGTTTTCTATTTGCTTATATCTCTCTTCTGATAGTTCTTCCTACAGTGAGAACATTTTGCTTTTATAATGAGAAAAAGTCTCATTTTCCCTTCAGCTATTTAAGGAGAGTGATTTGGGGAGGTCAGAATATAAGTTCTGGAGCCAGCCTGCCTGGACTTGAATCTACCCTAACCTATCTATTTTTCACCATCTTAGACTTTGCTTCTTCCCACTGGAAAAGCAGCATCACATAAGAAATTTAGAAAACTGGAAAAATTGAACCAAAACTCTGCCACCCCAGCCATGGTTAAAATTTTGTTGTGGCCCCTCCGGCTGTCTTTGGTTTTGGGTTTTTACATGGCTTTAGTTATATACATCATGCACTTCACTTAGCATTATTTCATGAGCAGATTTCTATGATAGTTCACATTGGGTGAAATAGTTTTTGACATAGGCATCTCGTAGCTGTGGACAAAGGCCAGCTTATTCAGTGGGTTGTTTAATTCATGTCTTGTGTGTAGCCTTCTGATTAGTCATTTTCCCTTTTGCATGTTATGAGGCATTTGTTATACTTTTATGTCAGTGATTACTAAATTTCTTTGAACTTGACACTTTATATATTTTTAATCACACAAATAATACATGAATGTAGGATCTTTGTGGAGAATTCTAATAACCCAGTAGTATATGGTGAAGGAAATTATCATTCTCATCCATTCTTCTCTGACACCATGGCCTGAGATAAATATTGTTTCCAGTTTAGTGTTTACCCTTCCCTGATCCATTTGAGAAATCATCATTTATTGACAGAGTACCCAGAGAAACTCATAAACCAGGATCTTCACTTACATAGACAGCAGAGCCATCTGGTAGAATTAATTATTACAGGAAATGCCCACAATTTGATGTATATGTTTAATATAGGGAAATCTTAAATTGGATTGTAAATATATGCTAATCACCAGGCGGTACATGCATGTGACAGAGATGAAGAGTCAACAGGGATTGTACATCCCGATGCTGCCTGTGAATCGGGGCAGATGCCCTGTCGCCATTTGCGCATCAGCCGACCTTTCCTGGGACCTCTTGCTCTTCTTGGGTAGTGTGTCTGGGCGCTAACCCTGTGTTCATGCCATAGAGAGTGCAGGGGACTCTGAAGTTAGGTGGGAAAAGGAGACATCTTTTATTTTCACTAACCTCCAGCTGAAATGTACTACTTTATCTTACAAATGGAGGTAAAAAGCCACACTCGTGCCTGTGACTTAGTCATTGACAGAAATCCTAGATATTTTCATTTCGTATCATAGTTGATGCTGATATCTCCTTGCTGTTGGCACTCATTCTTGACACCAATGATATGGTGGCTGCAGACTTACCACTAGATCTTGTTATTTAAGGCACCGATGAAGAAACACGGGCATTACTGCATTATAAATTTGTGTTGTAAACATTTTGAAAACTGAAAATCAGTATAATTCGTTTCCTCCCTGTGTGTTTTCTTTTGTAGTTTAAATATATCATTCTGAGAAGGGGTCAGTGGAATATGCCAGATGCCAGAGCAGCCCCCCCAAACCACCCCAAATCCTCATCTTAAAGGCACATCATATGATGGTAATAAGAATAAGGGGGGGGGGTGAGGTGGCTGTATTGGTTGATTTCCTTATATTTTCCTAAATACATCTTAGAAGAAAAAATACTGGTACCATAGTGATTGTGTGTGTGTGTGTGTGTGTGTGTGTGTGTGAGAGAGAGAGAGAGAGGGAGAGAGAGAGAGAGAGAGAGAGGGAGAGAGGGAGAGAGAGAAAGAGAAACATTAGTTAACATTCTCTAGGACTCTAGGATTCTTCAAACCACCACAGAAAAAACCCTATTTCGGGAGGAATGTCTGGGCTTCTTTCAACCTGTCTAGATTCCTCAGTTTCAGGGCCTCATTTCCATGCCTAGCAGCCCTGAATGCCTGAGGAATCAAATGCTTTCGGCCATAAATGGGGATCTCTAAGGTAAGTCAGCCTCAGGTTCTGAGCCCTAGGGGACCCAAGTGGTGAGGAAGACCCCTAGCTCTGTCCCCACTGGCTGGGATGCTGATGAGACAGGAGGTAGACATCTGTCCCTTATTGGCCTGGGCTGGCTACTGTCCTCTCCATGCCTCACACTCATGTTACAGTAAAGATCATATCAGTGTTTGCAACAACAGTTAGTGATAGATGCCAGGAAATAATCTGCACACTCTAGCACATCACTGCCTGTAGGAGATGTGAGCCCTTGTTATTCTGTCTCCATCTCATCATGTGAAGATGTGCGGGGAGGAAGATGGTTAGAGACATTTTGTATCTGGGTCCCAGAGTGTTCAAAGAAACGGACTCAGTGGCAGATTTCACATAAAAACATAGATTCCTGGTGTCTCTTAAGAAATAGAGGATCGGGTAACCACAGGGTGCCCCTCCTCATCCCCCCACCCCCGCAAAATCAGCAGAAGCTGAAAAGTGACTGCCATCTAAGGATAGGACAGAGCTCTGGCCTTTGCCACAGACCCCAGCCTGCCTGCCTTCCCTCACCTGATATGACTTGTGTGGCCTCTGGAAACGTTTGAGTTAGTGGCTTCTGAAATGGATTATTTTTCAGTTCCTGTTGGATTCTAACACCGTGAGTTTAAAAATATTGGGGAGAAATGCTATGTGCTGGGCTTGGCGAAGTATGTCAAAAAATCACTGGTGGTGAAGTTAGGGAACGCTAAACTCCTAGAAGGCTCTGATTATGTTTTGCATCTCAGCATAGGGGTGGCTCTGCTGTGATGCCTTCATTTTTTGTAACTGTTCATGGTGGATAAAATGGGGTGTCACCTGCTGCAAACTCGTAGAGCACCCGTGGGCAAATGTGAGGAAAAGGGATGTTTCCACAGAGGATGCTGATGCTATGGACTGTTTTCTCTTAGCCTCTGACATCAGCAGTAGGGAACAGACTTTCCTCAACCTTTGCACAAGGGAGGCTTTCCACCATGAAGAGGGAGACTGAGTTTTCAGCTCTTCCTTTCAGCAGGATAGAGGGCTAGTTCAAACTATTAAGCACGATCCCACCACAGTTCTCTACATTCCCCAGTGAAGAGCTAGGGTCTTGCTGCAGCAGTCACCAGGGCTGTGTTCAGTTTGGAGTTGATGGAGTTAAAAGTTCATTCAGATGCAGGCTCCTAACCCCCGTTCCAGCTTCTGGCTCTGTTAAGTACAGAAACCACTTGAGCAGCTGCAAATAGTATTAGCTCTAAGCTTGTTACGGATCTTGCAGACTCATTCATTGATTGCCTTCGATTTCCAGGACATCTTGGATATAGAATTAAAGAGACTTTAGTTAAGCCAATTAACTTTTGTGGTGCCTAGACAACTAATATCATATGCTAGAGAAGGTCACTGGTGTTATTCAAATAGCAGTTTTATTTGAGCTGGGATTAAGGAAATCGGACAGAAGGTCTAAGAATTCTTTATAATGTGTTCCTTTCTGTGTTGCAATATCTTGGCCTTTAACATCTGAGCCTGACCGTAATTACACATATAAGTGATTGGGTCATATTATCCTTTCTGTAGATTGTGACTTGATTGGGCCAGCTCCAAATTATCCATCTTGCAGATGGTTCCCAGCCAAATTTTAATCGGAGGATTCATCTACTTCCAGTTTATCAAGCTTTTAAACTGAAGTGTGGTGCTTGAGAGTATAGACTCCGGGGCCATGCTGCCTGTGTTCGAATCCTGGCTCTGTGACAGTAGCAGACAGTTCACAGATCCTGGATGATGTAAGCATCCGTTCCCACAGTGTGGACTTAGAACCTGGTGGCTCCCTGGCTACCAGTTCCGTTTCCCGGGCTCTGCTACATTGGGGTGAGCTGTGTGTCTAGTAAGTGCCAGTAGAAGGTGAGCAGAGCTGACGCATGTTGATTCCAGGCTTAGGAGTGAGGAAGCAGGTGTGGCTTCTCCACCCCTCTCTTCCCATCTGCTGGCTGAAGGCAGGAGACTCCAAGGCCTGAGGGGAGAGCAGAGACACACAATGGGAGGGTCGTGGGTCCTTGAATCACTATGTGGAAAACTGAAGACAAGGTATGGGTGGTTACATCAACAAGAAATAAATGTCTATTGTGTTAAGCCCCTGAGATTTTTATAATAGTATCTACTGTCCCCCTAATTCATTCAACCACTAACTGGCAGTATAACCTTGGTAACTTGGCTAATGTCTCTGTAAAATGGGAGGAAACAATACCAACCTGACCGAAAGTTAAGTGCTCAATAAATGCTGGTTGTTATTATTAAAAATAAACTATTATTGTCATTGTTGCTGCTATTCCCTCTGATCCGTGGGGAGCAGGAAGGATGAATTCTTTTAAATTGAAACATCAGAAAACTGTGTTTGAAAAGAGTAGGCTGGAGAAAATAATCTATCTCTAATAGTCCGGCTTTGTAAAGTAATGTATTATTTGCGGCTTGGCGGTATTTAAATTTGTTGGCGTACATGAAGCACACTCATAAATGCATACAATGAGATTTCTCCTCTCTAACACACATGGACCTGTAGTCATTATTTTGGCATTTAGTGTTGTGAGGATGCAGGTACAGCCTAATGTTTGCATTTCAGAGCCTCAGATCCCCACACAGTAATCCAGAAAATACCCAGGAATTGGATTTTTTTAAATAAGCATTAACACCATTCGAGTTTGTTCAGTAGACAGATGAATTTCCCAGTTTTAAAGCAGTATGTTATGCCACCATGCTAGGGCAAGGACAGTTATATCAACAGCTGGTTTAGTAGCTTGCCTCTGACTTAATTTCCCTCATATAAAACAGAATCTAATGCAGCATTCACACTCAGTTTTATCACCACAGAGCTAAAATTTATCAGTGGCATTTGTCCAGTTGACTGTGTTGAACAGTAAAAGCTTATGAGACTTATCAAGGTTAAAAAAAAAAAGGAGCATAGACAGTAAAACAGAGAGAGGAGAGATATCCATCTTTTAATTCAGGACCTGACAGTCTGAAAGTACTAGAAATCTGTCAGAGACCACCCACTGCAAAGCTGGCTGTTCTGAGGAGCAGTGTCCCCAGAACTCTGCGATTTAATGGAGGGTGCTCCAAACAGCTAGCTGGGAACAAGGTCTCCAGGGACACTAGGGCCGGGGGGCCCCTGGTAATTCTTGTGGCAGTGCTCGTTTGAGGTGAGTACCAGATGGTACCTTTAGAAGGAGTTTAGACCAGATCACAACCTCCATCCCCCAGCTGGAAGTTCTTCATAACATATAGAGAGATTTTTTTGTGCAATTGTGAATGGGATCAATTTCTTGATTTCTCTTTCTCTTGCTTCATTATTGGTGTATAAAAATGCAACCAGTTTCTGTATGTTGATTTTGTACCCTGCGACTTTGCTGAATTCATGGATCTGTTCTAGTAGGCTTCTGGTGGAGGCGGTCGGGTTTTCCATGTAGAGTATCATGTCATCTGCGAAAAGTGAAAGTTTGACTTCATCTTTGCCAATTCTGATGCCTTTTATTTCCTTTTGTTGTCTGATTGCTGATGCTAGGACTTCCAGCACTATGTTAAACAACAGTGGTGAGAGTGGACATCCCTATCGTGTTCCTGATCTCAGGGGGAAAGCTCTCCGTTTTTCCCCATTGAGGATGATATTAGCTGTGGGCTTTTCATAAATGGCTTTTATGATGTTTAAGTGAGTTCCTTCTATCCCGATTTTCTCGAGGGTTTTTATTCAGAAACGATGCTGTATTTTGTCAAATGCTTTTCCTGCATCTATCGACAGGATCATATGATTTTTATCTTTTCATTTGTTAACGTGATGTATCACATTGATTGATTTGTGAATATTGAACCAGCCCTGTAACCCAGGAATGAATCCCACTTGATCATGGTGGATAATTCTTTTTATTTGCTGTTGAATTCGATTTGCTAGTATCTTGTTGAGGATTTTTGCATCTGTATTCATCGAGGCTATTGGCCTGGAGTTCTCTTTTTTTGCTGGGTCTCTGTCTGGTTTGGGAATCAAAGTGATGCTGGCTTCATAGAATGTGTCCGGAAGTTTTCCTTCTATTTCTGTTTTTTGGAATAGCTTGAGAAGAATGGGTATTAACTCTGCCTTCAATGTCTGG
>CM053574.1:20875027-20972507 GCA_028646485.1 Cryptoprocta ferox
GGAGGTTCCTCAAAAAACTATCCATAAAACTCCCGTATGATCCAGCAATAGCACTGCTGGGGATTTACCCAAGGGATACAGAAGTGCTGATGCATAGGGTCACTTGTACCCCAATGTTCGTAGCGGCACTTTCAACAATAGCCAAATCATGGAAAGAGCCTAAATGTCCATCAAGTGATGAATGGATCAAGAAGATGTGGTTTATATACACAATGGAATACTACATGGCAATGAGAAAGAATGAAATCTGGCCATTCGTGGCAACGTGCATGGAACTTGAAGGTGTCATGCTAAGTGAAATAAGGCAGAGAAGGACAGATACCATATGTTTTCACTCATAAGTGTAACAGGAGAAACTTAACAGAGGACAATGGGGGAGGGGAAGGTGGAAAATAGTTGGGGAAAGGGCGGGAGGCAAACCATGAGAGACTCTTGAATACTGAGAACAAACTGAGGGCTGATGGGGGAGGGGGAGGGGGAAAGGGGGGATAGGCATGGAGGAGGGCACTTGTGGGGATGAGCACTGGGTGTTATATGGAAACCAACTTGACAATAAAGTATAAAAGAAAAAAAAAACATATATAGAGAAAACTCTGCTGCCATCAGTGCAGGTCCATAGCCATGTTTTTCTCCCCAGAGAGTAAGAGCTATGTGCAGGTGATCATCCCATCCCACAGGTGGTCTCCGTTTTCTGCAGCCCTGCAGAGGTTGGAGGCCAGCTGCTCCCTGCCTGCTCTCTGTTATGTTCTTTGGGTGGTAATTTAGTGCCCTGTCTTCCTCTTCTTCTGTCAATTCCTAAACAGGGTCTCTTCTCATGCAAATTGTCTCTTGTTCGGATGGCTTTGACAGAGAAAAACTGCATTCTGTGAGCATTTTCCTCACTTAACTAGATTTGGAAGAGCACTGCATTTATTGTGGGTAGTTTTTGGACCTTGGAGACACTTGATTGGAATACCTGTGTGAAACAGAGTTATTTGTACAAAATGGCTCTTTCCACTTCCAAATAGAAAAATATTCTTTTGCGACCTGGAGTTCCATGAATTCAGTTGGGTTCGTTGTTATGGTTAAGAAGAAGCGTTCCTAACATCAGCTTAAAGGATTTGGAGATATATTTACTTAGAAGCATAATTGCTTTGGAGTGTTGTACTTTGAAGTGACACTTCCGTATGCAATAATTGAATCGAGAGGAATAGTAAGTACATTTATGTCATAATAAGAAAATGACACTGCCTATAAGGAGAGAATCCAAAAATTGTAGATGATTAGTTTTTATTGCAACACCTTTAGTAACATATCTAAAACTGTCATTTCCCCTATGCAAATAGAGACTTCAAGCATCTGATTCCTGCCAGCAGGGAGCCATTCCCCAAAGAGTTACAAAGAGTTGAAGACCCTTGGTGCCTTGGGAAGGTATTTGAAAAATGCCACTGCCCAGAACAGCATTCAGGCTAGCTCATTGGTTAGACTGTGAATGTTGGTTCTGAGTAAGAGAATGATCATTTTCAGAAGTTATAGAGCAAATGTTAGAATTTATTCCCACCTCTGCCAACACCGTCACCATTTTTGAGTGCATTACTCTGTGGCCAGCATTCTGTTGGGTGCTTTACACACTTGACCCCACTTGATCATCCTAAGCACACTATGAGGTCTGGTATCATCCCCTTTACTGATGAAGGAAAGGAGGCTGGCTGATGGAGGCTGAGCAACTTGTCACACAGCTAGTGAGTGGTAACGTTAGCACTAGAACTTAGTGCACCTGGCTGGAAAATCCCCGGTCTTAGCTCCATGTCAAGCTATCTAGCAAGTGGTACGCATATCGTTGATCTTACTGTGTCTTAGAACCCCAGCGAGTGATTATAAGCCAAACAGGATGCTGAGACCAGGTTACAAAATCAAGAGTGTTCCAGCAAAACCCATGTGGATTCTTTCTCACCCATCCCATCATGGTAAGCCATCTTTACTAGGAATAAGATGGAGGAGACAGAGTGGGAGCTCTATCACTTTCTCCCCATTGGAGGGATATCTGATGAGTTTGCATATAGTCTAAAGAGGCTTTCCCTTCCCTTCCTTCCCCTCCTTCCCGACCTACCACTGTTCCCACTATCCATCATACCTGGGTCACAGATGTCCTACCTCTGTTTATCAGCCATCTTGTGGTGGCTCATGACTGTCTCAGTACATTAATAGCATACTTCATAGACTTCATTTCTTAGGAGGCAAGGAATTATACATGCTGCACAGTCATCCCTTGCCTGTGACCCTTGGCAAATTCATTGTTTTATGTCCTTCCCTGGGACCTTTTTCCTCCCTGGTGACTGTGATGTCCTTCCCATTCCTGGCCAACCTTTCATTGTTTATAGGACTTGTGGTTTTCCTATAATTCCTGGTACTACCTACTCAAGGAGAGTAGAATACTACCTACTCACCCATCCCTGCTCAAGGATAAATATATGTCTGTGCTTTATAAACTGTTACAGGCTCAGTAGAAGACACACTATACCTTCCCACATATAGCAGACATGATATATCTGCACTGCAGACAGTGTGACCTCAGATGGACACCTATACAGAATGACTAGGTGGGATATCAGGGCTCCAGTTTAGATCAAAATGATCCATGCATCTCTGTTCCAACTTGTTTATTACTTATTTTTAGTAAAATGAACCAAAAATTGGCTTCCTCATATCCCAAGGGAACACATGCATTTTGTCAATAGCCCCCCACTCTCTCCACCCGCCTGGCACATGGTAGGCTATTTCTAAATATTTGTTGAATGAATGAAAATAGCAGTGAGTTCAGTTGAGGTTCTTTTTTTGTGTTGGTGTGATCCTTATTTAAATGATTTGTTTAATGAATTTAGCTCCTGTACCGTGGCTGTTTCAGAGCTTGAAGGAATGAGAATAAGATCGAAAATTGAACCTTACAGTAGGAACATGAAGTATCTTCTGCTCTTATGTTAATAAGTCACCTTTAAGGGTCTGGGCATAGCCTCACTCCAGGGTGCTTTCCCAGTAACAGGGTTTACTGGGAGATCTGGGTCAGGGGATTTCAAGGGAGGTGCTGGAGGCTAAGGTGAGGGTTGAAGAAGCAGGCCAGTTTCTCGGAATTTCTCTCAAGTTATGAACTTTGAGCCAGCTCCCCAGATTCTCACTTGGGGGATGGGCAGGCTCTTTGCCATCTCCTGCCCCCTGGACCTTTTGTCCATCTTCAGCCGGTGATTGAATTATGCTGAACTAGAGATGGAATCTCAGTTTTTGGTGAGAGAATTTGGCCAAGAGACCATGTTCAGATACACCAGCTCTTTGGCCCAGGGCAATCCCTTACACCCATCTTCTGCATGAGTCATTTTGTTGCTGGTGTTAGTGCAGAAGTACTCAGAGCCCCTCTTCCGTGTTTGGCTTTTATTCCAATTAACGTGACTGGCCAGAAGTCTCCTGATGGAGCCCCCTCTTTGGGGGCTGTTCTAGGTGACTCACTTCTAGATATGCAGTTGTCACGTAGGAAAAAAAATGACCCAAATGTATGAACAACATTAAGTGCTCTGACAGTGAAGTAGTGCTTTTCTCTTCCTGGTGTTTGTGTGAAATGATCTGGCAAAATAGATGCTGCAGAAATAATGCATTTCTGTGTCTCCCTTCTCAAATGATGAATGTTCTTGGCTCATCACAAGATTTCTTGCCAAATGCTGATTCTGCTAACAGAAGGAATGGAAGCTTCAGATGTTCTCTTGTGACAGAGGGAATAAAAAGTCTCAGGCTTGCCTTCCTTCTGTGTCATGAATGCAGAGGGGTGTTCTTGGGAAGGCCTGTGTTCTGCCTCCACCCTGGACTTGGCTAAAGCTACGGGCTGTGTTGTTCAGGTGCCTCCGGCTACTGCCTCAAGCCAGGAGGAGGCCCAGAGGCAGGCTGGAGGTGGCCCAGCGAAGAGTCCCACAATATCATCAACTAATCGGAATTCGTCTCTTACTTTAATAAGAGGTTCAGTTCCAGAAGGCATTCATGTGAAAATAAAACACACACTAGAATCTTCCATAGCAGAAATGCCAAGAGGGAGAAGCAGGGGAGCGCTAGGATTTGGAGTGGGTATTATGTGCAGTCACTGCGCTGGAGGCTTTCGCAGACGTCCTGCCAGTAGCCCCCTCCCCTGCCCCCAGCGGCCCTGGAGGAAGGGCATCAGGATCCCCGGCTCTCTGACTAAGGAGACTGAGGCCCAGGAGGTTCAGTGACTTCCTGAAAGTGACGAGGCCAGCCAGCCCAGACATCAGCCCTCTTGATGTCTTCCAGGGAGCATATCTCCCCATTCCTCAGATTCTTGTGGCCTCTCTGCAGCTCCGTCTCCCATATCCCAACCACTCAAGCCCCTCAGCTCTTTTTCTCCATACATTTTTACCTCCCTCCTACCCTCTCTGCACACTAAAGTTGTTCAAAAGCACACATCCAATTGCTGAGTCCCTCCCACCCTTGAATCCTTCCAGGGCTTGGGCTCTAACCTGTCTCCATACCTTGCCCACCTCCCCAAATCAGAATAAGGTCCAAGCTCTTAATTCTAGCACACTCCTTTAATGACCTGGCCCTGATTACTTCTTTGGCCTCGTCTCTCAGCAGAGTCCTCACCTTGTTCATCCATTTACAAGTGAAATGGAAATAGGGGGTAAGGGGTGGGTAGTTCCTTGAGCTCCAGGCAGCCTCTTGTCCCTGGATCTCCATCCCTGCAACTCCCTCTTCCTGGCATGCTCATCACCTGTTTTGCCTCCCGCCTTCCCAGACGTGCCATCCATTAAGGGTCCAGCAAGAAGGGAGTCACCACCTTGCCCTCCCCATCACAGTACTTACCATGATGTTGTATCTTCTTAGCCTGTTTACTCATCAGAACACTCCTGACCAATAGGCTGCCAGCTTTCTTCGAGTTGGCTCTACTCATCATTGTGCCACCCTGCCTGGCATACCAGAGACACAAAATAGAAGTTTGCAGAACAAATGAAGTGTGCTGGAGACAAGAATCAAATCCAGACTGGCCCGAGTCTTTAATTAGGTGGCATGGTATCTCTTCTGTGTCCTGTCTTTTCCTGGGCTTTCCTTTGTATGTTTACAGGGACCTACTGACACTTTCCTGACTCCTTTTCCCAGCTGAAGGGCTCCTGCTTTCATATGAAACAGATGTAGTTGCTAGTGGAGTCCTTGAAGCTATAGGAAATAAAGTGCCATTGCCTACACAGCTGTGTGGGGAGGCAGACCCTGGAAGAAAAGGACTTTGGGGGTGATTTGCCTCCGGTCTCTCTTGGTACCTTGGAGAACAAAAGACATTTTGTAGCCCAAACACAGCCAAGAAGTACTTTATAATTAAGACTCCAGGGCTCATTTCAGAGTGGGCGTGCTCCTCTCTCTCCAGATATTTTCATTGTCAAGAGTTGTGTCTGCTCCTTTGAGGCCCAGCTCCAAGCTCACACCCTCAGGGGCCCTTGGAGGGACAGAGTCCACTGCTTTGTTGTGCAGTGTGCCCTGGCTGGGTGGCTTTTGCCCCCCCTGGGGCAGCATGGGAACAGCTATAGCCCTGGTTGGACAGTAGAATCTTCGGTTTTTGGTATTTGACTCTCTTGGTGAGTCCAAGCCACTGCGGGCTACAAGAGCAATGAGACAAGGGTTAGCACAGCAGTGAAATGGGTCCTCTGAAACAAGTTTGCAAATATTTAGATTGTCAGTCCTTTACCCCTATCCCCAAGTTCAAAAGACCAAGCGATTAGAAGTCAGACCTTAATAGGTTTAAAATTCACTCTAACCATTTGACTTCCAACTCCGGACTAAACCTCTCCGTGCCTCAGTTCCCCATCTGCAATTTGGGGATAATACCTACCTCTCAGGGTGGCTGTGAGGATTAGACAAATTAATATGTGAAAAGCTTCCGGCACCGTGCTGAGCCTGTGATACGCAGAGGACTCATTTTACTGACTTCCTTAGGCTCTGCTAATGAAGACATGCTGCTTAATTACACAGATTCTAATTGGGACCACATTTCCCTAAAGAAATCTGTTTATTAGGTGCCCATATGCTATTCGCACATAACTACAACTTTTATATTTTCTAATTTCAAAAAAGTATGCTCATTGTAAAAATTAGAAAATACAGGTAAGCAAGAAAAGAAAGAAAAAGAAAATCCTTGGTAATCATATAGCCAGCTGTGAACGTGTGGCATATATTTGTATCCTTGTAGGAGGGTGCTCCTGTGTATGGGTGTATGTAAGAGATCGGTAACTTAAAACAAAAAGGTACTCTGAGTATCGTCTGTAACATATCGTAATATACTGGCTGCACGCTTCCTACATGGTCTTACACAATTTGGGATGGCTTTGTGGAATTCTCTTGTACTGTTCTAGCTCCCTTTTTCTGGTTGCTGGAGGTCAAGTTGCTTGGTTTCATACAGTAGGCACATTTTTAAAGGTGCTGATATATATGACCATCCCGTGCTACTAAGTCCTTACCACTGGTTAATGGCTGTCACTGTGTTATTCTCTCTGTTCTTCAAAATCCTTTGACTCCAGCAAAGCGTAACATTTCCTGGTAAGAGTAAGGCATTATGTTGTTTGACCCAGTTCCAACAGACATTAACACATCTTGAAAAGTAGCATGATTTTTTTGCCTATGGGATAACTTTCCCAGGGCGGGGAGAAAGTAGTACACGCTTAGCTCATTGGCAAGGAGGACCCATCATCACATGCCCTGTGATGGGAGAGGACTTGGCTTGGCAGAGGAATGGAACCAGTGAATGGTTGCATTTGTCCCAGATTTGGAGTCCTTAGCTCGGCATAGAGTTTTGTGTTGAGATTGGTTAGCTAGGTCACCAGGCACAAGCGGCCCTGGGAGACTGACAGGTCTCCATAATGTCACAGGCCCCTTTTCACAGAGCAGACTCAGAGGAAGAGAGGATGCAAGAAGATCTCAGTGAAAACTTCAGGAATGTTGGAGTTAAATAAATCCATTCCCTTCCAGAGGTCTCTTGGGATAAAAACACATGCAAAGAACAGATATGGCCAGAATAACGGGGCCTTATATAAAAAAAGTTCAGGTAAAGGCTTATTGTGACATCCATGTTATTTTTCTTTAGCTTAAGCCTCTAGATCACCTTTGGTTACAGAATTACATAAGACAGAGATTTATTTCACTGACTCTGTAAATAATAGAGTGACAGTTTTGTTTTATTTTACTTGCTTCTTGAACTTTGTACTTTTGGTAGTGAATCAGCCTTGGGTATAGGCTGGCCTCAGCTGTTGGCTTTTGGAACACATCTGGCAGGCAGCAGAGAACCCCCAGGATTTTTGGCTCCCAAAGCATTGGCTTGCATTTGAATTTAGGGAACGTTTCCAGTGATTGTCATTGAAGTTTTAGTCATACACCAGAGGACGCTGTTAGCTTGAGCCAGAGTTGGGCTGGCTGGAGCCCCACATCTCAGGCCAATCCAGTTAAACTCTTAAGGGGTGGAGAGGTCACCTTTATGGACCATAGAACAATGCTGCTGCACCCTTACTTGCATCTTCCTTGTACTGTCACATTAAAATTGTTTCACAGTAAGCGTCATTCGGAGAAGTCCTGTGACTGTCCGCTGTGAGTGACCGCAAGGGCCTGTCCTTGCCCCGCAGGCCACATGAGCTATATAGTTCCAGGAGAGGTGAGCACAGAGTGCTCTGGAGCTCAAAGGAAGGGTACAGCCTCCTCATCTTGGATAATCAGTACAGGCTTGTCGAGGAGGAGGGGAAAGCTAGAAGGAGGAATTGTTTTCCAGGTGACATGAAAGAGAGAGACTCTCAAGACAAACATGTAAGATGTTTATGGATGTTTTCAGGGAGCAAGGAGAAGTGCATTACTTACAACCCATGGTCCGTTATAGGACAGTGCGGAGCAGCTCAGAGCATCTTACGAATAATGCAGCAGATGTCTGCCTTGGTCCAGACTCAGGCAGTCTAGAATAGCATTTTGTATATTTCCTTAGGCTCACCTTCATTCTCAGAAATACCAGGCCCTTGGGCCTGACATGTAGGCTAGAGTTCCCAATACCCAGTCAGGGGGTCCCTTCCTGCCCTCCTCACCTCTGTTCTGTCAGTGTCTGGTGCTGGGCTCTGGGGACTGTAGCCAGATGCCCCCAGACTCCAGGGACTTCATTTCAGTCTGAGGAATCAGAAGAATTCTCTCTTATGTTCGTTCCCATAGGGTCATCCCCCCTGTCCTCAAACTACTCTTCTCTTTTCAAGGCACCCAGTATTATTGCCTCAACCAACATGGAAATCTAAGCTAGGAAGGGAAGTGCTTTGTGTCACACACACACACACACACACACACACACACACACACACACACTCCCTTCTTTGGGCAAGGAACCACACCTCCTCTCAGTGTACATTTTTAAAGTAAAGGAGAGGAAATAGGGAGAAAATGCAAACTTTTATTTCAAAAATTATCCTTCTGTTAAAAATGGCATTCTATTTTCCTCTTCAAAAATGACTCTCAAGGTCTTTAAAGCTGAGATAAGATGTGGAGCCCCTTGTTTTTTCTAAGTAGGAGTTTGAGGTGAGGGGCTAGTAAGTGGTTCAGGTTCTCCTAACAAATAAAGATGAATGTAAGGCCCCCAATATTTTTAGTTCCCCAGCCTTTTATAAGCTATGTAAATGTAAGGGATTCCTGCTGACATTGAAATTGTTTCAAACCCCATTTGGGAGGTATTCATTAATAAACAATATTTCTTTCCAGTGGGAACAAAATTAAATCTTTAGTTAAACCGAACTTTTTGGTCTCAGGACCCCTGTACACTTACAAAATACTAAGGACCCCTAAGAACTTCTGCTAATGTGGGTTGTATCTATGGATATTTGGCATATTAGAAATTAAAAGTGAGACATTTAAAAATTAATGAATTCAAGCATAAAAACTCATTACATGCTAACATAAGTAACATCTATTATGAAAAATAACTGTTTTCCCAAACAACAACAAAAAAAGTTAGAGGAGTGACACCTATTTTTTTTTTCATTTTTGCAGATCTTTTTAATGGTTTAAGAGAAGACAGGCAGATCCTCATATCAGTTTCTGTGTTCAGTCTGTTGTGATTTTTTGAAATCTGTGAAGAAAATCTGGCTTCACATAAACATGCTATTTGGGAAAAGGAATACTTGAGGAACCCCTGAGAAGGTCTCCGGGAACCCTCAGCGGGTCTTGGGTCACTTTGAGAACTGCTGGTTTAAACAGATAAATCACTAGGGTATGTGGTAGATTTTAAATGAATAATTGTCTTTTAGAGTTTGAGTAAATTATGAGTTAAATCAGTCTTTTATGAACAGATGAACACGTTATGAAATCTTATACAAAGTATTGTTTTTATGGTTTTTGTACTTATTATACATTCTTCTTTCTGTGAGCTCATTGAGGATACATAAGAAGTCCACAGTGAACATTTAGTAGATGGAATTCAGATACTAAAATCCATAGCAAGGACTCTCTCATTATAAAATGTTTATAAGATGCTCTGCCATGTAACCTTCTTCAGTTCCTATTCCAGTTCAGGAGTTGGCAAACCTCTTCTATAAAAAAGAGTAAATATTTTAGTCTTTGTGGGTCATCTGGTCTCTGTGGTGAGTATTAAACTTGATTGCATATGTAAACATATGGGTGTGGTTTTGTCCCAATAAAGCTTTATTTATAAAAATAGGTGATGGATTGGATTTGGCTCGAGGATTGTATTTTGCCGACTCCTGCAGTAATAGCCTTGAAAGTATCTTTCCCTAAATCCCCAGTCTTTGGCCATGAAAAAATTAAGTAAGTGATGTTCGAAGGAAAACACACACACACACACACACATACACACACACACACGAGTTGAATTTCTTCATTTTTATTTTATGACACATTTGGAATAGTCAGTTTCTAGTGGTTTTGGCTATGTGATAGCTAATGAATCTGGGGCAGTTTTCCAGAGTGACTGAGTGTGGTCAAGTCTGATGTGCAGAGTGTTGATTTCAAGAACTGAAGAGGGTGGATGATAAAGAGTTTGACTGCTTTAGGGTTTTGTTTCTTTCCTTTCCTGGGTGCTAGTTAAGTTTCTAAGACAGCCAGAGCCAATTTTCATGTTTCTCTTTAGTTGATTTAATAAAGTCCAGTCTCCCCAAATCCAGTAGAGATAGTCCTATTTATTCCTTGTAAGTAGATGTGTTCCGGAATCACGGGCGTGCTGTTTTATGCCTTTCTTGTTGCCTTCCCTCGTTACAGAAATACAAAGAGTATGAGAAGGACGTAGCCATAGAAGAAATCGATGGCCTCCAACTGGTGAAAAAGCTGGCAAAGAACATGGAAGAGATGTTTCACAAAAAGTCTGAAGCAGTGCGGGTAAGTGCCTCTGCGATGTGTTCTGTATTGCCCAAAGACACAGAGGCACCTTCAGGGGACTGGCATTGATGACTCCAGCTCTCAGAGATCAAAGTTGACTCAGCTATTATGTAAACATTTTATTTTCTTTAGTTAACCAGCAAAAGCATTTAGTAGGGGCATGATTGCCCTTTCCAGATAGGGTTCAGGTGCCAGTTTTCATCTTTTAATTTTATGCCTTCAGTGGAAGTGCCACTAATTTTACAATCTCAGTGGATGGCTTATGACTGTGTGATACATTCACTAATTGCCAAAAATCATTCAAAGGCACATTGTGGTTCAACTAAGCAACTACAAAAAATTTAAGCCATGCTTGCCAAAATGTGGAGTTGAAAATCTCAATGGAGTAATGGAGTCTAGATGAAGTGGGAGGTCTTCCTTACCTCTACTGGAATATTACTATAATAATAATGTTTGTCTCAACCGGTTAGAACTCCCTGAGGTTTCATACTGTCAGTAGGATGAATGGAAATGTATCATTTTGGATTTCCAAGATGGCTTCCAGCTTTGTTCCTTGTTGCCGGCTCAGCAGTGAATCTTACATTCTTGCTTTAGAACACGTGAATGTTGTCACATCTCACATTTATGCCTCATTGGTACAGGGGTATGGGAAAAAATGGCAGTCTGAAGAGTTCTTTATCTCTAACCTGTAGTTTGCTTACTTTTCGGTTTCAGTAATTTTCTCCAGAATCCCTTTGCTCTAAAAGACCACTTCCTACTTTCCCTTCTCTCACAATTCATTGGCCAAACAAAATTTCCATGTGTTATTCCTGCTTTAGATTTGACAGTGCCACTCCAGTGCTTGTCTCTAAAATATTTTTGTGCTATTTGGCTTGTGGGGAGGAGGGCTGTAGCTGAGTAGGTAAGAGCGTGAGTTTGGCCTGGGTTCAGCGCCTGCCTTGGTCACTTACTGAGCTTTCACCTTCAGTAAAACTGCCCTCAGGAGGCTCAGTGTCCTCATCTGTATGTGAGAAAAGCACACAGGCTGGACGGGGATTAAACAAAGTCCTGATTTTGAGCTACTGAGCACAGACCCTGGCACGTGAGCAGTGCTCAGTGAATGGCAGCTTCATACCGCCACTATGGCCATTAATGACATAAGTAGAGACTTTTAGGTGGGAACTCTGAAGTGTCTTAGAAGAAAAAAAAAATTACTTTTATTTGCTACAGAAATATTGCCCTGACAGCCAGCCCTGGGAGCTTCTTGGGGATCCCTGTGTGTCCTTATGTCTCTACCTTGAAGCAAGTGCTCTTCTTTACAGACATGGTAGCCACTCACATCTCAAACTCAGAACCTGAAACACAAATGTGAAACAAAACAAAAGCCCACTGTAATTACTATTTTCTATTTATGAAATGAACACCCCTTTGGTGGCACTTATTGCCTGAAAGTCAGGTTCTTCTGTTTCCTTCCTTCTGTTCTTTTAAATTTGCATTTCTGTGCATGTACTTGTGTGTTTTTCTTTTTCACATTGGCAGGTGTGGTGCCTGTTTGCTTTGGTGTCTGGCTTCTCTGCACTTGTTTATACCAGTGCTGTGTGAGCTTTTCCTTGCATCAGTACGGTACATGATTTTCTTAAATGGCTGCATCACATTCGAGTTTAAGGATGTGTCGTACAAGATTTGACTATTCCTCCAAATCTGGATATTTAAGTTGTTTGCAAGTGTTGATATAAATAATGCTGCAGTGAACCTTCCTGTATATTAATAATAGGTCAGACGACTCAGAACCTACTATATGTTCGGTGTTCTTCTTAGGATTTCACAGGTGCTCGCTTGTCCTTAGAGCAGCCCTGAGAGGAAGGTATTTTTTTTTAATTTTTTAAAATATTTATTTAATCTTGAGAGAGAGTGAGTGACAAAGCAGGAGTGGGAGAGGGGCAGAGAGAGAGTGAGACACAGAATTGGAAGCAGGCTCCAGGCTCTGAGCTGTCAGCACAGAGTCCGATGCCGGACTCGAACCCACTAACTGTGAGATCATGACCTGAGCCGAAGTCGGCCGCTTAACCAACTGAGCCACCCAAGTGCCCCATGGAAGGTATTATTACTATCCCACTTTTACAGAATAGAAGACAGAGAGAGGCAGAAGTTAAATCACGTCTCCAGGGTCACATGGGGGATGAGGGATGGGCCTACGGACCAAAGTCCACATTCTTCATGACATCTGTGTCCTCAGCATCCTGCAGAGTACTTTGATTTCCTTGAGATGAATCCTTGAACACAGAAGATAGTTCAGAGATGCTAACTCCATCTTCAAAGCTTTCTGCATGAGGTGACATTTGTGTTCAGATAATGTTGTGCCAATTCACGGTTCCTCCAGCAGGAGTGGCATGTGAGTGTTCATTTGCCTGAATCCTCACAAAAAAAATTACGATGTTTTATTTTGTTTTAAATACTAGTAACAACGGTTGTCAGTTTAAGAGAAGGAAATGCTATTTTTAGAGAATGTTTTTAAATGTTTGTTTATTTGAGAGAGAGAGAGAGAGAGAGAGAGAGAGAGAGAGAGAGAGTGCAGAGCATGAGCATGAGCAGGGGAGGGGCAGAGAGAGAGCGAGACATAGAATCTAAAGCAGGCTCCAGGCTCCAAACTGTCAGCACAGAGCCTGATGGCCCAATGTGGGGATTGAACTCATGAACTGCGAGATCATGACCTGAGCCAAAGTCGGACACTGAACCAACTGAACCACCCAGGCCCCAGGAAATGCTATTTTTGTTTCAATTTGAATTTTTTTGTGAATCACATAATTTTAGAGCAGAAGAGGACATACATCTCTTTAGCTTCTACCTCTGCAACTGACAGACAAGGAAACCCCTGGAACCTGGATCTTGGGGGCTTGTGCAGCATAGCAGGGTGACACAGAGGTCCAGCCAGCCCCAGAACCTGGACTCATTGCTCAGGGGGCCCACGTGGCCGGTGAGAGGTTGGTGAGAAAAAGTAAAGAACCAGTGGACCTCTTTCCCTCCCTCACCTCGTGGAGATGCTAGGAGGCGTCGGTGACTTGCTAAGCTGTGCTCCCGTTTATTGAGTCTCTATGCACCAGGCCCCATGCGAAGCACTTTATATGTGTCACCTCATTTCAACCTGGCATCAGCCCTGGGAGTGAGATACTGTTCCTACATCGAAGCACTTTATATATGTCACCTCATTTCAACCTGGCATCAGCCCTGGGAGTGAGATACTGTTCCTACATCACGGTCTTAGAGGATGAACACACAGGTTTGGCAGGGTGGAGTCACCGGCCCTGGTCACATGGCCAGGCTCAGTGGAGTTCCTTTTGCACCCAGAAGGTGGGATTGCAGTGGCTCTGGGTGTAACTGACCCAAGTGTTTCGCACAGTGACTGTCGAACAGTAAGCGTTTGGTAAATGTTTGTTGTTATTGCTGATGAAGGGACCTCTCAGTGTGTTAAGTTATTTAATAATGAGAGAGTCTCGAAGCTTTAAAAAGCTTCAAGGATGATGACAGGAGGGAACTTAATTTTGAAACCTTTTGTTTTAAATTAATGACATAAAAAAAAAGACTGATATGGTTGGTGTGGTTCTTTTGAGAAGGAAAAAAAAAGGGTGCTTTATTTAAATTGAAATATACCCAGACTAAAGGTATCCAGTATTCTCTCAACTGTGTATTTTAAAATAGACGTAGGAGACCCTTTGTAAACACACTTGATACCATAAAATCTAGGTTAGGTGGTCCAGCGTGATATGTGGCAGGTCATGTTCCCAAACTTTAAACAGAAAAGAGGGCTTTGTATGTCATGTCAGGGGTTGGTTTGGAGGCAGTTTTGCTATTGAGGTGGGCCTGGTCCCGTTGTGAGCCATGCAGCACTACTGACAGCAGTCATGAGCCATGTGGCATTTGAGATGAGAGAGGCGGCCACTGAGAGGGCCCCTGGATGTTGGCTTCTGTGAAGGCCAAGGAGCAGTAGGTGTGGCTGTTTTCATATTACAATGAAACCTCACTTCTCAACTGGGAAAGGTTGCCTTTTGCCCCTGGGATTGGTAAACTTTTAAAGTGCAGACACCTCAAGTGCAAATTTATTTGCCTGTGGGTTTGCAGGCAGAGTTCTTATTTGCCAGGGGACACTAGCATGAACCAGTGTGCAACAGGGCCCTTCCCGTCCGACCCAGCAGTGACCCCTTTCTCTAATGGCCCAAGAAGAGAACGGATTTTAGAATTTGCTCCATCATTCTAGTGAACCATGCCTGGAAGTCTTGTTTCCAAGCCTCCATCCACACCCCCAGCAACCAGAGTCGGGTCAGAGGTCCTAGTGCCTTCCTTTCCTGCCAGTAACTGATCCAGGACCAAGTGCTCATGGGTGGTCGGATGGTGGATGGCCCGGAGGACTCAGGAATATACATAAGAAAGAACTGGCTCACAGACAACACAGATTGTTCAAATTTCCATTGATGTCTATAAAATATTTGTCAGATGGGTCCTTGCAATTTAGAAAGGGGCACTAACCCCACTGGTCTAGGAACGTAGGTGCAGGGAGTCAGTCTGTGCCCGGAAACAAAGGAGTACTAACAATTCCATCCCACATGCCTGTCATGTCTTGGCTGTTAAACAATGTTGATCTTTTCTCTGTCTCTTCTGGCTTGATTTCATCATTCCCCCCATCACTTTTCCCAGTGATTAGTTGAATCAGAGTGATTTTATCATACTCGTCCCCTATTTGAATTACTCTCCACTATGTAATTATCCTATCACAGAAAGTCCTATTTTCTCCCCGTCAGATGTCTGGAGTAAATGTGAAACCCGGAGTGGCCTGCCCATTACATAACCTCTGTCATCTGCTTGGTAATGGACTACACGTAACTTTTTTTTTTTTTCTCCAGCCTAGCAAATTACAAATAACCTTAGCTTTGGTAATTGCCATTAACAGAATGGTGCCATCATTATGGTAGCATTTCTTAACTAATATTTTCTAGCACCTTTTTTAATACCACTGGTGGTTTAAATAATTTTTTCAAGTTCACTCAGAGGGTTGATGTGTAGGTTATTTTAACTTAAGAGCCAGATGGGATTTGGTGCAGTGATGCCGCTACTCGCTCGTGTACAAGATCATTGTGCCCAAAGCATTATCTTCCACCTTCTTTGTTCGAACATATTCAAACTACAAAGCCCTCAATTGATGTTACTGAGCAATTTATCAAGTTTTAAGTCCCTATAAATGGACAAGAAATGGAATCAATTTGCTTTTAGTTCATTAACATTTCAAGGAAGATATTCCACATGCTGGACATGGGGGAAGTGATATACATCAATCCTCTGTCAGCAGTGGACCCCTGTTGGGCCATGCCTAAGTGACACCTGGAAATGCTCAACTCTGTCACAAGAGAGCGCTCATCCGAGGCACTTTTGACCCAGCTCCCCTTTATCCTGAGTTGCTGACGACTTGAGGGGAGAAGGCAAAAGAATTGTGTTCAGTGGTATTGTTATACAGACAGGCTGCCCCAGCATTTTCTTTGTCTTCAAAATCCAAGCCTCCACTGGGAGTAATACAAACCATTACACAGCAGGAAGGATCATCTGAGGCCCCAGGGAGCTCTGAGCAGGCACAGACAAACCTGCAGTTGGAGGGGAATCGGTAGGAAGTAAATCTGAGTAACTGTGGGCATCTCTGATTATAGGCATATGCTTTTAGGACAGATTCCAACACAGCCAGGGGATGTCATGATGCTGTGATTTCGGAATGGTCCATATAATCGAGATGAGCAGCACAACCTGAAAAAAAGTAGATGCACCAGGAAATAATAAAGAGAAGGATTTTGGAGAATTTATACATGTGTACTAGTATTCTCTAGAATAGTTTTCTAAGGGTGAGTTCTCCAGAATGAGTATTGCCTTTGATCTTGTGGAGCAGCCACTGGGGCAGCCACTGCCTTCATCACACTGATCTTGGCTAGCATTGTAGCCTTCTTCTGGCTTTGAGGTTGTACCTGCTTCTGGGGCCAGGTGCTGATCCATCCATGCGACTTTCACTGCTGTGCCAGACAGACTTCAGGTCTCCACAACCTGCTACACACACACACACACACACACACACACACACACACACAAGATTATAGGATGTTATCTAGTTTGGTAGCATATCAGGCAGAACATTAAGTATTTTATTTGCTGTTCATATTCATCTTCTCTCCCAAGCAATTAAGTAGAAATGTCTAAAAGGACAAACTTCCCTGGGGACTGTGAAAAGGCACAAAAAGCAAGTCGTACCTAAACTTTCTAAGTGAAGAGTCTGTTGTTTTCCAACCTTGGATAAGATAGTTAATACATTTTGATAGCACTCTGAAGCTCAGACCTGTAAATAAACTTAATCTTGTTTTACTTAGTTTCTGATTTACATTGATAAAATGATAAATCAGGCACTTGAAAAAGAGTATATTGCTTAAAAATAAACATCCTTGCTTCTTGGGAAAAGCTAAAAGAGACTAGATTACATATTAAGTTTCTCTCCCCTCCTATAGCTACCTGCTGTTCGCTGCAGAACTGATTCCCATTATAGCTGTACTGTGGGAAGTAATTGCTGTTGTACAGTAATTCAATTTCAGTGCGTTCACGCATCAGTTCACCGATAGGGGTTTATCTGGAGAAACCTGGGACTTGAAAGCTTTTTATCGAGAAATTCCACATGCAGCAAGACATTTTTCCTAGGTAACAAATATCAGTATTTGCATTTAATAAACATTTACCTTCTCAGAAAAATGGATTTTTTTCCCCCTGCAGGAGAGATTTATGCCAATCTTCCAAAAAGCTAGAGGGTACTATTAAAGCAACTTCCTCTAGCTGTTTTTTGACTGGTGTGTGTCTACATATGCATGACTATAAAACACATCTATGTCTTTATGTAAATGTGTGTGTGTGTGTGTGTGTGTGTGTATAGCTGAGGCATGGAGAGTAGGAGGCACTTAAGGAAAACATGATTTGTACGACACATATATGTGATATAAGGGATTAATATCTACAGAGACTATATGAATATTCTGGTTTAAAAGATTCATCTATATCTGTCGGTGTTGTGAAAATTGTTGATGAGTATTTTCAAAAGGATACCCATTAAGTTGGAAAGGAAATCAACCATTTAATTTATGAATTTCTAAATGAAGGGCAGGTTCATAAGACAGACTCGTTCTTCCTATATACAAAGGCTCTTAGATCATAAGGACTCTTTACATATTAAGTCCAAAATGAGTTGTAGAAGTCTTAGGAGCCGAATATACCTAACATTGCTAGAAGGGCCGATAGTTCTTAGCCAGTAGAAGAAGAAACTGGACACAGCCAAAAGATTTTTCTGTCTTTGTTTATTTCTCATCTGATCTCAGAGTTTCAAAACATGTTTCTTAAAAGAGGAGTAAATTTATTTCAGGCAAAAATATAGTGTTTTGAGTCACAAATGAAAAAACTATGTTTGTTATGTTGCTATATCTTGTAGCCTCTTTGCTTCTTTGCCCCTTCCTTCCTTCCTTCCTTCCTTCCTTCCTTCCTTCCTTCCTTCTTCCCTTCCTCCCATCTTCCCTTCCTCCCTCCTTCCCTTCCTTCCTCCTTCCCTACCTCCCTTTTTTTCCTTCCTTCTGCAGACTGGGTTGTAAAACCCCATACATATGTGTAAGAATATTTACAGCAGAAACCTCAAGCCAGAAAAAACTTAAAAATAGCAACAAGGTTGCTTGGGTGGCTCAGCCAGTTAAGCATCCAGCTCTTGATTTCCGCTCAGGTCATGATCTCACAGTTTGTGGGATCAAGCCCTATTTTAGGCTCTGCATGGACAGTGTGGATCCTGCTTGGGACTCTCATTCTTATTTTCCCTCTGCCCCTCCCCCTGGTCACTTGCCATCTCCCCCTCTCTAAAAATCAATAAATAAACATTTAGAAAAACAGCAACAAACTGGATTCACCAGTTTTGATGAGGTCAGTGAACCATCCTTGGTTGATGGTTGAGGTGAAAACCACAAGGAACCAGGCAGTCTTCTTGGGTTTACTCCAAAAGGGGTTGGGTTTCCTCTAACACACTTCAGATTGTAGCCACCTGAGGCTCACAGACAGGCCCAGAAGGCTGTTCTCCAACCTATGTTGAAAGCGAGCAGCTCGCCTGCCTCCTGTGGGGGATGAACTTCCTGCTAAGAGAAAGGACATTTTGTAGGTGATATTTCATCTCCTGTCTCCTCCATCTCTTCGCGTGCCATCAGCCTCCTCAGGCGGGAAGTTGGGTTGGCTTAGTGAACTGTATCCTGACTCTCCTGCTCATTCTGGGGCTGTTGGCTCTTAGGCCTTCTTCTTTGTGTGGAGAACCACTGCTCAAAGTTCTTCCCAACTTCATTTTTCTTAGGTACATTCCTAAATGTGTCACTAAAATCTCTCCATTTTTAAAGCTTTAAGGAAGATTTAGTTTTGGATTTTCTCTGTAACTCACCTCACCCATATTTGCTTTATTTCTATTTTTGTTTTGTTTTCATTGATTATACATATTCATTGTAAAAAATAAAAAAAGATGCTGAAGACGATCAAGGAGAAAGTAAAGATTACAACACCAGGGTATTAAAAGGCACTTGGTATCTTTCAATACCTTTTGTTTTTAAACATCTTAATTTCTTCCTGATCTTTTTTTATTTGTGCATTTGTATATGCGTTTACATGCATTGAGTTATTCTTTCCTGCAACCAGCTTTTTTACAAAATTAATTTTACATGTGTGGACATCAACCCATGTCAATGAATATATATATTTCTGTTGTTTGTTCTAATCAAGAAATTCTCTTTTGGTGAATAATTGATGTTATTGGGGAAACAGTAGCTGTGAAGTAGCGTTTCCCTGTGATAAGCAATGATAGGAAAAACTTTCTTGCAGAGAAAGTGTGTCCATTTATTTGATGCATTTATTAGGATGTATTCTTGGAAATAAAATGAAGGCGTGTGATGTCCCTTGCCAGCTAGTCTTCCAGACAGCATCCACCTGCCCGTGTTCCCACCCGGGAGGTGGGAGAGGCTCTACTTCTCCACTGTCCTCTCTGACATTTGGCTGCTCTTACTTTTCATCTTTGTTAGTCTTACAGGCACAAAGTAGTATCTCATTTTACTTTGTTTTCTTTAATCGCTCACTGTTTAGCATGGTGGCTCTTCTCTGGCTCCCCACTTTCCCTGCACCAAGGTTTGTGGCAAATTACACAAGGTCTCAGAGCATGGGCATCAGTTGTCACAGCATAGAGAGGGTCCGTGCCGGTCCTCCATCATCCCTCAAAGAGGTGTGTGGGCCCAGGAGCTCACTTGGACACACTTGGAGGGCCCTCCCTACCCCTTTCCTCTTCCTGCCTGGACTGTATCATGAGAACAGCTTGGTTGTGAGGGCAGGGATGTGGGACACTGACTGCCACCAAACTGCCTGGATTTGGAATGCCAGTTTGGAAGAGTTTTCTGGGAATCCCAGTGGTTCAGCACCTGAGGACCATGGTGTCTGGGTGTTTAGTCCCTCCTACTGCAGGAGAAAGTCAGTGGTCCCAAGAGAAGCTGAGCCTAGTATAGCCCTGCTCACTGAGAAAGGACTCTATTTCCAGCTGGCTTGTTGCTGGGCACCAGTGGTCACTTTGGGTTATTTCTTCTGATGGTACCATCTCTCTATATATTCATTGGCCAGTTCTTTTCCCTTTTTTCTTATAAACTGCCTATTAATGTCCTTTTGCATTTTGTGTATTGTCCTGCTTCTTTTCCTTGTCACCGCTTGTCCCCACGGTAGCCCCGGCACCTATCACAGTGTCTTGAGTCTCAGTTAAGTGCTCATTAAACATTTTGTTGACTGACTTACAGACTTTCATCTTGGACTCAGGATAACTTAAAGTCAGAGTGATCATAGGCTACATCTCCTTCCTTTGACCAGAGAGGTCCTGAATGATGAAGGGGAATGAAGAATATTAGAGTTTAATTGCAGAGAAACCGCAGGGCTCAGGGGCCTTTCAGAAATTCACCCTGTGTTCTGCGTGAATGAGTCCTATGTATGCTGCCCCAAGTCAGACTACCGCCTGCTTAGACTCTAATCCTCGGCTTCGTCCCAGTCCCTCCCCATGTGGCCCTCCTCAGGAACTAGGTGAATAGGAGACTTGAAATGGGCAGAAACCAGGCCAGCTGCTCAGAGTGGAAATAAAAGTTAGTAATTTTATAGAGGGAATCAAATAAAGAACTGCCTCCTTCCCTTCCTTCCTTCCTTCTTTCCTTCCTTCCTTCCTTCCTTCCTTCCTTCCTTCCTTCCTTCCTCCCTCCCTCCCTCCCATTTGGTTGGAACCAATGAAGGAAGACTTGACTCCTGGACAGGGGAGGAGGAGGTCAGTGTTCTGAGGCTGTGGCTTACAGAATAACTGTGAATTTCCATGATGTTCTCTGAGCCTGCCTGGGAGATCTGGTCTTAATGCACAGCTGGGTGCTAGAGCTAGGGTGTGTGCCTCCAGGCTTTGCAGATGTTTCTATTCGTGTGGCAGGTGGTAAGATGGGCAGCTCACTAACCCCAAGAAATGGAACAAACTGACGTATGAGCAGGTTCAAGGGGCTTTTCATAAATTTGAGCATGATGTCATGAAGAAGAGTTTTGGTGTGATGCTGAGAGTAGTTGCCAAGCTCCCCACTCCTCGGCTTGGTATTGTCCCAACTGCAGCATGGCTGGCTCAGGGCACCTGTCTAGAGCCCCGCCCCACCCTGCCAGCAGGGTCTGTCATGGCATCCTCATTACTCCCTTTATTCAACTTTTGAAAGCTGTACTGAACTCTGTTTAGCTCAGTGTTGACTTGAGAACTGCTGTCTCCCCACTAACCCCAGTCTCATGAGGGCGGGGACCGTGACGGTTATGTTTCCCCTTGTAGCTCTGGGACCCAGACCGGGCACTTGGCAAGTATCCATGGATGAATGAACTTGCCACCCTGGTGATGATGCTGTCATGGGGGTAAGCTCTCCATGCCTGGGAATGTCATCTGGTCATCAGGACATGGTGCTGGGTAAGGGGTCCTGGGTGTTTCCTGTGTGTTTGTGCCTGCCCTGACCCCAACTCCCCACCAGATGATCTGTGTATCTTCTGTCTCAGAAGTTGGGATTTGCTTTTATGTCGTGCAATGATAAAGAAAAAGAAAAATTTCTTTCCCATCCAAAGTGAAACGTCATTTAAAATCATATTTCCCATTTTCATTGCCTATTTTTATTCTCCATTTATAAAATCCGGTTTTGAAAGATTTCCTGTCGTTTTGGTCAGGACCAAGTGGACCAAACAGCCTGGGGAAGAGAGGCTCGTGGCCATGGAGACCTGCTTGAAATTACAGTGCTGATCCTTGCCTTTAGCCTAAGTAGCAATTATGGCCCATCAGGGCGCCCACACGGAGGCTTTGAGCTCCCGTCGCTGGTCTCTCTGACTGCCTCTCCACTAGAACTCAAAGAGGGAGGCGTCATCTGCAGGTGGAAGATGTGCAGGACGCTAGCTGAGCCAGAGTGTCTGGGTGGGGGCAGCTCAACACAGCAGTATTACACCAAGGTGCTGGTCCCTCTACCGATTTTTCAAAGATTGGTGTCGTTTCTACTACACCAGACAAGGTAGCAAATAATGCCACTTAATTTATACTCAGGCGAGGCAAAAGAAATCTTAAAAGGTTTGTGGGTGGGAGGAAATTATGGTGAATCACTGAAGTGTCACCATCAATAGATCAAAATGACAGAATAAAGCTATAATAATAATAATAAAAGCCCATTGGCTATAATTGTGTAAATTACTGGCAACAAATTAAGGGTTTTCAGTAATATTTTGAATGCATAGTTAGTATGTTTAACCAGGGATGAGTTGGTGACATCAGTTGTCTGTTTTTGGTCTTTGCTCAGTTTCCCATATGGAGGTAAGGAGCAGCTGGTCCCACAAACATGGCGAGATTATTTACGTTTTGTAAATTAGGTTATGAGGGGAAAATGAAAAGGTAGTTGGGAATTCATTGGCATTTCATTTACGCCGCGTTCAGCAGAAGGATGGCAGCCCTTTTGAGTAATCAGAGTCTTTGTTGAAAATCAGCTGGGATAATCATTGACTGCACATCTCGAGCCTTACTGGCTGCTGGAACAGATAACATATAATGCTTTTGTATGATCAGGGGCAAATGGGAATTTTAATTTTATTTTTTTATTTTTTTTTTACTGGTGTGATTTTTTAATTAATTTTGTGTGTCAGTTGGGGAGGAAAATCATATCCTCGGGAATATACTTAGCTTCTCTCACTGTGCATTCTGTGATTCTGGGGCATCTTATCAGGTTGTTTGATGGCCTTTGTAGAGAGGTCCTTCTTTGGACCCTGAGAATGCTGTGATGGCGGTCGGAAAGCAGACCCTCATCTCGGTCACAGTGGGGAGTTGCTTGTGAACACCCCAACACCAGCCCATGAGGAGGAGTCTCCTCCCCTCAAGCAGGTATCTCTGGAAGAACGTCAGGCCAGGCAAAGGCGCAGGCCCTCAGTACTTTTCCTGAGAGGTGAGCTGGCAGGTACCAGCTACAGAGGGCGGTAAAAGTAGCCCAAGGCAAGAGCAGGGCCAGACTCGAGGAGGGCAAGGCCCACGGGCAGCTGTTTGGACAGCTAACTGGTGGCCTCTGTTAGAGGAGTCTTGTTGAGCCAGACAGCCTGTCTCCAAGAGGACTTTCCCCAAAGGCTCGGTGGACGTCTTCCCTTGCCGAGCTGGGAGTCTGTCCTTGCAGTCTGTGTGGTCATCATCTGGGGACAGGGGAGTCCACAACGGAAAATCAGAGGTGGCCTCTGAGGTCAGACATGGTGGAGATGAGTTTACTCCAAGGAAGTGTATTCTTCCTTCTTTGCTTGGCAAAAATGAACATGGGGTGGACTGAGGGAGTGTTCTCCTAAAGCTGTGTGTGCGTGTGCGTGTGTGTGTGTGTGCGCGTGTGTATGTGTGTGTGTGGGTGTGCATGCGCGCATGTGTACACACCTGAGTGCATCTAATGGTGTTGGGGATGGGAACTGGGGAGTGGAGGGTGACGCATGAACGTTTGCTCTCACAGGAATTGCTTCAGTGGAAAGAGGAAGTTAAAAAATGAGCAACGGTGTCACAGTTACAAAGCAGTGGCCCCCAGCCAGTCCTGGCCACGGACAGGTTTTACTTGATCCCTGTGAGCTTTGACAAAGAAAGTGAAATCACAGATAAAAATAAGAATTGATGTAAAAATATCCAGATTTAAAGCTTTACAAATTCAGAAGTATCCCCCCTTGGCCCCCATCCCCACATGGCAACAATCTGCATGCATGTTCATTTTGTTGATTTCCGTGCTGTCCCCTGCTCATGTATGTGGCCACTCAGCCCAAAGAGGGCTGAGTTTTCAGCCTCTGGAGGAGTTAGATGAGGGCCGCAGCTTCTTTCAGGGAACAGGGAGGAGTGTTGGAGTGTATGCAGCTTGAAAGCTCCTCGGCAGGTACTCGGAGCTTTCACAAATCACGCTGGACATTATCCCCGTTCTGTCCACAGTATCAGCACATCATGGAGCGCGTCTCCTCAGCCACGAGGCTCTGCTACGCTCTCTGTGCATCGTCTCATTTAAATGTTACATCCCTGTGAAGTGGGACTGAACAATTCTTGGGGAGAGGGGAAGATAGTTCACGGGATATCAAAGCATTGTAAGGGGACATCGGGTTTCTGTGTGTGTGTGTGTGTGTGTGTGTGTGTGTCTTTAAGTTTGTGAACCACTGGATGGGACTCTTTCTGAGATTTTCTTCACCTTTAACATTTTAGAATTGTAGCCCTTGTTAGGCTTTTATGCATAAGAAGTCCTATTTCTTTTGTTGTGTATTTTCTCCCATCTCAAAGAAGACTCAGATCTCTGTAAAAACTCCCAGTCTGGTCTCATTCATAGAAATCAGGAAACAAAAATCGGAGGATACCCTCCTCCCTCCACTGCCCCTCCCTACAGCACACACTTTCCTACTAGAATGATGGCAGAGACAATATCTCTCACGGGGAGAAGGGAATGAAAAATGCTCAAAGTGGTTACATTTGAATATGTGGCACTTATCTCTCTGTGCAGGCACCTTATAGAAAAATAATTCATCAAACTTCATTCAAGAAAAAAGAACATTACATCTTCGTCAACAACAATATCAGGAGCTCACCATGGTAGGAACGGGACAATAAAGGAATTATTTTAGCAGAATTAACAGGAAGAAATTAGCCCCCGTATCCTTCCTTTTTATCATGGTGCGGTGCATTTGCATATTTTCAAATTTCACATTTGCATAGTCAATGACTTTAAATTAGATTCTCACATCTCCTCTCTGATGTTTGTCATGTGTGTAACTCGTCTTAATAACTGAGTTGTTAGCATTTAAAAAAACAGTTATCTAATCATTGGCCCAACCTGGAACACACCAGCACTGAGTTACCTTTGCAATCTTTTAACAGCTTAGTAAGATACAATTCACGCACAATACTATTCAGTCATTTAAAGTGTACAAGTCAGGGGCGCCTGAGTGGCTCAGTGGGTTAAGCATCTGACTTTGGCTCAGGTTATGATCTCATGGTTTGTGTGTTCGAGCCCCACATTGGGCTCTGTGCTGACAGCTCAGAGCCTGGAGCCTGCTTAGGATTCTGTGTCTCCCTCTCTCTCTGCACCTCCTCTGCTTGTGCTCTGTCTCTCTCTGTCTCTTAAAAATAGATAAATGTTTAAAAAAAAAGTATACGGGGTGCCTGGGTGGCTCAGTCAGTTAAGCGTCCAATTTCTGTTCAGGTCATGATCCCAACGGTTTGTGATTTTGAGTCCCATGACAGGCTTTTTGCTGACAGCTCAGAGCCTGGAGCCCGCCTTGGATTCTGTGTCTCCTTCTGTCTCTGCCCCTCCCCCTGCTCATGCTCTGTCTCTTTCTCTCTCAAAAAACAAACATTAAAAAAAAAATTAAAAAATAAAATATACAAGTCAATGTTTTTTAGTATATCTTCAGGACTGTAGAACCATCACCCCAGTCAGCTGCCGAGGCTTTTCATCAACCCAAAGAGAAGATCCTCTACCCACTAGCAGTCACTCTCCATTTACCCCAAAACCTCCTTCCTCCGAGGAGAACAGGCAAACACTATTCTGCCTTCTGTTTCTATAGATTTACCTCTTCTGGATATTTCGTGTAAATGGAAGCATACAGTGTATGGCCTTTTGTGAGTACTTTCACTGAGCATAATGGTTTCAGGGTTTATCCATGTTATAACATGTATCAATACTTCATTCTTTGTTATGTCCAAATAATGTTCTCTTGCATGGATTACCACATTTTTGTTTATCCGTTCATCAGGTGGTGGTCACTTGTGTTGTTTCTACTTTTTGCCTATATTGATTCATGCTGCTGTGAATATTTGCAGACACATTTTTCCATGGACATATATTTTTATTTCTCTTGGGTATATATAGGAATGGAATTGCTTATCATGTGGTAATTCTATGATAGACCTTTTAAGGAACTGCCAGACTGTTTCTAACATACATGGTTGTGCCATTTTACATTCCCATCAGCAATATTTGAGAGCTCTGATTTCTCCGTATCCTTGCCAACACTTGTTTTTATCTGTCACACACATAACTGGGTGCAAAGTGGTATCTCATCATGGTTTGACTTGCATCTCCCTAAAAGCAATGAGGTTGAACATCTTTCTATGTGCTTATTGGCCATTTGTATATCTTCCTTGGCAAAATGCCCATTCAGATCCTTTGCCCATTTAAAAGTCATGGTATTTGTCTTTTTATTATTGAGCTATATGTATTCTTTATATGTTCTAGATACTAGTCCCTTATCAAATATGATTTGGAAATATTTACTCTCATTCCATAGGTTGTCTTTTTGCTATCTTGACGATGTCCTTTGTAGCCAAAAGTTTTAATTTTGACAAAATCCACCTTATCTATTTGTCCCTTTGTCATGCCTGTACTTTTGGCATCATATCTAGGAAGTCACAGCCTAATCCAAGGTCACAGAGATTTGTGCCTGTTTTCTAAGAGTGTTTTAGTGTTAGCTCTTATCTTTAGGTCTTTGATCCATCTTGAGTTAGTTTTTGTATATGGTGTGAGGTGGGGCTCCGTGGGGATCACTTATCTTAGCACCACCTGTTGAAAAGTACCCTTGCCACTCAAGGTGAGTTCCTTCCAGCTTTGACACATAACCAACCAAATGCTGTCATCAGAAGAGCTGATCACTGTAGCTGTGATCACAGTGGCACTCTTATATTGATTCTGACAAGCGTATATCAAGCACTCTTCATATGTTTCCTGGTTTAGTGCTTACAACCCTCCTCTGACTTGGGTAGTGTTACTACCAGTTGTGAACCCATGCTACAGGTAAAGCAGCTGAGGCCCAGTTTCTGCTGTAGATAGCTGAGATTTCAACCCAGGCAGTCTTCACTCTCAACCTGTGTGTTGTACTGTCTCTTCTCGGGTTTACATTAACATCCCCTAAACAGTGGCTGTGAGGGGTCAGCAACCTAGCCAAGCACTTCAGGTGAAACATGTTAGCGCTTTTCAGAGTACACGGTTCACCGGTTCACCGGAATAGCCCAGGAATGTTGTTACAATGAAGATTGCTTTTCTGTAGGCTGAGCGTCTGCTTTTCCAGCAAGCTGGGAGAAGCAGATTCCGCTGGTCAGGGGATCACATTCCAAGTAGAAAGAGATGGGTTCACTTGTTCTCAAACTCAGGGGCACGTTGGAACTGCCTGGAGGGATAGAAAATAGGGATGCCCAGCTTCTCCCCCAGGGATTCTAGTTGACTTGGTCTGGGGTGTGGCCTGGGCGTGGGAATTTCTCAAAACTCCTCAGGATGTTCTAACAGGCAACAGAGTCTGAGCAGCACTGAGGTATCTTGTTCCACCCCTCAGGGAGCCCCACTCACGGGCAGGTGCTTTGAGAGGTGAGGATTCCAGCTTGTGGAGGCTCCCTGACTGGCCTAAGGTCACACAGCTGCCAGGCTGTGCAGTCCTGGGGGAGCTGGGATTCCAGTCCAGGCAGGATTGCAAGGGCTGCTCCCAGTGCTCTCAGCATCATGGCCTCCCCATCACAGTCAATTTGAAAAGGAGTCTGAGTGAAGCAGGTGACTGCCCCTGGCCTGAGCCAGCAGTCGGAGAGGGTTGTCTGACCCCTTCTCCCCCCTCCCCACACAGGGGCCTCTTATCTCTCCTAGGGATATGCGTGCATTCTTCACTCCCTGCTGCTCTGAACTGACCCCCATGTGAGGTCCCAGTCCCTATAACTCAAGTTCAGGTTCTCTCATTTATCTGGTTACTTCCTCAGGGACTTGGACAGGATGAGCAATGCTTCGAACTGATGCTCGTTGAGAGTGGGGCAAAGTGCTCATTTCTTTGAGAATTCCTGCCATTTTAAGGAGATGATAAAAGTAGAGAGAGTAGCTGTGCACTTGATATGTCGGCTCTTCCTGTCCTAAGCTGCCTTCATCCCTTCAAGGCTGAGTGGCCGCGAGGGCTCACCCCACTTGCCCTGACTGCTTGGCCAACAGGGGCTTTTACCATCCTGTCCACGTTGTGGACTGTGAGCTGTGTCTTCTAAATCAGACAGCCTGTGTCTCAGAGTTGGCTGCTGTGGTAACTAGATTGCAGCCATGAGGAGGAAGCCAGTTCCCAATCCACATGTAGTTTACCCATCACTGGGGGATATGGATGCTGAGTCCAAAGTTAGAGGAGTGGGCAGTCCTGGAGGCAGGATGTCCTGGAGGCAGGGGACCATGAGGCCAATTGAGGACTGAGAGGAGCATAGCCTGGGACCCAGACATGGTAGAGGACGGGCTCCAGGCAGAAGGAGATTCATGTTTGCAGCTGGAGAGGGAGCCGGGAGTGGGGCAAGTTCAGAGAGTGAAAGGAGAACTGAGCAGGGGTTGGCTTGGAGTGGGGAGAGGAAGACGAGGGGCCATCTTCGATCCAGGAGGATCCAGGAGGTGAGCTGCCGAGCTGCCGCCAGGGGTGGGGGTGGGGAGTGGGGGTGGGGTAGAGGTGGTGGATTTGTGTGGTTCTTTGAATGGCTTTCTTGCCAGATGGGTCCACTGTGCCCTGTGTTACCCTCGGCACCTTGCACACTTGGCTCCGTGGGCAGAAGGTACTTAACTGAAGAGTTTGGGTGTCATGCTAAGGATGCAGGAGGTGATGGGAGGGTTTGCATTTCTGTCTCTGCACCGCTCTTGGGCTCTCTCCCTTTCCCGTTGTCCCTAGGGCAAAGCTGCCACGTTCCCCACTTTTCTCTGTGCATCTGACTTCTATCCACCCACCCCTCTCCTCAAAAATGTATTTCCTCCTCTCAGTAATGGGGAGCAGCTTCTCCAGATCACAGCGGGAGGCTCGGCTCCTTGGCTGCTGCCCCTCTCTTCTGGCTGAGTATACTTTGAGCGGTGGGAAGAACAGGTCCTTTGTACAGCCTCAGGAGCCAGAAGCCCCCAGGGAACACTCAGGAGGAGGGGGCTGAAAAGTCCCTGCAGCCTCTATTTTGCCAGGAGAAACCCTGAGGTCTGTTTTCAGTGGAAGCAAAGAGCCCCGCTTTAGAAAATTTCAGCTACATTTAGCAGTTGGATCCGTTCTGGATTGTCCTATTTTTGTGAATCTGACCCACCACGCAGGCAGTAAGTGGGTGCGGGCACCTTCTATGGATCAGCCCCGGAGAGGCACTCTCCCGTTAATTCTCCAAGCTTGTCTCCTATGGGGGGGGGGCTCACCTCTTTGAAGGCAGTTTTGTGGAGGCAATCTGTAGTTGCGTTCCTTCATCAGTGGCTTCTGGAAACATGCCCCCTTTGTCTTTAGTGACCCTAGTAATTGAAGAAGGCTCGCCTTGGGAATGATCTTCTCTTACAGAAGTTGGAGCAAGCGGCCTTTGCCTACACCATTTGTTTTGCCTGCGGAGTTTTGATGCACTTGATATTCAGTCGACCCTGGTTCATTTTTTGGGGGGGAGGTAGCATGTCTACCTAGGCTTTGGAGCCTTGGAGACCTGGGGTTAGCCATCATTTACTGAGTGTGACACCTTTACCTCTCTAAGCCTCTGTTTTCTCATCTGTGAAATGGACATGATAACACGTCAGGTGTCTCGACTCTTGGGGTAGGAGCAGGGCTAGCTAGGTTTGTATCTGGTTCCATCAGGCTCTGAGCCCAGATGGCTCCCTCCTTGAAATGGAGACACTGATGCACTTGACCCTAGACTTGACATGGAGGTCCAAAGAGAAGCATGAGTGCAGCATTAGCCTGGTGTCTGCGAGGAGGAAAGGCTGCAGATTAAACAGAACAGTTTAAAGAAGAAAACTAGATTGATAACCTGAGCTTATCAGCCTGCCTTTCAGCCAAGGGTAGGATGCCTGTCCAGTGTGGGCAGCATTAGGCCAGCCTTTAAAGAGGTGATGCACCTAGGGGAGCCCAGGGGTCACATATTTGACAGTTATATGTGCATTTTAATGTATATTAGAGAAAATATAGCCTCACTTTAAAGCAAAATTACGTAAGATATAGGAGTTGGTTTAAAGAAATGTAATAAGGAAAAGTGAGTTGAGGCCAGGTACATGTTTTTTTGGGAGGGGCATTTGGAGACTCCCTGGGGCCCCACCATTAGAGAAGGGGACAGGTCAGATGTGCTGGTTGTGGCCATGGCAAGTGATGAAATAGATATACGCAAAACAACCGAGGTGGATCTTGAGTGAAGCAATGTATTAGAAATAGAATCAGATTTCTAACATCATAGCATCTATATAAACTAAAAGCATGTCGAACAGCACAGTTAAGGCTGTTTATCAAAGGGATTAGAGTGGATGCCACTGGGGGTGGGGGCTAAAAGTGTAGGTCAAGGTTGAAGGGGAAAATGTAGCTGAAGAGGGAGGGCTTGCATGTACCAGTGAGGATAATATGCTGAGTGTGAACAGCTCAGTCTTGTGTGTGCATGGTAGCTATACACTCACACACAGGGTGAGCCGCAGACGGACGTGTCGGTATCCATCTGCACACAGGACACTCACATGCAGGGTGGGCTGCAGATGGACCCCGTCTGCATGCAGGATGTAGGCTGAACTGGCAGGTATGCAAATGTGGGAAGTTGGAGGCATGGTGCGAAGGTAGAATGATAACATGTAAGGTGAATTTCTCTTAAACCTCCTTTGTATGTGGCCCCCCACGCACGATGGCACTCCTTTTTCTCAATAACCTTGTGAGGTAGGTAGTATTATTACTCCTTCTTTACAGGGTAAACTGAGGCAGGTCCAAGGTCATGGAGGGAAAGCACAGTAGAGCGGGCGCTGACCCAGCCCATCTGAGCTCAAAGCCCAGGCTCACATTCACGTTACGTATAAACTCCTTCAGCTAAAGATGCCTTTAAAATCGGTGCACCTTTACATCCCCTCCCTGGTTAATACCTGCATGGCTTCAGTTCTTTTGTCTCTGCATTATTTAAAACAGTCCTTCCAACGGTAGTTAAAGGCCTTGTAAGCAATATTAGGTTGGACCTTTTTGGGTGGAGGAAGATTTGTTGCTGCAGCCCTTTTGCTCCTGCTGATACTTGATTTTGTGCCTCTGACATCCAGTGTCTTACCACCTCATTTCTTCCTTTCTTTCTTGTTCATTTGCATTATTGCAACAATAATGCTGTCTCCTCCCCCGTCCACGAGCCAGCCAGGCAAATGGCTTCGTTCCAAATAGCATCTTCATGCTTGCTGTTTGTGGCAGGCGAGGATATAACATTGGGCTTCCATGTGTGTATCTTCGAAATGATTTACCAGGAAGATGCACGACTTCCACAGTAGACAGCTGAATCACCCAGAACGCTTTATGGTTTATTTTACTCTCCACACAGGTAGATGAAGCCATGGAGCCCGTCCTGGTCATAAAGATGTAGTCTGCCTCTTGCATGCAAAGCATTTGGGTACCATAAGTGAGTGCCTGGTCTGGCCTGAAGGCTGTTGGGAGGGCTCTATGAGTGCTCCCAGGGGCAGTCAACGCCCATAAATCGTAATCACAATGGAGCACAATGGAAGAGGTAAACAGTTCTGAAACTGTGCTATAAATTGTCATCGGGGATGATTCTCTTTTATTATGGAGGTTAAATTACAGCAATCATCTGCGCACAAAGGCGCTGCAGTAAGAAAACATTTGGGAACAATGTTTTTCTCCTATGGCTTGGGTGATGGGTGCACAGGAATAAAACACCGTCACTTGTTTACCGCAGGCCAAAAAGCAAAATATGAGCTGTAGCCCACTGCAAGGTGGGTGCTCTCTTTTTTTTCTCTTTTATGATCCAAAGGGGTTGTGAGCGCATTGCTTTTGCCACAGGAAAAAAAGTTAAACTTGACTGGAAGACAACTTCCAGCTATGTTTGACTTCTTTCCTTATCCTCTATTTCCCTCCACTCCTGTGTGTGTGTGTGTGTGTGTGTGTGTGTGTCTACTCAGGCTCTAATGGGCTAGGAGAAAATGAACTAGAGAACAGTGCCTGTCCCAGTGATCACCAGCTTACAGATGCTGTCTTTCTGAAGTTCCCCAGCATGCCATCCTGAAGGGCCTGTATATTTTGGGCCCACTTGGTTCAGTGGTGAAGAAGATGGGCTTTAGAAAAGCTCCCTGAATCCAGGTTCAAATCCTGAGTCTGCCTCTTGAACACTGTGTGACACAGGGCAGGTCATTTCTCTCTCTGAGCCTCAGAATGGGCAGCTATAAAATGAGAGCAGTGGCTTACCTCACTCGGGGTGGGGACTGTAAGAGATGTGCTGAATTCTGGACACACAGTAGGTGCCCAATAGTTGCTTCCTCACATTATTATGGCCAAGCAGCAATAGTAATGAGCGCATTACTGCACATATTCCTGTAGCCCTATTATTTCCACTCATCTTGGGATTATGTTGCAGTCTTTAGAATTTATATGTAAAAGCAACCCAGTTAACTCCTGAGAGTTCATCTTGTTGCTGCAGGGAGATTATCACCCTCCATCCCGTTTACAATGAAATGGAAGCTCTTTGGCAGGGCCATGGCATAATCCTGGCCCTGCCTGCCTCTGCCAGGTCCTCCCACCTGTTCCTTGACCATGCCCATCCTGTTCTCTCTTCACTGCCCCTGTGTGAGGTGTTGTCTCTGAGTGGAATCCTCTTTGCCAAGATCTGGCTCCTCCTCTTTGCTCAGGGTTCAGGTCTGATTCCTCTTCTTAAGGCAACTTCCTTGGCCACCTCACCCAAGACAGAACCCTACCCCCGCCCCACTCCAAATGCTGCCCTCATTCCTATGGCACAGATGGGCAAAAGGTATTCCTTAAATTAGGGAATGAACAGATGTTTTCCTGATGTGCAGGAGATCAGATTGGAATATTTTGCCTATGAAAATGTTGGAAACTCAAAACATTTAAATAAATCTCTATTAATGAGTAGCCTTTTAGCATATTAGGCAACAACAGGATTCTTCGGGAGAGAGTTGTAAGATGCACTCTAGTGGGTGGAATTAAAACTGCTAATGACACCTCCAGCTCCTGGTAATTACAGGGTGCAGAGGAATATGAGATTTAATCGTCAAACCCTAATTTTCTCATGGCTTTAAATAGTATAATTTGTGATGACCTGTAAATATTTATTGAATAATTCATTATGAATTTTATATGCATTTATTTGATGATACTGTAGGGTTATTTTTTGGAAGAAAGATTTCCCCCAAGGTGTTGAGTCACATGGTTATCTCATTCTCGAGGGTGACAGAGGACAAAGAAAAGTGGCAATATCGAGAAATTATTTTAGAAATCTTAGGTGATGGGCAAGTTAATGCTACTGATATTTTATTTTGTTTTGTTTCATTTTCCCTCTATCCATCCACTAATACATGTTATTTTCGATGCATTTCAAAGGATATTGCAGACTTGTTGATAGTATTTTCAGTGCTCCATTTGTCATTGAGAAAGAAAGATGTATTGTAGAAGTTGAGCTGATACATATGTCTCATATAGTTAATGCAAAAATTTGAAGAGGAGTTAGTAAAATATTCAGCTTCATTAGACAGAACCCAAAGTCTTTCCTGGGCTTTAACCTTAGGTTTGACATGACCAGTTATTATCACCTGCATAAAAGACAAATATACTGTTGACAAATTTTGAAGTTTTTGTAGTATGAGGAAGGACTTTCAAACAGGCATTTCAAACAGGAAGAGCTTTAACACAGAGAATTCAAGGCTTGCAATGGAAGGGCTGAGAGACCAGACACCAGGGAAAGCTCATTCTAGTTTTTAGGAAACCAGGAAGGGGGGGGGCAGATCCCAGGGGACACTCCACCCATGATTTCAGCTGTCTGCAACACTAAAGTTGGTAGTTTGCTGGAGTTTGCCAGAAGCTCCTGGCAGAGCCTCCTGTGACCCTGAGCTGAAGCCCATGTGCCTGTTCCTCACTGCCCTAGAGGCAATACATGTGCTCCATTTCTCTAGCTCTTCTTTATCTCCCCAGAGGACCTCTCAGGAATCTAACCTGGACCTGCCTGGAGGATTCTGGGAAATGTAGTTCCTGGGCTTCCAGCCTCTGCAATACAGGGACAAGCACATGACCCAACAATCTGCACAAGCATGTTTACCAAATCTTTTATCAGAAACCAAGAAATTTTATACCTGGAACTCTATACCTAGAATATTTATGTGTAGCATTTTATGTATTATATTTATATATTATGTTTTTGGGTACTATGTACAGTATTCTAGTGTCATTTAGAGATACAAATAGTATTTTGCTTTTATAAATGTTTGGGATTAAAATTCACTCCTTGTATTCTGTCATATGGAACTTTAATAAATTCACCCTGCCCAAAGCAAATGTGTTTGGAAGGATGGATGAGTGATCGGTGAAAGAAGACCTTATATAATGATGGCTCTCCAAAATGTATGTGATTTCAAATGGTCTTTTAAGGACCCAAGGGTGGGGATCCTTCCACAATGCAAAGGAATGAAGTGGAAATGATGTCCTGACAACATGGGGTTGTGCTTACTGGGCAGGAGTGTCTGGCCTGGAGCCCTGTGAAATCATGTATGTGGCTTTGGACTTAAGTCCCCTACCACTACCCCCAAGAGTTCTCCAGGATTCTGTGTTAGAGCTGCACAATCAAGTTAATGCATGTTTGGTTGGATTTCAGCTCAAAGGACACCTGGCCCTTCTAGCATGGATGTCTGCTGTGTTCTGCCTTCCAGGAGGCCATTCTCCTTACTTAGGTGGCCACACCTTGACTTTCTCTTCTCCTTCTAGACTACAGGTAGGGGCAGGAATGGGGATGATGTATGACACATGACTTAGGCCTGGACAGTCTTTCTCTGACTTTGTCATTTATCTCAGGATGGGTGCTTGACTGAGCGCAAAGAAACTCCCACCAGGGACTTGTTTTGGAAAGATCAGAACAAAGACACGTTCTTTTCACCAGTGTGGCCGAGCTGCTAAGATATAATTTGGATGTGCCACTGTTCTGTTCCCTTAAGGGGAGTGCCTGCCCCAGAACACACCCCAGCAGTGACACAAGCCTGAGGCTATCCTATGATGTTACAGTGGGGCACCTCTTAGTGACTTGGATAGATGTTTCTGTGTTGACACTCTGCTACCTCCCTCTTTGGTGTCTACTTGGACTATAATCTCCTGAGAATAGGCCTGGTACCTTTCTCTTCAGTGCCTGATCAAACTATAAGCTCCACAAGGCAAAAATGGAGTCTGCTCTGAATGAATGAATAGCCGTCTTCCTCCTTACTACTCCCCCGGCTTTTAGGGTTTATATCACTGGGATGTGACTGCATGAAGATAGGTAAAGATTAAGGGTCCCACCAATTGACCCTTGCCTGCCTGCGGGTCCTCTGCCCAGGCCACCTCAGCCTTAAACTTGTTTATGGTTCATGTACCTCCTGGTTACATCATGAACACCAAGCTAATGGGACTTTTGGCCAACCTTTTGCTGTTTGATATCTCTAGCTTAGATCACACACATGCAAAATCACTTTATTTCTAATCCCTAGTGTTAAACCTCGCCATGATCATATCATGTACTAAACAGTGCCCAAAGTGAAATGGACATAAATATATGTTGCTTCTAGTTCTCTATGAAGAGGTTGAAAAGTAATTACAAGCATGCAAGAATCACTGTGTACTTTTATTAATGTCTTTCACCAATTTATTTTTGTCAGACTGTGTGTGTGTGTGTGTGTGTGTGTGTGTGTGTGTGTTTTCTATTTGGGGCAATGGAGTTGGTTCCCATTCAGATTTGTGTTATATAGAGGGAGATCTGTTAGTGCTATGAAACCAAGGCCCTCAAATCATCGCCAGGCTGTGCAATTACTATAAAATGTAATGTCATTGGGAAAGTGGGACTTGTATTAACTGAAGTTGGCTTTTGAATTTCAATGTTTTTCTGGTAATGGATGCCATGTCTTTTCCCCCCTAATCTTTTTTTTTCTTCCATATAACATCCATTATTCTATTTCCTGGTACTTTACTTTGTTTTTTTTTTTTTTTTTTTTTTTGCGAGAATCTGCCCTTTCCTGACCCCCAACCCACAGGGTTTGGATGGGCAGGCGTGGGCATGAGGCTAAGGCTTGTTCAGTCGATAGGTTGCCATAGTCCTTACCATGGTGCCTGGGGTCCCAGCTGCTCTGGCCTTGTCACCTTCCTGATCTTACTTCTTGCCATTTTCTCCTTTCCTCACTGGGCGTCATCTCCTGCCTCTGAGCCTTTGTGCCTGCAGCCCCCTTGCCCAGAGCATTCTTTCCCCATAGAGCCAGCCGGCTTGCCCTGCACTTCATTTTAGTCTCTGCTCAAATGTCAATTTGTAGAGGCACTTTTCCTGTTCATCCTCACTAAAAGCACCTCTGGCTAATACACCCCCTGTGTTGTGTAAGCACTTTTGGGTCAGGCTTTCCCTTCCATCCTACTGAAGAGGTCCAGGTGAGAATGCTGCCTTCTTTGGGGCTCCTTCAGTGTGTGTTCTCACTGTCCTCCAAGATTCCTAGCACTCGGACTCCAACAGTGGCAGATCCCACATCCCCACAGGGGAGCCCCAGGTAGATCCCTGACCTAGTGCCAGAGTCAGAGCAGTAGTGCCTGTTTGCTCCCTGTGAGCTAACTCAGTGGACATTTAGTTGGAGGTTGTGCGGAGAGATGATGAGACTCAGAGGCGTGGCATAGAGACAAACTCAGTTCTGGCGCCCAGCCTCCCCTCTGACCTGAAGGGACCATGAAGGTTGGTTCACCCCTTCATCTGGTACACATGCATGGGATGACAGCACATAGGAGAAGCTGGGACAGGGAGCCCACCATTATTGCCACTAGCATCCCCTTCTCTAGGAGCTCAAAACACTGAGGGGCTGCAGGTGCTGAAGCGTCTCCAGCAATTAATAGCCCCCAGATACTGAGAACTTTTTTCATTTATCTACCTGCTGCTCTTACAATAGCTTCAAAATCTCTTTGTTGTCTTAGTTCCTTGTATGGCCCTTGTATAGTGTACATAATTAACTGCACTTCCTCCGCCTTCCAAGCTACAGTGAGATCTTTTTTTAGTTCTGTTCTTTTTTCTGTTTTTTGTAGTCTAAGTACATAGCATAGTGCCTGAGTCAATAGTAATACTCAATAATTGTCAAATTAATAGAATAAGAAATAACATTTATTGAGTTATTGCCCAGACATTGTTCTAATCGCGTTACATGTATAAACTTATTTAATGTTTGGAGCAATATTAAGGGGCCAGGTGGTACTATTTCCCTGTCTTATAGATGAGGAAACTGGCCAGAGATGTTGTTAAGTTACTTGCCAAAGATCACACACCCGGCATGAGGATCAGCTTGGACTTGAGCCATCAATATCTAAATAATATTTATGTTAATAATGTGCAGAAATAATATATAATAATAATATAGTAGTCATATAATGTTACTGTGTCATCTAAACATATATGAGAATGTTTTATAACAGAGTATCATAGGCTGCTTATCCACTGAACCTTTATTGAACCGTGCTTATGTGTAAATGTAGGCATTAGAGAGATTAAAATGAGTAAGTCAGTTTCAGGATCTTCAGAAGCTTACAGTCTTGAGTTAGTGATGGGAAATGTGTGCACAAAGCAGTCGTGTGAGGTGATGGAACTGAGTATTATGATAAAGACGTAACATTCTGTTGAAATACACAGGAGATGGTGATTGGTGCTGGTGTGTGCACCAGGAGAGGGCTCTGAGAAGAAATGTGGGTGGGCTGGCTGGGAGCACTCTGGGTGGTGGGAATGGTGGGACTGGGGGGGTGGTGGTGTGGTGAGGGGGAGCCGTGGTCAGTGATTTAGAAGCAGGATGTCTTCCTGTATGAAGCTTCCTGTGTGAAGCTTCAGAACTTGGAGCCTTGTGTTTTCTGCAGGACCAGATGATTAGATGACAAATCATTGATAAGAACAGCATTGAACAAATTACTGACTGGTTTAAACTTCAAAAACACTCCTGGGTCCCAGGAGATAAAACTGACATCAGTAGAGGGTCTGGGGTGGCCCACCAGGACTGGTTTGAAGTTGCCAGCGTGCATAATTGACTGCTGATGAAGGTGGAGAGGTGCCCACTGAGGCCTGATCTGGGCTGGAGCTGCCTGGAAGGAGAGAGACCACACCCAGGCTCTCTGGTTGTCTGGGGCTTGGCAGACAGTCTTCTCCAGCCAGAGGAGCATGGGGGTCGGGAAGACACTTCCCGTGTGGCTACCTATGGACAGACCCTGCCACACATCAAAACAATTTATTGTCTCTGCTATTTGGGTGATGGTTATTGGGTAGTGAGCACTTGAAACAGATTTATTGCATTAAAGAATTCCTTTAAACATTTTTTTTTCTTATTGGGAAAATGTATTTAAGTGAATTTAAGACTCACCTGAGAAGCTTATTGAATACAGATGCATGGGCCCCACTCACAAGATTGGTTCTGGAAGCTGGGAGGAGTACTGGGAAGCCTGGGTTTTAATACTGTCCTCACTGCCACTCCTGACCCCACCCCCCAGGCAGGTTCCAGCCTGGAGGTCTTGGGATCTCATTTTGGGAAGACTTGAGCCAAAGCAGTAATTTCTAGCGGAAGGTTTATAAAATGCTCCTCTGTGGTGCAGAAAGAAAATATTAGAATGTCTATTCGAAAATACCTATTTTTGTATGTCTTTTATAATACACTTAGTAGAGCAGTAGTACATTAAGATGATGTATACAATAGTGATATTTATATATGTGTATATAAATGTACCTGTTAGCAAGTATATGCTCACTTTTTTTTTTTTGGCTGATAAGAATATGCATTTTTAAAAATTCAGACAGTTTGAAGGAAGATTTTAGGATTTGTCTTGCTGAAATAGACCAGGCATACTGTGTCATAGATAATTAGAAGAAGTAGTAATAAAGTATTACGTTTCACTTATAATTAGTGAAGAATAGTGTTTTATTAAGGTGCACTGCTAAGTCATGCCGGCCAGTCAGTCCTCTCTCTTGCCTGTTTCCAGGAGCGCCCAGACCCATCTCCCTGTAATTACAGCGGGGAGTGCTTTCTTACCTGATAGCCGGACCCCTTATTAGGTTATGAATTCCTCCAGGGCAGAGCCAGTGTGTCTTTTTCCTACTTTGTGTCTCTGCCCCTACCACAGTGCCTGGCTTCCCGAGAATGTGTGGTCAGTGAATATGGGAGGGATGGAGAGAGGGATGGAGGGAGGGATGGAGGGAGGGATGGGAGGGGAAGTGGGGAAGGAGAGGGGGAAGGTTTGGAAGGCCTCTGTTCATTGTTCTTGGCATGCTGGGAACCATAACAAAAGCACATTGTGTTTTGGTAATGATAAGTCATTTATCCCTCTTTTCTGCCCAGTTAGCCTCTGACCAGAAGGTGTCCATTCCTTAGAGAATGTCTCTTGGACTGGATGCATAGGCTCATCGGACCTGATTTGGGTTCCCACTTGACTGCTTATTATCTCCATGGCCTTTATAGAAGGTTCCCCTCCTTTGGTGGGGGGGGGGGGGAGAGGCGTGTCTCAGTTTCCCCAAATAGTGAAAAATGGGAGCTGGATTGACCCAAACTTCAGCTCTTCTGATTTTGCCTTCATGATTTTTTGCCACCTTTGAGTCGCACCTGTAGAAATGTTTAACAGAATGTTTTCCTTCACATTGATTTCCTTTTTCCTTAAATTTATTTTAAAAGTAGCTTTTAAATTACTACTGTTGAAAGAAAACCAGCTGGCTGTGCAAAAAGGTAGTTGAGGAAGTGGAGTGAAACCCAAACAGCCTTGGTTGGCTCTTCACTGGGCCTGCAGGGCTTTGAGCCTGAGGGGCCCAGCACGCCCAGTGGAGGTTTTCTTTCCCCTTGTCTTTGTCACAAGGCTTGCAGGAGAACTGAAAAAAAAATACCCTTCTTCCTGGGAAGTTCAGTGTGCTTAATAGGGTGACCAGTGACTACCCACTGTAATTCTCCAAAGTGTCTTAAACCTTAGGCATCCCCACTGGCCTCCACCTTTGGCCATGGAGGATTCCAGGCTAGTTACTGGGTCTCTCTTGTTGCCATTTTTAATTTATTTATTTTGCAGAGCTGCAAGTACAGTATTTGAATCATAGTTTCTTGGGAAACCAGGTGTCTCTTATAGCTGTTTTCATTTTAAATAAATATAGGGAGCTGAGAAGACCCCACTTGCTTCATGAATCTGTCCTCCCATGCCAGTACTTACAGGGCGCTGGCCCATGTGTATGGGCTGAGCTTACTTCCTGCCTTCGACTCCTGCTGGCTGCTTGGAGTAAGCAAGAGGGTTAAAAAAAAAGTTCCCATCCTTGAGGATGGGGAAGCCAATTCCTGGCTCGAGAGGCTTGATGACCCTGCTTTGAAGCTGGGGTATTGTTAGTTCAGGCCTGATTTATAGTGACCTCTTTGTAAGTGTCACTTCCTGAGATGACCATAAAATGTGTGGCAGTGTAGAGAGATGGTAAAGACCCAGAAGGCTCCTGAGTGGCATCCACCTCCACCGTCTGGTCCAGCTCAACACCAGGGACGACAGTTGTCTGAAGAGATCCTTTTGGGCTGTCACACTGGCTTGCATCAGGGAACCTGTTTCTCCTTTAGAATACTAAATAGACCTTGCCGGAGTTTTCTGTTTTCTGTTCATAATATTTAGATGTTAATTGTACTTGGGATCTCTGTGAATTTGTTGACATAGCATAATTATTACCTGTTATTCTTCTCATGCATCTTTTTAAAATTAACAAACAAAAATAATAAACAGAAAGGTAGTTTTAGGTTTACAGAAAAATTGGGCAGAAAGCACAAAGTGTTCCCATATACCTCTTTTCTCCCTCTGCCCCATACAGTTTTGCACTGTTTCTCCTATTATTAATGTCTTGTGTTATTGTGGTACATTTGTTAAAATTGGTGAATGAATATGGTTACATTGTTATTAACTAAAGTCAGTCGTTGATGTTAGGGTTCACTCTGTGTTATAAAGTGTCACAGTCAGTTCAGGGTTCTAAAACAAAGTACCATAGAGCAGGAGGCTTATAGACAACAGAATTTTATTCTTCATGGCTCTGAAGGCAGGTGTCCCAGATTAGGGTCCAAGCACGATCAGGTCCCGGTGAAGACCCTCTTCCGGGTTGCATACTGTAGACTTTTTGCTGAATCTTCATGTGGTGGAAGGAGAGCAGACTGCCTCTCTGGCTTCTTAAAAAGGCACTAAATCCCATTAGTTATTACACCCACTCACACTTATGAATAAGGGGCTGGGCGGCCAGTAGCTGATCCCACAGATGGCAAAGCTGGGATTGAATTTCCATTTGCCCAATTCCAAAGCTCCCTGTCTTCACGAGTGCACTTTCCTGCTGGGGTAGGAACCTGAGGAAGAGGACATTTAGATGCTCTGTTAGGATTGTGATACTCCTTCATGGGAGACCAGCTGCGATGGAGATGTTTATTCTGCGTTAGTAGTAAGTCCTTTAGATGATGATGTAAGATGATCCTAGTCTTTCTCCTGCTTGTTTTTCTATCAGATTTGATATATGCCTTATAATAAACACCCTTAACACAGAACCTGCTTATTTCTATATTAGACATCAGAAGATTGTGGGGGCACAGAGTAAAGAATGAAATTATGCTCGATCAGGATCAGAAATCACTTGTTTTGTCTGAAATTTTTCTTAATTCTCTGTTCCTTCTTCATAAAAGCTCTTTTGGGTGGGGTCTGTTTGCCAGGTGATCCTGTGGATCCGGTAAAATGACTCAAGGCTCCCCTCTGCCCTTCCCAGGTAGAACTGGGAGGTGCTCCTTGCCTGGGGTCCACTGTGCATGCAGAGATAGCCTCAGGACCCTTGCATGTGCTGACTGGTCTGTGGGCCTACCTTCCTATCCCAGACTGCAGCCCCTGGAAAACAGGAGCCTCTCATGGGGACCCTGTAGGGACTTGTAAGTGTTTATTTTGCAAGTGTAATTATATAATGCTATATGCATTTCAAAGCAGACCCATGTACAGAAAATCACATCTTACATGTATTTGACTCCCATGTCTGAACACAAAGAAGTTAGTGTCTCTTGAAAGAAAATTCCTGGACTGTTCTGCTCTTGGGTGCATTGGAGTGATGAGCTGAGTACAGCACATGGCTTGATCAAGAACACCCAGTGTATCAGTCAGGGATTGAACTGCATCTTGACTGTAATCCAGTTCTTTAACCGTAGACCCCTTTTTTGCCTCGTGAGTGGGTTCAACATAACCAATTATTGTTCCTTTTGAAACATGGCTCTCGTTCGCAGCCTGAGCAAGCGTTGATGCATTTTGATGGGGTCCTTTTTTTGTTTCATTGGCTGGCATTGCTGCTGAAAGCACGGTGACCCATCATTCCCTGAAACATTTTCACTGCAAGATAAAATATGTTTTAATTGACAGAATCTCCATATGCAAGTCAAAATGGATCATTTTCTGGTAATTTTATTGCTAATTCTCTGATATCTGCAGTATTATGTCTCAGTTAGAAAACGCTCCATACAGTGAACTCACAGAGACATCTACTTCCGTTAAAATGGAAATTCAAAGCACATTATCAGGAGTCTCTTGTTCTCTGGAGAAACACTGCTGTTTCTTTACCCGTTCCTCAACTTTTTCCCTCATCCTGTGGATTATTGCTCGTGGCACGAAAATTACTTGCTCATCTTTCTTTTCTGTTAAGAGAGAGAGATTCTCACTTGAGAAACCCACCTACTTGTGACTGTGGCTTTTTCGATTAGAGTCCTGCAGTAAGAGTGAGAGGCTTCAGGCTCCGTCCCAGGGAGGGAGGGGCTGCATGGGTCTAGGGGTGGTTGTGCTGGGGGCAGGGAGAGAAGGCATTTCAGAGAGTGGGGTGCTGAGCTTCTGAGCAGTCCTCACAGTTGGAGCTCTCAACTCCACAACCACACTGCAGGGCTCAAGGAGGGAGACTTAGGAGGACGGCATGAAGCTACGTGGGGAGCGCCCACACTCCCTGTGCACACTGAGCCTCTACATAGAATCTGTCCCGGCCTGGCTTTCTGCATCCATTCGTTCTGAACATTGCACTTTCTCATTAGGAGTCTCTCATTAGGAGACAATCCTAAGAGCCAGCTCCTTTGAGGAGTTTTGAAGCAAAGACTTCACGGAGCTCATCAGCGGTACCAGCCCCATCTGCCACTCCTCCTCGCCACAGCCCTTAATGGCTCTCCTGACTCCACGCCCAGCTGTTTCCTCCTTATCTTCTCAGAGCATTGCTGTGTTTATCTTTATTTCACTGTGGTCCTGTAATTTTTGTCTGTCTAACTTTTCATTATTCGCTTCCTTATCTTTAAAATCACCAATAAGCTTCTTTTTTCTTTTTAATTAGGTTTAAGCCTCTTTTGTCCACTGAGCTCCTTGAAAAATCACGCCACCCAGGCTGGGCAGCCACCAAGTGCAGTCCATAGTGTGGCTTTGTTAGGGGATGGTCCGCCCTGTTTCAGCATCTTTTCTTTGTTAGGATAATGTCCTGTTCTGTCCAATCATGACTTCTTTAAATTCTAGCCTCAGTTTCCAACCTTCTTTCTGTGTTTGAGCATCGGGAACCTTCTGTTCTTTACCCCATTGTTCCGAGTATTCATTTGCCTTCTGTGATGTGTCTGTAAATGCGGGCTGCCAGAATATAAATTCTTTTTAACGCATCCCTTGGACAGAGAGCCCTTGGTTCATATATTGCCTGTGCAGCTGTCTTATGTTTTGTCTATTGATGCATCTTTTGACATTTTACAACCAGAGTTGCTGAATTCAGTTATGCCTTCAGCTCTGGCTTCCTGGCAGGGTAGCTGCCCACCCGGGCAGTGCCCGATTCCCTTCCCGTTAGTATCTGTCCCTCCACGGCTTGTATTGGGAGGGGAGAGAGAGAATGGCCTTTCAAGGGGAAAATGACTGCCTTCTTTCCCATTTTTTTTTAAGATGTTCAATACCTGCACTCTTTTTTTTCTTTTATTGTTTTTTTGTCAAGTTGGTTTCCATATAATACTGAGTGCTCATCCCAACAAGTGCCCTCCTCCATGCCCATCACCCCCCTTCCTCTCTTCCCCACCCCCATCAGCCCTCAGTTTGTTCTCAGTATTCAAGAGTCTAGAAGCTTCAAATGGGTTTCCAGCTGCATAGTTTAACTCTAGTTCTCATTTTATGTATTTAAATGGACATTTCAGATAAGTGTAGTATTTTCCTGATCGAGGTAATCCCTTTTTAAAAATTTTTAATTAATGCACCCTTTATTAAGCATCTGTTACACTTCAGGTACTGTGCCAGGCAGGCCCTGAGGTGGAGAAGTGAGCAAGCTAGACGTGGTCTTTCCTTCACTGAGTTTAAAGTCTGGGTGTTGGGAGGGTCAGTGACCATGAGGGTCCATGTACGGAGGCTCTGCCCCAAAGGTGTGGAGTATTTTAGATTCTTCTAAAATAATGCAGTTTCACATTTTGTGCATGCTTTACTAGAGTGCAATCAGAAGCAGCTAGAAGTTTCCAGATGACTGGCTCAACACTTCAGTTATGAGCCTAGCCACATTGTGCCCTCTTGTTCATATCCCAGCTAAACATTGTACAGGAGAGAGCGCTCCAGATATGTGAAGCATCAAGCCTTGTAAAATATTGGGAGTTTTGTGGGACCTGTGTTTTGAATATGTTCCCTACCTGTCTGCCTACATTGTGGTATCATAATTTAATACTTCCTTTGTGGTCTCATCAATCACATTTAATGTTCATTCATTGTGACACAGTCCCAGGGGTTGTTTGCTTGTTTGCTTTCAGGTCAAATGTTTCCAGGCTGCTATGGATTTTTAGTTTTTGAGTTTAACTTTTAAACACCTTCTGTCTCCTTTTTTTCTTGTCTGATAGCCAATAGTAGCTTATTGCTGATGCTGACTGCCCTTTTCTATTTTGTTAGAATGGTGTTTAAGGTAAGAGTCCAAAAACCTTCATACATTCATGCCCCCTGCTTTGTACTCTTTAGTCCTGAGCTTTCTCTCCGTGTTTGAGCATTCTAGGTATTCAAGGGTCATTGGGATGTAATATCTTTAAAGAGTGATTCATCTCAACAGTCCATGTGATTCCACCTTATAGGGGGAGAAGCTCTTTCAACACACCAGTTGGCAGCCTCCTTTTTAGACTCACTGTCCTCACCAAGCACACTGTTTTTTGTGGAGACAGTTCTTGGAAAGTGAGCACTGGTCTCCCTGCCTATTGCCCTGTATTAGAGTCTCTGTATTCGAGTCTCTGCCTCACTACCAGGTGACTTTTCTAAAGTGCCTCCCAGTTATATCATCGGCTTCCTCTTGGCGTCCCACAGAGTGTTCCCAAGTTACTTGTCTGATTCACCTTAACTCATATTGAAACCCTCCTTTTCTAGAGTGTGCCTCTGTCTTTGCTACACTTTCAGAGCCTGCAGCTAAGTCTCCTTCCTCGCAGTCCTCATGGCTTTTGGTGCTTTGCCATTGATGACCTGCATTGCATTGATACATGGGTACATATGCTGGTCTTATTTCCCCAGTGGATGACAGGCCCTATATGAGCCAGAGCATTCTTCTTTGTTCTTCTAATCCCCTTGCACTTGGCATAATGGAAGGTCATACAGCACGGGTGTCAGAGCACAGCAGGTGTACCTGATTTCTAGTTTCAGCTCTGCCTCTTTGCCCCCACCATGCAAGCTACTTAAAATTTCCATGAACCACTATCGAGCCATTTACAAAATGGAAGTGATAATAGCACCTACCTCATAGAACCACTGTGAATATAGAGTCCTAGGGTCCTGTACAACTAAAGACTGTGGTGTGGTGTTGGTTTTTGTGTTATTGTTACTATGCCTACTAGTAATATTGCTGCTTTCATACAAGATATTCAATAAATGCTTGTTAAAGGGACTTGAAATTGAACAAACTGATATGTACCAATCATAGACATAAACCTGGGGAAAGTTGATTATAACTCATGGGGGCACCAACACATAATCCATGTGTAGAAAGTCACAAACAAAAAGCAGCTACTACTAAGGTTTTTAAAGGCTAGTCCTAACCCAAATCAGACATCTCCTGGTCCCTGGGGCAGCAGGGGAGCCCATCCTGGTTGGCATACAGCTCCAGCAATTTGTCAGCAATATTTCGAATATGTCAATTTCAAGTATGCGTGTATAGAAAGGCAATGGTACTTTATTTTAAGGACATATCCATAGATGTTAGAAATAGTCACCTAGAACGTTGGGGGATACAGCTGTGATTGTAAATCCTGAAAAATTCTGGCCAATAAATCTTGTGGTTTTCTAGTCTCATTTAAGTTGTGTGGCTAACCTACCAACATAGCTGCTTCCTCAGAGTCAGACACAGAAAGACAATTAGGACTGCAGAATTTCTGGGTAGCTTTTGAGAGAAACACAGATATTGAAATTTGAAATTATTGGGAAATATAGCCATCCCCTCATGGTCCATGACCAGCAGCTAAGTGCAGAGTCTCAGAGCCAGACTGATGCAGATGTGAATTGCACTTCTGCCCCATACCAGCCCTGTAGCCCTGGTTCAGCAGGTGTGGTTATGGTGAGGTCTAGGAATGGTATTTTTCTAAAGCCAACACGCTACTCCTGTTTCCCAGGTGGTTTTGATTATCAGCTGAGACTGGGAACCACAGCTCTAAACAAAGGTAGCATAAATGGCAGGGCATTTTGGTGAGTAATCCAGCATCACCTCACCCTCAGCAATGCAGCAGACAGTGTAATGTATGAAAATGCCAGCCTCCACTCCGGGACCTGAAGTGACCCCTTGGAAACACACTCCTCTCCCCTGGCGGGCTTCAGGGAGGGCAGTGGAGTGGGGTGACGAGAGCTGCCGGAGCAACTGGCCAAGCCAACCTCCCCGCAGGCTTGGGCTTCTTGCCACCCTGTCCTGATTTGAAAGTCAGGTCGACCAGCCTTGCGCCAGGAGAGGTTGGGGAGCCTCAGGAGAGACCCCCCCTTCCTCCCCCCAGGGAATGCTCCATCCTGGACTAAACAGAACTATTTTTCCATTTGGAAGGTCTTCCCACCAGGACATTTTTTATCCAGTTTGCCCGAAATTCTTGTTACCCCTAATTACCTCCTCTGTCTAGCTTTGGCCATTATTTTCTTTCCCCTTTGGTGTTTACTTTGTCAAATATTTAAGGGCAGTTATCATGTCTCTTTAGCCAAGCTATACACATTCAGAGCCTTCTCATTTTTGCACATAAATCTCCTCCTTCCAGCCCCTCAACACCTACCCATACGTGCTGTGCAGTGTTTGCTTTGGATTAGATCTCGGAAGTGGAAGAATTTTTCTCCTTAGAATTATTGGCATTGGTGTGCACTTTCTAAGTCTGCCGCAAACACACTTGCACAGGGAATTAAGGAGACACGATCCAGTTTACTGTTGTTTTAAGTGCGGCACAGGACCTTCGAGCCCCCCTGATGGTATCTCTTTAAATTGAATTTCAGGCATGGGCAAAAGTCAACAATGACTAGTGTTTCCATTACTTTAAAGCTGATAAAGTATGAAGGATTTTTTTTAAAGGCCTAAAACCAAAAAAGAAAAAAGAAAAAAGCAAGCAAGTATAATAAAAAATGACGAACGGTGCTGTGGTGAGCTGCAAGTTTAATGGGGTTCCAGTGGTTTCCATCTGTGGGCCCCTCCTGAGTGTCTTTGAGTCTCTTTATTGTGCATTCAGGGTTTTCTGTCAATGCTTTTACTTCTCAACAAAGCCAAAAGGAACAACAACAAAAAAGGGCAAAACTATTTAAATATTAAATTTAATTCCACTTGTCATTCTATTCAGTGGCTGGAATGTGAGATCTAAGACCTGTGTCTGCTGGACCCCTCAGGCTACTTGGTTCTCACGTGTCTCTCCTTGGGCTTGAGTGGGATTCCAGCATTTAATGATACGTATCTTTTCTACAACAGGGTCCATAAATGTAAGCCTAATTACTTCATCTTTTACTCAGCAGCAATAACAAAAACTAAACTCATTTACAATAGCTGAGAGGAAAATGACTATGTTGGACTTACTGAATGATGGCTTATCAGTTTCCATTCCTTCAAAAAAATATTTATTGAGGACATTCTCCATTTTGGGCAGTGCAGATACTATTGTAAACAGACTTTATAGTTGTGTGTGCGTGTATGAAAAATGGTAAGTATGCTTCGGAGAATGGAAATAACAGGCTATGAGAGAGTGATTGGTTCTCTCTTTAGAGTGGGGATTAGGGGCAGTCTCTGCAGAAGTTACAATGTGACTCTGGGATCTGTATGAAGGATGAGGTTGAGGAGAGGGGCAGGGTTCGGGTTACATACAGGTTGGCAGGCTAGGGATGGGAATAGGGATTTTATTTGAAGTACAGCTGGAGGCCATTGAGGGATTTCAAGCAGTAAGAGACATAATCTGATTTATGCTCTGGTTACTCCAGCTGCTGCAGGGAAACTAGCCTGTAGCCAGTGAGCGTGGAAACGAGGTTAGTGAGGGGGCTCTTAACGTTTATCAGTTTCCAGCGAGTTGAAAACTAAGGTCTACACTCATTAGTGAAGAGATCAGGAAATGGAGTTGTATCAATAGAAATGGAGAGAGGTAGAGTCAGGGCACATTTAAAGGTAGAGTCAACAGGAATTGCACATAGATTGGCCACAGGGGGGTGAGTGTTTGTGGGAAGGTTGAGGGGAGGAGAGAAACAAATGATAACGTCTAGATTTTGCTTTATAGCCTTTAGTTTCACTCTGGCCACCTTAAATTTGAGATGTCTGTTAGACATGTAAGTGGGGATATAAAAGACATCGTTGGCTCCATGAGGCTTAAGCCCAGGGCAGGGGTCCAAGCTGGAGAAGGAAGCTAGGGAGGACTGACATATAGATGGTATGCTATAGTAACACAGTCATGTCACCAGGAAGAGTCTACAAATGGTGAGGGAGCCCAGCTGGACCGCATCCACTTTTTACTTTGCTCTCTCTTCGTTAGACTGGAAAGTCCATGTGCAAGTGTACACATAGCCACACTGTTTACTGCTCTGCTCTCGTTGACTGCTCTGAAACCTGGGGCCAGTGACCGTGGAATTGCTCAGTTATTTGTCAACAGGATATTTGGAGATCTGCAAGGGCTGGCTGGATCACTCTTGTCTGGTTTCCTTACAGACTGACGTGTTCTGTGATGACTATTCCCCCAATGTCCAGACCTGGAGGGGGCTCTCAGAATGAAATCTGGACAACTCTTTACAAGACAGGGGTCTAGGTAGGTTAGTTGCCATTCCCCAGGGAGAGAGAGACACAGAGAGAAAGAGAGAGAAAGAGAGAGAGAGAGAGCGCGAGAGAGAGTGCGAGCGAGAGAGCGAGAGAGCTCATGGACAGAACCTGAGTTCAGCTAATGGGGTAATGTTTCCTAAATCATTTTAATCTTTTTTGGTCATCCATGTTTGTGTGGCCTGCTGTTCCCCGTCTTTGGTCGTGTGGTACACGAATTAAAAACTGTCTTTTCATCTTACTTTTTCTTTATGCTGAAAACTTCCAGAGCTGTGTGCCAACCTGAATGTTCAGGTCACTGCAAAGACACTGCTGATTCAGTTCTTTGAACCTAATGAATCTTTATTGGCACCGAGGTCTAACCTTGACACAGTGTGGTGAGTTATGCCTTGGCAGCTGCCGTCGGGCACTGTGTTCCCGTTTCTGTGAAACCCTTTGTAAATAATGTGGCAGGCTCCGAGATGCTACCAGCACAGCTGAGTCTACAAGTAGTCCTAAAGAAGAGAGGATAGACAGAATGGTAGCCTGAAAATACAAGAGGTGCTCAGTATTAAATGTTAATGAGTATCCCCCCCAAAATATTGAAAAATTATTGTTACTGCAGTTTATTGAGAAATGGACCATATGGATCAAAAGCGTCTATTAACAGTGGTATTAATTAAAAAAACCACAACATTCCTAGAGCATTAATGTTTGTCAGAGCACTTTCAGGGAAGGTATGCACTCTCGATTCCGAAACCTCCAGCAGCTCTTCCTTAATTTTAGTTTTTGTGTCACCTTTCTCCTGGGGTTTTCTGACGGAGCAAATTCTTCCTGGAAGCTTTGCAAAAACACAGTTGCAGGAAGTTTAGGCCCTTTGTTTTGTGATTCTAGAGATGAATGTAGGACCCCTTCCTTGTGGGCTCTTATGGCTGAGGGCTTACCACGAATGGCTGCCACATTCAGCTCCTCCCTTACCTTTGGTTTATCTTTATCACATTCAGCTCCTCCCTTACCTTTATCACATCATGTGATGTGACCATGAGTGTCAACTCCCTGGTCTGTGCCACACTATGAGCTCTGTGAGTATAGGAGCCATATGTCTCATTAGTCACTCTGTCCTTAGTGCCACCACATCGCCCGGTATATAGGAGGGGCTTAATGAATATTTATTAAAGTGATTGCAGTGTGGTCAAGGAACACAATTATCCCTGCAGAAACCTGGAATAGACAAAGGGATTTAGGTATATCAAATATCAAGTTATGTCCCTTGGAGCACAACAGATATATTCCATAAAAGCTGTTAAACGTTGAGGCTGTCCCATTTACGTCTTTTATAAAAATGTAATGCGCTCAACAACAAATGATGAAGAGGATGTGGAACAGCAGAATCTCTCATTCATTGCCAGTGGGGGTGAAAAACGGTAGAGTCACTTTGGAAGACAGTTTGGCTGTTTCCTACAAAATGAAACATACTCTTACTATACAATCCAGAAATTGTGCTGCTTCGTATTGAGTCAGATGAGTTAAAAACTTATGCGTATGTGAAAATCTGCACATGAATATTTATAACAGCTTTATTCATAATTGCCAAAACTTGGAAGCAACCAAGATGTTTTTCAATAGTGAATGGATAAACCGGGGTATATTCAGACAATGGAATATTATTTAGTGATTTAAAAATGAGCTGTCCAGCCATGTAAAGGCACGGACGAACTTTAAATGCATAATGTAAAGTGGAAGAAGCCAATATGAAAGAACTCCATACTGCATGATTCCAGCCATATGACATTTTAGAGAAATCAAAACTGTAGAGACAGTAAAATGATCATTGGTTGGTAGGGGTTTGGAGAAGTGAGGATGAACAGGTGGAGAACAGGACATTTTTGGAGCAGTGAAACTACCCTGTATGATACTATAATAGTGGATGGATATCATTATGTATTTGTCAAAACCCATCCAATGTACAACACAAAGCATGAACCCTAATGTAAACTGTGAACATTAGTGAATGACATACTGCCTCATTGATTGTAACATATGTAGCACGCTAATGCAAGATGTTAATAATAGGGGAGGTTGTGTGTGTGTGTGGCGGGGGTGGAGGTGGTATGTGGGAGTCCTTGGTACTTTCCCCTCAATTTTTCTATAAACCTAAAACTGCTCTAAGAAATAAAATCTGTTTTTAGAAAAGTAATGTGGTGTAGAAACATAAGGAGTTGTAAGGAGAGGGTTCATCATATCTTTTTGTCATTGGCATTACCAAAAAAGTATTACTTATATCTGAATCCAGAATTCATGAATGTGTTTCTTTGTGAAAAGGAATATGTGATTTCATGTAAGTGAAGGAAATGTCCTCTCTCCGAACAAGAAGCACCGACTGTGGCATTTGAGCATTAGCATTCAGTGTTCCAGGGGGTCGCTTGGGCAGGCCACTCAATTTCTCCTGGCTCTCGTTTCGTCATCTGTAAAATTAGGATGGTAATGCCTGAGGATACTTAAAATTAGAGGCCTGTGGAAGGACAGGAGGAGTGCCTCATGGCCCTTGAACAATCTCCAGAAACGTGAGGCATCCCCGGGAGAGCTGCTGGGGCCAGGCATCTCCCTGCTGGCTCATGGCTTTCTTATCTGTAAAACCATCATGGTGTTCTCTCCAGCCCTGGCTGTTCAGTCTTCCTATCTGCTACTTAGCGTGTGAAATTGCCTATGAATCAACAACACGGCAAATTGGGTATCAACCAGAAGCAAGCTAGAAGACCAATATTCAGCTATTAAAAGTCAAAAGGTAGAGGGAAAGGTTGGGGAATCAAATAAGAGAATTAATTTTAATAGTTTACACTTGGTATTTGTTGGATGCATTTTAGGATAATTTCCTTGTCTCTTACCCTCCTTTTCTTCTTCCCATAAACATTCCCCATATCCTCCCACTCAGTCATCTCTTTGTGCGGTCTGAGGAGTCCCAAGTACATAACATGAGGTGGAGAGAGAGATGAGGGAGTATATTTAGTATATTCATAACATATGCTTAAGTATGGGAGAAATCACCTCTTACAGAAACTAGTAGACAAGGATTTGAAGTCTTTCCTCAAGTTAGTCATCCACATAAGTTCATAATGGGATGTATCACTCCCTCCAGGGTTTTTTGCTCCCCATCAGGCTAGGAGTAAATCACACTGTATGGTGTAATTGAGTTACTATTTCCAATATTCTCTAGGCATTAAGACCTGGGAGATAAATGTAATGGGAGAGGCTGCTTAAACATTGCACTTGTTCCTACAGTATAGAATTTGTTAGGCAAGGATTGTGTTTTGGGTGTGCTGCACCATAGGGATATAAAAAACTTTGGTGTGTTGGGGACATTGGGGACATGGTGCTCAGCTCCTGGGACAGGGGTAGAAGAATTTGTTGGGAGGGTCCTGGCAGGTGCAGAATGGGAACTCTGTAGCTTTGGGCCAGATTATAAAGGGTACACTTATGTCACACTAAAGAATATATCATGTGGGAATGTTTTCCAGGGTGTATCCCCTGGAATACAGGTTCCTGGTGATACTTGGAGTGAAGGGTTTCATAGTTAAATGTGTTTGAGAAAAGATTATAGCTCCAGTATAGATGCCATTAGTGTACAGTCCTCAGATGTTCTGTAGTAAAGGAGCCTTTAACTTTGCTAAAGCTGAAACTGGCATTTTTCAAACACATGGTATTGAAGATAGTATCTTGTGTGTGTAACTTACCCATGATTATCTGGGCTAATATCACAGTATCCCTGGTATAGATTTAGGGTGCTGTTCCAGCCCATGGAGGGTACATAAGGGTTGAGAGAAGAGGAACATGCTCATATCTGTGCTGTAGAAGTCTGGTGGCAGGTGGAGGGTGGAGTGGAAGGAATGACATGGATCGGAATACCATTATGTGAGCCGAAGGATGTACCAATACAAAAATTATGAGGGGCCTGGACATGTTTTTAGAGACCTAGGTCAGGAGTTGGCAAATGATGGCCCATGGGCCAAATCTGGTTGATCCACCATTTACAAAAATTGTTGCTCTGTTTTTGTAAATAAAGATTTATTGGAACACAGCCCCACCTACACCTGTTCCTTTATATGTTGTATTTGCATTATAACAACAGCATTGAGCAATTGTGGCAGAGAGCACGTGGCCTGCAAAGCCAAAAATATTGACCATCTGGCCCTTTATAGAAACATTTGTTGAATCCTGATCTGGGTGGTTGGTTGGATTGGTTTTGTTTTTGCAAGGGTTAGAGAACTATTTGGGTTTTTCAGTTCCATTTTTTTCAGACAGATGAATGAGGAAAAGAAAAGATACAAACAGAATCCCAAATATCAAATTCTAAGAGTCAGCCCTAACTTGAATGTTGAATGAAAGAATTTTCATCTCTGAAGATCCGAGAGAACTGAAGACCTACCTTCATCTCTGGTGGACTTCATTACCCCTTGCCTGGTGGAGCCCAACCTGTCAGAACATCAAGAGGCCACTTGTATCCTCGAAGGTTGAGGTCTATAAGCTATCAGTCATGACCTTTGGCACTATCTCAGACTATGTTACAACCCTGAAGGAATCTAATTGCTGTTTCTGATTCCTCTGAGCCCAGTTGCCTCTATATAATGTTGATATTGGCAGGTGTTGTCTGCTCTCCCTTGGAGAGCAACTCTCTACACATATTTCTCGGGGCACATATATTTATATTCCATTTGTAATGTAAAGTCTTGTGATGATAAAGTATGTGTTGTTCCTTAAAGGTAGACTGGTGCCGTTCAACTCCATCACTCCCACAAGACAGATTTACACACTCCATTCAAGGCCTGGGATGCCCAACACCCAGTATATATTTTATTTTATTTTGTGTCATTCATACAGCTATCCAGAAGTTTGAAAATGTATTGTTTCAGTGGTATTTAGAGTCTGTGAAAGTTAGTGAAAGAAGAAGGAGAAGGAGAAGATCTGTAACAATTGTTAATATTTGTCACTTTATTTGTGGTAGCAAGTACTTTAAAAAAAAACTCCCATATTTTCAGATAGCTGTGCACAAAACATAAAATATATAATGTTTCTCACCTGTGAAACATGCCAGTAAAAATGTTCACCATCCAATCATGATTTGAATATTTGTTTTTACAGCAAGTTAAGTACCAGCAAAGAATTCCACACCTTATAAAATAGGTGGTCGTAAATGAAATGCAAAAGTTGTTGCAGAACCCATGAAGTGAATTGAAAACATTGCATACCTGGCCAGGAGCTCTGAAATCACATGCAGGTCAGATGGAGCAGCTTTGGTCCATGCGCTCTGTGTCTTCACAGCCCCAAAATGATTGGGCTGGGTTTTAATCCTCATTGCAAAAGGCAGTATTCTAAGAATGATGACTTTTAGGTCCCATTCAACTTCTGGGATTTTGCTTATGGGAATATCCACTTTATTTTTTTGCATTTGAGAACCTGAAAATATAGTTTACTCTGTGATTTCAGGATGGACAGAGACCTACAGTATAATCGATGCATCCATGACATTTGTAAAATTTATTTTGAAAAAGTGTATGAGGCAGCTTATTGTAGCTAAAGAAATCTTTACATTTAAAAATAAGGCTGTCATTGATGATTTTTAAAAAACTAGGCTCGTGGTCTGCTTCTGCCATGAGCCAGCTGGCTATGTGAGGTTGGGTGGAGTTTAGAGTCTCAGATTTTTCTCTGGTATAATGGAAATGGTAGTATTTGCCTTACCAACCTCCCAGGCGTATGACAACTATCAGAAGACAGAGACACTAGAGGGATCTAAGGGAGGTAAACTAGTTTTTGGAAATGCGAGGCAGATTGTACTCTTTGGGAAGGCTTATGAAGTCTGTTAGAATTTTATGTATGCGAACGAATGTGTTTGTACATACATATAGTTTAGACACCATGTAAGTAGGCTTACTTATGGCTGGTGAAAAGCAAACATCAATATGGCATAACTGCTCCTGTGACCTGAACAATTAGGACCCGCTCAACACCATCATCCATGATAGCCCTATGGTTAATAAATAGGGCATTTTAGTAGTCTTCTGTTGCTGCATAACGAAGCAACACCCATTTATTACTATTATCTGTAGGTCAGATTCTGGGCACAGCATGGCTGGGCTCCCTGTGCAGGGTCTCGCCAGCTGCATCCAAAGTGTTGGTAGGGGCTGCAGTGTCATCAGACACTCGGGGTTCTCTTCCAGGCTCATTCAGGTTGTGGACCCAACTCAGTCCCTCGAGGTGATAGGACTGAAGTCCCCGTTTCTTGCTGGCTGTTAGCTGGGGTTGCACTCAGCTTCTGGAGACCACCGTTGGGTCCTAGCCACCTGACTTTGTCATGGTATGACAGCTTACTTCTTCAAAGCTGGCAGGGAATCAATCTCTCCCATTTCTGCTTACAAAACATGTTATGTAGTTTAACCTCATTAAGAGAGTGGTGATCACACCACACTAATCAGCGTTGCTCATGCTCAAAGGAAGGGGCTTATGCAGGCTGTATTGATCAGAGAATGGGCATCTTGGGGGACCATCTTAGGATTCTGCCTACTGTACACCCCCATTTTGTGGATGGCAAGAAATTCTCAGAGAGGTTGCATTCCTAGCCTGGAGTCACAAAGCCAGCAGCAGTTACCAAGCAGGGACTTGGTTATTAATAGCCTTCCAGGCAGGAAGCACCTTCATATTATACCACATGGGCTGGCACGATGTCTTCAAGAAAGCGCTGGGTGAGGACACCTGAACAGCTGTCGTATTGAGCCTTGAGACAACTGCAGTGTAGACCAGAGCTCCTCAAAGTGTGGACCGTGGGCTGGTGTTGGTTCAGGAACTGTTTGTTACTGCAACGAGTTAAGAAATTGAGAGCAAGTGTTTAGAAATGTTTATAACAATATGACATTGCTGGCACATCGAGCACAATATACTTCGGTGCTTTTCAGAAGTATTGGATGCCAACAGCTTGGCAAACACATACACAGCAGAATAAAAACAACACACCTCCCCCCGCAGTAAACCCCACTGATAGTGTGAGGAATCATGGTGTCAGACCACAGCTTGTTGGTCCTCTCGTCATCAAATGGGGCCCTGATGCCCCTCGCTCTGGAGCTGAAAATAGAATGCACCTGGGAATAAGACCTGATATCCTGGGTTAAAGTAGTAGCTAAGAGCTTTGAAGCTTTTCTGGCCAGTGCTCTTCCACATTGTTTCTTGCTAATCCCAGCCTAAAAATAACATCAACCGGATTTCCAACATTTTTGGGTGCCTTCTGAATCGGAATATTCAGAAGCCCCTGATGGTCATTGCTGTGTCATTGTTTTTGGAGTTTATAGAAAAGCTGTCTTGCCAGCCTGCCGAATGCTCAAGGTTGGTTGACAAGATTGTCTCAAGCTTCTTTTGGTGACAGGTCACCAGAACCCACAGGAAGTAGTGCTGGTGAAAATGAGGGTTTGATGGAGCTTGCAGAGTGAGGTTGGGGCCAGCTGGTTACCAGGAGCTGAGGCAGCTGCCCTTGTCCTCACACTTCTGCTGCTCTGCCTCCTGTTTTGCTGTCCTTTCCAAACCCTGGCTTTCTTTGGGTCTCTCTGCACTGTTGACAATAACAGCCATGTCCCCTTTCCCAAATTCACATGCCATACTTCTAATGTCCTGTAGAGGCTGATCAGTATCTCCGACCTTTAAGTCCAAATTCTCAGGGAGGAGCATCTGAGAAGCCCAGTTCCGTCAGATGTCCATTCTTGAGACAGATTGATTAGTACGATGTGGCATCTGGGTCCCCTCAGTGGGATTTTCGACCAGCTCTCAGAGGGGAACCATGGGCCCAACAGACACTGCAGAATGCCTTTTAAACCGGCCCATGTGTTGACTTCAAGAGGACATATTAACATTCTCTCCATGTAGGGTATGTTGATTAGCTTCCTAAAAAAAATAATTAGTGAAGACCTTTTTGACACTTTGTAGCTCAATCATTGTCTGAAACATGGTCCTGTTTTCATTAAGACCAAAAATCAGAACAACAGGGACACACAATTTTATCTTCCTGAAAAATCTCTCCCTTCAGAATAGAAAGACCTTGGGCAACATCTAATTATTCCTGTGCCTGTTAATTTGATAGCTTGAAAAATGTTTGTAGTCTTTAAGAATGTCTATGGAAATTTCCTGTCCCTGCCACAGATCAAATTGTTTAAATGATGGACAGCAATTTTATATTGAACTGTGATAATCGTATCTCATTTGCTGCTACTTAAGTGATTTCTTTTCCTCTTAACACATGTAGGTCAAGTTACTCCTCCAGTCTAAAAAAATTGTGAATAAAAAAAGATGGCAAATGGAAGAAAGCCAATTATACAACAATTTCAGATGTTTGAAGTAAGACCCTTGCATTTCCCAATATTGATTATTTTTTCACTTGATTACAGTGACTCTCCTCAGCTATTTATTACAGTATAGATCATAATTCACAGACTGCATTTGTTCTAAACTAAAAATAAGTGCAAGGAAGTGGAATGAGGAAGGTAGTGAATGAAAAGTAGCATTTTTGACATCAATGAATAACCATTGAGTAAATAATCATATTTAGCTTTTCTGAGCATTGTATTTGACTAATAACATATTGAACTCCCTTGTCAGAGAAACCTGAATCCAATGTGTCCCATTCCTGCATTTATCCTTTATTTTATGTAGTAGATTGAAGACAAATTTTATGTTATTTCTGTCTGATAGATAGGAGAGAAATGGAGAAAGGAGACAGCTGGCAGCAGTCACTGAGTTTTGTGATCTGTAATTACATAGTGAAACTTACATTTCACAAACCCGAGCTCAACTTACCAACTCATATTGTTGGACCTTCTTTGAGTGAAGGAGGCTACCCAGAGTATCTTACAATCTCTATACTCTTTGCTAAATGGTCAACAGCTGCTTCAGTGGTTTCTGGGTTCAGTATGCTCCACTAAGGGCACTGATCAATCAAGCAAGTTCTAGACCCTAGGGGGCCTCTATTCCAGGAGATAAGATACAAGGTAGAAAATGTGCAGTGACAGAAGGTCTAGGCAGATATAGAAGTCCAGAGGAGGGAGCCATTAATTCAATACGTGTGTTAAATACCTGATGGAGACTGGACACTGTATGCTTTTATATTTTTTCATTCATTCATTCACTCATAGAGTCAGCCAATACTTACTGAGTGATCACTGTGTGCCAGAGGTTAGCAAAAACCTGAGTAACAAGATAGTCTACCATCCCAGAGATCAGCCTACTAGGAGGGGGATACCGCTCTAGGGGGCTAGAGAAAGATGGGAAGAATCATTCGTTGCTGCACAGACACTGATGGGGCAGCACCATGCAGGGGGTACTCACCTAAGCCCCGAGCATATTCTTGTGGACAAGCTCAAGGTATCCAGGGATAGAAGGAGGGATGGGTCAGCTCTGTGGCTGATGTTTACAGTATAATACAGATGAAGCATACCTCTCAGCTCAGTATAGATTTGTCAGATACTCCATTGCAAGGGGTCTGGGGCCTTAGAGTGAGGAGCTCTTCATTCTCCTTTGGAGTGTTTAACAACAGTTTCACAGAGCAGAGGGTATTCAATGAGGGTGTTGAAGGAGGAATAGGAGCTTGCTGTGCGGGGATGAGATGACTGTAGCCAGAGACACCACCTGTGGAGAAGACACACCTGCTTATTACTGGTTCAGATAGCACGTGGTGTTCAACGATTATGACATGGGGCTTACTTTTTCCACTCCTCTGCACTTTATTTAGAAAATCTACCAAAATGAAAGAGGAGTTAGGCTTTCCTTTGGAAAATTAGTAACCCTCGGGCTCGAAAATAGTTTGCTCTGAAACTTGGAAAGCAAATGTAAACACATTTTTCCCCTTGTCAGAAAATGTTTAAACCCATTAATGGATGCAAAGATTAGGGGCTTAGATTGGATTCACAGGACATATGCCAGCCCCACATATGTATTAGATTATTATTTTTTTGTTCTGAAATCATACAGGCTTTTTGCCCATAGAGTAAGGCTTCTTGATACAACAGAAAAACCAGGAGAGGAAAACCTGAGAAGGGCCTATGCATTTCACTCTGGAAACCACGAGCTTAAACGTTCAGTAGACACGGATCTTGGATTTTGGACTCAGCTTTCCTTAACCTTCCTTCCTTTTCCTTCTTTTCCCAGATGCCTCTTGATGAGAAAAAGGCAGCTGTTTAACCTCATGCATATTTGCATTCTTCCAGATGATCTCCCAATTATGGTTAAGGTTCTTGGAAGAGGCTACCATGCTTATAAAAAGGAAAGTAACCTCCAAATGGAAGGGTGCTACACATCCAAAGCAGATAGCAGAGAAAATGGGGGGACAAAGCAAACGCATTTTGCCAGCAAATGTTGTGGCGGGAATCCAGGCACCTGCCAGGTGGAAGTCCTCGGGAGTGATGAAATGGTTATTGACTTGGAATTCACGCATCCTCCCCCATTCCCACTTGATAAACTGCCAGGTCCAATTCCCTTCGTACCAGCTCACTTTTCCAATAATTTGTCCTCCAACAGCTGTCCAGTGATATTGCTTAGGGTGCGTTTGTTGTTGTTGTTGTTAACTACAGACTAACCAATATTTCAGTGCCCTAAATTTTATTCAGTGAACTCCATCAAGGAAAAGATCTCTTTAAAATCAATGAAATTACCAAAGAGCAGACCAATCCTGTGAGTGTCAGCGCTGCCCTCAGCCTGCTGTGAGTACTACGGGTTCTCTGCCCATCGGCACTCACATGCCCCTACCTTGTGTGAGGTGCTCCCACCTTATTGTCTCCAGGGATGTTGTTTCCAGCCCTGAGTGGCCTCCCTGAGGGTCAGCATCTAGAGAGAGGGAAGCCGCAGAATCTAGTTCTGACCCCCCAACCACCGTCTACTCACAAGAAGTAGCTATCAAAGTCCCTGGTGTAGAGGGAACGGAGGCGTCGTGGGAAACGCTGCCCCTCAGAGTGCTTACAAACATCATCCCAGGGGATTAAGGCAAGCGAGACAGACGGGCTTAGAGGGTCTGGAAAGAGCCCTGACCGTAAACCCTGCCCCCTAACTTGGTACCTAGAAGAGCTCATTCTAGTCTTTTAGTCCCTTTTTAAACCATACCAGCTTGCCTTTCTGTATAAATCTCCCTTAATCAGGCCAGGATCTTGCCTCAGCATCATGGCTTCCCAGAGTGTCCTGGGCTATGTTCCCACCAGCCCTTTTGGACTTTGTAACACTGTGTTTGCTCTTTCCTTGCCCTTGACCTTGTAAAATATTACCTGCCATCTGCATGCTTTAGATGCCTATGCACCTTGACCTCTGGCACTGGTCTGTCCCGTGACTCACCATCTATTGCTGTATGTTGGTTATGAATTAGGTTGCTAGCAAAGTGAGGTGTACTGTTGATGGTATGCATTGAGTTAGCATATTAAAAGCTATGATTTATTAAACAGAATAAATTAAGTGGTTTGCCTTCATGAAGTATTGGCAAATGTGGGAAATTATATGAGGAACAAGATTTTATCAGGATACATAGGCACATGTTGGTTAATAAAACATTAACTGTTTTATTAACAGTTATGATTGTTTTAATGTTTATTTAAAATTACCATGTCTGAGTTACCTGTAACATTCATCATATAGTAGTAGTTTGTACTATTCATCAATAGTAGTTGTTTGATTAGATATTTGTCTCCTTTATAATTTTGTTCAATTGCAATCTTCAAGAAGAGGGACTGTGTCTTATTAGTCTTTGCTTAATAAATAATAGTTGAACTTCTTTTGAGAGTGAGGGGAGTGGGAGGGAGAGAGAGAAAGCAAGACAAAGGAAGAAAGGAAGGAACAGAACCCAGGAAAGTCACTGATCTCTTCTAGTTTGTATAAACTGTAATGTTCAGCATATAACCAGCTTGTATATATCATCAGTTTAATAATCAGTTTATGTGTCCTGAAGCAAGCTAATATTTGGGGGTGTGGTTTCCTCATAACCTTTCTTGCTGTGTTATCTACCCTGCTTATACTTCGCCAAATAGGGACAGCTTAGTTAACAGCATAGAAATAATCACTGATATGTATACCTATAACATCAATATCTCCAGGCTATGATAGGTCACTGAAAGTGTTGTCTTTCCTCCTTCAACACCCCCAGGCCCAAGACTTTACGAAGAAACATTGTTCCTTTAGGTAAAAAACCTGTAAAATAATTTAATGACACAGTTTTGTTGTAAACAGCGGTATAGAGTAGGACTAAGTTCATTCTGTTAGTGGAATGCAGTTAGACTTGGCTGTGCTGGAGAGCAGCGGCTGCACTGGGGAGCCGTCTTCATGGTCATGGGACAAGTCAAGGCCATCTGCTTTCCTCTTAGTCTCCTTACCTTTATCTAGCCACCATGGGCCTCTCACTATCCTGAGTCGCTTCTCCTCTAGCACCTCTTTGAAGTCAGGTAATATGAAGTTCAGCCCTTATCCTGATGGTCCAGGCATTGCCCCATGCTGGCCCCTGATCTGCTGTCTGGCCTTCCTCAGCTCTGTGCCCAGACTGGTGTGCCCTCTGTTCCCACAGCTTATCCGTCTTCTTTTCTCTGAACCTGTGTGTGTCATAAACACCTTTTAACATTAGATGAGAACCTGTCTGCTCTGTCTTCCTGGGCTCAGTAGTGTAAGTCATTGCTTCTTCCCTCAACTCTTCCACCTCTTGAATTGGACATCTGGTAAATAGCATCAGGGGTCATTATTTCTTATTGCCAGATATGACTATAAAATCCTAGGGGGAAGAGACTGTCACAAGTGTTATTTTAGCTCCCTTCAGTGCCTGGCACTCCCTGGTTCTTTATATATAGTAGATGCTTAGTAAGTATTTGTTGGCTAATAGGTTTCATGTCCCTTAAGATGAGCTGTTCTAAATTAGTTTAATAATAGAGGCCTTTTTTTTTTTTTTAATGTAGCATACAGAGGGAAAATCTTTTTGGGATGAGGTGGGATATAAATAAACACTAATAAATAATTATAAGCCTTCCAAAATGTTAATGCTAACCGATAATCTTTTCCTCCATTTGGCGTTACTTTCCCAAGAAGTGAGAAAATTTTTAATTAGTGCTGTTTGTATATGAGCTCTGAATTGACCTTAGAATTTTGCTAGATGCCATCGAAGCTTAATTCTTAGACTCCAGTGGTTGAATGTTCACAACAGAACACAGTTCCAAGGATCATTTTAATATATTTAACTTACTATTATCTGAATAATATTTATTTAGTGTTTCTTGTCACAGTTATTGCAAATGATAGTAATTTAGCTAGTTAATCTAAAATGGGTTGTTGTGCTAAAGACGCATAAAAGATCCTAATTAAGAACCAAGTAAATAAGTAAGTCTTTAAAGGAGATTTAAATCCCTCTGCAGACTTGCTCAGGATGAGAACATGCCCTGTGCTGATGGTGACTGGCAGACTGGATTCGATAATGTGGCAGGTGCCAAGGAGTCTGTATGCTTTGAAGGAGATCAGACAACAGTACATACTGAATGCCACCCTAGTATACTAAAAACACCTCTTTATTTTTTTTGGCAATAGTGTTACTGAAATATAATTCATATACCATATAATTACCCACTTAGAAAGTATACAATTCAGTAGATTTTAGTCTATTTACAGTTGTACAACTGTCACCACTATCAATTTTAGAACACTGTCATCACCCCATAAAGAAACCCCAATACCTTTAGCCATACACTACATGGTCTTTTGTGACTGACTCCTTTCATTTAGCTGAATGTTTACAAGGTTCATCTGTGTGGTGGCGTGAATCAGTTCTTCATTCTTTTATATTGCCAAATAATATTCCGTTATATGGATATACCACATTTTATCCAATTCATTGCTTGATGGACATTTGGGTGTGTTCAATTTTTGGCTGTTAATGAATAGCACAGCTATGAATATTTATATTTATAAGTTTTTGTGTGCACAGCACTTTTTGTTTTCCTGAGTGTATACATAGGAATGGAATTAACTGATCCTATAGTAAGTCTGTGTTTAACCTCTCAGGGGAACTTCCAGATTGTTTTTCAAAGTGACTGTATCATTTTACCTTACTAGGAATACTTTTACTGTGAGAAAGTAGGATCACGCAATATGTAAGAGGGTTTCTACATTTGCAAACTAGTATGTTAGTTCATATTTTAGAGTTTCTCCCACTGATGGTTTTTTTCCTAACAACTTTATTGAGGTATAATTGACATCCAATACAATTCACCATTTTACGTGTGCAATTCAGTGATTTTAGTAGATTTGCCAAGTTGTGTGTGTATCACTGTAATATAATTAATACACATTGCATTGTCTGGGCATCTTCATCACTGCAGCAAGACCTCTCTTCCCATTCCCACTTATGTGATCTGTCCTTACTCATTTAATGTTGTTATTTGCTGGCCCATGTGGTAGTTGAGCCAAAGGGCTGAGAAAACTTCGTGGCTAACAACATAAAACTGAGACACTTATATCAACTTAATTTTTTATATTTATTTATTTTATTTATTTAGAGAGTGCACACAAGTGGGGAAGAAGGGCAGAGGAAGAGAGAGAGAGAATCCCAAGCAGGCTGGCTCCGTGCTCAGCATGGAACCTGATATGGGGGTCGATCCCATGACCCTGGGATCATGACCTGAGCCAAAATCAAGAGTCGGACACTTTATCAACCGAGCCACCTAGACGCCCCTCAACTTAATTTTTTTTCAAGTTCACAATTTCATACTACAATTTTGAAATCCAGAACTCTCTGAAAGTTGAGAATTTTTCATAACTCATTTGGTGGAAAAGCTTGATCTGAAATGACATGTGGATATGTGTAATATTTATTTTTTCTATTTAATGTGAATAATCATATGTCTTACTCCACGAATATTACTATTTGATTGTGGGGTGCTGCCCCAACTCTCACTGGGGATTTGTAATAAATACATATATGTGTATCCTTTCATCTTTTAAAATCCAAATAAATTAAACTAGCATAGCACACTAGCCCCAATGCTTTTTTTTTAGGTTTATTTATTTACTTAGAGAGAGAGAGAAGGAGAGAGGGAGAGAGAGAGAGAGAACACAAATGGGGAAGGGGCACAGAGAGAGGGAGAGAAAGAATCCCAAGCAGTCTCTGTGCTGTCAGTGCAGAGCTCCATGCAGGGGCTCGATCTCATGAACTGTGAGAGTCAGATGCTTAACCACCTGAGCCACTCGTGTCCCCTGGCCCCAATGGTTTTAGATACGGTCTTATGGACCTATTTTTGCTTTTAGCAACCAGTATCTCAGGGCCTTTCCACTTGCTGTTCAACCGTTCTTCCTCCAGATATCCTGTGGGCTCCTTTTTTGTTATTCAGGTACCAAGTTTGCAAGGATACCCTTCCTGACCACCCGAAACATTTGTACTCCTGTCATTCGCTACTACGTTGCCTTATTTTATAGTTTTCAGGACACTTAGCCTCACCTCCCATGATCTAACATATTTGTCCCCTTGCTTGCTATCTGTGTCTCATATCAGAGATACTGGCTGTTGATTCATTGATATGTGAGGACCACACCCCCTGGCTGCTGGAGTCTGTCCCTGCTGGAGTGTCCGCCGCTCCTGAGCCAATTCTGCTTGGCTCGCCCATGGGGAGCCAGCTGGACTTGACCTAACGGTCGGTGCTTTGGAGCTGCTCTCAGACCCCTTAAGGCTGCTGCCTCTCCCAGAACATCAAAAACTAAACGTTTGGTCTTCACTCTTGTGCCAAACTGTCACCATGGAGATGGGGACAGAAAGTTCTCTGAGTGGTTTCCAGGCCCCAAGGGGAGGACCACTCAGCAGTGAGAGATATTAGACAATCACCAGCCTTCAGATTATCTTTTTTCTTCAAACGTAGATTTCCATCCATGTCTTGGGGATAGGAAGAAAGTTGTGACCAAAATCAGTCTGCTCTTCTCTCGTCAGATAACTAGGTGACAGGCATGCTTTCTGATACAACACACAAGATAAGAGAATGTGTAATTTCTTCCATTCTTCTTTTGCCCCTCAATTTACACCTGGTTTTAAAGCAAAATACTCATGAAAGTCAATGTCCAGGCAGGAATTCTGGCCTCAGTTTCTTTGCTTTTTAGATTTAAGTGTCTTTGTTGAAGGACCAGTTGAGACAGCTGCTGGTGGCCATGGTTCCCAGGGCCCTTGTCACTCCAGAGTGCCTCCACATTGGCATCGATGGTTTGAGTCTTCCTAAAGTTTAACCAAGTGAGAGTGTTGTGAGTTCCACTCCTAGCCTCATCTCTTCATCCCTCTGAGACTGTTTTCAGTTGGTGCAAGTAGATGTGATAACCCCCTGAGGGTCTATGGTAAAGCATAAATGGACAAACATTTGTAAAGTTTGGCACAGAGGAGGGCCTTTATCGTGTCCATTCCCTTCTTTAGCATTTGCCTAGGTTAGCTTGATTCTCTCAAAATCTTTTCACTCCTTCGGAATATTTATGGGAATTTAAAAACCACTGAAGCTCAAATATCTTTTATGAATGTGCCTAAACTATGTAGAATTGCTGATACTCAACTCCTTTTGATTCACAAAATGGAAATTTGGTATCATTGAACTTACTACTTCTGTAGTAGTGTGTAGTAGTGTGTGTCTATTTCACAGTAAAAGAAGGGGGGAGGGCTGCAGAGGGGTGGACACGGAGGGTCAGCACCTTCAGTGCTTTGTGCTGAGCCTAAGACTCCACTCTGTTTGGTCCTGTAAGATCATTGGAAAAGTACAAGAGCCTGAACTGCAGGGAGTGCAGGCCTGTGGAGGGGCTTGTGTGTGAGCAAGACATGATGAATGTCAAGAGCAAGCATGGTCTACAACTGAGGCATTGCACAGATGTCGAGGGAATTTAAGATTTTGGTCCTAGTTTACTTTTATGTGAAATGGATTTAGGTCTTCATGGGCTCCATCTTTTCTTCATTAAAAAAGAAATCCTCAAATCTTGTACCACTACTATGTGTTTCTATATCTGCATATTTCCTTGCCATTTTGAAATAAAGTTATAATTAAGGGTTGACAGAGGAGAGGGTTGAAACTGAGAGAATAAAATATAAGAATAACTTCCCATAAAAACTCAAACTTGATATGCAATTTCAGTTCATTACCTGGGCATTAAAAAGGGGAGAGCCAGCTTATCTTTTAAGCTAGCATCTCATCCTTGGAAATTTAAAAATGTGAAGTTTGGTTCTAGAGGGTGAAAATGTCATTTCGTGAACACAAAGGAACGTATGAGAATTAGAAGGGACAAATAACAGAAAATGAACTTAAGATACACGCACTTCGTTCAGAGACCATCCCCCTTGGTTTGCCCAGCTCCCTATGGACACCCCAGGATCAGTTCCCTTGCCACTCCATGTTTTGAGTTGGAGCTATCATCTTCTTGAAACTGTTGGACAAGGTTCAGAGTATTGGCATCGGGATTTTATTTCTACATTGTGGGAGGAGGACCTTTCTGGAGGACATTGAAGCAGGGGGTTGGGTAGAATATTTGGGGGCCCGGGTCATGGGAATAGTCTAATTTTTCATTATTCATTCTTGGTTTCATTTGGAATAAGCTTCACATATAAGTATATGTGTTTTACTTTACCTTAGAGGAATAAAAAGCAGCTTGGTCCTATTTACCCACGGTCCTTCAAAAGTCAAGGGTGACCCAGGCCATTTGGACTTTTTTTTCCCTCCAAGGCTCCCAGTGTGCTATGAAGTGAAGAAATGACAAAGCATAGTTCAACTTGTGGCATATTTTAAATATTTATATTGAACAAATTATTGCTTTTTAATAAACTTATACAAGATAGTCGAGTTCTTCCCAAGAAAATAACAGAGTAAAAAGAAGTAGTAATGTCCCATAGGCTGTGTGGTCCAGGCTCTGAATGAAACAGCTTCTCCCTCCAGTGTGGTGGCTTCTCTGTGGCTATGCCTGGACTCTCCTTAGGAGAGATAAAGTGGAAAGTCTAAGTTTAGTTGAATTGGGGGCCTGGGCCCAATGGCTGGGCCTGAAAAGGATCCTAGAGCTACCCTGAGATGGGTCATCAGGGAGCTTCCCAGGAAGTTCTTATTACTGCCTTTGTTACTGTAAGCATGTTTTCATTCTAAAATCTTCCTTCACCCTGCATTCCCTTCCTGCTAGGGCCCAAATCTCTCCTCCCTCACTCCTTCCTTCTTTTCTTTCCTCCCTCCCTTTCTTCCTAGTATTTTCGTATAGAAACCTGGATCACTGTCCCAAACTTCAGTTCTTCTCACTTTTCTGTTCCCTGCACATTGGCCCCTGTTCCAACCTCTGCTCTGAAGTGGTTCTTGCATACTTACCCTCCAATTCACTCAGCCAGGTGTGGTCAGAAAAGCCAAAAAGACTTTAGGTATTCCAAGTAGGAAAGGATTAATATAAGGAATTTAAAGCCCACTAGATAGTTGGAAGAACTGGGGTCATGAGGTCAGGGAAGCTGCTGCCCAAGTGCCGAGATTCAGGAAGCGCCCTGGGTACAAGGAACCACCACCCAGCAGCCTTAGCCTCTGTACACTCAGGGGGTCATTCTCAGGAGGGCCTCTGGATGATACCAGCAAAAGATATGTGCCATCTGCGGATGCCCACACACTTGCCCATAGCTTCAACTGGAGAATATTGGCATCTCCTGTTTTTGCCTTGTAGGTCTCTCCAGAATCTAATCTGCAGCCCTGCTGGTAAGGGATTCTAGAACATGTAGTTTTCAGGCTTCTAGCCCCTGCCATAGAAGGGGTAGCTTAGGTGATGCTGAGAATCAACAGGTGCCATCTAACATATACCCTTTATCAGCAGATTTTCCATCATTACATTACTTAGTGTTACTAAGAGCTTTTGCAACACCTGCCACCTTTCTTTTCTCCAGTGTTCCTTCTTGCTCCATCTCCCTCTCTGACATCCCTTGGTATCTCCTGGGGTGGGGGGTGGGCAGTACTGGCTAGTGGTTAGCAGCACCGAGGTAGTTACCATTACTCTATCTGTCCCCTCATTCTCTCTGTCCTGTTGGCCTCCACGTCGTGCAGATTCACTTTCCTGAATACCTTTAACATGCTTTCCCTGTAGTCTTTCTCTTTATTGCCCTGGATCACCTTCTGAAAAAAATTTTAAAGATCTAGATAACTTCAGTAATATTTAGCTGCTTAAAACTCTCCAGTCTCCTTTTGTGCTGCCTCCCTCCATGAAAACCCATCTCTACATGTGTCCATATACTGAACTTTTTGTGATTGCCTGAGTGTGTCTGTCATGTTCTCTTTTGCCTTAGGGTCTTTGCACATGCAGTTTCCTCATCCTGAAAGGACCTTCCTGTTTTTTGGGCTATCTCTTGTCCTTCAGGTGTCAACATAGATGAGAAGCCTCCTTGCACCTGTAAGCCTGGTCTAGTTGATCTCTAGTGGGCTTCCTCCTTCTTGGAAACTTTATCACATTGAGTTGTGGTTGTCTGGTTTTCTCTTTCCCTCCCTAGACTATAATGTCCTCAAGGGAAGGAGATGTATCTTACAAACTTTATAGTCCCAGCCAAACACAGTACTTGGCACACAGTAGGGTAAATAATAAATCTTCATTAATTTGTGCAACTGCTGCATTTTGAGTATTGTCTATGTGAAGTGCTGTTTTTAGAACAAAACAGGTCACAGTTTTGTAGGAGGTGAGATGGCGATGGTATCTCTGAGGAGGGATCATTGGAGCTGCGGCATGAATGACAAGGAGGAGGGGGCAAATATCCGGGGATCCAGGAGAACATCCTTGGCCAAGAGAGCAGGAGGAGTGACAGAAGCAAGTCTGTGGTGGTATGGGGCCAGTGCAGAAGGGGGCCACTGAGGGTGCAGGGTCTGTGAGTCATGGTCGTGAGTAATGGGAAGTCATCAGAGGGTTTCAAGAGGGGACAGATGCCATCAGAATTATTCTTTAAAGGTCCTTCTGGCAGTGTAGATTATAGGGCTTGGAGCAAAAGCTGGGATCCTGTTAGAAGGATGGGGTGTCTAGGGACAGATGATTGTGGCTTTGACTAGGTTCTAATGGGGAGATGATAACAATGGTGGTAAACATGAGGTGTATTTTGGAGTGACAGTCCGCAGGACTCACTGATGGGTTGTGATATTTGTGTATTCAGTGGCATTAAATTGAGCAATTTCCCTGCATCAGTGGCTTCTTGTTTCAGGTTTAACCTCTTATAATTTAGTTTTTCAACACTGCTCCCAGAATTAGTATAAAGATGACTTACTGTCCATAAGTGGTCATGTCACTCTTCTGCCCAGTTGGACCTCTTCGGTACCCTGGCTCTGCTGTGCACAGGACACAGGATTTCTTCACCTAGCTCATTGTCCTTGCTCACCTGAACCCTACCTGCCTGCCTTTTGGTATCCTCCTCCCCTTTTCCTCCCCCATTCCAGACTACCTGTGGCTCTGCAAACACACGGGTCTCCTACTATGGAGCCTTTGCTGTTCCTTCCCCGTCATTTCTCTTGACCACGTGGCTGACTCATCCTTTAACCCAGGCTCACAGTCCCATCATTTATGAAACCTTCCCCATGGTGCCCCATGCCCTGGCAGGGTTATCTGTTTCCTGCTTTGAGTTTTCTTTGCATGATACCCTCTCTGCCCTTTGTTTTTCCCACGTGTAGACTTAAGATAATATCTGTGCTTTCTTTTATGGGACGGTTGTGAGGATTAACTGGATTGATTGACTCAAACACTTAGAGCAGCTCCACATGGGGACAGGAGGTATGAAACTCAAAAGCTATTTGCTGTTGTCACCTGTGTGGTCCTCCTATTATGGCCCACACCACACTAATGACTTGCTCTCCTCTGAACTAGATAACAAATGTGCCAGTTGTTTTCATGGCCCAAGCCCTGGCATAATCCTTCTGATATATGTATTCTTCATCATTATCACCTTCATCATTATCATCATCATCATCATCATCGCCGTTGGCGTCATCAACAATGAGAAGAGCTAACACCAGTGGACATTTACTGTGGACTGGGGCTTCTGTCAGAGTCCTCTTTCTCATGAAGTAGCTGGAGCCAGGATTCAAAGTCAGGTTGTCTGACTCCAGAGCCTGCTTTCTGGACCAAAATATGTTGTTCCCTGACCCCTAGCTGAAGTTGTCTGGTAAACACTTGGATGGACAGGTAGAAGGAAAGAATAAAAAGAATGGGAATAGCTTTTCTATGCATCAAATATATGTAAAACTCCATCCTGAGTAGGTAAAGTCTGAATGGATGTGGATATTCCTCTGTGTTTTTCTGCTTTCAAGGAGAAAGAGAATTTTCCTTCCCTGGCCACTGTTTGCGGCCAGGGGCTGGGAGCTGCCTGCCACACTTGTTGGCCTGTTCCATGTCTCAGGTGCCATCCGTCAAAGGAGTTTGCTTTGGCCAACAGCTTAATTTCTGTGTTTGTGCCATTCTGAGGACATTAGTCAAACCTTTCGATAAAGGCCCTGGCCTCATTCCATTTTCAGCCTCACTGATCACGGATTTTGCTGTGGAAGCTGGAAAAGACGGGTGGATTCTGCAAATCAGTCCTTAAGGAGCAGGTGCACAGCCTTGTGTTTGTGAACACAAGGTTTGGAGTCCTTTCCTTGGCAGCAGAATCGATGTTCACATAACCTCCATGTAACTGTGAACTTGAGGCATTGTTCCAAGTTCTCCCCATATGTGAGCCAACCGTGGGAGGCATAGACTCTGTGAGCTTTCCTTGTTATAGTCAAGCTGTGTTATGCCTGAACATCTTGTCTCTTCTCCTGCCCCATCATAATAATTTCTTGCACTTGCATGGAATCCTTAGGAAATGTTTTGTGTCTACTTTCTCACCAAAGTCACACACTGAAGTAAGAGGAAAGATGGTATTATTTCAGGGCTTCAAATAAGAAAACCAAGCCTCAGCAAAGTTAAGATTTTCCCTAGTAGAAGTGGCTAGTGAGTAGGGTGATCTGGATTCAAACCCTTGTCCTTGGGCTCTGTGACCTGTTTTCATTTTACTGGACCAAAAGCTTCTTGTGGGTCAGGACTAAGTCATTTATTGCTTGATGTCTGACTCAGTTCTTGGTGCCATTCTGATTACTTGATGGGTTCTCATCAAACACTTGTTAAAGTAAGTTGAACAGAAGGGAGCTACAACTCGGAATAGAAACTCTGTAGGACAGATTTTCCCACTGGCAATAACACCTTGTTAACTTGGCTCTGCCTTGTCTTATGTAGAAGTTCCCGTCATCCTTAGCTAGCTGGATGGTACCTTCCATACTCTGCCATTGTGGGTTTCACACCTCTGAGTAAGTCGTGGAAAAGATGTAATTAAGGGCTGGAACAGGATTTTTTCACTACTGTCAGAGCCTTCTGGGATAGGTGATTTCCTTTCGTTGTGGAAAACAAACGTTTATCCTCAAACTTACATAGTCCTATTCATCTTGGACTTTCCCCTCCATCCTGGACTTCCCCCTTAGGAAGTTAATGACAATTCCATTGCCCACAAAGGAAATAGCCCAGTTATCCCACAACTGAAGAGCCCTGAGGGAACTTTTCAAGGTTTATGGTTAAGTAGACTTGATTTCGGTAATAAACTAAGCCATTCCCATTCCGGCTACATAAACGGAAGACCATTCCATAAAATCCTGGATCATTTGGAAACAGTCCTGGTCTTTTCTTCCTAACTCCTCCCAGCTGCCATGGCCCTGAGGCAGCCCCTTGAGCAAAGTTTGGCTGTTTCTATCTGTAGAGGCTTTGCACATGTTGCACTTGGGCAAATGCAGTCTTACCTGTAGAATGAGGTGGATTTGGTTTGGAAATTGCCTATACCTGTTGATAACAGGCATTAATTTAATCAGCCTCAAATTGATAACAGGTATCTCCCGTGGCTACAAAGGTAGTTTGGTATTGATTGTGATCCTGTCTTCTGATGAAAGGTCTAGGCTTATTTTGTCTTGTAAAAGTCTTATGTAATCTGAAGGAGCTGGGAAGGGGGAGGAGTGGAGGAAGGGAGGAGAGAGCCCCAGGTACATGCTCGATGTGTTTGCTCTTTTGTTCCGTTACTTGCTTTCTCTGGAAACTTTATAGATTAGCTTTTATAATCTACTTTGAAATGTTTGCCGTTTTGAAAGCAGAAGCAATCTTTGCAGCTTTCCGGCAGAAGGTCATTTTATACAAAATGTTCATTCGTGTGCAGCAAAGCTTATTTCTTCTACAGGAACAAAAAAATAATGAAGACTCCTTAAAAGCTGTTTTTCTCTAAAGAAACGATCATGTTGATAGTTGGTGATTTATATGTGTCATTTCTATTGGAATTGAAAAGTAAAAACATTAGTATCAATAAGGATTACTGAATATTATGAAGCTCTCAGATATGACTCTGACTGTGGATTTCGGCATTTCTCAGTGCGAGAGAAAGAGTTCTTTAATTGTGTCCATATTTCCAGGTAATTTCTTTTGGCCCTGGCTTATTGCCTGAGGGTCTTTCGTGCATGTGGCCTCTGTGTAACGTCTCTGAGATCTGGCTGTTTCTAGAACATTTTCTTGCCTCCAGAACTTTGTTTGCAATGTTCCCATGGGCTGGAACCCTGGTTCAGCACCTTTCCTGCTTCTGGGAGAACCTCCCATTCTCCTTTAGAGCACAGCTTTGGTGTCACTTCTTCTGGGAAGCTTCCTAGCCTACTGGCAGCATTCTTTGTCACTTGTCCCTTTATGTCGAAATTGCTGTTTTCCTTGTGTGTGGTCCTCACCCTTCTGTAACACGCCTCATGTTTCATGGCTCACTGGTGGTACAAACTCCACACTTTGGGAAACAGTGATCTGATGACTCTAGCTGCAAAAGCAGCAAAGACGAATCAACACTGTTATGGTGTAGTAAAAACTCCATCCCAAGAACAAAAGGGAAGGGATTTCCATACCAGAAGGAATGAAAATGTAAGTTTGAATATCTTACTTTTCCCCCCACCAACTTAATAGTTCTTAAACTGTTGATTTCTGACCCCCCCCCCCCCATTTTTTTAAAGTTTACTATTTACTTTGAGAGAGCAAGAGCATCAGCTGGGGAGGGGCAGAGGGAGAAGGAGAGAGAGAGAATCCTAGTCAGGCTCCATGCTGTCAGTGCAGAGCCCAATGTGGGGCTCGAACTCATAAACCATGAGATCATGACCTGAGCTGAAACCAAGAGGCAGACATTTAACTGACTGAGCCACCCAGGCACCCCGATTTCTGACCCTTCATGCAAGAAAGGAGCGTTTGAAATTAGCCCTGGGAACAAATCAATCCCATTTCGTCCAGATTCCCAGAGACCTATTTTTATGTGCTGACAGCATTTTAACGAGGATAGATTTTTTCATTTTATTTCTGAGATCAATTGAATTTGAAATTTGGGATGCAGAGAGACAACGGTCTCCTCTGTCTTCACTCCTGTATACTGTCGACCTGCTAAGTTCAAGCCCTGCCATGTAACATGGTGCTATGGTAGCATTCCCTCCAGGTGCACACTGACGGGCAAAAAGGTTTAACTCTTCCTCCATCAAACTGAGCTCTTTAAGCAAAAGTCTGTGACTATAGTATAAGGAAAACATGAACCATGCCACCCTGGGTATGGTCGTGATGGCAGCGATAATTTCTTCTGGTCATTCCTTGTGGTGGTTCTTCTACACTAAGTTTAGTGCTTGTTGGATTTGAAGGAAGTCTTGTGTTATCTCTAACCCTGGTATTCTTGACAGTTCAATCATTAGCTTCAAGTGAATCATTGGTACAGCCCAAAACCACGTTAATGATTTTAGATATTCCTTCAAATCCTCTCAGTCGAACCTACCCCCCTTTTTTTGAGAAATAATTATGTATTCATTCCAGAAAAGAAACAATAAAAATGCAGGTACAATAATTAAATGTGTTGTTGCAAAATGTTAAATGAAAACCATGAAGCACAATAAGTGCTTTGAAATCTTTGTTAAATTCCAATATCCCATTATAACAGCATTTACAAGCCAAAGCTTTTTAGTTTTAACATGAGAAATAAAAATACTGTTTTTCTTTGCTTCTCCATATGGTTTTTATATTTCTGTTTTGCTTTAAGCATTTTTGTCTATAATGGTTCCCTCTCCTGCCTTCCCCCTTCTTATTAAAATTTTCTTCTTTTCATTTGTACATAATTTGTTCATTCTGATAGACTCAGTAGGAGTCCAGTAGTAAGTTACTATCACATTTTCTATTACCTTTCCCACCTCTCACTCTACAGTTCTTGCTATCTTTTCCCCTGTTAAGTCAAAATGACCAGGAACAACAAAAACAAAAAATAAAAAATAAAATACAGTAGAACAAAAAAAAATCATTTTCTTCTTCTGATCCAGTTTTTACAGTGACTTGGTGTCCTGTTTTCCCCCTTCCTCAACCATGACAGGAAGTTTGACCTTTTTAGCTGTTGTCTTGATTTAAGTGTTTTGGAGGAGGGGACTGGAGACTGTGTTCTGTAGCATCATCCTGATTATACATAGGATCACTGGAACAAGAAATAAGATGTGATTTTAAATGAAACGCTTTAATATCCCACTATTCCCCTTGGCAGTTTTGCCTTCACCATAGCTATAAATAGTGTCCATGGTCCATGGCTTCTAACATTTCTCATTTATAAAGATAGCTTTTGTTTGTATTTATTTCACTAAAAGGGAAGAGTTATTTAGAAATATAAAGTCGCTGAAACATACATCAGATCCTGAACTGCAACTTTTTGGCTTGTGGATGCTTTGTTCCAAGGCCAGCATGTATATTCTGGTACATTGTTATCATTGTTGTTGAGCGAGGGAATGCTTTGGCGTTAACGTGGGGAGGATCCGCCGGCCGACTACACTGCTGTTTCTTTGCCTCAGATCCCAGCTTTGAATACTAGTCTTCAAAGCCTTTTTTATTTCCAGTGTTCAGTTTTAATTAAAAACCACATTCACAATTCTGTAATCCCATCTGCAGATCCAAAGGGGGAATTCATACAAGAGAAAATTAACTCATTATTATTAAAAGCACACTGCCTTTCCAATAGGTATAATAGAGTAACAGTTTCCCTCAAGCTTGGTGGTTCCTTATATAATAATAAAATATTAGCAAATTTTAATTGATTTTTCTTACCTGCAAGCGGTGATCAAACTTACTTTTAAAACATACTTAATTTGATTTAGATGATAAAGGGATTTGCTTAGGAAAGAGACATTAGAAGCTGCTATTTTCTACTGGCAAGCATGAGTTGGAAGTTGAGTGGTCTTAACTTTTTTGAAATGCTGGTTCAATTTATTTTTATTTTCTTAACAGTAGGAATTTCTGTCCCCAGGACTTGTTTTAGGTACATTTATGGCACATGTTAAATGAATTTTTTTCAATGTTTATTTTTGAGAGATAAAGAGAGAGAGAGCGTGATCACAGGAGGGGCAGAGAGAGAGGGAGGCACAGAATCTGAAGCAGGCTCCAGGCTCTGAGCTGTCAGCACAGAGCTCAATGTGGGGCTCGAACTCAGGAACCGTGAGATCATGATCTGAGCTGAAGTCAGATGCTTAACCGACTGAGCCACCAAGGCGCCGCAGCACATGATATCTTTCTTAAGTAACATTTCTTTTAATTCGTGTATCTTTATAAGAGTATTTCAAAAAGAAAGATCAACTATCCTTTGTTCTTTCTATAAGGTACAAGTCCTTGAAGTGCTGTTGTTACTACCTTTGTGCATAACCGATGGGTTTGTTTTTGGGGATTTCCCACTAAATTCTCCCCCGTAAAATGTAGGCTTCTCTTCCGGTAGCATCAGAGGACAGATTGGGACAGCCCCATGACCCACTGCATGAAGCGTGTATCCTCTGAATGAGCCATGTTCCAAAGTACTTATTTGCTTTCTTTCCGTGAGTTCACTATTATGTGTAGCTGCCAGTGGACCATCTGTTTTTGAATCTTATTTCTTAAGGCCTTGTAAAGTGAGCTTGATGGTAAAATATCTTCATGGAAACAAAAAATATGTGAGATAAATTAAGTTAAAAAAAAAAAAGCGTGTGGCAAATTTAACTTGAGAATGAACATAAAAACTGGCCAGCAGGGTACTCACTGCTCCGCACAGAGAACAGTGCTCTGGCTTATCTTAGTAGTTAGTACAATAGTATTGAATTGTTTCCAGTTTGTTACCTTCTTGTGCCCCATGACTTGTATTGCAGTGTTTGTGGTTGAAATATATTACATTTCATGTTTTGTTATATATGAATATGTTAAATGGTATGTATGATATACATACATGTATATACACAAAGGTAAGTGAAATCCTTTTTTTCTAGATATGTGAAGTACGTATCATGCTGTGTTCTTTCATGATAATTTGAACTACCTATTATTTCCATCCTGTCATCTTATTTGTTGGTGTTATGCTGCTTTATTATTTTTTCATTTCCAGTTGTTCACTTCTTTCAGTATTATCTGTCTTGTTCATCATGAAATTTTATTTTGCTCTCATCTTTTGATCATTTGTACACTTCATCAACATTACTTCTCCGGATTCTCAGACTACTTAGATACCATGAAACAACCACTTCTGCATGTTTAGGTAAATACATAATCAAAATGCATGAGTTTTTTTGATAATGTAAGTGCTCAGACATGTATATTTATGTTTATATGTTTATTCATACATGTTGTTCTATAAACCTCAATATGTAACTGATTTTATGAAAGATACACAGAAATTCTAAATCTGTTACAAAGATTTAAAAAAATTTCTTTTAGGGGCGCCGGGTGGCTCAGTCGGTTGAGCGTCTGATTCCTGATTCTGGCTCAGGTCATGATCTCACAGTTTGTGCATACGAGCCCTGCATCGGGCTCCACACTGACAGTGCGGAGCCTGCTTGGAATTCTCTCTCTCTCCCTCTCTCTCTGCCCCTCTTCTACTTGTGCTCTCTCTTTCAAAATAAATACATTAAAAAATAAAAAATAATAAAAATTTCTTTTAATGTTTATTTTTGAAGGAGAGAGAAACAGAGTGTGACAGGGGAGGGGCAGAGGGAGAGGGAGACACAGAATCTGAAGCAGGCTCCAGGCTCTGAGCTGTCAGCACAGACCCCAACATGGGGCTCAAACTCAAAGGCATGAGATCGTGACCTGAGCCGAAGTCAGAAGCTTAACTGACTGAGCCACCCAGGCGCCCCAATCTGTTACAAAGATTAAGAGAATAAGGTCTCACAAATACATAGATTTCTTGTATCACTGTCTGTCACTCATCTGTCAAGGTCCACATGGACGCCTTTGCAGATTGGGTCATGTAATCCCCAGAGGCTGACACACTTCATTGTCTAGGATGATTCTAGGAAGACTGTGACACAATGAAAGGTTGGGGCCAATGGATCCAATCTACGTAGGCTCTCCTTAATTTTCCTTTTCCTCTGTTTCTCATCCTCTCAGTTGTATGTTTCTCTTCTGGAAAGCATATACTGTCTTATAGTGAAAATACACATGTACACAGATTTTCAAAAGACAAATGAAAGTTGAGAAAACTTGGAGAGCTGGTGCATATCATTAATCAAGGCAGCAGGGATGCATTCAGCTCTAAGATGAGTACTGTTTTTTGCCATTGGTTCTCAAACTTTCCTGGCTTCTGAATCCCCTGGAGGGCTGTTAAAACAGATTTCTAGGCCCACCCTCAGGGCTTCTGATTCTGTAAGATGGGATGGGGCATGAGAACGTGCATTTTTAACACCTTCTTGTAAAACTGATGCTGCTGGTGGGGGACTGCCCTTGGAGTAGCTCTGTTCTAGGGTCACCGTTTCAGGTGTTTCCAATGAGGAAACAAAGGCCTGACAGGGAAAGGGACTTGGGTAAGATGTAGTGGGTTGTATCTAGGCTAGGGTTAGAACTGGATCTTCTGGCTCTGGCTCTGTAATGTTCTCCTGGGATCTGTTCTTTGATTTTCCAGAGAAGGTGAAGGCCCTTCCTGACTATCTAAAGGAAGTGTGGGAAGCCAGATTTGCCACCCCTCCCAGGTTCCTGTCTGTGGGCAGCACTGTCTCTGGCTGACCTACCTCTTTCTTGTATGTCCTATGGAGACAGACAGCTTAGTGGTCTGTATTTGTGCCTAATGTTACCCAAATATATTTCAACTTCTTGATTTCCATATCCAGTTGAATAATTATTCATGGAACATTTGTTGATTTGTAATCATTTAGAGATTAATACCCGTGTCACCATGTTTCAAACATGGCCTATTAAACTCAGGTCTGTGTCATGCCAAGAAAAAACAAGTTAAAGACAGCACAGGTTACAAGAGCAACCAGAAGAAAGATAGAAATGGCTGAATTTTTACTTGGATCTAAAGGTTTTGCTTTTAGTTTGATGTAATTTTAGTGAAATAGTATCTCACTAAATGAGTTTTCTGCAATATCCTCTAACCTACGTTTTCAACTTAATGTTGGCAAATTCAAATTAAAGTAAAAATGATTGTGATAGTTGACTAATTGCCTTTAAATGGAATTTCATGAAATTGTTTTCATAAGAATATGGATTGGTTGAATTTAATTGGCTAAGAAGAATAACAAGAGTTGTGTATTTATGGGTACTGCTTATTGATCTAATTTCAGCGATTTTCTTACTAGGATGCAGATGGTCATAGTGGCATTGATATACCATAAATTCAAATAATTGTCACTTGATAATTACATCCTAGAAGTGGGTGCAGAAAGAATTGCTTTGAATGATTGAGGGAACTAAAGTAAGTAGTATTTCCCAAATGGAAGGGGAAGAAAGTTAGCTCACCTCGTGTTGGACTCAATTCAATTCAATAAATCTTGACTAAGCACCTTCTATATCTAAGGAATCACTATTCTAGGTAGGTTTTGTCATTCTTTTTGGGCCTCAAGGACCAGTGTCTTTGAATTGTTACAAACTGCTGTGAAAATGGATGCAGAACACATGTGCATTTATACACACATAACAACAAATATTTGCTGAAAAAATTATGATTGAATGATGAAGGCAAAACCCATATTTTGACACCGATGCTACTCTCTTCACTTTCATGGGAGCAAAGGCACCCGTCACAGGGCACATGCCATGATACAGTCTATCATTTGAGGGCAATGGAAAAACATGAGCTGTTTTATGTTGTTGGATGGGGTCTGGGCCGCATTTCTGATCCTTCATGCTGCCTTCTCTCTTTTCAGCGTCTTGTGGAGGCTGCAGAAGAGGCACATCTGAAACATGAGTTTGATGCAGACTTGCAGGTAACCGATTACAGTTGAGTTAAAGTTGTGTGTTGGCTGCGATCAAGAACACTAGGTATAGCAGAAACCCCAGCTTTCAGTGGGGGAGAAAGACTTTCAGGAGGATGGTATGCAGTTAAAATAAGTGTATCTATTTCTTGACAGGGCGGGGTGGTGATCCTCAACAATTTTCCCCCCTGACAGTTTATAGTGAGTGATAACACTCATGCACATGCCAGATTCTGATGCACCCCTCCCAAGTCCTGGAGGACTTAATCAGTCAACTAACAATAATAACCAGAGCTCCTAATGGTATATTGATAAGATGGACAGCTTTGGACAGCAGAATATTAGCAAATCCCACTTCCCCGGCTGCATTTTAGGTGACTGAATGCAAAATTGTGATGGATGTAATCTTGAATTGACTGTTAGTTATATCTAAAAAATTAAAGCATTCACTAACATGGAATTTGAACATCTAATTAATAAATTTCTTTCACTGGCTCTTAGATCGAACCATGGCACACCTGTATTTGGCAGAGAAAGATTTTGATGTTGCCATGTATATAGAAAACATATTAAAAGGCAACAAGGGAATTGAATAATACCTGGAGGTTCCCTTTGGTCACTCTTTGTGGAAATTTTATCTGTATTGTCATTTTGAATTCAGCGGTGTTACCTCACTGCTAAGCGAACAGAAGGAATGAATCTTAATCCTTAAGTCTGTGCTTTGCTAGAATGTATCTCTTTTAGTGGCATATGGTCACAATTAGGAGGTAATATTTATTTTGCTATGTTTTCATTTATTGAGAATGATAAAGGCAGATATAAATATTCAAGCACAAAAGAGGTGGTGATACCAAAGGTAGCCTTTGGCTATGTCTTTGTTCCATGGGTATAACTCTTCATCGCTCCCCATCGACAGGTAAAAAAAATGCACACTTAAATGGGGGTAATTGAAGAAAGCTTAATAAAAGAAGTATTTACAAAGGTATGGTTAGAGAGAAACCAACAAGCAATGGTGTTCTACCCCAGGGGAAGCCACACTCCTGGCCTGAGGAACAAGAGTGGGGAGTGGTTTCCAAAACCCAGGAAGAGTAGCTGTATGGAAAGAGTATTTGATAGAGGGGTGCAGCCAGTCATGGTGAGCTAGAAGGATGGAATTTGTGGGGATTATACCCCAATAACAGTATCTAGTCTTCTGATACCTTGCTGGTACCCACCACTGGCTGAATCCAGCTACTGGAGTCGTGGATGTAGTTCGGTCTTCTGAAGCATTTGAGCTAGGTGCAGAAAGGTGAAGAATGGGTCTGCAGGGGAAAGAGAAAATATCAACCCCCACCACTTGGTGGTCATTTTCAGGCATAACATCAACGTATGAAGCAAATAGAGCCAGGACTGTAGCTAAGCAAAAGAGATTCCAGGGAGAGGTGGAGAAGTGCGGGGACTATTGGTAACATTACGATAGAGGTGGAGAGGCCAGTCCAGCTCTTTGAGCAAAGCTGCAGGAGAAGGGGTGGAGGAGTCAGCTGAATATAGCAAGAAGCACCTTGCTTCCTACAGCCACACCTCCATGTCAGACATAGGAAGGTTCAGAGGCCATTTATTGGCCACATGTATCTTCAGCGTGCCTCCTCTTCACACAGTTTGGAGTTCCTAGAGTGGGCCAGAGGGATTGAATGGGAAAATCAGGAAGCAACCTTGTAACTGTGAGGATTATAGGGACCTCTTGCATGTGTTGCCAAGAGAAACTGTCTCCTCCTAGGGAATATTCTGGTTGTAAATTACAGGAACTCTTATCAACTCAAAAGAGATTACAGTGTTGAATAAGAGTCCCTGAATCTGCTCTAATAAGATATAAATAAATAAGCAGATATAGATAGATACAGAGATAGATAGATAGATAGATAGATAGATAAATAACTGAGAAGGGAAAGCTTTTACAGTAGAATGCCAACTAGTAAATATAGAAGAAATAGTGGAGATAGAAGATTATGGTAATAATTCAGGCAAGGATCTTCAAAAGATGCTAAAACTAGTAGGAAAGAGTATGATGAAGTACAGAACATTGACAATTTCAAAGTATCTGCCCACAAATTACTTATTAATTACAAAGGGGGATATAGCAATTTTACATGGAGAAACCTGGCAGACACTACCTTAAACAGGTAATCAAAATTAATATCACTGATGACAAGACAAAGGGACATCAAGTGCCTCCAGATGTGTGTTGAGCTTTACGACAGCATCCCTATGTAGCTTTCTTGCCCAGAATGTGTAACCTGAATCTAATCATGATAAAACATCACACAAATCTAGATTGGGGAATATTCTACAAATTAACTGGCTAGACTCTTCAAAAATTCCAAGGTCAAGAAAGACAAAGAGGGGCACCTGGGTAACTTAGTCGGTTAAGTGTCTGACTCCTAATTTTGGCTTGAATCATGATCTCATGGTTCATGGGTTCGAGCCCCACATTGGGCTCTGTGCTGATGATGCGGGGACTGCTTGGGATTCTCTGTCTTCCTCTTGCTGTGCCCCACCCCTGCTCACACTCTAAATCTCTCTCTCCCAAAATAAATAAATAAACATAAAAAAAAGACAAACATGGAAGACTTGTTCCAGACTAAAGGACATGAAAGACATGTGAAAATGAAATGCAACATTTGATCCTAAATTAGATTAAGAACCAGAAGCAAAGATTTGAAAATGGACTTTGCATTAGATAATAATATTGTATCATTGAATTTTCTGATTTCTGTGTATTGTGCTTATGTAAGAGAATGTCGTTTTTCTGGAGCAAACTTTTGCATCCATTGGTCCAACAGGAAGAAATGAGTTTGTAGGATAGTAAAACGATTATTGGATATCAGGACTATTTTAGAAAATCTGATGTTGATGGCTCATATAGTCAGTTTTATTCTGAGATCAGTTGTTTACAAAGCATGAGTGGGCAAGAGGAAATAATTTAATGACTTGAAAGGATTAATTATCCTTTAGTAGAGGACAAATGTTCTGTAGTTTAGGTCAACTAACCTAGAGCCACTCTTTTTTGTCCCTTGAAAGCTAGTGTTCCCTTCAAGAGTGCTCTGACTTCCTGGTAGGAATTTTATAGTGGAATTTTGATGTAGCACACCTGATTCCCTTGCCAAATGTGGCACTGTAGGGATAAATGCAGCATTGGCATCTCGATCCAAAAAAAAAAAAAAAAAAAAAAAAAGAAAAAAGAAAAAAAAGAACGACTGAGAAAAGAGTCTTTGGAGTGTTACAGTTTTTGCTCTCTTGGGAACAAAGAAGGGGAGCCTAGTTTTTCTTCCCTTGGTCATCTGTTTTGTATAAGGTACAAGAGAAATATTAAGGGCTACATTTGTGGTAGAGGTTTAAAAAAATCTGTCAGTATTATAGAGCATTGTTTACTACCTAGACCTCAGACCTTGGTGAAATCTTATCTGGGTCAGAGTAAACCATGTGTGCTTTTGAGAGAACCTATAAGAGAGAGAGGCCTTTGAGAAAATGGATGTGCATGGAAGAATGTGTGTCTTCTGTAATGAAGGTTTTGAAGCCGGGAAGCTCCAGTGCTATTAAGTGCAGGTCTTAACAGCTTGGATGTCAGCCCCACTGCTATCACCAGGGTAGCAGGTCTGTGTACGGGCTGGGTTTATTGCTACAACAGTCCATTAGAGCTGATCAATTGTTAATCTGGGTTCCACTGACCTCTTGGCGACCCCTGCCAGTGGATTGTTTTTATCAAAAAAATTTCGGACTACCATGTGCTCACAGTGAAATAATGCTAAGAACGTCCCCGTGCTATTAGCTCAGGAAGAGCAGAGGGAGCCGGGGGTCTGTTTTCCTATGGGGGGGAAAAAAAGAAGTACTTTTGTGAAATTTCCTAAACTTTGTAGCTTCAAGTTGTGTCTCCCTCCTCCTTGTTCCCCAAATAGAAAAGAAGTGATAAGGTCTGTCTCTTCTTTCAGGTTAAATTGGAGCCTTTTCCTCATTGCCTCATTCAGGAGCTTGGAAGTCAAGAATTTGTTTTCCATTGGTAGAATCATCAAAAGTCACCACAAGAAAGTCATGCTTCTTTTCTTGTCAGGATTTTATTTTTCATTTAAATTTTGTCTTATAAACCTCTAGAGGTCTAACATTTTTTTCATGGTCATATGAGCGTATGGCCTTCACATCAGCAGTCTCCTCTGTAAGGTCCTTAAACATAGAATTAACCTGGCTTTAACAAAAACTGTACTGGGGCAGCAGGCAAAAGACAGCGTTGGAAGGATAGCATGTGTGAACAACCCACGATTCAATGTCCTCCATGGAAATCAGACCTGCCTGGTCGTCTTTAGTGGCTGGAAAACTTGATTGTTGACACTGGGGTCAGTTCAGCCCTCTCGCTTGTCTCTTTCTATGAGTGGTGGCCTGTGGGTTCTGGATGGGTCTTCTCTTGGTTTTATTCTTTATTCTCTGATCTCTCTCCATGTGGGCAACTTATAGTTATCATTGATATGAACAGAGGCCATGTTAAAATGGCATCTTTGCTTGTTTATTTTGTGCTTTGAATTAACATAGGTTTTTTAAATATAAAACTCATATGAGATTGATAATTATAATGCAAAGAGTTGAAAAAAAGAACCTATGTCTTAATTATCACATGTGATTATTTTAGTGTTTCTGCCTCATTATTTTGAGGTCAGACCCAACTGGAGGTGGGGAGGGAGTGGTGAGAGCAGACCGTAGGCCGGATTATCCTAGCCATTAATGAATTTCCAGAAAACTAGGTCTATGCATGTAGTAGAACTTGGAGAGAATGCTTCGCCCCAACCTTACTTACTCTTTCTTTTTGGGTTTTTCCATTGGCAGTGAAGAAGATGGAAAAAAAAAAAGTCCTTTTGACAGTTTACTAAAAACCTGCTTATCTTTGAACCGCAAACATATTTTCTTTGAAAGCTGTCTCCAATAAGTGCCAATTGCACAGAGCTGGTGCACAGCAGAAGAAAAAATGTGGTTTTGGATTGTGTATCCTGCAGAAGGCTTTTCCACTGCAAAGTTTTCTATAATAATTTTTCTTTGTTATTTTGTAAGTAATAGGAAAATAAAAAGCCTGGTGACATGCAGAAGGATAACAAAAGTGTGAGTGGGAAGGAACTGGGGAATGGAGTGTCTTGAACGTCCCCTCCTGGTCATCCCCAAGCCTCAGACACCTATCTTGCAAACACAGTAGCCTAATTTCAATGTTGGGGTGAGGGGTTTGGAGCGGGAAGGATGCCAGGGACCATGAAGGAAAATCTCCCAGCAGTTGGGCTGGTGATACACCACCCTCCAATACTTGCCGGACCACTTCCCAGGGCCGCCTCCTGGCCACCCCTGGTGTGGTGGAGGTCCCTGCTGAGGGAGACCCAGGTGAAGGGTGGGGACCTGCTCAGGAGCCCCAGCGTCCTCCACTGAAGGCCACCTATATCACCATTCACTGGGAGGAGAAAGCCTTTCCCGGAAAGGATTAGGAGGGGTAGTGCAGCAGGCAGCAGGGCAGACCTGTCCTTTTCCCTGACAGCCTTTCCCTGCTGGCCTGGGAGGTGTTGCTCTGGGGAAACCTGCACGTTGTGGATGCAAACTAAGGACGGCTTTAGTAGAAGTTCTTCTTGAGTGGAGGAAATCACGATCCTCAAGGGCTTTTTCAGGTATTCCTGACAAGCCCCAACCTATCTATCCCCATCCTTTTTGCCTCAGCGAGGGGGTGAGCTCCTTGCAGAGGGAGGAGATGGAGCACAGAAGCGCAGGCTCCGGAATTAGAAATGGTGCTTTTCATAGAGGGAGCAAATTGATGTTCTGTGCGTAAGCGAGAAGGAGAGGGGTCACATCTATTGGAAAATAAATGAAAAGAGGAGATATTCACACTTTATATTAAAATAAGTGTCCCTCCCCCCCGCCACTTTTTTCTGATCTAACTTATGAGAACATGCCTATTGTTTATTATTTTTTCTTTTTACCATCTTGGCAGGGGGTCACATTTAGTCTTCTGCATTTTAAGGTATTACACTGGGATGTTTCTTAGTTATGGGCCACATGTCATTTATGCACAAGACTGATGTGTAAATAGTTTCCCAGGAATCCTTAAGTGTCAACATTTTAAAATTAAAGCCACTCTGTGTACACACATTACTGTTTTTGTTCATTTGGTTAGAACGTTACAACTTTTCATAAGGTCAGTGCGTGACTGAGCTTTGTATTAATTGGTTGTCTGGTGGTCACATGTTATGCACAGGACCCTGAATGTTGGTCATGTGGAAGTGCACGAGGGGGTGACAGGTGGAGCCTCAGCTTGACCCAACACAGAGAGACTTGGCCTAGAGACCTTGAAATGTAGGCTCCGGGAATTCTTATACCTACCTGGACCATTTACATGGTCAAAGATCTGCTACTGTGGTCTCTTTGGTCATCCACGAAAAAACGCGCTTGTGATATCTAGATGATTTCTAAGATTTCATCCCTCCCTCATGTGCTATGGTAATTCAACAAGTAGTCATCCATAACCTCCTCTGTGTCAGGCACTGTGCTATGGATATGGCCACGAGCTAAGCCGATGCTGTCCCTGTTCTCACATAGCTCACCATCTAACAGCAGTGATGGATATTAAAGCCATGGTGACATAACTAATTATTACATGTGAATCATGATAAATGACATGAAAGAGAAGTACAGGGGATTATTAGAGTGCAGAACTAGCAGACCTCACCTAGTCTGCTCACTTAGTTCAAGGAACTTTGGAGCAAAGACTCACCCAAGAGTGAGTCTTGATTGAATGGAGATTCAAGGTTCGCCTCCACCACAGCTAGAAGAAATGTCCCCAGACACAGAGAAGCCATAATATATTTATTTTCCATAAGTGCAAAATTAAAATTATTTGATCTACTTTCCATATAATAATTTTTCTCACCTCTGAACTCTAATAATACTGTATTTTTGCCTCTTTTTTGTTGCTTACCATTTTCTGTTCTGTTAATTTTATTCACATATGTCTATTTTTAGCTTAATTTAACATTTATCCAGGACTGAGTACCTGTTAGACCCTGTTCTAGGTTGTGGGACTTCCACAAACTGAGATGTGACCCTTATCACCCAGGAAAGTTCTAATCTATCTTTAAATATGTGTGTGTGTGTGTGTGTGTGTGTGTATACTTATTGCTCTAAGGATTACAGTGAGCATCCTTAAGCATACAGTGTATCTAGACTTATTTTAGTGAATGAAGTACCACTTCACTTGGAATAAGAACTTTTCGCCAGTGTAATTCTATTTACCACCATCCTTTATGGTATTATTGGGTATTGTATTTCTATGTGTTATAAATACCATAATTAATGTTATTTTTATTTTGCTTTATCTTTGGTTTATTCAGCTGTTTCCAAAAAGATTAAATAAGAAAAAAGATAGCAATATATTTACCCACACATTTGCCATTTCTGGCACTCTTCATTCCTTGCAATGGATTTTGAGTTTCCATTTATTATCTTCAGGCTGAAGAACCTCCTTTAGCTTTTTTTTAATTAAAAAAATGTTTTTTTGCATTGCAGGTCTGGGAGTCATTACTTCTCTCAGCTTTTGTTCATCTAAAAATATCTATTTCACCCTCAGTTTTGAAGGGTAATTTTGCTGGTTATAGAATTTTTTACTTGACAGTATATTATTATTTTTTTTAGTCCTTTGAAGATATAATTCTATTTTCTTCTGATCTTTAATGTTTTTGGTGAGATGTCAGCCATCATTTTCATCTTTATTCCTCTGTATACAGTAAGTCATTTTTCATTGCTACTTCCATGAGTTTTCTCCTTATCTTTGATTTTCACTATACTGTATAGTATAAGTTAAGGATGTTTCTAGATGTGATTTTCTTTATATTTATTTTTCTTGGAGTTTGCTGAGACTGTTGAATATTGTAACCATATTTGAAAAATTTTTAACACTGTTTTCTTCAAAATTTTACCTGCCTCATTCATTCTCTTTACATTTTCTCTGAGAACTTAAGTTACATCTATGTTACATTGCTTAATATTGTCACACAGGTGATGGTGGCTCTTTTTATCATTTGTTTCCAATCTATGTTCTATTAATTAGTCTCCAGGTTCACTAACCCTTTCTTCTGTAGTCTCTAATCTACTGTTAAACTCTTTCATTGATTCTGTATATTGTATGTTTAATTCAAGAATTTTATTTTTTTTTAATTTTTAAGTTTATTTTGAGAGAGAAAGAGAATGCACACAAGTGGAGGATGAACAGAGAGAGAGGGAGACGTATATATAGAGAGAAACCCAAGCACCTCTGCACGGTCAGTGCCAAAATCAGGAGTTGGATGCTTAACCAACTGAGCCACCCAGGTGCCCCAGTTTGAGGATTTTCATGACATTTTTTAATAATATCTCTTTCCTGCTGAAATTCCTAATATATGCACTGATTATAGTCATGTTGTAGTTTTATTCAAGTCCTTAAACATACCTAAGAGCTATTTTAAATTTCTTCTTTGGTAATTCCAGCACCTGAGTCATTTCTGTTTCTGTTGATCCCTTTTTTCTTTTGAAGTGAGTTTTTTTCCCCCCTTATTCAGGTGTCTAGTGATTTTTCATTGTATGCTGGACATCATAATTATATCTTTGATTTTTATACATTTTCTCATTATAGCTTAATATAGTTTGATCCATATAGTAGCTGTTCTAAAAATACCAAGTTTATTGAATTTGATCAAATTAGTAGTAGGAAACACTTATTAAAGAGATGAAGAGACAAAACGATACATCATTATAGAGCAGGACAGCCTCCAGTGATTTGATATTCTGCATTCTAACATCACCTAAACAGTGACTACAACGACTTCTTTGTTCCAAAAGTACCACACAAAGCAATTTTCTAGCTGAAAGAAAAAGTGCATTTTTGTTGATAATCTTAAAATGTAAATTTTGTTTCTCAAAAGCTTATCATTTTTACAGCTTAATTATTTTAGTTCCATCATGTGTTCTAAATCCAAATAAAGGTGTTAATAAATTTAAAGATGAAAAATGCAACTTATAGCAAAAATAATTGGTTTTGTTTGGCAAGTCATTTTACTTTATAGATCAGAGGGGGAAAATTGCATTATTTGCTCCTTTTACAATTATTTTTTATTTGCTTATACAACATTTCCATATTAGTGACCTTCTATTTTCTTTGCTACTTATGTATGTGTTTAGAAACTCTGGATCTTTAATCTAATTTCATTAACAAATACAATCTAGTAAAATGCCTGTGTGTTTTCCTCATTGTCCTAGTTTTTCTTGCTACAACATTCTTTTTTTCTGTCATGACCAAGTATATCTCAATTTTTAGGTAATAGTGGTTATAGAAATCTAAATTACTGCTTTTGAGAGCACTTTCTTTCCTACCAAAGTCATTGGTTCTTCTGTGATTCTTTTAACTTTTGCATTTTTTCAATTGGACTTTCTCAAAGCTGGGGATAGTTACTTAAGATAAATGTTTGCTTAAAACACATTTGTTTTAAATAATATATTATAAACACAGTGAAACACCATAAGTTTAAACTTTATTGAACATTTCAATTTACAGATACTTTTAAAATTTAGTTTATTATTTTCACATGCACAATGTGATTTTGGTGTTTCAGACAGCAGCCAGTTTGGCCAAAGGGGACATCTGGGGACACTAGGGCTACCTTGGTATTTCTACAATAATGTTAGGTAGACACTTGGTGGTTCTGTTAATCATAATATTCAGAGTCCCACAGAACATGTCCAGAAACCTTATGTCTTTCATTAAGATAGCTAACTGCAGAGGTCATTGGCAGAACCCAGAAACTATTCTGGATCTTTCTCCAGCAAATTCTTTGGCAGCAGTGGCAGTGTCCTTAGGTTGCTGATTTTTCACCAAGGATCTTTGTGGTCTAGGGATTTGGCAAATGCTATTGATTTTTTAACGTAAAACTTGAACTTGGTGGCAATCCAGAAAGTAGACAACTCAATGGAAATTTTCTAGTCTCACTTAAGCCTGTTGATAAAGCACCTAATATATACACAGATGAGTTAATTCTCACCTTTTATATTTTCAGTTTAGTTTGTGAGGTGGTTTTCATAATGCATACAACATGTCTTTGGTATGGTAATTCTAATTCTTCAAATTAAGATTTCTTATATGACTAACAATTTTAGGACATTTCTCCTTGCTGGTTAATAAATATGAATAGAATATAGTAACAATGATAAAAATAATAGATACAAGTATGTATTAAGTGCAGGCACTGGTTTAAGTGCTTAACAGGCATTATTTCATTTATTTTCCTTTCCATGATTCTGTGAGATACTGTTATTATCTCTGTTTTATATATGGAGAAACAAGATTGAGAGGCCAGGTGATATGTCCAGGGTTTTACAAAGTGGGTGGGTGAGCCAGAATTCATACCTAAGTCTGATGGCTCCAAAGACCCATAAGTTATGTTGGGTTATGGAGCCACAAGTTTTCATATTGACCTTAATTTTCACTGGACAAAATCCTGTAAGGCAACAAATTTAAGATGAAAGTTATCATGGGTTATTGAAAAGGTCTATCAAATTTTTCAAAAAGAAATTCTTTAGAGTGGTAAATTCTGACCCAGAAACTTATGAAATGAAAAAAGAATCTCTTAATAAGATATAAGGATTTAATAAAAATGATTAAATATAACTTTACTGATATTGTTAGAAGCATATACATAAGGGAAATCCTTCCTCACCTGGAAATCAGATCTATCCTCTGCACAGTAACCAGTGTGACCTTTTAAAATGTAAATAGGGTCAACACATACTTGCTTATGACACTTACACTGTGCTCATACTAAGAATAAAAAGTGAACTCCCATGTACCAACAGAGTACACCCTGCTCAAGTTGTGGATGAATAGGCATCTCCAACTATGTCTTTGTGTCTGCTCTCTGCTGCTGACTCACTTTCTTCTTTTCCTTAAGCACACCAGGAGGGTTTGCTTGTTTATTTTCTATCTCCTCCAGGAAAAACATAAGCTCCATGAGGGCAGCCACCTGACTTGTGGTTGATGCCCACAAGTCTTATTAGAATTAATTGCAATTTATAATGGTTATATAATTACTAAAATCCAGTTGACTGGTGATCACTAGGGTTTTGAATTCTTAGTAATTCTTGAAGCTTTCATTTGTTTATTTTAATTGGAAAAAAAATTGATCCTTTATTCAAGCAAATACTAATGGCTTGACCAGAGGTGATGCAATTATTGCTGTAATTTTCAGAGATGTTTCCGTTTATTAATGGCAGCCATTTTATTGAAAAAGTTGGCTTTTGTTGTCACTTGTAATAAATTCATGAATTTGCTAATTTTCCTCATCCAAATAATAATTTTCTGCCATTCAGTATGTAGTTACAAATATATGAATATACTAATTAATGATAAGCTAGACAATTAATTATATTTAATGAATATCATAGTAAATGTGTACTTATCAAGTTATTTTATTAAACAGATATGTACTTGTAGAGAAACATGTTTAAAATTGGAAAGGAGAAAAATTAGAAGGGAAACATGCTCTTAAAACTTGGGTTCCTCTTTGGGGCAGGTTCCCACCTACTTTCCTCCTTTGTATAATCAGGGCTATAGAAACAGTATGTCTGATGTAGGGATAGCCTCTTACAGTACAAGCAGGAATTCCAAGGGAGGCTTAGTCTCTAAGAGTATTTGATAGCAAAAATAGTAGTGGTTGGAAATCATCTGAACTTTTGTGTCTACCAGAAAGTTAACTTCTAATATTATTGTCTCCTTGGAATACCTTTAAAAGCTGTAAGAGTCAGCCAGCCCCTCATGGAAGATCCTAGATCTTACATTACTCTTATTCATAGCAAAATAAAATAACAACAAAATAAATAAACAAAATAAAAAACAAAACAACCTTTCTTGTGCTGGCAGTCATTAATGGTAGAAAAAATAATTTTCTTCCTTCAAGTATTTCATTAGGTAGCCAGCAGCTTGGAAGTTTTGCTAATCAGCTGTGTGACCTTGGGAAAGTCATGTGTCCTGTCAGACTTCATGTTATTTCACGTCACTGGGGATGAGGGTGTTGCTGGTTTGATTTTCCTTCCTGATCTAGAACTACCCAGGTCCATAAAGTTGTGACATTTCACATGGGAAGGATAGCAATCATTTGTCCTTAGGTTGCATGCTCATTCTTTTAGGAAATCCAGCAACTTCTACAGCATAACCATTGTCCTAAGGGAAACACCTCTGAGAATAAAATTCTCTTTCTTTTTTCCTTACTTCTAAATAGATATAAACTTCCTACTTTAAACTTGAAAAAGGGAGAGATTTCAATAAAATATTGCTTGATTGGATCATTTCCAGATGTCCCCATAAATAATTTATTTTAGATTTAAAGAGTTTCTTGTGAGTAATATAGAAAGACCTTTGTGTGTGCGTGTGTGTATGTGTGCGTACATGTGTGCAAGTGTATGTGTATGCATTGTGTATATACCTGTGTATGTACGTATGGCATGTATGCATGTTCATGTATGTGTGCATATTTGTATGTATACCTGGATATGCCTGTGTGCATGTGTGTGCATGGATGTATGCATTGTGTGTGTGTGTACACATGCATGCATGTGTGTATGCACGTGTGTGTGTGTGTGTGTGTGTGATTTTAGGAACTTAACTGTGGAACTGAAATGACTTGCTTCACTCCACCTTAGTTTGCTCTATAGTTAAAGAAATTCAGAACCAAATCAAACCTTTGCTCTGACATATTTGGAAGTGATTATGTTGTGCATATGAATGTGTTCATCATTTATGCTTCTTTCTAAAAGGTTTCAGGTGGCTGAGAACATACAACCACCATGAAAAAAACTTTTTTCTAGGTTTTAGAGGCTTTTGTCATCATTCTACATGAGATTAGCTGACATGTAGAGGTGGTTCTGACTCAAGGAAGCCAGAATGGAGAGGAGGAGAAGGATTTACAGTTTCATAGTAATATTCTCTGAAACTCAGGTCAAGAGCACAATGGGCCACAACCTACTTTCATCTGGTCAAAATGCTTTTTTGATTATGAGGAAATAAAAGAAGATTCATTATATCTGCTGATTAAGAATCTAGAGGAACTGTCCAGAGAATGTCTTCTAAGGCTGAAAGACACTGGTTTGAGTCCTGGCTTTTTTTCCTTTCCTGGTGGTGAGACCAAGGGCAAATTCCTTAGCCTGTTGGACTCTTAGTTTCTTCTTTTGCATAATTTGGTTGGTGATCCTCTCCTATAATCAAGGGTATCAAACTTCCACAGGGGTTTAGATCACATGACGTATTTAGCACACTGTCTAGTACAGAAGAAGATCCCAGTTTGGGGTAACCGTTATCATTGTGATTATTATTTTGACCAATTTTCTCGAAATAGAGAAGTTAATCCCACTAGTAATTGCATATGTAGTCTCTGCCTCCTTGGAGGACTGTGAGCTCTGTGAGGCAGATACTACCTCTGTTTTTTGGCATTATGATTAGGGCTAAGGCACACAGCTGGCACTCAGTAAATACTTGAAGAGAGACTGAATGACTGGGGGAGAAAAATAAAGGATCATCTCAAGAGTTAGATACCCATTAGGGAGGATGTTAAAAGCATCACTTGGCAAAGAGAAAAAATGCAGTGCTGCTGCAATTGGTAGTAACTTTGGGCAGGAAGCCTGGCCAGGCTTAGAATCTGAGCCATTTCTAGCCTCTTTGGGAGCCTGGTGAGCCACAGGATTGGGTGTTTCATGTCCACAGCAGGGCTGAACTCAAGCCACTCTTGGCCATACCTGTGCCCTCCTGGGTATGCAGAGCAGATAGTCAGTAGACAGAGGGAGCAAAAGACATGGAACAATTTCCCTTTGTAATCATTGGCCAGTTTTGGAGCACGAGGCTAACTAATTCTGCAGTTTGGTTTCATTGTTGTTTAAACAAGTTTCTTTATGTGTCAGATGAGAAACAAACAGGAGACTGCTGCTAGGACATATTTTATATTCCTGTTCCAGTTTCATTAATAGCTCTAAAGGAAATCTCTCTCATAATTGCCTTGAGTATTCTGTCTTCATAATTAAATACCAGCCATTTTTTATATCCTACACTTCTTTTGACTCTCTGTGCCAAATTTTTCTGTGACCTTCTAAATAAAAAATGACATTGAACTATAGAGCAGGTGGTTTTCTGGGAGCATGGCTTTCCCATTTAAAGTTCCAGGAGCACCACCATGCTCTTAGAAATATCTTAGCAGGGACAGATGTCTGGAGTCTGTGGCTTTATTTATTCCACTTCAGAGACAACATTAACTATCAGGTGAAACTCAGCAAAGTTCTCTTTAGTTTGGAGCCACCTAAATAGACTTTATAAGTCTCTTATGTCATACCCCTAACTGTAGGTTTTAACCTTGAAACTCAATCACACCCCCTGCCAGGTCCATATCCTGCCTCAGGATATCATTTTAGAGGAGTTACAGGATCTTGACTCAGAATCACAAAGTGTGCCTTAAACTTTAGACTGTCAGGTGAGGTAACATTTGGGAGAGGTAGGTATTATTATTGCTCCCACTTTGTGAATGATAGAATTGACATTTAGAAAAGTTAAATGAATTACCTGGTTACGTGAGACGATGTGGTGGACCTAGGGTCAGAAATTAACTGGTTTTGATTCCATGAACAGAGCTTAAATAGTACACTTTCTAGAAAGCATCGTTTGTTTATGAATATTTATTTCCCTGGTCTTTCTTAGAGCTTGTGTTGAGTGATTGGAAGTTGTAATGACTTTGGAAAGCAGACTATCAAAGGCATAGGTTGAATTCAGTTGAGTCAGGTAGGTGTTGTTTTTATTTTCTTGCTCCATTGGGCTACAGCATTGTCTCCTACAGTGTTTGATGCTATTGTTGCTGTTGTTCATACATTTTCTGAAGTCACCCTTCACAATCCACAGGATGCTCTTCCCAGGGGGTATGGAACTCTGTTCTCAGATGAAGCAAGAGGCACCTCTGGAGAGATGTTCCCGCAGTGAGCTTGTTGATGTTGTGTGTGGGGACATCTGTAACCTACAGCATTTCTGTACCAGGGGCCCTGAGTGTTCATTCACTCACTCACTCATTCATCCATCCATCCATTCATTCATTCTTTTCTTGGGTCTACCTGCAAAGGAAAAGATTTCAGAATATTTCCACTGAGCCTTGTGAGAGCAGGCAGGAAGCCAGCAGCAGTTGGAGGTGCCCGATACAGTCTGTCAGACACGCTGTGCTCTCTGTTTCTTTCCTTTGCCTTTTTTCTGTTATCTTTAAGTTTAATAGACTAAAGATGGGGAAAAGGCGGAGCAAGTGACTCCTGCTCTTGAGCACGGAAGTCCTTTGGGGTCCTTTGGGAGTGTCTGCTGCTAGGATTCAAGTTACTGATGTATGTTCTTTCAGCGTGGCAGTGTCCAGTTCCGGTTCGAAAAGTTTACCCAGACTCCATGAGGGGAGCGCTCTTGTTGTCGTATTTGCTTTCCTGGGAGAGTAACCATTTTCTGCTTCACGGATATCGTGTTGAGGGTTGGGAACCAGGGCACGTTGGAGATAAGGATTTAATGAATACATATGAGAAGAGGAGATTCAGGCCACTGAGCAGCACATTGCCCGAGGCCACTTCCCATTTCAGGATGGCGAGATATTTAGGGGAGTAAATTTCAGATGATCATGGAAGGAAAAATATTTAAGAGGTATTGGGGTGAGAGGTACATTCTCATCTGTGTTTTCAACAGCAGGTAGGTGGTGCATGTCACTAGACCCTTGCGAATCACTTCTTGGTTTTGCCCATTGTCTTTGTTTTTATGATTCACTTATAGCTTAAAAAAATATCATTAGGCTGCTCTTGTGTTCATTATTCCACATGGCAGAGAAGATGTGCTTTTAATTTATTCTTTGCTTCTAATTGTAGTGTCTGTATGTCAGGGTTCACTGGCTAGAGAGAGAACGAGCCCTACTTTTGTCAAGCAGATAATTGAACCTGGTAACGATTACTGTCAGAAATCCCCTGGGGTTGCGTTCATCCCTGTCCATCATCCCTCATGGTGGTTTCCAGTGTCCTGTGTGCTGGGACACTGAGGACTTTGCAACAGGAAGCAGCAAATCAGAGTCCGTGTGCTGCAGACCCCGAGTGCACTAATGTTAGTACCATTTTTTCTGGGTTTGTACCAGTCTTTGCTGCTAAGGACTTCTGAAGAGAATGTTTTCAATTTTAAAACATTCAAAGAAATGTTTGCAGTACAGGCAACAGACAAAGGACTAGTATTGAGGATAGAGACAGAATTCCTTATGCCCGATAACAAAGATATCATAGTAAAACTCCTTCATATCAATCCACTGTAAAGAAGGACCAGAAGAATGGGCAAAGGACGCAAACAGTTAGTTGACAGGAGTGGAATTACATGGAAAAAGAAAAGGTGCTCAATTTCACTAATAATCGAGGAAAAGCAAATTAAAGCAGTGAAATACTGTTTTTACTGATCAGTTGCCAAAAGAATGGAGATGATGACGATGGTGGTGGTGGTGGTGGTGGTGGTGGTGGTGGTGATATCAGATGTTGGTAAGGTCGGAAGCAATGGGGGTCTGCTGGTACAGCCACCCGACAGGTCAGGTTTGCAGACGTTTATAAAACTAAAAATGCACAGACCCTATGAGCCATCGACCCCACATCTGGCGTCTGCTTATAGAAACACTACTGTGTCTACTTGAAGACAGTGGCATATCCATGCAATGGGATTCTAGGGAGTAGCTAAAAGGAATGAAGCAGATATACAGGTAATTGCAAGGATGATGTCCAGAACATAGGTTAACTTTAAAAATCAAAGGCAGGGTTAAGAGTTATGTATACAATGTGATATAATTTAGGTTAAAAACAAAATAATCATATAGATAGTGGGTGTTAATATATGTCTGTTGTTACAGAGGAAAAGGTCTGTTGGTAGCATCTGGAGAGGGGCCTGCTATTAGCACTGGGGCCAAAGGGGAAGTGAGTGTTATCTGGGATGCTTCTTATTTTAATACAAAAAATTATTTGGGGGTAATCAAAATTGAATTTCTTAAAGTTTTCATTTAACAGAGAAAGAAGAGAGGGGTGGGTGGGCAAATACCCAATAGGTCTGCTGCTTGCCTTGTGGTAGCTCGCATTGCAACCACTCCTTTTCATTCTCCTTATAAGGCCTCAGGATCCCACTGCCCTGGGGGTTTCTGGCAAAGGTCAAACGGGATTTGTGTGTATCTTGTGCCCCCCTGCATCCTCTGCCCTGAGCGTGGGGCCTGGCATGAGCCTGGCCCTGAATCATTATGTATTGGGTTGGCAGTGAACATGGAGATCTGCTGTGGAAGGCTTTGTTGACCATGGCTGTGGGCATGTAACTGGTGATAGATTATTGTCATCTGCCTTACTGTCAGGGGTGTCCTGGCTTTTGGTTCTAGAGAGCCCACTCTGTATACAGGTCCTTGGGTTTACCCAAGCCTCCACTCACTTTCCTCTTAGCCTGTGTAATAGAGGGGCTTCCTGCCCCTTGGCTTGAGGCTTCTCTGTGACCTGCCTTGGAGCGTTAGAGCCATGGCTGAATTCTTGGGCACATAGGGCCCCAAGCTCTGCTGTTGCCATATTGAAATTATTTTTTAAAATTAATTTGTTTTTTTGTTTTTGAGCCCACAGCACATTCTTTTTGTACATTTGAGCTTGATTTACTTTATTGTATATAAATTACACATCAACTTACATAAAAGGCAAAAGGAAATAGGATATGGTGACTGAAGTAGAAATATACTGAAAATCTTAAATTATGTACTTTGGCAAAATGTTATAATTTTCATTCGTCTTCCATTTTCTTGAGAAATAATTTCCATGCTTGACTATATAAGATTGAGGTGTAGAGCATGATGGTTTGACTTACATGTATTATAAAATGATTAGCATAGTAGGTTAAGCTAACATCCATCCGAATTCTGTGATCCTCGCTTCCTTACACTGGTATCTGCACGTCTGAGTAATGGGCCTCCTCTTCCAGCTTTGCCTTGGCAGACACAGTCCTTCAGCAGCCGGCCCAGTGTGGGTTTCTGGCTGTGACTGCTGGGCATGTGTTTGGGCAGGTGGGACCTGCTATTATGGTCTCTTTTCAGGCAAGGCAAGTGTTCGAGCTCTG
>CM053574.1:20973007-21019093 GCA_028646485.1 Cryptoprocta ferox
ACAGCTACAGAGGAGATTCCCTGCCAGAACCCAGGGGGAGAAGCGGCTCTAAACCAGCAGAGGGCTTGCTGTGTTGGCTCAGGTCAGCGTGTACCCCAGTTCCTTGAACAGGGCCCCGTGCGGTGCTGTCTACTCTTCCCTCCGCTCACATGCCCCGCGCCACCCAGCTTCCAGGAGTCGTGCCAGTGCCAGCCCTCTGGTCAGACGGGGCCTCCACTGTGGGGAGAGCCGTGTCTCAGCCCCTTGCCTGGGTGGCAGGTGGGGCACAGGCCAGACTCCTCTCAGTTTCCCAAACAGGTTCCCAGGGGAAGTGGGGTAGGGGGCTGCCCTCAGCCTTGGCTGTGAATCAGGCTTCCTGCCTGGGCACAGCATGGAAGGCCCGCGTGCCCAGTGCTGGCTCTGCCCTCTGGGTGGGGAGATCAGCTCTGCCATCCTGCCTCTTGAACACAGCTCCCAGGAGTTGTGGCCAGCCCTTCGGGTCACATGGGACCGCAGCAGGTGGGGCTATGACTTGCCTGAGTGGGGGCAGACTGGTCTCCGGAGCAGAGCCTACCTCACCAAGGCCTCTGGTCAGAGTGCACCCCGACTTGGTTGTACAGGGGAGACAAGCCGCCGGTTGGGGTCACCACTTGGGTACTGTAGGTGGGAACTCAGTCCGCCAAGACCCATGTGCTGGTTGTTGCCAGCCCCTGCCTCCTTCTTCATCACAGTCTGAGCCCCAGTGTCTGGGCCTGGAAGATTCCCCTACAGTCCCTGTGGTGTGAGATCAGGGGAGGGGCTCCCACCAAGTGACCCACAATGCTGGGGAAGGCTGGCTGTCACCCCTGGGCTCTCTTTTCTAGCTGGAGGAACTGGAGGCTCTGGGGGACCTCCTGGCGTGGTCCTGCACAGGCCTGGGGGAGGGGAATGGGTGCACTTGTGGCTGCTCCTCTTACCCCCAATGCTGTCTGTCTTGGTCTCTGTGGTGCAGGGGTGCTTCTGCCTCACCCCTGCGTTCTAGGTTTTTCTCAGTGGTGTCTTGTTCTTGCATGGATGTTAGCCGTTCTCATGAGGGGGAGCAAAGTCAGGAACAACCCACTTCACCATCTTAGTGATATCACTACCCTTGAAAATATTAATACTTTTTGATAGAGAGGCCTGCATTTTCCTTTTGTGTTGGGCCCTCTGGATGATGTAGCCAGTCATAGTTAGAGCCACTTCCAGTGCCTGCCCCTGGCCAGGCAGTGAGTGCACCTAATGCACTGGACCCTGGTTGGAAGAGAAACTTTTGGCTAATGGCCCCAGAAAAGGAGACACCTCTGATGTTGAAGCAACAAAAAGAGCTCTTTATGACAGCCTAGACTTTCATGTTTCTCAAAGGAAACCATGGAATCTGTTTGTGTTTTCACCCCATGGGCAACAACCACTTTCTCCTTTTGTGCCCGAATGCATGTTAAATGACCACAGTTCCTGACGTGCCTGCACCTCTCTGAAGGAAGGCTTTACTCCATGACAGATGAAGATGATGAAGCTTTCATCCGGCCAGTGGAGGACTCTGTTTTGCATTTCAATCAGGTCCCAAGCTGCAGATGGAGCCAGGACCTCCGGAGGGTTCTGCACTGTGTGCGACTGGGCAAGTGGCCAGGAGACAGCGTCTACCACACGCCCAGCAGCTTCTAGACTGCCGTGGTCCGTTGCACTTGGATTTCCCCACACTGCCGCTGTTTACTATTTCTGTTATCTCTCCACATTCCTGCATCTCTGCATTCCTGCGTCTCCCACATCTTTGCACTTCTGCCTCCGGGCATCCTTGCCTCCCTCACATCCCTGCATCTTTGCACCGCTACACCTCCACATCTCTGCATCTCCACACCCTTGCATCCCTGCATCTCTGCATCTCCACATCCCCAAATCTCTGCATCTCCAGACTTCTGTGTCTCTCCGTCTCCTCGTCCCTGCATCTCTGCATCTCTGCATACTGGCATTCCTGCATCCCCACATCCCTGTATCCCTGTATCTCTGCACCCTACACCCCTGCACCTCCCACATCCCTGCATCCCCTGCACCTCTGCATCCCATCACGGAGCTGAACAAGGGGATGCAGGAGGAGGAGATGAGAAGTACCATAGTTGCTCCTCCTGCTTGAAGCAGCCTCAGCTAATGAAGGAACATTAATTTCAAATCTGATCAAATTTCAAAGCCCAGTGTGGCCATTTCATAGCTGGACAAGTTCTTTGGCAAGTTATTTAACTTCTTTGAGCCACAAATTAGGGATTACATGAGAGAGGGACCAGGCTTGGAGTTGTTTAAGTACGTTCTCTCTCTGCTGCTCTTCCCTCTCTCTGGAATTTTCCACTAGTATCACTTTCATGCTCTCTCCCATCATTACCTCTACCCCATCTGAACAGCTCTGAGGATACCAGAAATGGCCAAGGCAGAGGGAGTTTGGGTTTTCCTATAAAATGTAGAAAAATCAATGTACTTATATTCCTCTATTATCATTCATGGGCAAGCCCCAGTGTTCCTTGTAGTTCTAGTGAACAAGCCCTGAGCTGCAAGCGACACTGAGGCCCCAAGCCCCAGGTTATCCCATAGCTCTGCTTTGTTACCCAGCACAGAGTCCAGCCTTTGGGAGACGTGGTTCAGTGAACGATTTCACTGCTCTTCCATGGACCTGGATTGGAGATGCACACATGGTCTTTTTGGGAACCCAGTTTCCAATGGAGCAGTTAAAATCAGCATATTCTTCACCTTGGAGACATTGGCCACCCCACAGCACATTGGAGGTTGGTTGGTTGAAGTGAGAGTTAAGTTGGTCCTCTTGGTCAGACACTTGAATTTAATGACTATAACCCAAGTGTGTATCCTGGATGACTTTTCAGGCAGATGTCGATCTCTGGCTTATAGTGGGCAAGAGGTATGTCTGTGTCATCGATTTGCTAGCTGGAGAGAGCTGGTAGATGCAGTTTTATTTGTATTCTAAAGATACAGGATGTTTGCAAACTTTATTTCAGGCACCAAAGTCTCATTTAAAATATACGTATTTTTCAAGAATGCCATAAAATAGCAATAATTTTTATAGCTCCAAATTATTTTGATCTTTTTCAGCCTTCCATCTTTGTTATAAATTGTGCTTTACGTGTCTGTCATAATATTTGCCTTTCCACTCCTTTTAACGGGTCGGGATATTTTGGAATCAATTACACAATGCTTTTGTTTCTCACATTAAATAACCACCAATTCTTCCCTTAAATATTTTGAATATTGAAAATAATTTCTTAGGTGACGTTAATTATGATGCACATCCCTGCTGAGCGAGTCTTCCCTGGTGATATTAACGATAGTGTTTTGGCATTCCTGACTGGCTCTGTCATTAACCTATCATAAATACCAGCCCCAATTAATGTGCAGAAGTGAAATCAGTTGAGGAGTGAAATGTATGTGCAGCAAATAGAGAGTAGATGCTGTGTCTTTCCCTGAGGAACAACTGAATTTGTCAACTGTCAGATCTGAATTCTTAATGGTTCTCTTTGTGAAAAAATGCATTCTTTGATTTTTTTTTCATTTTACAAAATAATCTGTAACCACAGTTGGCGGTGATGTCTGTTTGCAAAATCTTACCCTTTGATTTCTTTCCATTCCGTTAAATCAGAAAATCCTTTTTTGATTCAAAGATATGCCATGTAGCTCCTTATTTATGTGTCTGCTTGTACTCTCCCTACCTCTGTGTCTTCCTTTTGCTCTTGATTTTTTTTTTGCCTTTTCTATCTTCTCTCTCTTCCCTCATCAATCTTTATCATTCATTCCCTCTTTCCCTCCATCCCCTTCCTTTCCTTTTTCCCCTCCCTTTCCCCTATCTCTCTTTATGTTCTCTTGTCTTCTTTATTTGTTTCAGAATGTTGTCAGAAGTCAGCACTGGGACTGTTTGTTTATGGGCACAGTATATTCAGCTCAGGATGACCTGGAGATGGTTACTGCCTCATCACTTGGCATTGTAGAGTGTCCCCCAAGTCCTGTGCTTTTGGGTCATCAGTACATATCTGTTGATGAGTAAAATTTCTCATAAAACAGATTTTCCAAAGTGTATAACAGAAGGTGATTTTTAAGGTAGCAACCATCTGAGACCCTTGGGTCTCCCATCCAACAATCATTCGTTCATTTGGTTATGTAAGATGCACAGTGGAGGGCCTTTTCCATTATTGCCATGTGCTTGGCATGGGCTTGGAGATTGGGATCCAAAAGTAGTTACTATATCTCCAAGTCAAGATACTTTTGAAAGTGAAGAGGAGCTTTTGCTAATTACTGTTGGACTACCCTTGGCAAATGGTAGGATTGCCAGGTAAAATATAGGGCACCTGGTTAAATTTGAAATTTAAATTCAACTGGGCGTCCTTTGTTTTTATTTGTTCTCCTGGCAACCCTATCTGTACTCATAAACACATAAGACCTGCTCCCTGCCAGCACAGAGCTTATAGTCTAGTGATCCTAACTCCAGACTTGACCTTGGGCACTATGCTGGGGACTTCACCTGTCAGGACAATGCTGGTAGATAGCTGGTGCTTTCCAACTTAGCAGTGGGGAACTGGCAGGTTAATACCACCCCCAAGGGCAGACATTAGGACCTGGGCAGGCAAGAAGGGGGATGGGGACCAGGACCTCAGGTCCAGCTACCTGCCAAGGCTTTGCCCTTCCCCCACCACACCCTCCTGCCTTCTGACCAGCATGTGACAGCAGTGAGCTCCTTTTGCAGGGTTTTTAAGAGATCTTGCAGCGAAGTGAAGAGCTTCAACATTACTTCTCCACTGCTGGGTTTTTGAGGCAGCAGGAGGCAACCAGCTGTTTTCACTGTATCAAACCCAAAACATGTCACGCAGAAAAAATGTCAAGTCATTTTGAAAAATGTCTGAAGCATAATACGCTTGACAGGGGTGAAATAGCATTGGCCATAGTCACGTAATTACTACCTCAGTGTTTGTTTACGGTGCAGCCCTTTCTTCTTCCACTTGAATTACCTAAATCAATCTGAGCAACAGTGCAGCTTTCTAAAACCCAGGTCTCGGCATGACCCTCAGTTAGATATTCTCAGGTTCTTCCCAACCATGTTTCTTGCCAGGTTGACTAAGCAACTTAACAGTTTATTCCGTGTTCATATCTTCAGACTAAACCCAGACAGACTTATTGAATTAAAGTAAATCAAGGTCACCTATATATATATTTTTTTTTCTGCAAACAGAAAATGTTAAGATAGGGTGAGGCACCGAAGTCCAAGATCTGATTTGAATTGAAGTTGCAGCTAGACACCGTAACATTACGATCCACTAGATGTCGCTGATGACTCACACCAGCGCCCCTGAGAGCCCATTTATGGATGTTTTAAAAAGTCCTTAAAAATGGCAAGCCAGAGTTAAAAATCTGAAATGTCCAAGTATTTCTTTTTTTTCTTTTTTCTTTACCTTTGACTTTTTAATATCTTCTTCTTGTTCATCCAAATGAGCCTTCTTTCTCCTTTCTGTGATCTCTCCCTTTCTAAATTTAGCAAAAAACAAGTTGAGGAGGATAAGAAAGGCTGTCTTATTGAAACCATCTTGCTCTTTGTGTATGTTGCTTTTTTCACGTTTTTTGTGAAACTCCTCAGTTTAGTTAGTGTGTAATCACTTAATGTACCTAGTTACTGCAGATTTCTTACATCTAGTGAAGGTGATTTTCCTTTCATGGATATTTGCTTGATTTACTTTGAGAAAGGAAAAATATGTCTTTACCATTGGGTAAATGCCCCTGATAATAGGTCAGATACCTCCTGCAGTCCAGAGACGGTGTATGTTTGGTCAAGCCATTCTGGCTTGAAGACTCAGGATGGAGAATTGCATGCTCCCAGAAGAAGATGAGATGTTTGGCCTTAGAGGTTATGAAGCCAGTCCCTCTAGTACACAGAGTAAGTTCTAGACTGTGCAACAACAACAAAAACAGAAAGACTAGCAGCTGCTATAGATTTCCACTCCTAATGAGCTACATTTTTCTTCCAGAGCATGGCTAATATGGAATGGGATCCTCAAATTTAAAAAAGGAAAGTTAAAAGTGAATAAGGTTAGCTTTAATCAACCCAAAAAAATCATAAAACTGATTTTCAGAAAAGCTGGAGACCCGTGGAAAGTTCTTTTGTAACTATTATAATGGCAAGCAATTTTTTCCTTTCTTTTCCTTTTTGTTGTTAAAGAAAAGTCTCCTCTCTTTTAAACAGTAAACCACCTGATTGGCGGGGAATATTAGAACCCTATGTTTGATTGGGAATTTGGTCTAGATCCTGTCTTTACAGGAGAGCCCTGTTATTGTAGTACCTTCTGTAAGAGGAGTCCTGTGCTTCTCAGCTGTTGCTGGGATTTCATAAAGGGACTGGGAGATCTTCTGGGGGGTATACTGGTGATGCTTCATGGGCAACTGTAGTGAACGGCACTTTGCTAATCTCTGCTGCTCACCTCCCCTGTTACCTTGGTACTCAGCAATATAAAGTCCCCTAAAATGTGAAGTCGTTGTCTTTTGCCATGGAGTTTATTTGAATGATGGAATGGAGTATCTGCTTGAGTTAATTTTTACATCATCTTCTATGGATTTCATTATATTGTAGAAAATTTAACATCCATGAAATAAGAATAATATAATCGTAAGAGGGTTAGATTTCCCAGTCATTGGAAGAGAAAGACCCAAGTTCCCTGATTATAATCTGACATTCTGTTTAGAATTTCAGGGAATGAATGCCCTATAAATGTCTACTCAACTGTACCGTGGATGGAGATTGGGGAAAAAGAAGCCGCAATGCAGTATCAAAACACAAAACACTTCCTGAGTTTCCCCACAGTATGAATTAATCATATTTAATACTAATTATGTTCTTGCTACACAACAACTTCCTGTGTAAATTGTGGGAAAATGTGAAAACGTTTCCAAGCCCCAAGCAAGTTTTAAAATGAGCCTGTACATGTGAATTTGTTCTTTGCTACATGTCCCTTTCGATACAAATTATTCTCTGCAGAATTACCAAGATGCAGTGTCGCTATTTTTCACTTTCAGAAAAATTACTGATATTTTCCCTCCCCTTCAATCAAAGTGCTAAAAGTAGTGGGGTTGGGTCAACAATACAGCTTTGATCGAGTTGTTGGGCTCACTTAGAATTATTTGTGCATATATTACAAAGATCCCTAGTGAATCATTTGACTTCTGTAATTTATAACTCTTTGTCCCCAGAGGCAACATTTGGAATTTAAACTACCAAGTAACCATTTTTTATGTCTTTGATTAAAACTCCTCTTCCTATTCAACATACTCAGAAGTTGACCTAGTCCTGAATATGGTTTGGTTTCTTGATGGGTCTTAGGTATTCTGGATCCCTCAGATGTTTGAGGGGTCCACGCTGCAGGAAGTTCCCAAACCAGCCAGACCTTTGGGTGTCCTCCAGATCTGTAATAACCTTGGCAAGACCAGCACTTTCCAAACTAGAATGAATACCTTAAATCTATGAATACTATGTCAGTGGAGGATTTCTCTACATTTGTTGAGTAATACAGAAATTTGTTTGAGAACTCATTCTTTGATACAATAACATAATATATATATATATGTATAAATGCAGATGCATTTCTGTCACAAAGTGAATTCTAGAATACCATGTCATTCTTTAAAATATTATAAATTAAATTTATGTCCTTGAAATAAACCTAACCTTGTAGTTTTATCAACATATGTGCTTATAAAATGGACTGATAAATTTGGTTGTTCAAACGTAATGTCCATCCATAAGGGACTCAGATAAATTATAGCCATAAAGACTGTGACAAAGATCAGTGTTTATTAATGTGGAAAGATGGCCATGCCACATTTTTGGGCAAAGCAAAATGAAACTGCAAAATGCCCCGTGCTTTTGTAGTCCCATTTTTGTAAATGTGGGTATTTATAGATGCACATCTAAAAACTTATATATATCACTAGCCTGGTAGAAATACACCTATTTGAATATTTTTAATCCTCCTGTGCCTTCTAATTTTTATGATGAAATTATATTCTATTATCAGCAAATAAATAAGGAGACTCTTTTCTGTTGGGGATAAATGGAAGTCGTATTTGTTTTAGATCTTTCAGTTCACTGAGTGTTCTCAGATGCCAATGTCAAAATATAACTAGAGCAAAAAATGCAGATGCATTTCAGTAACAAAGTGAATTCTAGAATACGGCGTCATTCTCCAAGATCCTGTAATTCATTTCAAGGGAGGAGGAAGTAAAACGTGCTCTTTTCCTAACAATCTGTTGAGTCTTCCCCTGAAAACAAGAGCATTGAAATCACTCTCCCCAAGTGTCTAGTGCCAGTAGACCCATTTCATGTGTTTCTTTCCATCCACGCTTGGTTAGGATTCTGCTAAGGTTTTATCGGAACGTTCCAAGTTTATTAGGAATGTGAGGCTTTTGGCATACGGAATCGCTGTTGCTGTTTATTACGTTTTTGTTTTTGTTTTTGTTTTTTCTTTTCCTAAATCACTGCAGGCATTAATTTTAAGAAAGCCTGCCTGGATTCAATTTATTTTAATTAAAATATAAAAGGAGAAAGAAGTAAAGGTTGACGCTTCGGGAGGTTCTCCTCACGGGCTGTCTGCAGTGTATCTTCTGTGCTCCAGCCACACACGAGGGCCACGGATTACTGAGTGTTGCTTGACATCATAGCCTTTCTACCGTGCCTGTTGCTTGGGCTGAAATAATTAAGTGGAGGAATCCTTTTAAAAAATCAAAAGGGTTTAATTTGGGTAGACTAACACATTCGAATCAGAGCATTGTGGAGTTGACGTTTTGAGTCAAAGCAAAAAAAAATGCACACAAATCCACCTATAAAATGGATAATAACTCTGTGTCGAGCTTAATTGGGCATTGGAGGCTGGGGAAAGCAGGAAGGACTACGGATGAGTGGGACAGTTACCAAGGTTGTCAGTAGCCAGGTATTCATGTACTTGTTCAGTCTCTCTCTCTCTCTCTCTCTCTCTCTCTCTCTCTCTCTCTTTCCAGTTACATAAGCTCTATGAGAATGGAGACAGTATCTGTTATGTTCTCTGTTGTTGTAACTCCCGGAAGTAGCCAGTGCCTGCAGCTTCGTAGATGTTCAATACATAAATATTAGAAGAATATATTCTGGAAATAGTGAAGTTGTCCTCTTCGGGTATTTTTGCCAGGGTTGATTTTCCTTTGATAAGATATTCTTCAGCCTTTGAAAAATTAAAATTTGAATTCTGCAGAGGAATCCCTCCTCCTTGAGAAATTTTAGAGTCTTAGTGGTCCATCGATTTCCAGCAAAGCTGGAAGAGCCTCATTACACCCAGGTCCCCCCTCTTACAAATAAAAGACTCTAGAAATCACATAAAAAATGAGCATAGGAAGACTTTTGAAGGGTAGAAAGAGGAAGACAGATGGCCTGAGGACCTTCACACATGAGGAACCACATGGTTATAGGTCCCCTGGGTTTCCTTATTTTTTGTCATACATCATGTACAGAGCACTCCAGAATCTTCCCACCTGGATGTCCAACAAGCACAGATTACAAGGAAAGTCACTTTCCCCTAGACAGAGGACCAAGAAAAGGATGGCATAATAGCAGGAAGCCTTTTTGGCAATATTTGCCCTATGCCAGCCAAATACCAATGGCAAAAATAATCCTTCACTTCCCTATCATTTGACGAGGGCTAAATAGAGAGCTCATCTCCCCACATACCTTCCCCCCATGCTCCCAGCCAGCAGCATCATGCACCAGTGCTTCAATCCCCCTACCTGGTGGTGTCAGCAGACCTGAGTAAGGAGCTCATCTACCATTCCCTGCCTAAATGAAGAAGGCAGTGTGGGCTTCTCTCACTGGTTGGCATTTGGGTAGCTGAGCAGGGACCTGGTCCTCCATCTCCTGCTTGGTGCGGTAGTCCAGAGTGAGCCGAGCCTTCACCCCTGCCTGGCATCAACAAGACTAAGTGAGGCCATACAAATTGAGGGTTGTTAGCACTCTCCTTTCTGCCACTCCAGTGTGAAGCTGAACTTCCACTCCCAACACCCATGCAGCAGCGGCAATGAGACTGAATGAGATGGTGTGAAGCAGAGCTACCTGGCACTCTGGTTTGCCCCCCTCCCCATACCCCACCAGTGCTGGTTGGGTCCTCTGTGACATCAGTGAGACTGGTCAAGGTGGTATGAAGTGGGGCTGTCAGTACTCCAGTGCCTCCAGCCTCAGTGTGAGTGGGTCCCAGTGGGGAGCTGAGTGTCCATGTCCATTCTGCAGCAAAAGAGTGGTGTTCCACTCCTTTTTCCAGTCCTTCCCTCCTCCAGTGGCACTAGAGTCCAGCAGGGAGTTGGGCTGACATGCCTACTCAGAGGCAACAGGATGATGTGACCTGAGTCCCACTTTCACCAGAAAGATGTTGGCAAGGCTGAGAGGAGAGCTGAAATGCCACCCTACTTGAATGCAATAAAATAATATGACTTGGTGTGTCACTTTTGCTGAGATAGTGTGGATGGGGTACAGTAGGAAGCTAACACACTCTCCCCCAGTCCCCTGCTATACCTCAGTAGGGGGATGGCTGCTAAAAGGGAAGATTTAACAGGAGCCAGAGTCTCATAATATAAAATCCAGAATGTTCAGGGCATAGTGGAAATCACTCATTATACCAAGAAACAAGAAAAATTACAACTTGAGTGAGAAAAGACAGTTAACATCAATCAAGAATGAATTGGATGTTGGAATTATCTAACAAGGGTTTTAAAGAACCCATCATAAAAATACTAAAAAAAAAAAGCAATTACAAATTCTCTTAAAACAAATGAAAATTAGAAAATCTCACCCAACAAATAGAAGTTATAAGAAAAGAACCAAATGAAAATTGTAGAACTAAAAAAATACAACATACACGCACACACAAACTTGCTGGATAGGCTCAGTAGTTGAGTAGAAATGACAGAGGATAGAATCCGAGAACTTGAGAATAGATCAGTAGAACTCATCCAGGAATTTACCCAGTCTGAAAAGCAGAGAGAAATACATTGGGGGGAAAGAGAAAGAATAGATCCTGGGGACTGGGGAGTGTTTGGGGACAACAACAGAAGAACATAATATAATACAGGATATTATGAATGTAATAGCATTCATATTAGCAGAGACAGAGAAGGAGAAGGGAGAGTGACACTGAAAAAGTTTTCAAAGAAATAGTGGCTGCAAACTTCTTAAGTTTGGTGAAAGACATAACCTATAGATCCAAGGACTTGAAGGTGACTAAACCCCAGATAGGATAAACCAAAAGAAATTCACATGGACTCATCAAAATTAAATTTCTAAACACTAAAGTCAAAGAAAAAATGGATTCATTACTTATAGGGCAAATTCCCTACTTGAATTACTGTGGTTTCTCATCTGAAGCCAGGGGGGCCAGAAATGGTATAATATTTTTTATATACCGAGGAAAAGAGACTGTCAAGTATAGCAAGAGTATCTTTCAGGAATGAGGCAAAGTAGAGGAATTCTTGGACTAGGGAATACTGAATTTGTTGCTGAAGAATGGCTGAAGGAAATTCTCTAAATGAAAGAGCTTGAATTCAGAAAGGAAAGAACAGAACATTGGGGTAGAAACAGGTGTGAATATAATAGACTATCCTTTCTTAAATCATGTTTTATGATTGAAACAAAAGTTATAAACCCTAATGTGCTGCTCAATGTATATGGAGGTACATATAAGACAAATAAATAGAAAAGGTGGGGAGGGTAGAGGGCCCTAAAGTTTTCCATACGTCACCAGAAGCATCACTACAAGTAGACTATGATGAGTCATGTGTCCGTATTGTAATACCTACAAACACTATTTCAAATTGTGTTTGAAATTTGAAAAATTTCAAATCTCCTTCCTGAGATTTTTCAAAACATGATTACACACCTGTGTATATACCTTACAAAATGCACAGTGTTGGCTTAGGAGCATTCTATGGAATTGGTTCCATATTCTACATAATATTCTGCAACTTGCTTTTTAATTTTTTATTTGGTATATTTTTTACAATGATTCCTCATAACTACTGTGCTAGCTATGAATGTACCACTTTATTTTCCTGTTCTTTTATTGAGAGATTATTTTCAAGACAGTTTTTCAGGTTAGTCATTACAGGCAACGCATAATGGACATGGTTGTTGGAAGCTCTTTGCGTATGTGTGTACGTTTGTTTTTTTAATTTTTCTAATTGAAATAAAACCCCTTGGGTATTTTCTCATGTATTTTTTTTCTTGGCTCACTCTAGCCCATATGCTGAGTTAGATTCTTACAGATCCCATTTTGCAAGGGACAGCTTTTCTGGAAATGCAAGCCCTAAGAAAATCAGACCATACGTGCCTGTATCACAGCAGGCCTTCAGCCAAGGGGTTCAGACATTGCTGGTTGCCCCTCCCAAATCACAAGGATGTTTAAGAAATCTTTTCATTATGTCCATAGTCCCCTGATTGCTCATACATCCATTTCCTCGAGGATTCCTAGAGGAATTAGAAAACTTGTTCTCTTCTTTTCTTGATTCCTTAAGGTGTGGATGAACATGGCCCCTTGTACCTCTCTGGTCAGTCAAGATGGTTAAACTCATCAGTCAGTAAGCCAAGTGAATGGCAGCAAGAGAGGCCAACACTGAACTCAGGTAGCAAGGGAAACAGACACTCTGGCTGAGAGTGTTTGCAGGTTGGTACACTATCACTCACTGGCTGGAAGTGGACAGACAGTCAGCATGGCGCACAGAGCATTGGTGAGGTGGGGAGAGGATACATAGATGTAAATTATACACAGTGTTTATTGACATCGGCCATAGAGTGTGTATATCAGTTTTGTAGTGGTTGTGTTCAGGAAAATATTAGAGACAAAAAGAATTATAATAAATTTATGATGATTAAATGACTAACTCAACATTTTCTGAGGACAAGAAGGGCTTTGTTAACTCCATGAGAAGGGAATAGGAAGCTGGACGGAGTCGCTCCTTTGTTATCATTATGTCCTTTGCATGAGGAAAAATCTATTGTTTTCTTTTTTCCTTTGTAACTTCCTTGTGGGTTACTTCTTAAATATGACTGTAAATAATTTTTAAAATAATAAATAATTTAAAATAATTTAAAATAATAAATAGGAAATAATTCGAAAGCTGACATGTAGGAGATTTTAGTTCCTAATTTATGTTTCATGATATGCCTTAAGATGGGTGATTTACCTTTATCAGCTCCCACATAAGGGGCATGAAGACTTTCACAAATAATTTCACGTTCTGAAAATTTTCCTAAGAAAACATTGCTTCCTTTGGGAAATGAAGATGACCTCTTATTTCGGATTTTCAGAGCAACTCTCTGAGAGGGAGAAAAACTTGTTGAGAAATCAATTTGTAATTAATGCATATTTCTTTGTTTAAAGGAAAAACTGAATTGGTTTATTATTAAAAGCATTTAAGATGACCTGTCTTCTGCAGGAAGGGCATTTAGATGGCTAAATTGTGATAAAGGGGATATTGTATTTTTCAGCTATTATCAGTCAAATTTGCATAAAAGTAATCATTATAGTGAGACATTAAATGCATTAATTATCTATTAAAAGGGTAATTTAACAATCATTAAGGGAGGCACTAGTAGATTGGTGATCATTTTTGCAAATGATATACTTGATCTAAGCTTTATATAACACCAAAAAGATTAATCTGCCATTTTCACTTTGGTCAGATGTACATTTTGTTTCTGTTTTCTGGTTGTTTCTATCAAGAATTGAATATTGGAATGAATGAGCAAGCATAAGTTTTGTGCCTGTGCCATAACTTTGTGGAAGATTCATGGGAACGCGAGTACCAACTTTTTGATCAGGTCTGGGTTGGTGACATCGGTTGACTGGCTCCATATTTCACCTGCCATGGATGAGAAACTTTGCCATTGTCTCAAGATCAACAGCTATAAAAGTAGGTTCATCACTCTCCCCAGTGCCTCCATCACATTGGTCTTGTGGCAGTTGGAGGTGCCCACCTCCCGTCTTCTGGATACTACAGCCAGCAGCCTGGAGTCACCTTTGTCCAGCCCTTCTCATGTCTTCTTTTGAAATGTCTTTGTCTCCATTGGGGTTACTATGCTTGTAAATGAAAGGAACCCACTCAAGCTAACTTCCACAGATGAGAATAATTTTTAAAAAACGTCAGGATAGAGAGTCAGCTTATGAAACCTTGGGCAGCAGAATAACAAGGTCTCCTGGGGGCCTGGGACAGGACAGGGCAGTTCTTAGAAGCCAAGGCACTCTCTTTCCCACACACTAGGATCTGCTGCTCTCCTCTCAGCCTCTTTCAGCACTGGTTTCTCAGCTTTGCCAAGAACATGGGCCCCAGCCCTGAACTTAGGTGCCTTTCTGAGGCCAGTGCTGGCAGTGAAGGCTTGAGTGCCAACCCCAGATTCCCAGGAGGGAGAAACTGTGGTATATTTTCAGCATGTTGTGGTTCAGTGAGCCTTGCTTCAATAAGCTGTGGCCGGAGGACAGGTCCTGTCACAAAACACGCCTCAGGGGAGGTAGCTGTAGGGAAGGCCGGTGGCTGGCAAACCATCCAAGTTAAGTATGCCCTTGACCTGAGATGTACGCTTTCCTTGCCACAGGAGACCAAGTTCTCACCCTCTTGCATTAGGAAGGGTGGAACTAGCTCTCCTTGTTTTTGTCACCTCCCATCTATCCCTTCTCTCTCCCCTGCCACACGGCTGTGTGATATGCTTTTCCAATGTCGTAGTGATGTCCTATCACTGTCACACTTAATAACTGGGGTCTTTCTGATACTCTGATACTCACAAGTCCAGACCTCCTCTTGCATTCAGATGGCTCTCTGACCTTGTCTGGCCAGATTCATCTTCCCTGCCCTGTGGACCATTCCAGCACCCAGCAGGCTTGTGACTCACCCTCTTCTTACTCACACTGTGGACCTGTGTTCCTGCTTTGCTTCTTCTCTGGGGTGCTCCCAACCTGTCTTCTTCCATTTCCAGAGATCCAGATCAGCCCCTGTGGACTTGGGTTTAATCGTCCAGAGTTTGTGTGTGTGGAGGGGTTATACCAACTTAAGGAATTGGTATGCAAAGCAGCCAGCATTGAGCCTTCCTCCTGGGGCTGACAGTGGTGTTAGGAGTGATAGGTGTTTTTCTGTCAGATCCAGATCAAACCCCACCCTAAGCATGCTTCTCTTTCCTACCTTGAAACTGTCTCATTACCATAGTTCAGCAAGTGACTGTTTTGTAGTGCATGCTTATGTTCCTAAACCCTCTTGCTGGATTATACAGTCTTTAAGGGGAGGACTGTGTCTTCTATTTCTTTTGAATCATTGCACCCAGCACTCAGGAAATGAATTCTTCTTCATTATTGGACAAACGTGATCTAGTTCAACTCAATAAATGTTTCTAAGTGCCTTTTAATGTGCCAGATAACATTCACTGAAAAAAAAATTATCCTTGACCCAACAAGGGCTCATGGGGTGAATAAATTATGAAGGATGATATATTTGATTGGCATGGTAATGGCACAAAAACTTTTACCTTCAAGTCTCTAATTATGCATGGTTTTATATTGGCTCTTGAACAAAGAAAAGCACAAAGATCTGTTCCCTTTGCTTGACTTTGCTTGAATTATTGGTATGGACGTAAGTAATGACCCCATCGTGGTAGACTCCCTAGGATGTCTCACAGAACCTGTTTCAGCCCCCTTCTCCCTTACCTTCTCCATGACCTCTCAGCCTGCTGTACAACTATGACTGTCCAGTGACCTGGCTCTGACCACTGCAGTAGTGACAAATGCTCCTAGAGAAGGTTTCTCCCATCACTTAACAACATGAAGATTTGTAAAGAGAAGGTGTTTCCTCTTCCCTCTCCCTCCTACCTGGAACATAGATGCTATCTGCACTTGGAGACGCAGCAGCCATTCTGCTACCATGAAGAGGAAAGCCACAGGCTAAGGATGGTAGACTAGGAAGATGGCGGAAGCTGGTACCTCAGTGGTATTCTTGAACCGCACCTGCCCTTAACTGCCCACTTCTGGACATTGTTATACATGAAAAGAAAGCAAAGCTCATACTTATTCAAGCCATTGTTGGGTGGCTTTTCTCTTCCTTGCAGTTGAATACACTTTCAATGGACTAGAATCCACACGGCATCATCAAATCTTTAGCTGCAGAGTTGTGAGAATCATTCTGCTTGGTTGGTCTAGCTTAATTCAGTTGCTCCCCAAATCATCATTTACTCATCCATTAATCCAGTCATCCATACATCCATTCAATATATATGAACAGAACAAGGGAGAACTTGCTGTATGTACAGCATTAGGCCAGGTTCTCTGGGAAACGGGGTTCCCATTGACTTGTGGCCAGCCACAGATGAAGGCAGGTCAGAGACCCTAGTGGGGAAAGAGCTTGGGCTTTGGATGCATTGTGGAACCATACCGCTCTTTGCTGGCTGCTTGAGAACTTGGACATGATCCTCATCTCCCTGAGCCTGCCTTGTCTGTAGAAATGGCCATCGGTAGCTGCCTAGAGAGAAGGGCCATGTGGGACATGTAACGATTTAATGTACGTCCTGGCATACCACACAGGTGCCGAATGAAAGTCAGTGGGGAAGAAGGCAGAGGGAAACTGTCGATGAAGAAAAGCACCTTGAATCAACTTATTTTATTGGTGAAAGAGACTACATGTAGTCAGGGGTTTAAGGGGCAGTTTTATATGCCAGAACCAGTCTCCGAGGAATTCAGGCTAGACCAGGAATTCTTCCATACCACCAGCTGTCTGCCTTTTCCTGGTTGTTTAGTTTTGTCGTCTAAGTATATGCGTGTCTGTGTGTGGTGGGGAGGCGGGCAGGCGGGCGGGCATGGTAATGAGGCACAGTTCATGTTAGGCAGTGTCTTAGGTTGTGGTAAATTTGTTGCAAAACTCATGACTGGCAGGCTCCGGTTTCTGTATACTGGATCACCATATAAGGTATCCCCATCTATGACTGTTAGTTCTTTAAGGCTTCTTTGCTAGGAGAAATTAGGAGGATGGGAGGGCGAAGGACCTCTTGCACTGGGATGCTGTCCTCCCCTCACCTGACAAGTATGCTCAGTGTTTACTGGGAAGAGAGAGACAGAGCTTCCTCGGACCACCTGGCACAGGGCTCTGCTCTCCATCAGCGGCCGGCAGGGGTTTGGCCTCCTTTCCTCACAGGGTTGGTCGTGTCGTGTTCAGCCTTCATGTTTGTCTCTTGCCATGTCTTGTCTTTAATCCAGGCAGCTAGAAGAGATTGGGAAGGAAAATGACTTTCACGGTTTCTTCTTTTGATCTGAGTCATGGGTCACAGATCAAAGTGGCCACAAAGTCATCTTTTCTTTATAGAGTTCTAAAACATGCTGCTGTTTTATTTTGCTGGGGAGAGCAGGCTGAGGATTTTGCTTCTTTGTACTCCAATTCTCTTTGCTTCCAGACTTCCTCACTGTGCTGTTCAATGTTGATGGCAGACGCAAAACCACCAGGTGATGCCCAGTTTCTGCCACCAAAGCAAGGAAAGAGTGGAGACCTGTCCACATGTAGTGTAACAGACAATGAGTGTGACACCCTATTTCCCCCTTATCATCTGTTCCCATTTTCTTTTGGGTGCTTCCTCAGTGAATGCCCTTGGTTGAAGATGGTAACCAGCTTCCCAGTTTTCCCTTAGCCAGAGGGAAGCCCCCTACCCAGACCTGGCCTGGCAGACTTTCTCAGGACTTCAGTTTGAGCAGAATGTCCCAGACACTCTTTCTCTGTCATTTTCCTGACCATAATGTGAATACTTCTTGCCACTTGGAAATCCATGGTGGCCCTCAAGCCTTCTTTCTCAAGTCTGATTCTCCAGGCTTCCTGTTGATTCTGTGACCCTTATGCTTTCAAAACATACTCTGTTGGTTTAAATTGCTACAGTGAGTGTCTTTTGCTTGCAACTAAAGAACTCTGCCTGATGCAGTGGGCCTTTTCATAAACTAGCCTATTCCTTTTTTTTTTTTTATGTTTATTTTTCAGAGAGGGAGAGAGAGCATGTGCAAGCAGGGGAGGGGCAGAGAGAGAGAGAAAGAGAGAGAGGGAGACAGAGGATCTGAAACAATGAATTGTGAGATCATGACCTGAGCCAAAGTCAGAGGCGTAACTGACTGAGCCATCCAGGTGCCCCTGGCCTATTCCTTATCTTGCACGTTCCCATCTCATTTTGTCCACAGACAACTTACCTCCTGAGGTGGTAAACAAATCAAGGGGACCAATTCACATGAGTTGGAACCCCATCGAGCTGAACCTCTCCTCCCTGGGTGGGCACTCAGAGCTCCCAGCAGCATGGAGTTTTCCCTTTTGTTGACTGTAAGTTAGTGGTTGGCCTGAATTTTGAGACCCTCAGAGCTATATATTTCTGAATAACATGGCTGTAGGGGCTAACGATTCCTTACTCAGAACTTGGCTCATTGCTCAGGACTGCTTTTAGGATTTTTTTTTTATTAAAGATAACAATTCTTTTTGCCATTACTTTAAAGATAGGTATCCTCTTTTCTAGAGAAGAGCCTGCCTCTCCAAGTGCAGCTAAAATCTTGCATCCTCCATGAAATCGTCCTCTCCTCACTCTTACCCTCACTCCTGTCCCTGAGCAGAGGGCCTCTGCCTGCCATGAATGAGTCAGAACTACACGTGCCAGAGGCTACAAAGCCCAGAATCCACCTGAGCCAGACAGGTGGCAGATGGTAAATGGTGGTGATTCCCAGCCTCAGGACAGGAATACGATGGCAGGGGAGGGCCTGGGACTAGCACAACCCTGTCCTCTCGGAAGGGAGCACCGCGGCTCTGCTCTCGCCACTGCTGCCAAGAGCGAAGGTAGGTCCACTCTTGTCAGAGCTGGAAATCCATATTTTGAAGTGGCCCCTCCCATTAAAAAAAAAGAAAAGCATTGGCAATGAATTGAAATTTAAAACATGGTGCAGACCTTACTACATCGGCTCAACAGAACGTACCTTCAGACTGATCCTAGCCTCTGGTCTCAATAATTCTTAACCTTCATATTATTAGGTAACAAGACCTGAACTATATTAATTCATAGAAAAAAAAAGCAACTTTCTAAGCAAAACACAGAAGAGTGTGTATAGGCTGTATGTATATGCATTTGTGTATTTATATAGATATGTATGCATAGAATGTATCTACAGATAAAGGTACAGATACAGATATCTGTATATGTATGTATATATGTATGTAAATACATGCACACACATATGCATTCATATATGAATGGGGAGAAAATAGAGAATCTACATCAGTGATTATCATGGCCAGTGATGATCATCTCCTGGAGGAAAGGGGTGGTGGAGAGTGTTGGGATGCTTACAGCTTTTGGGTCTCATTTCTGTTATGTGCACGCTTTTAGTTACAAACCTGTCTCTCTTTAGTAGTCAGAAAAGCCAAAAAGAATGCAACTGGAATGGGAGTAGAGATGGTGGGGGCCCAGTGGTGCTGTATTTGTGTGGTGACTACAGCCACTCCCTTGTTCCATAGAGTGGGTGTTTACAGGGCCTCTGCCTGCTTGTCTGGAGCTCCCTGATGGCAGGAGATGCCTCATTTTTGTTTGTTGATCTCCAGTGCCCATCATAGAAACCGTCCCAGCATGTGGGTGACCGCTGGTGTGCTCTGAGTGGACTGAGTGAGTGGATGCAGTGAGTTCACAGAAACAGCTCTAGTAATGAAGGTTGAGGGCAAGTCTGGGCTGTCAGTGTTCACTGTATAGTTGCCTTGATGCTAGATTTCATCCACCTGTGTTCATAGAAGAGGAGACATTTTCATGTCTTGCTCCAGATGTCTTTGCCAATATGCAGTTTTACAAGATGCTTCGAGTTTGACACCCTCCATGTCTCCTCATTGACCTGCTGTCTGTCTTCCTTTGATACCTGCACACAATCAGAATCAATGCTCTTACCTCTTCAGGTTCTCCATTCCCAAACTTTGGTCAATTTGGTCAAGAACTGTCATGGGGGAGAATCTGTGCAGCATAGAGAGAAGAAAGACTCTCTGCACAGATGGGAACAAGGAAGGCTCCAGAAGGACCTGATTCAGGGGAGGCCCCACAGGTGGTAAGGGGGAGGGAAGAGGCCAGAGGGCAGGTGTTTGGGCCCATAAGTCAAGCCTCTTCCACTCTGCGCTGTTGTTTTTCTTTAAAAACGTTCAGAAAAAGAATCTAAGTAATATAACAAATATCCAGATTACCACCCAGAATTAATGGGTATTTTCCCAACGTTGGGTCCTTTTGTTTCCTTTCCTTGAGGAGTTTGGCATCTTCTTGATCCAATCCCATTTGTGGCATAGTCCAAATGACTGGATTCCTAAATGATGATATTTAAGGAGGCCTCAGATGGTGGGTCTAAGCCATCCTGGAATCCAGGGTGAGGATGACATTCTCATCCCTCCCATAGTGCTGGGCTGCTTAAGATGTATGGTGTGACTGCCCATGCCAGCCCCACACAGTGTCCTCTGCACCTCTGACTCCCCTGCCACGGAATGTGTCTGAACCATATGCTCCAGAGATGAGACTGTTTCCACATTCTAGATTCTTCAAGGTGGGATCTGGGACAAGGACACCTCAAGAGGAACATTTTTTTAAGCTGAGCACTGACATCTCAGTTAATTACACAATAGGCACTTTTTCCAGCCAACAGGACTGTCCTTGTTTGCAAATGTTGTGAACCAGACATTCCAAGCTCATTTTTCCTTTGATCTGCGTTACACAATTTTTCTGAGTGCTAAATCTGTTCCAATTCAAAATAGATTAAAACCGCCACATGAATGGCAGCTGCAGGTCTTTGTTTTTCTTTAAAGTCCTCTATCTGAGGGCAAAAAAAAAAAAAAGGTCTGAGAAGTTATATTATGCTGGGTGAAAGTATTAATGCTGAATTCCTTGCCAAGATGATGAGCATGGAGAAAGTATGGACGGAAAATAAAAGGGGAATCCTGGAAAAGCAGCTTGTCTGAGGAGAACATCAGGGGCTTCAAAGGCGATTTCAGGAGGGGTCCTGAGACTGGTTCAGAGTCTCAGAACCTCAAGTGGTTGTCAGAGGAAGTTTCCAGAAAGTGAACTATTTCCAGTGTTTTGTTTTCATGTCAGTCAAATGTAGGATACACAAGGCTGGTAAGCCAGACCACAGAAGCGAAGACTCTGTATCTCATGTGATGTGGTGGGGCCTCTGTGGCCTGGGAGCCATACAGTGCTTTTGTTTGTTTAGATTCTTCTTGGCCTTGAACGATGACAGGAAGGCACCCATCTGTTGCTTCTGCTGACACTCGGGCAAGACATCACTTGGTTCTTACTAAGTCACAGTTATACATCAGAGCAAATATGGGCCAGAGAGTCCAGCTTCCCTATTCTTTTGACAATGATGGTTTGGCAATGGTGGAAGAAAGCCAGGAGGATTAGTCTTTCTTATAGTGACATATTACTGAGAACTAATCTTTGAACTATTTCAAATGACACTTCTGATCATTCCAAGAAGGAGAATTCTACTTTTGGCCGTGGAGTCCTTGGTAATGGATTCGGGCCATTTAGTAATACCTCTGGGAGAAGATTCCAGAAACAACCAGGTCACACTGAATTTAACAATAGAAAAGGCCTTTTTTAGTGGATTATATAGAACAAAAATAACCCAAAGTAGCATAGAAATTTATGAATAAGACCATGAATACAGGGTCTCAGATGAGGTCATAAGAACACCTGAAGCCCGTGTTCATGATTCAGTCCCATATTCCCGAGCTAGTCCATTCTGAAGCAGGCTGAGGTATCACAGCACTAGTGATACTTTCCAGGCCCACAGCCAAGTGGAAAAGAAGAATCTGGGTCCCTGGAGGTTCAACCTAAGGTCTCAGAACTGAGGCTCATTGCCTTTGATCGGGCTGGTAAATTTAGCCTAAGTCACATGACTAGCTTTGAGCTGCCCACTGAGCACTGGTTGCTAAGACCTGGGTCATGAGCCTCTCCCCTGGGACAGGAGGAGCCATCTCCTCTAGACCCAGAGTCTAGACCATGTTCCATCCAGGTATTTGAACAGCTGTCATCAGGACGTGGGCACATTTGAACAACATCATCAGGAACTTCTCTCAGTTTCTTCTCCCTGTGGGTTGTCTTCACTCCCAGATAAGTTATGTCCTCACTAGGTCAAAAGGAGAGGAGAGGTCTGGTTCTGTGAAAAAACTGGAGGGTTAAAACAAGAGGTAAAACAGGGCTGCTGAAAGGCCCACACCTTGCAGGAAAGTGCCAGTGAGCTAACAAGAGGAAAGATGAGTGAGCAGACCTCATGTTCTCACCAGTGTGGTCTGTCTGCACCTCGTTGGTCACCACTGAACCGTGCATCAAACCACCCCAGACTTCCAGGGTGCTTGTGAACCAGATGGATTCAGCTGTCTCTGTTGTCCAGAACTCAGGTCTTAGTGACAGGTGCTTCGCTTCTGCATTACTTCTTAATTACAGCATCTTAGTTTTCCAGCTGCAAGGCAAGCTGTATTCTTCTATTTGTGAGGGGAGCCTTACGTCATCTCTGAAGAGATTTGTTTGTCTTTAGTTATTTTGTGCCTCTTCACATCTCAATTTGACTCAAGATGAATTTAATAATGGGGCCATATGAGACTTTGTCTTATACTTATATATTTTAGAGTGATCAATATCACTCAAACAGCCTTTCAGTGAAAAACAAGAAAAAGCAAATTACTTTTAATATGATAGTTGAACTGTAGGTGTGAATCTTTCAGTTATGCATGCTACACTGCAATAACATGGGATAGAGGAGCTAGATCCAAGAATCAGTACATGTTCTGTTATTAATCACACTCAGTTAATACCTCTTATGGAGTGGCTAGTACAAAACACAGGAGAGAGAGTGCTCTGGCTTCTTCTGATGTAAGCAGTATGAAGGAAGAGAATTGCTCTCATTGGCTAATATTGAAGAATTGGTTAAATACAGGAATTTGTCTCTATGTGTAGCTGAACATATAGGGCAAGTCAAATTCATTCCATTTAATGAACATAGTGTGTTCATGTTTTCAATGAAAAAGATTTACTAATTTGGCATTTTAATTTTGTTTCAAGTTTGCTTTTCTGTATATTAAGGAAAGTAATAAACTCAGTGCCCATTTTATGTCACTCTGTATCTAAATAAATATACACCCACAAGCTCTCGTACTATTTGTTTCCTCTTTGGGCAGTCTATCTATAAATGCAATAATTATATCAACTAGTTGTTTATGGACGAAACTGTTCTGAAAGTATTTACTTATATAATTCTTTTTTTTTCTTTGTAAGCTAAATCAATCTACAAATCAGGTTCACAGGTTTGCCACTGATTGGCTCTGGGGAGTTGAGTGAGTCTTTGTATTAGTTTCTTTGGGCTGCCATAACAGAGTACCACCCACTGGCTTAATACAGTGGGGATTTATTATCTCATGATTCTGGAGGACAGAAGTCACATTCACAGGTACCTGGGGTTAGGACTTCAACATATCTTTTGAGGGGACACAATTCAATCCATAACAGTCTGCTCAAAATTCACATTCTTCCTACATACAAAATATTTTCAACTCCATCCCAACATCCCCCAAATCTTAACCCATTCCAGCATCGACCAGAAATCAAAAATCTCCCCTAAACATAATGAATCCAAAAAGCCCCCAATCTCATCTTCTGAATCAACTAAAGCAGGTATAGGTGAGACTCTAGGTACAACCCATCCTGGAATGAAATTCCTTTCCATCTATGGACCTGTGGAACAAGGTATCTGCCTTCAAAAATATAATGGTGGGACCGGCATGGGAAAGATATCCCCATTCCAAATGGGAGAAATTGGAAGAATAAAGGAGTCAGGAATCTTAAGCAAATTTGCAACCCAGCCGGGCAAGTTCCATTAGGTTTCAAGGCCTGAGAATAGTCTTCAGTGGCTCCAGGCTCCACAGGGACCCAGGTGGCAACCCTGTCCTTTGAGTCTCATCTTCTTTGGCCTCTGAATCTGTGGCTCTGCCCTTTGAGTCATTCTTGCTTCCTTTTGTCTCATCTCTGTCTCTTCTAATCCAGGCTGACAGTATTTCTACTGATGTAACAGTGTTCCATGAATGTCAGGGGGATCTGTGCCAATAAACTGGAGGGTTCTCCATGGATTTTCCCTGGATGATTCCATCTCTATTCCTTGCTCCTGTTGAGGTGGTTGATTGGATTCGTGACTCACACCCATAATCTCTCTAGCCAAAATTTGGCTCAACCACACTCTTGGTGTTCTCTCCAGAGCTCACGTTCTCATTTTTTTGTTACCCGGATAGGTGAAAAAATTTCCAGGTTGCCAAGTGCTGGTTCTCTTTTGTTTCACAATTCCACTCTCATTTTATCTCTTTCCTCTTGAATTTGACAATAAACAGCAAGGAGAAGCCAGGCCACAGCTTCCATGCTTTGCTTTGAAGTCTGTTCAGTGAAATATCCAAGTTCATCATTTACAAGTTCTGCTTTCCACTCCACAGCAGAACATACCTCAGCCAAGTTTTCTGTCACGTTCTAAACAAGGATCACCTTTCCTTCACTGTCCATCACACATTCATAATTTCCTTTTAAGGCCTCACCAGAAGAACCTTTAACATTCCTATTTCTATCAACATTCTGTTCCTAATGATAATATGTATTGTCTAAGATGAAAAGAGCTTTCCTGTAGCTCTCTCTTCTTTCTGAGCCCTTCCCAGAATTGCTTGTGATGTTCTTCTACTGACAGTCTCCTCAAGGAAATCCAGGCTTTTTCTATCCTGTGCCTCAAAATTCTTCCAGCCTCAACCCATGACCCAATTCCAAAGCCACTTCCACATTTTTAGGTATTTGTTACAGCAACCCTCTATTTCCCGGTACCAAAATCAGTGTCCATATCCTAGTCTGTGTCATAACGAAGTACCACATGGGTAGCTTAGAACATAGGAATTTATTATCCCATGGATCTGGGGACTACAAGTCTGAAATCAAGTCTGGCAGAGCTGACCTCCCTCTGAAGGCTCTAGGGAAGACTCCTCCCTTGCCTCTTCTAGCCTCTGGTGGTTCGCTGGCAATCCTTGTCATTGTTTTGGCTTGCAGCTGTAACATTCCCATCTCTGCCTCTGTCTTCATGTGGCCATTTTCCCTCTGTGTGGGTTCACGTCTCTATGTCTCTTCTTACATAGACACAAGTCATATTGGATTTAGGGCCACCCTAACCCAGGATGACCTCATCTTAACTTACTACATCTGCAAAGACTCCCTTTCCAAATAAGGCCATCTTCACCAGCACCTGGGGTTAAAACTTCAACTATCTTTTAGAGGAACATAATTCAACTCACAACGCTATCCTTCTCAGGGTTTTCACTTTCCACATATACACAAACAGGACCGTTTTGGGTGCACATGACAGAGCGCACCAATCAAACTGGCTTAGTCTGAAAGAGCTTGTTTGGCTCTCGTAACTGATATATTCATGGGTAGTTCAGATGTCATCAGGGCTTGGACACTCTTGCTCTTTCTCAGTTCCCTGTTCCTCTGTGCTATCTTTGTTCTCAGGTAAATTATGCTGGGTTTTTCTCCACTGTGCTTCTTTTTCAGAGAAAAGGCTGCTCTTATCACAGAATTTTTCACAAAAGTCCTAGGCCTTCCTGTCATTAGCTCCAACTGTGCAAAGTACTGCCCCACACATTGAGGCGATGGACTTTGCTGGATAGTTTGTACATGAGTTCTCTCGTGGATCCAGAGGTGTGGTCAGCCACAAGGGCTGTGATCACAGAAGTTTCGCTGCCATTACCAAAGGGAGAGGGAGAGCCCACCAGGCAGGCTGGCAGATAGATGACCAGCTCGGTCAGTATGGGAAGGGGCTGAACCAACAGGTCTCTGAGGGCCCTTCAGCTTTGCTTTTGCTGTGAGTCTTGCTGCATACCCTTCCCTGATTCTTGGCCAAATTATTATTTATGGTAGCTTTAGTTTCTTTGTCAATAAAACACTACTGCATAAGGTGGGTGTTTTAAAAATTTTTTGGAGGGTCAGCTTTGATAAAGTATGATTTGCATACAATAAAATCTACCAATTATAAGTGTTCAGTTTGGGGGCACCTTGGGTGGTTCACTTGGTTAAGCATCAAACTCTTGATTTCAGTTCAGGTCATGATCTCATGGTTTATGAGTTTGAGCCCTGGATCAGGCTCTGCGCTGACAGCGCAGAGCCTGCTTGGGATTCTCTCTCTCCCCTCTCTCTTTGCCCCTCTCCTGCTAATGCTCTCTCTCTCTAAAAATAAATAAATAAGCTTAAAATAACTAAGTGTTCAGTTTGATGAGTTAGATAAATGTGTTCAGTTGTATAACCACCACTTACAGTGATTGTATTCACTGTATTGAACATTTCCTTTACCCCTGAAAGTTCTCCTGTACCCCTTGATAGTTAGTCTCCTTAAGTCATCCTTCATCCCTGATAATTACTGATCTTCTTTCTAATATTATAGCTTTGCATAGTTTTTTTTTCTTTTAAAGACAGTCCACTGAAGTACTTGGTTTTTAACTTTTATGGCGAGAGTTTAAGCCCTGGTACAAGTTCTACATAAATACTAGCTTTTATGAATATGAATGGGCTTGGTGAAATTAAGGAGAGTCCATTAATCATTTTAGGATGAACCAGATGCCACTGATGATATTGAATAATTTTTAACCTATGAAAAATGGCGATTTTGTAGGGTTCAGTCTGATAAGAGTAGGATAAAGAAGTCACTCAACCTACTCCTAATGGTTGCTGTATAGGGAATATGGTGTCAGCCATCTTTGTCCGACAAGTGTCCAATAAGTGTGGCTTTGTGCTTGGTGATGGAATTTGGGGTTGTCATCCAGGCTGGTGTTATATGATAAAGAATGTGTTATCATTGTAAAAAGGGAGATTTCTTATTGAAAGTGATTTGCCTTCCCAGTGTCCATTCTTCCTCTTTTAGTATTATCCCCTGATTTTCCTTGGGGATCCATCAGTCCACAGGGTTTATGCCTTGCCCCATGTCTGGTCAAAGAGTGGTATTTTCCTGGTCATAGTGATTGGTTCACGGATGAACAAATGACCCTGCTAGAGTCAATCAGAACCCAACCCTAGGACTTTGCTGGACCTACTGAGGAAGACATGTTCTTTTCTACTACAAAGGTTTCAGTCCAGGGCTATGAAAGCCATCCTGCCACTCTGTGGAGAAAGTCTGATTGAGAGCAAAACTTATATAGAAAAAAGTAGAGCTGAGAGGCAAAGAGTAAGACAGAATCCAGATAACATTATTTGAGGCTTTGTCATATCCAGCTGTGCCTTAGAGTCATATTTCCAGATATCTCAGTTACATAAGCCAGTACTGTTCTTTGCTTATATAGTTGGACTTGTATTTTTTTCTGTCACTTGCAACTGCTGATTCCTGTCTGTTACAGCATGCCATCCCAAAGAGAAAGTGCATGATCCTTTTCCTGGAAACTATTTAAAATAAGTACTCAATGGACATCAAAACCAAAATCATTTTAAGAATGGATACCTTTTAATCCCAACAAAAAAGGAAATCCTCTATCTTGGTTGAACCTGATAATGAAGAGAAAATCTAACACTTTTTGTCCTTCCCTCTCTTTGTCAGAGATGAGACAAACATTTTAAAGAGAAAAAAATATCTTTTTGCTTCGGTCTATAGTTTAAGCTATAATATGCTTTAGAGAAACATTGGAACATCAGTGGTAGAATAAAAACATCTGGTACTACGGACCATCACATCTCCTATTTTACCAGGGCAAGGTAGGATCGAGGAAGTAGTCTAAGAGAGCCCCAGGGTTCTATTTGGGAGTGACTTGTGCTAACAAAAATTGTTATTTTCCCCTTTAAGTCTGCTCTCTTCTCTTGATGAGCTTGGGTGTGTCGTGTGGGTTCTCACCAGTGTCCTGTTCCCACTTCCTAGTCCTAATTCTCAACCAGATTTGTGTCACAGTCACCCAGCCTGGTTGAAAGATGCGAGAAAAATTTACACTAGACTCTTGGGGCTCTAGTTTTCCAGCAGAGGAAACAATTTCTGGCTCAATTAGTATCAACCAGACCCTGGTCTGAATTCTAGTTCTGCTCGTATTAGGGGGGTTTCCTTGAAGATGGGTAATTGTATCTCATTGAAAGTTGGTTTATTTACCTTTAATAAATAATAATAACAACTACTACAGCAACAATTGTCCCTTAGGATCACTATGAGGATTAAGTGAGGTAAGGCACAAATAATGAACATTACAGCCAACATTTGAGTGTGTACTTTGTGCCAGCCCTGTGCTAAGAGCTTCTACACTGGATTCTATTGGTTGCTCACCCAGCATCCTTACCCCTCTTTTCCATCCCACTAGAACCCTGATTTGGTTTAGGAATCTACTCCTTCTCTGGAAAGCCCTGTATGTTTTTCCAAGGGTCTCTTCCCTTTGGGGAAAACTGATCCCTCCTCTATTTCCTTTACACATGATTGGTTCAGGTTTGGGCATGAGACCAAACTCTGGGCAATGAAACTTGAGGGGAATCTGTTAGCGGGGCCTCTGGGAAAATGTTCCCTTGATCCTAACCTTCTGCTTCTGGACAGCCTTGTTTCTGAAGGAAAAGACCAAAGCAGCTATAACCATCTTCCACCAAAAAGGAAACAAAATCATCACTGATTGGCAGAGGATAGAGGTGGAAAGAACCTGGGTCTTCCACGTCATTGTCGACCAAACCAACCATGCTCTGCCTTAACATGGGATTTCCTGTTATGTCCCATAATACAATTCCCTATTGTTAAAGTCAGGTAGAATCTAATTACTGACACAGCCTTTATTTTATTTTATTTTTTAATTTAATCCTTAAATGGCTCTCTAAGGAACTTGGTTGTTCAGTGCATGGTTACTCTTCCAGGATGCTCTTACATCCTCTAATCTGCTGAGTCCTAGACTGTTTTCAACCTGCTATTTGCCATCTGATTGCACCCCTTCCCGTTGTTCCTTTGCTTCTGACTTTTCACACAAGGACTTGATGCCATACAACCCTTGGATTTATAGAAGGAAGAGATACTCTTTGCTCATCTTCTGGGAGGAAGACTTCTCAGTAACCAACCACAAAAAAGTGAGTAAATTTCTCTTGGAATCCCCCTAATACAGAGCCATGCACATAGCAGGTGTATTACTGTTTTATTGCTGCATAACAAGTTGCTGCATATCTACCTGCTTAAAATAATACTGATTTAATTTTTTTCCAATGTTTATTTATTTTTGAGAGACAGAAAGGGACAGAGTGTGAGTGGAGGAGAGGCAGAGAGAGAGGGAGACACAGAATCTGAAGCAGGCTCCAGGCTCTGAGCTGTCAGCACAGAGACCAATGCGGGGCTCGAACCCATGAACCATGAGATCTTGACTTGAGCAGAAGTTAGATGCTTAACTGACTGAGCCACTCAGGTGCCCCAAAATAATACCAATTTATTATCTCACAGTTCTGTAGGTAAGATATTTGGGTAGGCTTGGTTTGGTTTCTGGGTCTCAGAATTCTGGTATCAAGATGTTAGCTGGGCTGGGTTCTCACCTAGAGGCTCTGGAAAAAAATCCACCTTCCAGTTCATTCAAATTATTGGCAGAATTCAGTTCCATGTGGTTGTAAGACTGCGGTCCCTACTGCCTAGCTGGCTGTTGGCTGGGGGCTGCTTTCAGCCCCTAGAAGCTGCTTTCTGACCCTAATGTGTGGCCCTTCCATCTTCAAAGCCATCAAGGACAGGTTGAATCCTTCTTGTGCTTCAGATATGTCTGACTTCCCCTTTGGCCAACAGCAGAGGGAAAAAGAAAACTCTCTGCTTTTAATGAGCTTATCTGACTGGATCAGCCCCAAATCTCATATTTTAGGTCAACTGACTTGAGACTTCAATTCCATCAGCAACATAGCCCCAGATTAATGTTTAACTGAATAATTAGGGGACAGGAATTTTGGATAGGGCCATCTTTAGAACTCTGATTACCATAGTAGTGTCATGTAAAATTATTATTATTATTATTATTATTAACATTATTGTCATTATTTTGGTATTGAATCAAGTAGAACACAGATAAAAATTTTAAATAAAGTATCAAATTAATTGAATTTTACCTCTGCTAATTTCAGGACTCCTTTAGTAATGATATTAGTGTTACTCTGGTTATATTGCCCATTGTTGTAACCAAGAAAACCACAACCTAACAGAAAAAACCCTGAACAAACCAGTAATTATGCTGATGTTGTTGCCTTTTTTATTTTTGGAAGGAAGAGAATTTGCTGATCTGGGCCAACATTTTCCCCTCAATGGCTGGCACTGCTTAGTAACATTACAAGTGTTATTCATATATAGTGTTTATTTATTTTGGGGTCTTGGGCAAAAACAAACGTTAGTTATTTTTTTTAAATAAAAATGGATTTAAACATGTGGAAAAGTTTAAAAGAAGAAGGTTAGTACAGTCAATATAAAATAGTTGTAAAAAGGGACCCACTTCATTATAATGTTGTGATTTCTGAGCCGTGTTGAGTTTCGATAGTTGCCCAACACTATAATTATGAGTAGAGCTAGGAAACTGGGTGCCCTTCAAAAGTTTGGGACAGTTGGTTGGGATTTTGTAGGCAATCCAGTGTCGAAAGGTTTGCTTCATCATTTTGTGGTGTTATCTTTGGGTTGAGAAACAAGGATCATATAAAAAGAAAAGTTCAGAGATTCCTGGTGGATTTGCCACACTGTGGCCTATAGCCTATTCGCTAGAAACCCCATAAAGTCCTCCATACTAAAAATCAACTTTAATTAACTTTTTAATGGAAAAGCAGCTGTTTTATTTATTTATTTATGTATGTATGTATGTATGTATGTATGTATTTATTTATTTATTTATTGGTCCATTGTCTTAAAAGTGAGAGGTCCGGGCAGCATTTTCCCCATACAAATAAACAACAATAGGAGTCCTAGCTGACAAAAGGTTATAGACCACTGCCTCAGTTGATCTGTCTCCAGGAAAATAAGTTCAAAGGAAAGCACCAAATGGCATCTGAATGGGGGTGTAACTCTGTGGGCTGCCCTTGACAACCAATGCGGGCTCCCTTCTGTGCTGTGAACTGTAAACCTGGGAAGAGTCTTGGAAATACATCACTGCTGCCTGAACCCACTTCGCCTTGTGGAAAAGAAGCAGGAGGCAATGGAGAGAGAAGCTCAGTGGTTGAGGAGTGATAGTTATCGAATCAGCCAGACTGGGCTTCAAGTCTTAGCTTGAAGGAAAGTTAGGCAAGTTGTTATAAGACTCTGGGCAAGTTGCCTTATCTCTCAAACTCTGGGGTCCTCATCTGTGAAACAGAGATTAATAATAATGTAATACCTGATATGAACTGAATATTTGTGTCCTTCCCTTCAAATTCATATTTTGAAATCCTAACCCCCAATGTGATGGTGTTTGGAGGTAGGGCCTTTGGGAGGTGATCACATCCTGAGGTGGAAGACTTATGACTGTGATTAGTTCTCTTATAAAAGAGACCCTAGAGAGCTCCCTCAATTCTTCTGCCATGTGAGGTTACAGTAGAAAGGCAGTCACATAGGAAGCAGGTTCTTACCAGACACTGAATCTGCTGGCACCTTGACGTTGGAATTCCCAGACTCTAGAACTATAAGAAAGTAATTTCTGTTGTTTATAAACCATCCAGTCTTATAAAAGATATTTTGCTATAGCAGTCCAAATGAACTAAGACAATACCTCTTATCTTTGGATGATTATTACAAGTGATGCATAAAAGGATTTAGCAGGGGACCTGACATGCCATACTCAGCAAATGTTGGCTGTAATTGAAGGAGATTCATGAAAGAAGGAAGCAGGAAAGATTGAGAGAAAGAGAGAAATGAGAGAAGGAAGAAAGGGAATGTGAAAAAATGAGACTATTCGGGCAAACAGAAGAAGGAAGGTGGTCTAGGTCACCAGAATTCGATGCACGTAGAAGAGTAAGTTTAAATTGAATATTTCGTTGCCTGAGTGAGGTTGAGTTCCAGGGATGAACACTATTTACTGTGTGCATCCCTTTGAGATGCTGAATTTCCCTATTCTTTGATTGAAGTTTTAAGGGACTGGCCAGCATAGCCCACAGGATGCCTCTGTAATCCAGTGGTGATATTAGTGGAGCTCAGGAAATATTTTATAACCACCAGTCTTTATTTGTAAACTTACTCTACACTGAAAACATTGGCATCAGAACTTTTCACTGTGACTCTGAGCACAGAATCTCGGGAGAACTGTATCTAAGCAAAATATTACTTTGAATAGTGGAGCCAGTTGGGAATGAATGAAGGAGCTCAGGGGAGAGATTGTCCCTATGGAGTTTCAGACTGAAGGGTTGGCCTGTGCTCCTTTCTCAGTGATTAGCTTTGATCCTGAGTTCACTGCCACTGTAGCTGTCTCTTTGACAGCTTCCAAAGGAAGGAATGCACTTTTCCTGAGCACCAGAGTCCTCATTTAATCCGGGGGAGAATATCTCCAAGGCCTGCCAAGTGATTCTGCTTTTTGGAAAATAAGATAATTGAATCACTTCCTTCAGCAAAATTGCAAATAGTGTGGAAAGTCTCAGTTGCAGCAAGGGGAGAGACAGGAATAAAGGGCTTTTTGGTTTGTTTTGCTCTAAGATTTTGGTACTGAAATCCATTCATTTACAATAAATGAAGAAATCTCCTTTGAAGAAAGTTAGCCAGCATACTTGGGAGGTCCCATCAGTTTCCTTGGGCTCTTCTTGGGGTCACTGGGGAGCCACCAAGATCTACTATTCTCTACCTCTAACTTTGTCTCTCTTTCAATCCTGTTTTGAGAATCAAGCCAAATAAAAAGTGGGCCTTTTAGTTTATAACTAATGCCTTTGCCTAGATTTGAAGGCAGTTTCACAGTTTGTAAAGGTTTCAATCAATAATCCCTTTCTCTTTACTGATAAAGATGTAGGCCGGTGGTAACATGAGCATCGCTCTCTAAGTCTGGCTGTCAAGAAGCAGTAGATAGGATGGCAGTTTAGTGGCTGGATGTCCCCATCAGGGGCAGCACGGGGGAGGCTTGGGCCTGTCGGGGAAGGTCAGCAGAGACTAGCTCAGGGCCATGGTTGACTGGTCACTCTGAGGATGTTCACTGGAAAGAAAACATATCTGGCTAAATTGGACTTCTAGGAGTGATACTGATAGCTAATATTCAGAGCATACCGGCTCATATGTAAAGTGATTAGATAGGTACCTGACATGGAGTACCTCACTTTGTGAGGAAAGAACTATCCTCAATTTTTTGAGGTGGGGAAACTGAGGCACAGTTATGTGTATTAGCAGCTTGACCAAGGTCATCACAGTAATACTTAGTAAGTGTAAGTGGCAGAACAGGATTTGACATCATGCAGCTCAACTCCTGGGCCTACATGGTTATCCACCCTGCCAGGCTGTCTGTCTCCCAAGACCACTTATTTAAAACTGCACGGTCATCTTCCCCCGACCTGCTTCTCATGTTGCATCTCCTCTCACTGAGAATAGTTCATTCATTTGTACCAACCAGCCATCTGAGGAATGCCCTTGACTTGCTACCTCCCGTGTGCCCACCTCAGTCAGGCACCACAGTTTGTCAAACTCCACATCTCCACTATCTCACCTGATCCTTTGGTCCTGTGCACCCATAGCCCTATCCTGCTCTAAGGTTCCTGGTCTCTTGCCTGGGTTTCTGGTTCCGTCTGCTAGCTTGTATTCTAGTTGTCTCCCCTCCAGTCTGATCTCCATAGTTCCTAGAGATTCCTGGACTTCAAATTGAACCCTCATCTGAGGCTGAAACATCTCAGTGGATTCTCCATCCCATGACATAGAGTCGTCTTCCCCACACATGCCCTCTTCTGCATGATGACTTAATGGATGCTACTCAAGAGGAATTTGAGGGGACTTTCACAGGGAGGGACCTGGGACCGGCAGTGAGAGACTTACTCCTTTTCAGTTAATCCCTCTGACAACCTCAGGAAGAAAGTCTCAATTTAGTATTAATACATCTTTCAGATCTTTTAAATTCTTGATTACCTTCATTTTTAACTGAGAGAGCAAGCAGCTGTAGTTAGAATTTAATACCACTGCTTTTTTTAAATTGTATTTTTATGGTTATTTTCTACTTTATGACTCACAATACATATTTTTCCAGTTATAGTAGTGATACAAGCTTACCTTTTATTTTTTTAAGTATATTTATTTTGAGAGAGAGAGAGAGATCATGAGCATGTGTATGGTAACAGGGCAGAGAGAGAGGGAGAGAGAGAATCCCAAGCAGGCTCCGTGCTGTCTGCTCACAGAGCCTGATGTGGGGCCTGAACTCAGGAACTGTGAGATCATGACCTGAGCTGAAATCAAGAGTCGATGTTCAACCGACTGAGCCACCCAGGCACCCCCAAACTTCCCTTTTAAAGAGTATGCTTAAATTTTAAAATAACAGCATGATAAAAATTATTAATTAAGGAACAGAACAAGTGATACAGTACAGCAAAATATTGATCATTGCTTAAGAAAGCCTGGAGTTTGGGGAACCTTAGGTGTAACACTTTCTGGAACCTGCTCCCTGCCTGTGTTGCTGGACTCAACTCACCCATAGTTCCATCATTTAGTTTGTTTCTTGAAAATGGAGTCCTGTGCATCAGCTCTCCCCTTTCTTCCCTTGTCTATTTAGAGACATGAGAGCTCAGTAGGCTAAAATGTCCCAAATTAATCCATATGTCCTGCAGTCACAGGACTGTCATTGACAGACATCATTTTACTAAAAAGTTCCATTAAAGGAAGATGTTGTATGAGCCATGTCTTTAAACATGGCCCAATATTTGAAGGCAAATGATTGAATAATGTATTTTCAGATCTTGGAGGAATAAGTGCTCTGGGATGCTCAGTGGGCAGCTGTTATTCAAGCTTTTTATAGGTATTTATTCAGTCGGACATCGTATCATCTTCAGAAACTGGGAAATCCAGCTCTGCCTCAGCAGGCTGTCTTACCTCTTGTAGGGTTAATTCTGTAAAAATCCAGGAGAATTTCTTCTCCCCTTAATTGTTCATCAGAATGTAAGACTCGCAGGAGGCCACTCATCCCTAAATTTCACATATCTGCACAGGCTCACGCAAGTCAAGTCTATAATAGGGCTTAACACTTACTTCCTCCTCACCTCTCAGCTGATACTACATGCACTCCTGAAGCAACTGCACTCAGTTTGCTGACCCTGAGAATGCATTTCTTTGATTTCTTATCATGCCTCTTCTTGGAGTTTTGCAGATAAAGTGCTTTTGCTGAGACAGTCACTTGGTACGGAACCATGGGGATGTGCAGCCACTGAGCCCACATCCCGTAATCGAAAAAGTTTTTCTGCGTCTCTGATCACTTCATTATGCTCTCCTACCTTACTTTCCTGCCTTGCCCCTCTCCACTGTTGTTTCAGTTCCTGGGTACCAGTAAATACACGTTTCATTTGGTGAAATGGAGGTCTTATAATAAGAAAAATCATAAAAGTGGGGTTGCAAACAAATAAGTCATAGAATAAAACGTGCATGAAAATTGTAAGCTTAAACGGAACTTTCAGGAATTGCATGCTTGTGGCTTGTCACCTTGGGCTGCCTCCTGATTTCCAAGGACACTTTAATTCTTTCTCCATTTGGGGCACTTTTGATGGAAAATGTGGACTTGTGCTTCTATATACCAGTGTGATAGCTGCTGTTAAAAGCCTGAAAATCCTGGGAACAAACTCGAGAATCTGAAGTGTATGGAAGCAGTGAGGCAAACTCCTCTGATGGAAATGCCTGGTTGACAGATGCAGAGACAGAGGCTCCAAAAGTTGAAAAACAACCCTGAACAGAACATCCACGCTCTCCAACTCAGCCCTGAGATCGTTTCTGTCTGTGATGACCACAGGAGTCCCTGGGCTCTGGGACACTTGTGGATCGTGTGTGTGGCTTTGCCTCTGTTGGGGAGAACCAGCGAGGTCTGGAGATGCTTGCTTCCCAATGGCTTCCTGGAATCCAGGATCCCTAGAGATGGCCAGCATTTCTGCTCTTGCTTCTGGGAAGAGGAATGTAGAGGTCAAACATGAAAGAATGCCCTCTGGCTAGGCCACCTTTGGGTAATGAAACAGGAAGGACATTTGATAAGTCACACATGTATTTTATCTGCCAAGACTTTGGGACAATCCCTGGCTTCTTCCAAAACTTCACTTCCCTTTGGTGTCTCACTTGCATAGCCAACGTAGAGTTGTGTTTTCAATGTATTCCTGGGTTGCCTGCAGGCTTTCTCGGAAACCTCAAGCAGTTGGATACGTTGTGTGATCTCCATTACCACCCTCTAGAAAACCTGTGGCTAAAATTCCACAATGGCCCTGGAATCTAGGGTAGCTTCTCAGTGACCTGGCTTCCGTGGAGTCTCTGGGACAGATCAAAGACTTCAGAACAGCTCAAGCATGTGAAATGATTGTTAACTGTTCTCGGTTCTTTCACAGCTATTTGTTCTCGAAAGCCCAGCCTTTACATCTTTTTCCAAAAATCGTACACGGCATTCATCCTCCAGAGCAGTTGAAAAGCTAATAGACATTCTCATTTTATTCCACCCCCGACTACAGGCAACTCTATTGCTAGATGAGTTTATCTGAATTCCATTTGCTTAGACCTTATGAAATGAATAAATTTGAATTAATGTGTAGCTTTCTGAGGAGAGGGAAGTGATGCTTGGAGGGGTTAAGCAATGTCTGTGTTAGTTTATATAAATGGATCTTTATGAGTGCAAATGTCCTCATACGACGTTACCCTATCAGGTCTATTGGTTTATACAAAATTTTCATTAATTGATGCTAAAATATACACATGGGGATTTTAAAAATGAGTTTTTCCTTTTGAACAGCCATATATTTATGTTTCTTTGGGTTGCGTTGGCAGATTAAATATATTCTCCTTTTTAGAGCAAACACTTGGGAGAAATATGCATCAATAAGTATGTAAGTTATAACTCCAGTTCCCAACAAACTGCATTTGCTGTATTTGGTAACTCTCTAATACTGTTTCTTTCCATAATAATTAGAGCAGAATTGAGATGCCATAAAAGAAACTCCAGACTTCGTTGTCATTTGTTGGAGGGAGTGGGGGAATAAGAAGCATTTGGCTTCTTTGTAAGTTGAAATTTTTATGATTGTATTTGTATTTCTAAATGACTATGAATAGGATGGTGGTGGGTAAACTCATGAATGTTAATCTGGCTATAGCTTCCGCTTTCATAACATTTAGTTATTCCATCCTTTATTACACTCTTATAGACATTGATAGTTCAACAATTGGAGCTTTTAAAGTAATGGAAGGCTTTCAACCAAGTAGAATGCCTTCATTACTAGGGAGCAGGGAGATCTGAATGTGAATTGAGGTGGTTTAAACTAATCTAACATTTTCATAAAAGACTGATACCCATAATTTATGTTTATTTTCAGTTTTCTTTGATTTGAATAAATGAGGGCAGGGATTTATGTTATTTCTCATCTTTTCACATGCCTAGCCTGAGGCCCAGCCGCATTTGTCAGTATAACAAACCTGAAATATTGGGGTTAGCTTTTTTTTTTTTTTTTTGCTTATGTAAATGCCACTGTGTGTCCATGAGCATTCCAGGGCATTTGTCTTTCAGAGGGAGACTCAGGGACCCAAGCACCTTCCATTATGTTAACTAGAATACGAAGGTACTGGAATTCCTATATGGAGGGAAAGACAGTGTGTGATACCGAGCTCTCTCTCAAGTACTTTAGATATTGAGTGACACTTGGTCACATCTATTCACTACCCATTGGTCAAACTAGTTACATGGCCTACAGGAACTATAAAGGATGCTAGGGAATGAAGGAGATTGCATGGGGTACTCAGCACTACTGTTTCAACCACCCAACACCTCATAGGTGCCTAGCAAATGTTAACTGAGAGAGCGAAAGAATGAATCATGAGTCCCGTTTAACTGCCTGGCAGTCGGAGAATGCTATTGCTGTTTCAGAGTGATAGAGAAGGGATTGAAAAACACTGGAGAAATGTTAATCTTAAGGGGAGTTTTGTGTATATTTGCATCCTCACAACGGCGGTAAGGTTTGGTTGCTGGTTTTAAGTCTATATAGCTTGACTATGCCCCACGATGAATTTTTTTTCAAGGTCCCAACACAGGCAGCCTGAAAAAACTCTGTTTTTTGATCCTAAAGGCCTCTAAAGCAAACAGCATCTTGTAGTGTATTAGGCAGAAGCGTTTCAGAGTCTTCGTATCGTGCCTGGTAGGAATGGACCTTGTTAAGGTTACAGAGAAGGTTAACCTCCATTGACAAGATGAAATTGAAGTCACTTTCTCTTGCCACAGAGCCATTCCCGATCTGTATTGTCAGCACGGAAGAGTTTATCCATTTTCTCTAAAACATTATCTCAAATGAAGTGTCAGAGCACTAAATGGATTTACCGTCTTCCCTTATTTGTTATTTCGATGTTCAATTTTTTTTATCCCATTTATTTATTGTCATATAAAGTTAAAACAATAACAGAAAGAAACAGGGAAGATTGGGTGAGGAAAAGATCACAACCTCACAATCATCCATCTTATTCCTGAGTAATTGTTGCAGAATCCTTAAGGAATGTCCTTTTATTTAATTTATTGTTTTCCTTTTTTTTGACTCAAGACATCTCATTTCCTCAACTTATTGTCATTCAAATTGGTCAGTTCACTCAAGCATATTCAGAACACTCATTAAACACAAGAAAATGTGTGATATACGTATGTTGCAAGAGCTGTATCCTTTTCCATGATACCTTGTTAAGTTGCAATTCTGGAAAGCAGCCCAGAGCAACCAAAAATGGCAAAGGTGTTGGACTTGGTCACATCAGGTTTCCAAAGTAGCTTTTGCCACCTCCTAGCTGTAGGTAGCTATGGGACCTTTAAGCAATCACTTAATCATGCTGAGCTGCGGTTTCCTCATGGGGTAGGATGGTGCAGGAGAGTTTGAAGACCTTAAGAGATCCAAAGCAAGGACACAGTACTGTACCTGGGCACATCACCCTCCAGGTAGTTTCAGTTAACACTGGTATTTTATAAATGACACAGAACTTACTGTGTGTTGAAAATACAATAACATTTTTTTCTAGATTTTGCAAAATTCTATATATGTTTGATGTGTCTAGAAAAGCTTATGATTTCTCTTCATTCCATTCTTTACCCTGACCCCCAAAATAGCCCCACCCCAAGCATATACTAAATCAGCCTCTGGGAACCAAGCACTGCACATTAGGCACACCGGCGCCAACTACACTTGTTGAGTTATAACTTATTTTTTCTTTATCTGAGAAACAGTTTGTAAAAGACTAGGTAGTAATGGGAAAGACATTATTATAATTTGTTACCTCAGAAACTGGCAGTGGATATCACCTCCTTTGGTGGTGTGTATGCTGTGGCCTTGGATGTCTCGTCCCCTAATTAGCATCCTGTGAGAAATGCGGAAGTAAATCATTGCAGCAACTGGACCACTGTGATATGAAGTGCTGGAACGTTCTAAATTGCAGTACTAATCCTCAGAATGAGGCCACATATTCCATGTCTCTCTTTTCATTGCTTTTTAACTCTTCTGAGTAAGAATAGCAAGGTTATCATGATGAAGAGATTAGGGAGTGATTCATTTCGTATTTAAATTGGGCTTTATGAGGATTTTTTTTTTTAGTCTATTGGGAATTGTGAAAGTTCCTTTGAAGAAGAACAACTTAGGTAGAGAATTTTAAAAATAGTTTAATACTACAAATAGGCAGCCCCCCAAATATGATTTGTCTTAGAGGCAGGGCATATTGTCATGCATAAAGCACATGATCTGAAATGCAAGTATCCTGGTTGAGTCTTGTTCTTCTACATTTTACTACTCAGTTATGGATTCTAATTCATAGATGATTTTTTTTTTTACTTGAACCAGGAAGTCTACTTATTGGACACTGAAGGAGCTCATTATAGGATGATTAGTTAGTCCTGTAAGCTGTTTTGCTGGTTTGGACCTAGAGGTCACATGTTTTGATTGAACCTACAGTTCTCAAGTGTGAGCCATGAAATAATCAACAATTTCTTACAGATGATTTCATGTACAGTATGTTAGCTCTGTAACTCCTTGTAAAAACTTCTATAGTATAGTATACACCTTTTGAGGTCTCTGCCAGGCTAACAATGACCACTCCCCCCAATAGCTCCTTCATTCATGAAGTTGGGCCCCAAGAACTATGTTTGTGTAGCTTGACCTCATCACCCTTCCACCCATCCCAGGACCACTATATATATGGTGACCCAATTACATTCACTCACCTTGGATTTGGGAATTGGATCAAAAATTTCAGTTTATCCTGAGCTCATCTCTGTGTAGAAAGATGGAAACATGAAGAATCTATGGGTCTTCCTCTGCTCTGTGAACCAGTGGGCCAAGAAAGCCAGTCTGTAGAAAGGAGACTGGAAAGGAACAGAAAGGAGAAGTGAGAGAACTTGGCCCAGGAGTCTGGAGGCTTTCTTGATTCAGGTTCCAAGCCTTTCCTGAGGCCTGGCTGTTTTAAGTCCCTTGAATTCCATAAAACACTTTTATATATTAGGATAAATTTTGTTACTTCTTAAAAAAAATGAGTAGATGTTTTTTGTTCCTCTTTCACTTGTGAAAAAGACTGAGGCTCAGGGAAGTCAGTCTCATGGAGAGTTGACGGCAGTGTTTCTGAACTCTTGGTCAGGGCTCCAGCAACCAAAGTCAAATTAGAATCAAATACCAAAAGGAGATCTTTGAGTCACTTATTTGGGAATCCCAAAATGTGACTTTGCCTTTAAGCATGACTAGAGTCAAGGATTTGACCAGAATCATTTGATCAAACTTCACTCTTCCTTTGCTATGTTTCTGTGTGACTTTGTTCTCAGAAGACTGATCTCTGTATGGGGCAGCATGGCCACTGGCAGCCTGAAGCAGCAACACTGTGACCTGTGGCCCTTGCTAAAGGGATGGGGATGTCAGTCTCCCAGTGACCATTTCATTGCCTGAAAAATGACTCTGATTGGTCAGCCTGGGTCACATGATGGAGTGTGAGGGCTCCCATGATTGACATCTCCCCCTATATCCAAGCTCTGGGGTTCCATTACTGAAATAAGGGAGAAGAGATTCTGAGAAGACCAAAGCATTCTTATTCATCACATTTGCTGGTTTTTTTTTTTTCCTACCTGAGTAGAAGTGGCATATGATGTTCATCTGTGTGACAGACTCCCATATGCAGTTTTTCTCCTCCAGCTGTTGGTCACCTCCCTTCCCTCCCACTCAAGAAAATCAATCTGGCTACAGATGATTGCAGCTTATTATTCATATAACCTTAAATCTATTCTAACTAATTAGAAAAGTCAGTCCTTTGCAGATGTGAGTTCTTCCATCATTAGTAGTAACAAATGTGACACATCCCACAATTGCTGGGGGCACACATTCTGGTGTGGAAACCCCTGCTTTCAGATGGATGTTATCTGGATCCATCTGAGATTTATGGTGAGGATACCACCATCAGTACCTTTTTTTTGTATCAACTGATATCTTTCTGTCAACACCTTATTTGACACAAGTCTACCTATTCAAAGTACATTTGAGTGCCTCCCAACAGCCAGGCATTGTTGCAGGCATGGGGCTTCCAGCTATGAACAAAATAGAAAAAGTCACTATATTCATCATATTTTCAATGGGGGAAGATGGACATAAACTTAGGAACAAATAAAAAGAACTTCAGATTTTGAGTGAAATAAAGACAATAAAATGGGGGGTATTGGGCCTGTTGTTGTCCAATACGGTAGCTACTGACCATGTGTGGCTATTTAAATGAAAATTTATTAAAATGAAATCAAATTAAAAAATCAGTTATTTGGTCACACTAGTGATAGTTCATGTGCTCAATAACCACAAGTAGCTAGTGGCTATTATATAGACAGTACAGATATAGAATATGTCCATCATTGCACAGAGTTCTGTTTCACTGGACTTGACAGTGACTGGAAAGATATAGCTGGGAGTGCTTAGAAAGGCTTGCTTCAAAGCTGGCATTTATCCTTGGAACTGAAGCCTCCCAAGCAAAGGTCTTAGGGAATAACGTTCCAGCCAGAGTGGACAGTAAATGCAAAGACCCTGAGATGGAAGTGAACTTGACTATTTCAAGATCCAGTGATGGCCAGATGTGTCTGATTGAGTTGGGGAGGCAGGGAAGAGTCAGATCAAGTAGGATCTTGGGTTTTATCCTGCACCAATGGAAGCCATTGTGTAAGCATTGACAGCTTTGTTTAATTTCTGAAGAATCATTTCTGGCTGTTGATGGGGAAGGGGAGTGGCAAGGTTGGAAGCAGCACATAGAAGGCCTTCAGAAATCATTTGATGAATGAAAAAAGTGATGGAAGGGCCCAGCCACTCTGGGGTGTCCATTAGTCTGACATCTTCTTGTTAGGGCTTAGGCCCTTATAATGGAGCTCATGGAGGTATTTCCAGCATGGTGTCAGACTGAGTAGTCAGCCAGATAAGCCCCAGATAAGTCCTGGGTCCTTAGAGCATGTGAGTTCCTCCAACAGTACCCCCTGTCTCTCAAAGCCAGTGCTTGGCTCACTGGTGGCTGTTCTCAGCTCTTTGAAGCTCCTGTCATGTCTTGGGAACCTCTGTAGGGCATTGCTTCCATGGGCTATTCATCCCTTCTTATTCCTTCATTTATCTTTACTGAGTACCTGTTGTGGGCCAGTCATTGTATTTGGTGCTGGGATTACAGTGGCACAGGATAAAACCACTGTGGTCCCTGCAAACACATATCTCACACTGCAGATGGAGGCTGTCTCAACCAGATAATTACATGGGTAATTGTGTGATGATCCTGCGATAAGTGCTATATATAAGCAGTTCAAAAACACCCAGCAGCGATGTCCCCAGTCAGAGAGGTTGGAAAAGGCTGCCCTGAGGATGAGATAATTGGGCTTGGTTTAAGGAGGAATGAGGATTCTCTACGTTGCAGCCGGAGAAAGTGTTTTGGATGGAGGGAACAGCATGGACAGAGGCCAGGTGGACCATGGAGCAGTGGATGGAACAGAGGTGAGGTGGCGCCAAGTTGGGGGGCTGGGCAAAGTGGGTAAGGGGGAACCAGCTGGGAAGTCCACCGCTGGGGAGTGAGAGATGATGGTGTTCTCTCCTTGCCTTTTCAAATGCTTTCCTCTGCCCTGTATCTGCCAGTCAGCTCTGCCGTGATAGTGGCTTTTACCATCTGTTGAAATCCTGTTAGCTAGAACTATATGAAATTACCAACTAACAACCGTTTTTGACCTACAAAAAAAGGGCAGCTTTATACAGCACAACCCTATACTGTGAGTCAAGCACTAAACTGAGTGCTTTTTCTTTTTTTGCCCTTTTATTTATTTATTTCTCACAATGACTCCACTGTAATGTGGGTAGTTGTGATCCCGTTTTACGGATGAAGGAACTGAGGTTGTGGCTAAGCAGCAGAGCTGGGATTTGAACCCAGCATGCTAGAGTTAAATGCTCCATTCCAAGGCTCTTGAAACTAAATGCCCAGAGGCCAGCTAGCTTGCAGGAAGCTGCAGTGCAAGGCCTGCCTGAGTAGCCTCTGAAGCAGGCCGTTACCACTCGCTCGTATTGTAGTATTCTCAAGAGGCCGGAGATTCCAGATGTCTGGGAGACGCATATTCATTACCTGTTTTTTTCAAACAACTGTGACACTTGGGGAATTATAAATGAGTTAATGTAACATTAATACCTAGAAATATTCTGGAACAGATCATTAAAAAATCAATTTTCACACATGAGGGGAAGATGAGATTATTGAGTAGTAACCAGACAGCACTAGACCTTTGGAGAGGGGCATGGATGAGTAGCAATAGATGTCGCTTCCCCACAGGATACACATGCACTGGGAGTTTGGTATTTGCTTGGCTCATTTGGAACTAATATTCCTAGTAATTTTTATTTTTTAATCTAAGTTGTAAAAAGCTGGCCATCATCCCAGAGCAGAGAAGGGGGAAAAATGAGGAAAAAAGGAGAGAACCCAAACATATTAAGAGCCTGCTCTGGGCAGTGTGCCCATTGCTTTTGTACATTTTATCCCATTCAGTCTGCAGAAAGACCTAAAGAGGGAGTTATCCCCATTGCCTTTTCACAGATAAGGATACTGAGTCACAGAGATGTTAGAGTGCTTCTAGGAAGCAAACATGGTTTCAACCCTGGGCATCAGGCTCCAATGCCCCTCCTCTCCTTGCTGTACCTGGCTGGTTTCCTGATTCACAAACAGAGCACAGGGTGAAATCCAGGCAGAGGGGTCACTGGGACAGGAATCAGGAGGCCCACCCAGATTGCTTCGCTAGCTGGGAACTAAATTCCAGGCAGGAAGTGGGAAGGCTCTTCCCAGGGGCTGGTGAAACATGAAAATGTTTCCCTAAGTGGTACAGACAAGGCATGTTGTAGCCATTCATTCATCCCACCATCTGACCTAGGACCTCCAGGCACTGGATATGGGGGTAAGAAAGGTGCTTTGTCTCTGGGAAGGACAGAAGCTCCTGAAATCCTGGGATGCATGGGTGCCTGCCTGCGCTTAGGGGGTTTACCACCCAAAAAACCCTTTTATTCCTTCCAGAGGAGCAAATACCATGAAGAAAAGAGCCAACCCCCCCCCCCCAACCCCACCACTGATTTCCTGAATGGGGAGAGGAGATTAGAGGAGGCAGGGTAACTAGGAAGGAGAAGAAAGGTGTCAGGGGAATGGGAGAGCCCTGGATCTTGCTGGTGAGATTGAATCCTTAACAACAACTGCCCTTGACCAAGCTCTCACCTGTGAGAGGAGCTTGACATGCAGCTGTGAAGGAGTTAATGGGTCACCTCCCAACTTTGAGGAAGTTGAGGCACATAAAGATCAGGTAGGGAGAGACGGTGATGATTAGGTGGGTGGGACTGGGGCTGGGAAGAGACTGAAACCAGGAACGGGGCCAAGTGGGGAATGTGCACAGAACAGAGACTCAACCGGGCTAGAGGCACACATCCAGTGGGGCCTGGGCTCTGAGGCAAGTCTTCCTGGTAGGTTCTTGGAGGTCCTTCATCATCAGGATGTGATGAGGGTACCATTTAGGACTCAGTGCTTGCAAGTAACCGAAACCCACTCAAGTGAGCTTGGACCAGCTGCAGAGTTTATTGTAACGACTGAGGAGAGTGCCTCAGGGAATCCCAGGGCACTGCTGCTCCCTGCCCTGAAGAGGCCAAAGGCCTCTGTGGAAACAAACGTATTGTTCCGACAGTAGCAAGAGGGCCGTGTGGCAGGAGTGGGGTGACAGGCCATTCGGGGCAGGAGACCAGGTGGGCAGCTGCCTTCCAAAGCCTAGGGAAGGGCTTATTCTGAGGGTAGTAGGGTGGCAGGAAACCGCTGGAGAGTGACATGGTCTGATTCCCATTTCTGAACAATCACTGTGCTGCCTGGATGGATGGCAGCGAATAAGAAGCTGGCTGGGAGCCCAGCTGATAGGCAGTTGCCGCAGCCCATTGCGAGGGGACAGTCACTGTGACCGTTAGTTTTATGTGTCATCTTGGCTAGGCCATGGTGCCTAGTTGTTCTTTTGGTCAAACACCAGTTCCGATGCTGTTGTGAAGGTGTGTTTCAGATTTTCAGTCAGGAGACTTTGAGTAAAACAGATCACCCTCCCTAATGTGGGGCACCTTACCCAACCAGCTGAAAACCTCAAGAGCAGATGGATTCCCCAAGGAAGAAGCAATCCTGCCTGAAGATTGCAACATGAAAACCCTGCCTGAGTTTCCAGCCTGCCCAGCCTGCCCTGTGGAACCTAGGCTCAAGACTGCAATAGCTTAACGTACAGATTTTGGATTTGCTAGTCCTCACGGTCAAATGAGCAATTCCTTTAATAAATCCATATCTCCCTCTCTCCCCTGAGTCCCTGTTTCTAATGGTTCTGTTTCTCTGGAGAACCCAGATGAATCCATTCACTTACTCACTGGGTACTTACTTTGCTTGGCCATGTGGTCTGGGGCCC
>CM053574.1:21019593-21040889 GCA_028646485.1 Cryptoprocta ferox
AAGACTGCAATAGCTTAACGTACAGATTTTGGATTTGCTAGTCCTCACGGTCAAATGAGCAATTCCTTTAATAAATCCATATCTCCCTCTCTCCCCTGAGTCCCTGTTTCTAATGGTTCTGTTTCTCTGGAGAACCCAGATGAATCCATTCACTTACTCACTGGGTACTTACTTTGCTTGGCCATGTGGTCTGGGGCCCAGCCCTAGGCCGGATTGTACCCATTGGAATTGTCCTCAGGATCAGTGGCAAGTAGGTGAGAGGGACACAGTCCCAGCTCCTAGGGAGTTCACAGTTGGTTGGCTCAACAGGACACACACATAGGAAACAACTGGAGAACTTTATAGGCAGGATTTAATTTAAGCCAAAATGTGTGGAGCAGATACCTCGCACCCATGAAGCAAGCCCTCTGTAGAGGGGCCTCGTAGTTCTGTTATGCAACTTATCCTGCAGGAAGGGGAAACGGAAGTCACCCTTGGAAAGAGTGTGTCTCAGCCTGGGCTGCACATTGCGATCACTTGGAAGAGGCTGAAAAAATACCGCCTTGGGATTCGCATGTAATTGCTCTGAGGTTTGGCTTGGTCATCTGGATGTCAAAAAGCTTCCCAGCTGGAGTTGAGATGCAGTACTTAGGACATCTTGACTAGGAGATTAGGTGCCTCTCACCTGGAAGGAGTAAAGAGCGAACCAGGGCAGGGTTCAGAAAACCTACATATTCTACCAGGTGCCTGTTTTTGTAAATAAAGTTTTATTGGAACACAGCCACACCCATTTGTTTATGGATTGCAGTTGGCTACTTTTGCTAAAACAGCAGAAATGAATGCTATGACGGAGACTGTCTGGCTGGCAAAGCCTAAAATATTTACTATCTGGCTCTTTACAGAAACAGTTTGCCAATCCCTAAACTAGGAAGGGATGAGTTTTCAAGGACGTGGGTGGTGTGGGAGAGGCTGGGCCACCATTACTAGAAAAACATACGGTCCTCGTATTGAGATACAGCCTCAGAAGCCTTCTCAATACTTATAGGCAGTCACCACCAACCAGTCAGAGTGTTCACACAAACTGAAACCTCTTTGCTCTCTGGTGATATGTCCTGTTGAATCTGAAACTTGACTCTGCATGGTGACGGGAATCAGCTGAAATCAATGAAAAGGCCTGAGGTGTTGGATTCTATAGCTGACAGAGTTGTAGAGCAATGACTTATTTTCCCTGGCAGCAGTGATATCAGAACTCAGATGGACATATTCTGTGACAGTGTATTGAAGGGGAGGGACTCCGCCAGCAGGGGGATGCCCAGATAGCCCTTGAGGAAGCTGCATGCATGGTCGTGGAGGTATCACAGAGCTCCTGCCTTGTCCTCCTCATCTTATGGTGATTAGTGCAGACCAGCAATTCCAGCCCCTTCTGGAGTCCCTTTACCCCATTACTCTGGATACCCTTTTCTGTCTGAATTTGTGACACAGGTTGTGCGGCAATACGATGTTTGGCTCCTATAGCTTCCCTTTCCCCAGGCCATGGGAGACCTGCTGAGAACATTCCGTAGAACCACAGAGCCTGGAAGAGCTAACTACAAAGATGCGTCTTAGGAATGTAGCTCCAGTGAGAGACCTGGTGACCACATGGATTCTGAAGCTGGTCATTCGATCAGTTATTCAACCAACAGGTGCTAGGCGCTGGGGATACAACAGTGAGTAAACACAGGTTCCTGCAGATGCAGAACGAGTCCCGTGGGGGAAATGCATTAGCAAAACATCACATGAGTACTTGTAAAGGGGTCACCCTGGTAAATGCTGAGGACACTTCATAATAGGCTGTATTTGAGGAGTGCTGTAAAGGACACCTCTCAGCCCAGATATTCAAAGTGCACATAGTATACTCTCAGAATGAGTTAAAGGCCCTGAGAAGTCCTGAAATGAAGAAACCTTTTAAACCCCAGCTCTCCCTGTGTTTCCCAAACTTTGCTCACCATGGCACACATTAAAAAAAATTCCTTATGAATAATCCATGGAGTGGCTTTCTGTTGCCCAGGTCATCATTTGGAAACGATGCTTTGGAGCACTGCTGAGAAATTTTGCACCCAGGCGTGCAGAAAGTGAGCTGCTGGGATGCCCAAAAAGAATATGTCACTTTTATTCCTATTCACTTTTATTATTATTTGTGCAGTTTGTCTTACAATGTCCATATGTTAGTATACTAGGTGGTAGGGAGTACACATGAATTATGAATAAATACAGAGGGAGATGCTACTCAAAACTTTTTTGAAAAAGACTACATTTTTAGAGCAGTTGGAGGTTTACAACAAAATTGATAGAAAGGTACAGAGATTTCCCATACACGTCTGTACATGCATAGCCTCCCCTGTCATCAACATCACTCACCAGGATGAACCTGCATGGACACCCAAAGTCCATGGTTTACTTTGGGGTTCACTCTTGATAGCTTACATTTTCTGCATTTTGACAAATGTCTAATGGCATGCATCTTTCATTAAAATATCATACAGACTGTTTTCAATGTCCTGAAAAACTTGATCCTCTGCTTATTTATTCCTCTCCTCCCCCCACCATCCTTGGCAACCACTTATCTTTTTGCCACCTCTAGAGTTTTGCCTTTTCCAGAATGTCATATGGTTGGAATTGCATAGTACTTCTCCAATTGGCTTCTTTCACTTTGTGAGATGCATTTAGGTTCCTCCTTGTCTTTTCATGGCTTGACAGCTCCTTTCTTTTTAGTGCTGAATAATATTCCATTGTCTGGATGCACCACGGTTTATTTGTTCATCTCCTGAAGGACATCTTGGTTGCTTCAGAGTTTTGGCAATTACGAATAAAGCTGCTGTAAACATCCGTGTGTAGGTTTTGTGTGGATGTAAATTTGCATTTCTTTTGGATACATGCCAAGGAGCATGATTGCTGGATCATATGGTACAAGTATGTTTAGTTAAAAACAAACAAACAAACAAACAAACAAAAAATACCCACCAAACTGCCTTCCAAAGTGGTTGTAGCATTTTGCATTCCCACCAGTAATGTAAGAGTGCCCACTGCTCCACATCCTTGCCAGCATTTGGTGTTCTCAGTGTTCTGGATTTTGGCCATTCTAATAAGCAAGTAGTGGTGTCTCGTTTTAATTTGCATTTCCCTGATGACATGTGATGGGAAGCATCTTTCTACATGCGTTTTTGCCATCTGCATATATCCTGTGTGGAGCTCTTTGTTAAGGTCTTTAGCCCATCTTTCAATCCAGTTGTTAGTTTTGTTATTGTTGAGTTTTAAGAATTTTTGGTATATGTTGGATAATAGTCCAAATCACTTGTGTCTTTGGCAAATGTCTCTTCCCAGTCTGTGGCTAATCTTCTCATTCTGTTGACAGTGTCATTCACAGAACAGAAAGAAGTTTTTCATTTTAATGAAGTCCAGTTTATCAATTACTTTTTTTCATGGGTCATGTTTTGGCGTTTTACCTATAAAAGCATCACCATAGCCAAGGTCCTCTAGGTTTTCCCCTGTGTTCTTTTCTAGGGGTTTTATAGTTTTGCATTTTATATTCAGGTCTCTAGTCCATTTTTTTTGAGTTAATGTTTACGAAGGGTCTGTGTTTATTTTTGTTTTATTTTATTATTTTTAATGCTTTATTTATTTTTGAGAGAGAGAGAGAGAGAGAGAGAGAGAGAGAGAATGAGCAGGGAAGGGGCAGAGAGAGGGAGACAGAGAATCTGAAGCAGGCTCCAGGCTCTGAGCTGTCAGCACAGAGCCTGATGCAGGGACCTGAGCTGAAGTTGGACGTTTAACTGACTGAGCCACCTAGGCACCCTTGAAGGATCTGTGTTTAGATTCATTTGTTTGCGTGTGGATGTCCAGTTGTGGCTGTACCATTTGTTGAAGAGACTGTCTTTCCTTCTTTGTCAAAGATCAGTTGACTTATTTGTGTGGGTCTATTTCTGGACTCTCTATTCTATTCTGTTGATCTATTTGTTCTTTCGCCAATACTGTGCTGTCTTGATTACTGTCCTATTATAGAAAGTCTTGAAGTTGGGTCGTGTCAGTCCTCCAACTTTGTTCTTGTTCAGTATGGTGCTCAAAATTTTTAGTGAAAGAAATGCTTGATTTATTCAAGCCAGGATTTTTTATTTCAAAAATTTTATTTTTTCCTTTCAAAAATCTCATAACACCTTACTGCAAGGGTTGGCAAACTACAGCCTGCAGGCCAAATCTTTTTTGGTAATTTTGTAAATTTCTGGTAAATAAAGTGTGAATGCAGCACAGACAGGCCCATTCTTTTGTCCATTGTCTGTGGCTGCTGTCACGTCACAGTAGCACAGTTGAGGAGTTGCAGTAAAGACTCCATAGCTGACAAAGCCTAAAATATTTACTGCCTGGCCCTTTCCAGAAAAAAGTGTGCCTACCCCTGCCTTACTGAATCACTTTTCGACACCACGGCATTCGGAGCTGCTGCTGTGCTGGGTTCTGGGGAACAACACACCCACCATTCTGTCCCTGGTATATTTTGCTGCATTTTGTCCCCTGGATTAGTGTCCTTTGTGCCCCATCACACATAGTAGGCTGTCAGATTTACTCACAAAAGAACTAATTCACCTTGACCCCATGGGTGACAGGAATTCGGAAATACTGAGATGGACTAAACATTATCTTTTCCTTGATCAATAGGGATAAAGTCACTGAGCCCCATAATTATAGCAATGAATTCGAAGGGCCAAGAAATGATTCTTCTTGTTTGCACTGAGTCGGCCTTTTCAAAATCAATATGGAAGGACAAATGGACTTGGGGAGGAGGACGGAACTCCCAGTCATCCGTAGTGAATGATGAGCACCATTGAGTGAAACCCTGCCTGTGCTTCTGTCCTTCCTTCGTTTGCATTCTGGTCTGTGTGAATTATTCACTTAAATGGCAGTTTAGAAGCTGCCTCCAGAGAGCCTTGTGCGGAACCGTGATTGCACTGGCCTTCACCAGGCAGGCTGAGGCTTTGTGTGTTAATTTAGCATTCAGTTATAATGAAACAATGGCATTGAAGGCTTGAGTTTTAAAAACATTGTAATAGTATGTGAAGAACTTGGGTCTGTGGTAAGTTAAGACCTCAATTAACATGGAGCTGTGGGAGGAATCCCAACGGACAAATTTCCTACAAAATAGAGCCTTTCAGGAGAAGGGGCCTCCCCTTGGTGTGGACAATTCTTGGGCTACTCAAGGTGTTTCTGCCTGGTAAAGTGCTCCCTGGGTTCATGTTTCAGCAGAAGTTATGATTTCTTTTGTTTCTGGGTGTCATATCATAGTAAATTATGTTTTAAAAAATTGTCGTGGGTGGAACTTGTTAAACTGAGTTTTGTTTCTGTAAAGTTTTTTTTAATGTTTATTCATTTTTTGAGAAAGGGAGAAAGAGCGTGAGTGGAGGAGGGACAGAGAGAGACAGAGACAGAATCTGAAGCAGGCTCCAGGCTCCAAGCTGTCAGCACAGGGCCCGATACGCGGCTCAGACTCATGAACCACAAGATCATGACCTGAACCGAAGTCGGACACTTAACTGACTGAGCCACCCAGGCAGTTCCCCATTTTTTAATGTTGATGTTTCTGTATAGTTTTTTGTTTTTAATGTTTTATTTATTTTTGAGACACAGAGAGACAGAGCATGAGAGGGGGAGAGGCAGAGAGAGAGGGAGACACAGAATCCGAAGCAGGCTCCAGACTCTGAGCTGTCAGCACAGAGCCCGACGCGGGGCTTGAACCCACGAATGTGAGATCATGACCTGAGCCGAAGTCGGAGGCTCAACCGACTGAGCCACCCAGGTGCCCCTAGTTTTTTTATTTAATAACTAAGAAAATTGAAGTCTTTGTGACTTAAAATTTTATTGAAACATAAATTCTATGCAGTAAAATGCACAGTTCTTTGGCATACAATTCAATGAGTACTGACAGATGAATGAATACACCTGAGTTACCCAGACCTCATCAGGAGATAGAACATTTCCAGCAACCACATGTTTTCTTATGTCTCTTTGAAGTGGTTCCCCACCTTCCTGCCCAGAAACAACCCATGATTGCTCTCACTATTGACTAATAATTTTGCCTGTTTAGAACTTCATGTAAATGGGATTGTACATATGTTCATTTTTGTTTCTGGCTTCTTACACTCAAAACATTTATGAAATCCATCCATATTTTGAGTGTATCAGTAGTTGGTTCCTGAGTAACATCCACTATATGAATATATCACAGATTTGTTTATCTTTTCATCTACTGATGGGCACTTGGCTTCTAGTCTTGGGCTATTGTGAATGGGGCTTCCATGAACATTCACACAATATTTTTCTGGCTCTGTTTCCACTGAGTAGATACCTAGGGGTGGAATTATTGGATCATAGGGTAGATACATGGTTAACTTTACAAGCAATGGCAAAATGTTTTTCCAAAGTTTTTTATATATCCATGAGCAATGTATAGGATTTCTGCTTACTCCACATTCTTGTGAACTTTTAGTATTTTCAGAAAATTTAATGTTAGCTATTCTAGTGGGTGCAAAATTGCATCTGGTTGGTGTTTTATTTTGCATTTCCCTATTGACTGATCATGTTGAATACTCTTTGGTTTGCACATTGGTCATTCAAATACCTTCCTTTGGAAGGTGTTCACATCTTTTGCCTTCTGTTTTCATTGATGTTTGAGTTATAGGAGTTCTTTACATATTCTGGATATAAGTCATTTGTCAGATGTGTATTATGAATTGCTTTTCCTCAGTAATGGTTTTTTGGTTTGTTTTAATAATAGTGGATTTAATGATCAAAAGTTTTGAAATTTTTAAAATCTAAATTCTCAATTTTTAAATTTATAAGTGCTTTGTATGTCCTAAGAAATCATTGCCTACCCGAAGGCTACAAAGATATTTATCATTTTTTGTTTTTAAGAATATTATAGGTTTAGCTATTCCATCAAAGTCTGTCATCCATCTTGAATTAATAATGTGTGTGTTGTGAATTAGGGGTGAGGATGTTTTCCTATGGTTAAGTCCCTTGTTCCAGCACAATTTGTTGAAAATATTTTCCCCATTTAATAATGTAGGTGCCGTTATTAAAACTCAGTTGACTGTATGTGTACAGCTTTATTTCTGGACTCTCTGTGTTCCATTGATCTGTTTGTCTATTCTAATGCCAGTACCACACTGTTTTGATTAATTAGGTTTATAGTAAGACTTAACATCAGGAAATGTGACTCCTTGGATTTTTTCTTCTTTTTCAAAATTGTTTTTGGTATTTTAGATCCCTTTCATTTCTCTATAAAATTTAGAATTAACCTGGAAACTCCTAGAAAAAGACCACTGAGATTTTGATTGTGATTTCATTAAATTTTTAGATCAATTTGGGAAGAATTAACATCTTAATACCAAGTTTTCCAATCCTTAAGTAAGGCATCTCTTTTCATCTGTTCAAATGTTTTTAAATTTCTCACAGCAATATTTTGTAACTTTTCGTATACAGGTATTACACATAATTTAAAAGATTTATGTCAAAGTATTTTGTTTTTTATGCTATTATAAATGTTATTGTTCTTTCAGTTTCAATTTCCAATTGTTCTTTGTTACTATAGTGAAATGCCATTGATTTTTGTCTATTGATTTTGTATCCTGTGGCCTTGCTAAAATTCACTAGTTGTGGTAGATTATGTGGATTCCTTAGGGTTTTCTACATGGACAGTCATGTTGTCCACAAATAAAGACAGTTTTTCCTTTCCAATTCTTATGGCATTCATTCATTCATTCATTCATTCATCTTACGCAATTGCCAGGACCACCAGTACAATGTCGCACAGAAGTAGTAACCCAGTCTTGCCTTGTTCATGACCTTAAGGGGGAAATATTCAGTGTTTCTTCATAAATATACTGTTAGCTGTAGGTTTTTTATAAGATGCTCTTTATTAGGTTGAGGACATTTTATGGTATTTCAAATTTCCTAAGAGTTTTTATGATGAGAAAAAGTTGAATTCTTTCAAATGCTTTTTCTGCATTTATATGGTCATGCAGTTTTTTCTTCTTTATTCTGTTAATGTGGTGAACTGTGTTGATTCATTTTTCAAATAAACCAACCTTGAATTACTGGGATAAATATAATTTAGTCACTATGTATTATCCTTTTAATTATAGTTGGATTTGATTCAATGTTGTGTTAGAATTTTTGGATATAGGATAATGAGAGATATTGATGTGTAATATGTTTTTCAAATATTCATGTCTGATTTGGTGTCAGGGTTATGCTGCCCTTATGAAATAAGTTGGGAAATATTCCCTCCTCTAATTTTCCTAGTGTAGATCAGATAGTTTCTATTTTTTCCTTACATACGTGATAGAATTCATCATTTAAGGCATCTGAACCTGGAGCTGTTTATATTAGCATGGCTAGTAATTGTGAATTAAAATTTTTATGTATATATAGAGACAGTTATATTTTATATTTCTTCTTGTGTCAGTTTTGGCAGTTTCTATTTTTCAAGGAATTGACATTTAACTCCAGTTATCAAATATTTGCATAAATTTGTAATATTTCCTTCTTTCATTATCTGTAGGATCCATTATAATGTTTCCTCTTTTATTCCTGATACTAGTGTTTTATAACCTCTTACATTTTTCTTCAACAATATAGCTAGGGTTTTAAAATTTCATTAACCATTTTAAAGAACTAACTGTTGATATCAGTGGTGTTTTTTCATTATTTTTTTCCATTTTATGGTTTCTGCTTTTGTCTCTTATTATTTTATTCCTTCTTTCATCATTGAGTTTCATTTCTTCTTCTTTTTCTATCTTTTTACAGGAGTATCTTAGGCTATTAATCTTAAAATTTTCTTATATTAAAATTTTTTAAATCTGTAAATTTTTTTCTAAACTCTGTTTTAGCTGTATCTTGCAAATGTTGATATTTTTTTCATTATTGTTTGTTTTAAACTATTTTCCAGCTTCCCATGTCATTTTCTTCCTTGACACATGTATTATGAAATACTGTGCCTTTTAATCCCCAAATCTTTGGGGGTTTTCTAGACACCATGTTTTCTTAGATATCATTGATATTTTTCATATCATTATCATATATTGTCTTCTAAAATTATCCCATTATTATCAAAGAACATAATATGTGGATTTTAGTCATTTTAAGTTTACTGAGACTTGTTTGGTAGTCCGGTGTTTGATCTGGTAAAGAATATGTGCTCTGCAATTGTTACGTTTAGAGTTCTATAAATTCAATGAAATTATGTTGGTAAATAGTGTTGCTACATGACCACCCCACAATAACTGTCCTTAGTACTGAGTCTTATCAAGCCTCCCTGGTGGGCAGCATTTCAGATGTTTGTCACAGCTCATCACTGGAAGAATTAGTGCATCTTATGTGATTACACCAGGAGAGAACTCTTAGAAACCTGAACGTGGATTCCTCTGAACTTTGCCCCATGTAGTCTCTTCTCTTGCCTGATTTTGCTTTATATCTTTTCACTATAAGGAATCTTTTCAAAGAACAAACCTTTGATTTTATTCATTTTCTCTATTGATTTCCTATTTTCAATTTAATTGACTTCTGTTCTGCAAATAAAACAAAATTATTTCTTTTCTTTTGGTTATTTTGGATTTAATTTGCTCGTCTTTTCCAGTTTTCTGAGACAAAAGGTTAGATAATTATTTTTCTTTTCTAACACATGTTCAATGCTATGAATTTTCTTTTAAGCTCTTACTGCATCTCACAAATTTAGTAAGTTGTATTTTAATTTTGTTCAGTTTAAAGTTTCTTGAAACTTCTTTTTTGACCCATGTATTACTTAGAAGTACATTCTTTAATCTCCAAATATTTTGGGATTTGTCCAGCTGTCCTTCTGTTATTAATGTCTAGTTTAATTCTAGTATAATATAGAACCAGACACTGTGTGATTCCAATACTTTTAAATTTGTTAAAGTGTGTTTTATGCCCAGAATGGGGTCTATATTGGTGATTGTTCCTTGTGAGCTTGAGAAGAATGTGTAATCTATTGTTGTTGGATGAAGTATTCTATACATGTCAATTAGATCTCCTTGATGGGGCTGTTCAGTTTAACTATATCCTTACCAATTTCCTGCTTGCTGGGTTTGTCAGTTACTGATAGAGGGGTATTGCAGTATTCAATATCATTGTGAATTCATTTATTTCTCTTTGTAGTTCTGTCAGTTTTTACCTTACATATTTTAACACACTGTTGTTAGGTCCATACATAAAAAGAATTGTTGTGTTTTCTTGGAAAATCGATCCCTTTATCATTATGTAATGCCCATCTTTTTCCCTGATGATATCCTTGCATTGAAGTTTGCTTTGTCTAAAATTAATATGTCTATTCTGGCTTTCTTTTGATTAGTGTTAGCATGGTATATCTTTCTTGGTCTCTTCTACTCTGTCTGTTCTTTATGTATAGGTGGGTTTCTTGTAGATAGCATATAGTTGGGTCTTGTTTTTTCATCTACTCTTACAGTCTCTGCTTCTTAATTAGTATATTTAGACCATTGACATTTAAAGTGATTATCAATATTTTTGGGTTAATATGTACCATATTTGTAACTGTTTTCTATTTGTTGGTCTTGTCTGTCTGCTTTCTTCCTCTCTCTTTTTCTTTTTTCTTTTCTTTTCTTTCTTTCTTTCTTTCTTCTTTGTTTTCTGTTTTCTTTTTTTAAAAAAACAATTTAATGTTTATTTTTGAGAGAGAGAACACATGCGAGCTGGGGGGTGCAGAGAGAGAGGGAGACACAGAATCCCAAGCAGACTCCAGGCTCTGAGCTGTCAGCACAGAGCCCGATGAGTGCTCAAACTAATGAATGGTGAGATCATGACCTGAGCCGAAGTAGGAAGCTTAACCAACTGAGCCACCCAAGCACCCCTTCTTGTTTTCTGTCTTCTACTTTTTTTCTTTGCCTTCTTTAATTTTTTGCCTGTTGATTTCCTGTTTTCAATTTAATTGAGCTTCTTTAAGTGAGCATCTTATATGAATTAAGATTTCTTCTTTCTTAGCATATAAATTATACTTCCTTTGAATATCATCTTAGTGGTTGCCTTATATTTTGTAGCATACATTTACAGCTAATTCAAGTCCACTTTCAAGTAATCTTGCATCACTTAATGGGTACTACAGGTAGCTTTTAACTACCAGTTATTAATAACCAGTATTCCAGTTCCTTGCTTTTGTTCCTATAACACTGCTGTCATTCATTTCACTTATCCATAAATCATAATCACCCAATAATTTGTTGCTGCTATTATTTTGAACAAACTTATCTGGTAGGTCAGTTAAGAATAAGAAAATGAAATATTTTATTTTACTTTTATTTATTTATGCTATAACACTCTTCTTTATATAGATCAGAGTTTCTGACCTATATCATTTTTCTTCTTAAAAGAACTTTTAACATTTTTTGCAAGGCAAGTCTACTCACAAAAAGTTTCTTCAAATTTTGTTTGCCTGAAAAGGTCATTATTTCTCCTTCACTTTTGAAAGATAATCTTGCTGGATACAGAATTCTAGGTTGGCTGGCCTTTTCCTTGAACACTAAATATTTTACTCCACTCTCTTGTTGCTTACATGGTCTCTGAAGAGAAATACGATATAGTTCTTATTGTTCTTCTGTAGGTAAGATTTTTTTTTCTCTTCTCTCTGGCTTTTCAAGATTTTCTCTCTGTCTTTGGTTTTTTGCAACTTGAATATAATATGCCTAGGTGTATATTTCTTTATATTCATGTGGTTGGTGTTCGCTGAGCTTCTTGGATATGTGGTTTGGTGTTTGCCATTAATTTGGGAAAATTTTTAGCCATTATTATTTTAAATATTTTTTCTGTTCCTTTCTCTCTTTCTTTTCCTTCTGGTATTCTGTTACATATCCATTATACTTTTGGTAATTTTAACAAGGTTCTTCAATATCCTGCTCCCCTTTTTTTTCTTTGCTTTTCTGTTTGGGAAAACATGTCTTCAGGCTCACTCATTATCTCGTTGGCTGTGTCAAGTCTGCTAATAAGCCATCAAGAGCATTCCTCATTTCCATTACAGTCTTTTTCATTTCTTGCATTTCTTTTTGGTTCCTTTTTAGAATATCCATCTCTCTGCTTATATTATCCACCTGTTCTTACCTATTTTCTAGGTTCTCTATTAGTGCCCTTAGCATATTAATCATAGTCTTTTTATAATGTCTATTTATTTTTGAGAGAGAGAAAGAGAGAGAGAGAGAAAATGAACAAGTGGGGGAGGGGCAGAGAGAGAGGAAGACACAGAATCTGAAGTAGGCTCAAGGCTTTGAGCTGTCAGAGCCTGATGCGGGGCTTGAACCCACAAACTATGAGATCATGACCTGAGCCGAAGTCAGATGCTTAACTGACTGAGGCACTCGAGTGCCCCATTAATCATAGTTATTTTAAATTCTCTGTCATAAATATCATATGACTTCACTCATATGAGGACTTTAAGATACAAAACAGATGAACATAAGGGAAGGGAAACAAAAATAATATAAAAACAGGGAAGGGGATGAAACATAAGAGACTCTTAAATATGGAGAACAGAGGGTTATGGGAGGAGTTGTGGGAGGGAGGATGGTCTACATGGGTAAGGGGCATTAAAGAATCTACTCCTGAAATCATTGTTGCACTATATGCTATCTAACTTGGATGTACTTTAAAAAAATAAATAAATAAAATTCTCTGTCATAATTCCAACCATACCTACCATCTTGGAATACTGCTCAGTAGATAAGAGCACAGACTCTGGAAGTAGAGTGCCTGTGTTTGAATTCTGGCTCTGCTCATTAGCTGTATAATTTTTCACAGGATATGTTAGTTCTTTCTACTTTAGTTTTTTACATTGGTGAAGTGGGAATACTCACAAAGCCTACTTCATAGAGTTGTTAGGAGGATTGAATGAGTTAGCATGTGAAAAGCACTTAGAATAATGTCTGGCACAAATTAAGCATTCTATATACATTAGATGATGCTGATAGTGACAGTGACTATGTTGATGATGAGACAGCCATGTGTACAACATGCTAGCACACTCCCATCCAAGGGCCATTGCCTGGGATCTCTCCTCTGCCTGGGGTGCTTCCCGCCGCCCCCCACCCCCGCCCCAAGCCCACACAACTTGATCCTCCCATCCTTCAGTCTCTGCGTGAGTGTCATCACTGCCCTGAGACCTTTCCTGAGCACCATATAGAAACATACAGCCCTTCTGCTCCCCGCCCCTTGCCCAGTTTTGCTATTTTCCACAGCAAGTATGGCTATCCAACAAACTATAGGTTTACTTATTTTTTGTGGACTTCAATTCTTCTTCAACTTAAAGGTAGATTGCATAGGAGTAGGGTCTATCTTCAAACTTTAAAGAACTAAAATATTTTTAGGGCAGTTTTCTCTATGGTCATGTAAAGAAGTACTGTGCAGTTCCTTGCAGTAAGGTTTTCTAAGAATATTTAATGACATTGGGAAATATTTATGTAGTGCTGTCACATCTGTGCAAAAGCAGCCACAGACAGTAGGGAAGACTAAAAGAGATAGTGTGACCAGAGTAGGGTCTATGCATGTAGGGTACTGCCTGAAGCCTGTGTCCATGTTTGTCTGAGTTCACAGCCTTCTGCCCTAAGCCACAAGTAATGCGTTTTGACTTTCTCTTTCAGTATGAATACTTCAATGCTGTGCTGATAAACGAAAGGGACAAAGATGGGAATTTTTTGGAGCTGGGGAAGGAATTCATCTTGGCCCCAAATGACCATTTTAATAATTTGCCTGTGAACATCAGTCTGAGTGATGTCCAAGTGCCAACAAACATGTACAACAAAGGTAAGGCTCACTGCTGCGGCTCCTTTTGGAGGGTGAAGAGCAGGGCTTGTGAGGGACCGCGCTGGCTGGTTTGGGGTGTTGTGTTTTTTGAAAAACACAACTACAAGATGGGTGTGTCAGCATGAGCTGGTTAGGTGAGGCATGTGTGCCTGCTGTGCCTAGAGACGGCTTGCTGTCTCCCCAGCTGGTGTGTGCATCAGGCAGCCTTACATGGAATCCAGGGGCCGGCAGAGCTTTCCTGTAAAGGGCCAGATAGTAACTGACGTAGACTTTGTGCACCATAGTCTCTGTTGCAACTACTCAGCTCTGTAGTTCTGGCACCAAACCGGCTGTAGACAGTACATAAATCAGCGGATTTGGCTGTGTTCCAGTAAAAGTTTTTATCTACACAAACATATGGCTGGGTTTGACCTGCAAGCTGTAGCTTACTGACCCCAGGTGTAGTCTTTCTCTCTTACCCTCCATTTCTTATAAGGCTTTTAGGGGTTCAGAAGCCTCTGGGGTTGCAACAGGATCAGTTGTGGTCTTTGCCTAGAGTACAAAGCAGGATGGACCTTAATGGGGCCTGCTGTTTTCAGGTTTGAACGTAGAATTTTCTCAGGTCCAGCCTTCACATAGACTCTAGACTTTCCCCCCCAAATTCCCATCTGCCTGTGTAAGTTGAGAGTATAATGGCCAAGGACAGGGCTCTGGCCTCAGACTGCCTCTGGTTGGTCCTGCATCCATCTCTTACTGGCTGTGGCCTTGGGTGCACAGCCTTGTCTCTTTAGATCTTAGTTTCCACATATCTAGGATGTGGATAATAATTGTGTCCATCTCATAATAATGCAGTTAAGTTCAGGATGTTGCCTTCCTCATCCTCAGGTTCCTAAATAAAGAGCCATCCTGCTGGAAAAGTAAGTCAGAAAGCCATGGTATCTTCAAAGTAAAAATCCACCCCATTGCCTGCTGCTGACGTTTGTAAAACATTGGGGGCCGGCTTCCACCACCCACCCAGTTTCAGTGTCATATCCCAGAGGGCAGTGGTCACGAGAAGGGCTCTGGGTTTGAGTCCACTCTTCCCCTTGTTGGCTCTGTGATCCTAAGCAGGTAATTTTGCCTCCCCAAGCCTTGGTTTCTCTTTCTGTAAAATAGGGATGAGGATACCACCTCCTTTCCGGGGGTTATTGTGAGGATGTGGAATGTTGTGTCTGCAGCCTTAGCAACAAGAGTTGCTCACAAAAAGTGCTCAGTGTTGTTATTGGGAAATACCGTGAATATAAATTGCATTTTTAAATTATTCTAGATCACTGTTTAAAGAGCTTGGTCAGTGATTAAAGAATTTGTAACTCACCGTCTGAAACATTCTTCTTGTGCTTGTCTTTTGTGGCTGGGCTACCTAATGTCTCCCTTCCCAGTTTACCTACTACACATCCTTAAAATTCAGAGGAGGCAGTATCCCATCTATTAACTGCTCTGACATTTATTGGGTACCCCATGGTGAACCAGACATAGCCCCTCCCTCTAGGGGGTGTCAGTTTATTTGGGAGAATGGATAGGTAATGAGATCATTAGCACACTGTGTGTGTCACCTGCTGGCCACAGTTATAGATAGCCGGGGGCAGTGGGAGCTCCAAGACAGAACCTGACCACGTGCTCATGTGGACAGCCACATTTGTCTTTCTCTTTCTCTCTTAGAGAGAGTGATGCTGGTCTGAACTGTCCCTAGTGGGCTCTAGACTAGACTATATCCTGTGACCTAATCTTTACTTTGGACTCTTCCTTATAACAGATCCCTTAGAACCCAAGCTTCCTTAGAGGGCGGAGCTCAACCTCATCCGGTGGGGTTTGCCCTAGTCCTCCAGGGTGATCCTGTTAGCTGAAGGAAGGAAACCTCCTTTTGTGCAATGCGGCTGGAAGAAAGCCATCCTCTCAGTATTAAATACATTCTCAACTGAAGATGAAAAATTAACGAGATTTTACAGAGCAATTTCAGACATAAAACAATTCAGAACCATCTTTTAAAATATGGCAGCTGCTTCAAGGTTGCTTGAGCCATTAGCACCATTATAGAGATTTAATTGCACCTTGAGCTTTAAAGGCATAATTGTACCTTTCGATGGTAGCAACACATAAGGGACCAGCACTGCCATTGATCACACAGGCTGCAGAGTCATGGCTACGAGGCTTGCTAGGCAGAATCCTAATAGATCGCTTGAGCCATAGAGGTAGGTAATAGTATTTAAACTATTTAAACTCAGCAGCCCTTGTGGGGCCTGCCTACCACCCCTACCCAAACTCACTGGTCCCCCAGTGAGGCCGTGGGGTCATGGACCGAGGTCAGCCAGGCGCTGGATCTTGTCTCTGCCAAGCAGTGAGTAGCCAGCTGCCCAAGGGAGAGAGGAAGGGACTTTAGGAAAATTCCCATCTCCATTCCACCTAATTCAAACCAGCCTCAAACAGTCTTTTTTTCTTTTTCAAGCTGCAGAAATGTATTTCATGTTAAGAGGGCTCGCCAGCTCAGATCTCGTTATTGATGACATGTACGTGGAACACGTGCTCAGAGCTTGGTCTCTGGCTTGCTGCGACCTTCCTAGGTTAGCAATCTTGCCCCGACAAAGGAAACTGATGTGGAGTATGCTTTCTGGGCAGCTTGGATGTAGCGGAGCGGGCACAGAGCAGGGTCGTTTGATACTTGCCCATGAGCAGCTGTGTGCTCTGCTCTTGGCATAACTTCTTGTCACAGCCGAGTGCAGCTGGTAAATCTACCTGCTTTCTGCAGTCTGCTTTTTGCCTCCCTGGCTGGGCCTTGCAGTTTTGCTGTTCAGCCAGGTCAGCATTTGCCCCTGCTTGACATGCCTTTCTTGTCGGCACTTCGAGAGCCTGGGGCTTCAGAGGTCACGGCATGTGGGCATCTGTCCTACTGACATGAGAATTCAAAGAGCCACATTCCAAGTCTTTAGAAGTGTGTCTTAGGGTCCTAGTGGTGCCCGATGCAGCAGCCTCTTCATGAACCTTCTTCAGTAGAGGTTTGCTGAGTGGCTACTCTGGCACCCCTAGCCTGTGCCTCTTGGGTCTGTGACATTTCTCTGACGACTAGCTGCCCCTGCCTCTGGAGCAGTGGAAACTCCGCTGCCTGGATGAGTCAAGCATGGGGCAGGATGCTTGTTTGAGGACCACCGGTGGTCTGACAGTGGATGCAGATAAAACTGAATTCTTTTTTCAGTACTCTCTGGGCTGAAATGGTGTAAAATTCACATGCACACACATGCACACATGTGTATGTACACATACCGACATATGTGCATATGTACATGTGTATAGTTTGTGTATGTGTGTTTATATATGTATGTGTGAAAGAAAAATACTCTCAACCTACCCTTTTATTCCCACTTGCACCTCTGTGCCGCCAGGTGAGAGCCCCTCTGTTCATGGAGTATACCTTTCTCTTTCTTCCGTGATACCTTGTTTCACTCCATTTCTGTCATCCCTGCCTCCGCTTTCCTGCTTATGCAAATGTTCTTCTCAAAACCAGCTCAGTAAACCTCTTTCATTCACTCTTTTATCATGTGACTTTGGTTTATTCCTTTGTTTCAGAATTGTTTTGTGCTAGGAGTGCAATGCGTACTTTTTTTCCAAGTGGAAACACTTGGGGTTCTCTGAGGGTGGGGCACCCTGCTGGTTCAGCCTGGTGCCCCACTTTGCCCTAAACAGCATGCTCCTTACTTATTGGGTTTTCTAGAGATGTGGGATCAGCTAAGGGATACCAGCGCCCATGCCTCCTGGGCTGTGAGAAGTCAACCCTGGTTGTAGTGTTCCCATGGTGTTTACAGGCAACAGACATATATCCTGGCTGATTTAAATGGAAAAGAAACATTTTGAAAGGATATTGGGTTGGCCACAGACTTTCCAAGAAAGCTAGAGAATAAGGCTTGGAAAATGGTGGGGAAGGAAGGCGGCCAGGGGTCAGAGCCACATCCAGAACCAACCTGGTGAGGCTCCTGCACTGGTTTGCCCCACCAGTGCCTCTGTGACTCCATAAAGTGTCTGTGTCTCATTTTCCTCAAATGTAAATTGGAGATGATAATCCCAGGGACCTGCCTCAGGGGGTTGTGGTGCAGATTAAACATTCAGAAGGATGCTTGGTGCATGGTGCCTGCCTGGAACATGAGCTTGTGTGTTTCTCTTCCCCTCTGATCCTCAGCATCCTTAGCTAGCCAGTAAGTGTAATAACAATACTAACCTTATGGGGTTACTGGGGGCATGGCAAGAATGATGCCCATGTGAGCAGAGAACAGGTGGCTTGCCCACTGATGTTGGCTCCTGTCACCTGCTTGGGGGGGGTGGTAATAAAACCCATGTCATGGGGCTGCAGTCAGATAGCACAGGTACAGCTCCCTGATAGAGAACCTGGTTCTTGACAAAGGCCAATGCACTCTGCTATTATTGTGACCATATGAGTTTGTTCAGTTCTCGCGGGCGATTATGGTTATGACAGGATGAACTTCAGGCGGAGGCAGGATTAGAACCAGGCATTTTCATTGTGTCCTGTTTGGCCCAGCCACCACTTCAGTGTCTGGGCTGGTAGACTGGGAGCCATTTTTCTCAAGGGCTTGAAACCCAAGAACTGGAAATAGACCAGAATTTGGACTGTAAACCTCTGCTTACATCTTCTGTCATAGCCACGGAAGAACACAAATGGGTAGTTCCATCATGCTGGGTTGTTTTTGGGTTTTGGCTGCCACTCTGAGAGTTTTCCCTTCCTTGTTCCATCTGCTCCTCCACCTTCCTCTTTCCTTCCATCACCGTGAACAGTGGCGCTGCCACTGAGACGGAGGAAAGCCAGAAGGTAAATGTGGAACAGAAAAGGTGGTGGGTTAAACGTGTGCCCATAGATAACATTAAACACAAATGACTGTATGATTTGTCTGGGGAGTGAGCAGGGGGGGAACGAAGCCTGTAGCTTGTGAGTATTTTTAGACCGAGCAGCAGAGAGGCAGAGGTCACAGCTTCCCTCTCGGCTGTTTTAGGCTTGATTAAAAAAGAAAATGCAAATTTTAGAAGTTAATCCATTTAAACTTGTGCATCATTTTAGCACCTTGGCCTTGTTTTCCTCCCTTTTCAGCCCCATGAGGGTCGTAAGGCAGTGTCTGTTTTTCAGATGAAGAAACGAAGGGTCAGAGAAGCCCAGTGACTTACTCCAGGTCACATGCCAGGGTGGACCTCGATATTCTGAGGAGGAGGAGTCCAGCTTCCTCTACTGCCTCTCTGGGCATGAGCGCTGAGACAGTAAGGACCTGGTCCCTCAGGATCCCCTGTCTGAGGCTCTATTACTTCCTGGCCTCGTTGGGATATAGGAATTTTTGCTCAGGCTGAGTACCTCAGCCCTAGGCCTATCACCAGCCTTCCTCTGAAGCTCTAACTCTCCCTGGGCACTGCCAGGGCACAAGGCCCCGCTGTAGTGATACCCAGACCCTTCTCCAGAGTCTTCTCTCTGGCCACTCTCTGGCCAGCCCTTCTCCCTCTTTCCTCCACGATGCACAGCCTAATAATTTCAGTGACCTGAGTTCCTGTGGGAGCTGGGGGGAGCTGCTGACCCAGGTAGCTTTTGCATATCAGCCCTGCAAACATTTTTGGCCCAAGAAATACAAAGGCTCCAACTGTTGGCTTACAATACAAAGTGGGAGATAGCAGAGGGAGGTGGTCTGCCTGGCAGAGGTAGGAGAGGGGCATGGCCTAGGCTACCCTTTCTTCTTCTTTGCTTCCCCAGCAGGGTGTCTGGTCAAGCAGACTGGGCTGCAGAGCTTTCCTGCATGCGTGTGGGGGGCGGGGTGGAGGTGCGTGTGTCTACCCCCTGAAAATGAAAACAGGCCTAGGGAAAGGGAGACCCGTAGCCACCGCTGCAAAGCCCAAGGATTCAGTCTGTCTGCTACCGCCTAGTAGGTTCTTCTAAAAAGCCCAGGGAAGGGCAGAGGTCTGGTGAGGTGGACTGGGGTCCCCTGCTTAGCAGAGTATGCTTGCTGTTGTGGAGATGGGCAGGATTGCTGGGTTTGGATTTGTCAGATGTCACAACGTGTCTTTCAAATGTTGGGTTTGATAAATCGCAAAAGCGCTTCTCCCCTTAATTACATGTGTGTATTTTAAGGGAGAATTAATTCATATGTTTCTGATTTGTTTACATGGAAATCATTAAAATGTTTTCTAAGAGCCATTTGATGTGCAGGAAGGCTCATGAACCTTTTAAAGGGCTGTGTTAAAAGTGATGTCACCAAGACAGTAATAAAGGTTGTTCCTTTGCTCCCCCTCATGAGAACGGCTAACATCCACTCAAGAACAAGACACCACTGAGAAAAACCTAGAACGCAGGGGTGAGGCGGAAGCACCTCTGCACCACAGAGACCAAGACAGACAGCATTGCGGGTAAGAGGAGCAGCCACAAGTGCACCCATTCCCCTCCCCCAGGCCTGTGCAGGACCATGCCAGGAGGTCCCCCAGAGCCTCCAGTTCCTCCAGCTAGAAAAGAGAGCCCAGGGGTGACAGCCAGCTTTCCCCAGCATCATGGGTCACTTGGTGGGAGCCTCTCCCCTGATCTCACACCACAGGGAATGTAGGGGAATCTTCCAGGCCCAGACACTGGGGCTCAGACTGTGATGAAGAAGGAGGCAGGGGCTGGCAACAACCAGCACATGGGACTTGGCGGACTGAGTTCCCACCTACAGTACCCAAGTGGTGACCCCAACCGGCGGCTTGTCTCCCCTGTACAACCAAGTCGGGGTGCACTCTGACCAGAGGCCTTGGTGGGGTAGGCTCTGCTCTGGAGACCAGTCTGCCCCCACTCAGGCAAGTCATAGCCCCACCTGCTGCAGTCCCATGTGACCTGAAGGGCTGGCCACAACTCCTGGGAGCTGTGTTCAAGAGGCAGGATGGCAGAGCTGATCTCCCCACCCAGAGGGCAGAGCCAGCACTGGGCACGCGGGCCTCCCATGCTGTGCCCAGGCAGGAAGCCTGATTCACAGCCAAGGCTGAGGGCAGACCCCTACCCCTCCTCCCCTGGGAGCCTGTTTGGGAAACTGAGAGGAGTCTGGCCTGTCTGTGCCCCACCTGCCACCCAGGCAAGGGGCTGAGACACAACCCTCCCCACAGTGGAGGCCCCATCTGACCAGAGGGCTGGCACTGGCACGACTCCTGGAAGCTGGGTGGCGCGGGGCACATGAGCTGAGGGAAGAGCAGACAGCACCGCACGGGGCCCTGTTCAGGGAACCGGGGTGCACTCTGACCTGAGCCAACACAGCAAGCCCTCTACTGGTTTAGAGCCGCTTCTCCACCTGGGTTCTGGCAGGGAATCTCCTCTGTAGCTGTGATCACTGCTGGAAGGAAGGAGCCTTCAGCCTGTCTGGCCCCGGAACCCAGCAGAGCACCTTCGTTGCTGCCGAGCTCCTTCAGCAGCCTTACATACAGTGGCGCTTCGAACCCAGAGCATCGCCCATGGCTTC